>OY735237.1:12221257-12226257 GCA_963457665.1 Thysanoteuthis rhombus | reverse complement strand
ATTTGAATATTCTTGTTCTTGTTTGAGCTGTCTCTACAGAAAGCTTGCCAACCTAGAGTGATTCTAGGCTTGATTTGTCTTCTTTTGAGGATTTTATGGAGATTCGTTGTTCAAAGTAGATGTCAGGGTGTACAGTCTCCTCATTTTTTTTATTTTGATCGTTGTGTCTTTAACCACAACGTGTTTGTTGTACATGAAATCGGTTTTACTGGAGGCCTTTCTTCTCTCTTTCTCTATTCATTTCGCCTAGCATTCTTTATAAATCACGAATGTTCTCAACAGATCTGAAGTTACTTATATATTCGTTGTATATTCCGAGTTCTTTGTTTTCCCTGTCTAAGTTTCTGAATATTACTTCATGGTAGACTGCAAAGAGTTTAGGCTAGATGGTATCACCTTGTTTTAACCCTTTTTCGTGCCGAAAAGGCTCAGAGTCCTTATATAGCCTGATAAAGGAACTACTAAGTCGGTTACTATGCTTCAAAACGTTGATATATACTGGATCTACGCCTTGTTTCAAGGCAGATTCAATGACTTCCTACTGTGTCAGAGACCTTCCTGAACTGAAAGCTTTTTTCATGGCTTTCAAAGCTCAACCCTTTTCGAAAATGCTTTCAATGGATTTCTGTTGTGTATATTTATTTTCCTTTCGTTTCTCTTGGATGGTTTTGTTTGATTCAGTTGCTTCAATCGTCTCCCTTCTTGTCGTAGCTTAAGATTTCTACGTTTTTCCAACAAACCTTTGGTTCCTCAAGAGAGTTTATTGATGGTTTGCTTGCTCTTCAGTTTACAATGGTTGTTATCATGTTGTTTAGCTCGTTGATGTTCTCTTCTGGTTCGGTTAGAAGTTCATACCTGTTTTTAAGTTTGAACTTGAAAGATTGTGTGAGCTTCTTTCTGCACGTTGAGTGAATCCACTTTGGTGCCAAACATTATCTTGCACTCATTATATCTACGAAACGATTTTTTAAATTGCCTCTTAAATAGGTTCTTAGAGGTGTTGGCGGTGTTCAGTTTGCAATTAAACTTTGAGCTATATTAGTCCCTTAGTTTGTGTTCGCTATCATTCACACCTGCTTGTTTTGCATTTTTGAAAATTCAGACAAAAGGCAAATGAAGTAATTTATCTATTGATCATCCCTTCTTCATGTACATATTTACCAAATGAGGGTTTCTATTGAGTAACCAACCAGACCTTTTTTTAGCTCATTTGTTTGTCTATTCATTCTGTGATAGAAAGAAAATGCAACGGTTAGTTCTTGTCAGGTTGTAAATACATGTGTATGCTCGCAGAACGTACAGCCTCGATTTACAACTTTTTTTTTCTTGAAACAGGATTAGTACACGTACTACAATTTCCATACAATGCATTTCAGTACTCAAATAACGTTGTAGCAGTTGTGGATAATTAGGTGAGATACACAAGTATCACTGGTTGCGATGAAATACTTTTTCGAGGGGCCTTCTTCGGCCACAACTCAGTTCGTCATGGGGCAGAAAAAATGGCTGAAACCACAATCCAAGTATTACTTCTGCTACAGTGAAGGATAGAATTGCAAATATAATAATGTATGGATGCTCTTCTCTCCAAATGACACCGGAACACTCTATTCAACAGAAGGAGTCGTAAATGTAACGATATATCATCATATATTGGAAGACCAATTATTATCACTATCTGAATCTGTGGAAATGCCATGCCTGCTCGCAACTAAGATTATTCATCCCCATATCTCTACTCTTCTCTCAATTTTTCTGGTATCTTCTCATTGTCTTCCATCTTGGTTGTCTATCAATTTTGTAACTTAAATATTATAAAAAAGATGAATTGGTATCTTTCACAAAATGTTTCCCAAAATCTCAGAAAACTATCAAACTCTCCAATCCCACACTCTGATTAAATTACCTAACTGTCCTGTCTGCTATCTTTATCCGTACCCTCTGATTAAAATACCAAACCTCCTCCTGTCTCGTCTTACAAACTTATTGAACTACCTAATCTTTCGTTCATTTAGTTACTGAAAGTGTAACTTTCGATTGCCAGTAAGAACAAACAAAAATAATCCACACACGTAATTAGCAATATGTTATTATTTTTTACGTTAAGAGACGTAACTGACGTTGTCAAATAGAATTTCATGTTCTGATGAAGTATTGAAAATGCTTAATTCAAAGAATAACAAGGTTGGCTGATTCAGTATCAAACTCAATTGATTCATTAAAATCTAAAAGGTAAGCAAAACAGTATTTCTTCAAACAATATTATTCCACAACTAAACTGTGCAAGTTCAGTTGAAAGAGTGGATACATCATCAGTTTTTGCGTTTTTGACTCTTATTCGAGGCCTCCTGACGTCACTGTTTTTGGCGAGGTTATTGCCATAGTTGTTACAAATGAAAATAATATCAAAACTCAATAGTAATAGTAAGAAATAATATCAATCTTCCTACAATTAGACAAATCGACCTGAGTTGAAAGGGTGAATTCGTCATCAGTTTTTGCGTGCGTAACTCGTTTTCGAGCCATCATGACATCACTGGGTTTTGATGAGGTCGTTTTCATAGCTATTATTAACGAAATTAAAGTTAAAACTCAATAGTAAGAGTTTGATAGTTATAATTTCTTCTTAACACAAATTCAATATTTAGAAAAGATACCGAGGATTTACAAACGCAAGTTGACAAAATATGCCATGACATTACTCTTTTTTTTCTCTCTCTCTCTCTCTCTCTTTTCCATGTCTTAAATTCAAAAGTCTTAAATTCCAATGTCTTACAAAATCACGATAATAAAACCAACTCCAGGAGTTCGACACCAAAAATGTTTTATTTTTTTTAAGTAATCGAACAAACGAAAAATAATTATCTGTTTGTGTTCAGCTGAGCGCTATTTTTTCAAGTTGACTGCAATGCATATCTTTATGATCAGCGTATAAAAATACTAATAAAGTCCTGGTGCCGATGTTGAAGGTAAAGGACGTAGGAAAATATAAACAAGAGAATAAACCGAAATTTTAGCCTGCCACCAATCTGATATATAGTTAGGCATGTATTTTTCCCTGAAATTAGTTGTCGGTGTTGGAACCTCAATACAAAACTAAGTAGCGTAAAGCTGGTTTTGTAGTTGGGCAGG
This sequence comes from Thysanoteuthis rhombus, assembly GCA_963457665.1. Lineage (NCBI taxonomy): Eukaryota > Metazoa > Mollusca > Cephalopoda > Oegopsida > Thysanoteuthidae > Thysanoteuthis > Thysanoteuthis major. The sequence goes on along the minus strand of OY735237.1, from coordinate 12,223,125 downwards.
CCTCACCTACTTCAAAGATTGGTATATAACGCCTTCCTTCTCCATCTAATCCTGACTAAGCTGAGCTTGGAAAATATCCATAATGGTCAGTCAATCTAAAAAAACAGTCACATAACCAACGTCTTCAGATCAATTTAAGAAATGGAAAGATAAGATGGTGATCAATGAAAAAGTTACTCCTTCTGCCTTTTGTTGGGCAGTGGTCACTAAAAAGGTCATAAATTTCAAATACCAAGCATGAATGCTGTGGCACCAGACTAGGAAATCAATTTAGTATAAACTTAATCTGTAATTGTGACCCCCACCGTACTTGGGGGAGTGGTCAAAAAAACGAAAAAAAGCTCTTTTTCTCTAGAAATTATTAGGAGTAAATGTTATCCCTAGCTCTTATGGTGCAGTTCGTACACGTGATACATACATACGTACATACCTATATAGCCAAAAAGTCCATCAGCCAGACCAACGTAAAAACTGAATAAATTCATGTTGACCATTTTGGTGAAAGTAACATTCCAGGTCACATTTTGATGGCTAAGAATTAAAAACTTGCATAAGTACAACCCTGGGTGACATTTAGATTTTTTCCTTTGAAGGTAGTGCTTTGCCAAGGAGGTCTTCATAGACATTTGAGTCCTTTTTTTGTAAGATAATTTCAGATAAGAAATCTTTTTTTTTTCAGCTAATTCTAGATAATTTTAGATATGATTTCTGATAATATTTGAAGATCTATTCATTTTAGATTTTTTTTAGATAATTCTTGTTGATAATTTTTCTGGCACAAGTGCAGCTCCGGTGAATCATTTATCTGAGGTACAGATATTTTTATTTTATCAATATTTTCGTTCTTTATATTGCTGCATTTAACCTTTATTGTATACTTCATATTCTGTACTTAGAGAATTCTAAGTAGATTATATCGGATCAAATAGACCCTTCTTAAAATTGTAATAATTAGAAACTGTTAGATATGATTTCACTCTTTACGTTTCATTGTTTGTTTATATTGTAGTATATATCAAGCTTCCATCAAGAAACTGGAAAATCTTGAAATCCAGGTAATCTCCAGTCCTATTCTTGTCGGATAATTGGTCCGGTACTGTGTTATACTGACAATCCTCTTGAAAGGTCATGCTGCTCAAAGAATTTCCCGAAATTATGGTTTCGAAAGAAACAAAACGCAGTTGCCAAATCATGCTGATACACACTGATTGCAATGACCAGATGAGAACAAGCAAGAGAAGGCCCGAAGGTGGAACATAAGTTCGAATCTTACCTGGAGATCATTCTTAATCTCAGGTCTGCGCTGATTGCAAGCAGCCGTAGAGGAAGGGCCCAAATCGAATGGTGATGAAAAAAACTTAACAAAAGTAAGTTGAAGATAAATAATATACAAAGTCAATACAATGATTTACAATACTTGATCTGATAATCGGAAAGGGGAGATAGACCTGGCACTAACATAAGAAACTGCCTCAATTTTGTCCGGAAGGTTTTAGTATAAGCAAAAACAGGTTTAATGATCCATTCATCACAAGCTATCACGTCGCCAACGTCTTTTGGTAGTGTGCAGTGTTGACGTTGATCGATTGAAAAATTAGAAGAAAGAAGAGTGATCAATTAATAAATCAATTCTCTGACCCTTGGTTGTACCGTGATCACTAAATAAGTCTGAACTCTCAAAAAAAAAACAGGCGTTAATACTAGCTGACTCAAAATAAGGGACATTGTAGCATAAAATTACATTGCAAATCAAACCCCCTCTACAAACCTGTCACTAGACATAAAAAAGTGTAAAATGATTAAATTTTCAGCCCTTTAGCTCCGTGGCTATTTCTGACAAGTAGAAAAGTTTCAAAACTTGCTAGAGC
>OY735237.1:12143757-12216257 GCA_963457665.1 Thysanoteuthis rhombus | reverse complement strand
GGTTTTAAACAATAAACATTAGGAAAAATTCCAAAGATTATTCGTATCACTTCTGTCACTTATTTCAGTACCTGTCAATGCAATTTACATAATTTTCTTCGCTGTTTTTTTTTATATAAGGTTTTGCATGTACTTTGTTATCGTAGTACATCAGTAAATTTTTTTCTGGTTAGGATCATCACTTGTTTATCATCTATTTCGAGAATTCTATAAACAAAACAGTTATATCAACATGAAACCCAAGCAGTGTTGAGCAAACACCATCTCCCTTTGAGCTATGGTTTTAATACACAGCTTATGTCAGACATAGTTTGTTTTTCATTATATTTATTACATTTATTATAATATATACAAAACACGAAACGGGTCCATGGTGAATGAAAAAATTGCCTTATAAGATTAGGATCCACCTGTTAAATCGATGTAATAAAATAAAATTCTGTATAAAATACAGAAAATTATCTACATTAACAGAGATCGAGAAATAAATGACTTGCATGACGTAACATCATAAGATGATTTGGGATTGCATAAAATTTATAAAAGAAAGGTTCAACAACATCTTAAAAGGATAGAAGCGCAAAGTTTCCAACTCTCTCTCTCTCTCTCTCTCTCTCTAAAACTATAACATATATATATATATACATATATATATACATATATATATATACATATATATATACACATATATATACATATATATATATACATATATATATGCATATATATATATACATATATGTATACATATATATATATACATATATATGTACATATATATATATACATATATATATATGCATATATATATACATATATATATACATACACACATATACCCATATATATATATATATATATATATATATATATATATATATATATATATATATATATATATATATATATATATATAATTATTTATGCATACATCAGTCATCTTTATTTCTTTGTTTCTGTCTTCGTCTACTCAAATTTCACTCAATTTTGATGGATTTCGATAATCTTTATTAAAATGTCGATCCATTTCAATTCATTCCTCGATTTTTTTTCCAGTGAGGAACAATTTATTTTGTTAATTCCTTTATTTTCTTTTTCAAGTTTTCCTTCATCGCTCATTCGTTCTGACAGGCTCTAACTAGTCTGATTAATTATTCAATCCAACTAATTATTCATTCATTCCATCGTCTTTCATTTAGTCCTTTATTCCTTTATTCATTTCGTTATCATTTGCTCGTTCACCTTTTGTTTTTCTTCTTTAATTTTGATTCCTATAATTCATTGTGTCACTCATTCTTCATTCTGTCATCGACACTTTCTCTATGCATTAGTTTGTCCTCTTTATTCTCATTTTTCCATTCTGTTTGTCACTCCTTTATTTGCTTTACATGCAAAATGTAGTGAGAAAAAAACGCTTGTTCGTTGATCACAATAGCGTAAAACTGATGAGTCACAACAAACCTGTGAATATACCTCTATTCATGTACTACTTGAAAAAAAAAAAAAAAATATATATATATATATATATATGTATACATATATAAATATATATATATATATATATACATATATATATATATATATATATATATATATATCACTTTTTCGATGTCTAATCTTGTTTCAAAATATTTAATTTACAAGCCGTCAAACAAAACTGTCTAAATAGGTTTCTTCAGTATGCAAGCCAGTTCGGCTGGCTGGGTGTTTATATATATCACGCAAACATTTGCTCTTTACAATGCCTTGAAAACGATTTTTCTATCATACATTCTTCAAATTCGCAGATGAATAGGTTTTTCGTGAGTGATCATATTTGTGATGTAAGTTCATGCCAAACTGATCCCTCAGTTTGTGTCCAGCATCGTCCCAGTTAGTTTTTTCTCAATTCAAACTTTATTGACCACTGCTCAAAAAATTGTTGATCATCCATCTTTTCCAATTTTATTGATCACCCACAACATAGCATGTTGCCCAAAGAACGTTGGTCATGTGCCAGTTTCTATTGAGGCTCTGAGCAGAATTTTTTTTTGTATTTTTAATCATCAGTCCAGACGCTGTCAATTTTGAAGTTGTCCATGGATTTTAAAATGATCGTTTCGAAATGTTTCTGACATTAAGCATTCATCAAATATTCCGCCCTTCCATTCCTCAATTAACACAGTCACTCCTATATTCATTTATTTATCTTTCACACATACATATGTTCATTTATTTATATCTTGTATATACACATATGTTCATTCTCTTCATTATTCGTCACTTCATTCATTTTTACCGTCAAATCTATTTTCTACGGTTTTTTTTATCTTTCTCTGGCTCCGAGGTCTATCCAGTTTCACTTAAATATTAAATATCATTTAGTTTATTGGCTCTCAAAACACTTCATATCAAATTACAGACCAAAATTCCGTCATCGGCATCTATATGACGCTGCCTTACATATTAATTCTCCAAGAACTTTTCAGTACAAGATTATCTCCCCTTTTCGAATGGCTCACCCATTTTTTTTTCATTATGACGAATACCTCGCCCTGTCTTTTCCGAGGTTATATCTATCTATCTATCTATCTATCTATCTATCTATCTATCTTTCTATCTATCTATCTATCTATCTAGATTGTTTTTCTATCTATCTATCTATCTATCTATCTATCTATCTATCTATCTATCTAACTATCTGTCTATCTATCTATCTGTATAAGACACGTGCACATACATAACACTTATAATTGTATTAAGATGATCGGAAGAAATGACGTATTTTAGTGTTCGGGAAGTAATAACGTTTTTTTTCAAAAGGGGAGATAAAAAACAAATGCCAATGACTTTTAATTAGATACTTTCTATCGATAATGTAATCACCATCATAATCAATGGAAGGAAAAGATTGAAATATAAAGGGAGAAAGACAGGGAAAAGTTGGAAAGAGAAAGAAAGGAAGGAAAAGATTGAAAGAAAGGAGAAGGAAGAAAGAAAGAATGAAAGGTAGTGGGGGGAACTGCGTTTTATTTTCAAACCTCGGCGATTTTGTTGCTCTTTAAAGTCCTCAACAAGGTTGAACTATACACTGCAAACGACCAACAGCAGGATAGAAAAAATGATTAATCGTAGACATCGTTTTGTACCATTCGACCAAGGATTCGCCTTAGTTGATTGGCTTATAATCTATAGCAGTGAAATTCGTAATCACTGTCCGAATACAAAAATACGCAATTACAATACAAATACTACATATATATATATATATATATATATATATATATATAATAGAGTGAAGGATATGCAGCACCGTATATGTATATATATATATATATATATATATATATATATATATATATATATATATATATATATATATATATATATAATGGAGTAAAGGATATGCTGCACAAACAGATTTATGTTTCAGTCCTGTCTATGCTTCTTTGGGCTAATGATACGGTTCATTTTAGATTCCTATTGAGGATATCTTTTTTTGGAGGGATGCGTATTTCTAGGGTATAGGATGATTTTGTATTCTTGGTTTGTATTATATATATATATATATATATATATATATATATATATATATATATGTATATATATATGTATATATATATATATGTATGTATGAATGTATGTATGTATTCATCTATGTGTGTATGTCTATTTTGTGTGCATGTGATTTTATCTTTCTATCCAGCTTTTATCTATGTGTCTCGCTTTGTTCCACACCTTACAAGCCTATTTTGCCCATGGTGACCAATCTCTGTATATTTAATGTCCTTATTCGCAAATACTTTATCCGTCTTAAGACATCAGTGGATGTGGAAACAGCGCGGTAAATGGGAAAATAAAGGAAAACAAGAAGAAAATGGAGAAAGAAAACCAGAATAAGGAAAACGGATGAAAAATAGGATGAAAGAAAAATAAAGGAAGTATCAAGAAAATAAAGTCAACAATTTTTTTTAAAAAGTGAAACCGAAAGACAGAAAAAAATAGTGATAGATGAGGGAAAGGAAGAAATAGGAATGAAAGAAAGAAAGAAATGAAGAAAGAGAGAAAGAAAGAAAGAAAAAGATCAAATGAAAGAAAAAAGAAGAGGGGAAGCAAAAAGTTGGAAAAAAGAAAGAAAGAAAAGCTTAAAAAAGAAAGGAAAAGATTGAAAGGTGAACGAAAGAGTGGAAATGTGGAGAAAAAAGGGGGAAAATAAGAAATAAAAAAATTGAAAGAAAGAAAAAGTAAGGAAGAAGAATGAAAGGAAAAAAGGAAGAGAGGAAAAGGTTGAAAGAAATGAAAATCAAGGAAGAAAAGCGAATAAGAAATGACTAGAGGAATAACGGAATATCAAAAAAGAAAAATGAATGAGAGAAAGAAGAGAGAAAAAAACGAAAGAATGATAGAAAAAAGAAAGAATGAAAAAATGAGAAAAAGAAAGAAAGAAATGAAAAATGGATGAGAGAAAGGAGGAAAGAAAGGAGGAAAAAAGAAACAAAGAATTTTTTAAAAAGAAATAGGAAAGGAAGAATGATAGGAAAACAATAATACAGAAAAAAAAGTAACTTGGTTTCTAAAAGCACAAAAGATATAAAAAGAGGCAGAAAAGAATGAGTAAATACGAAAAATAATTGTGAATTAGCAAAAAAAAAAAAAAAAAATGACCCCAACAAAACTAACCGCGTTTATGAAGAAGAATGAAATCGGTTTCTGTACGTCAAAACTGAAGCCGATGAAGAGAAAGTGCATAAATTGACCAGTGTCTGGAGAGCTGTGTCCGTGTTGCTGTGCAGAAATGGTCAGGCATAATTTGCCTGAACGGGGTCAGTCATTCTTTTGCGCTTCCCAGCCAATAGGTTGCTGAGCGGTCAAGTAATTTGTCCGCTCTACAGCTGACCAGTTCAATTGAAGCTAAACATTTCAACCTTCAACCTTCCCTTCCAGATTTGACCCCGTAGACATGTAGAGTGTGGACAGTGGTGCTTATGAGGGGGTTTAACTTCCCTTCAAGATACAAATTTTGTATTTTTCTTACTATGAATATTTACTGAGCCTTGCTAAGTCTGACACTGATTCAAAGGTAAGAGGGAGGAGCGAGTCTAGTGATGCGATGCTGTTACAAGGAGTGAGAATCTGCCGGCCCTGAAAATCGGTGTTTGGAAATTTAGAATTCGCCCTGCCACGGACGGCAATAACGAGTATTCATCAATTAACCAATTGCTTAGTTTGGTATGAGTCCAAGTGGTTCGTAAATTAGAATTCAAAGAATAGCTTGAGCTAATCTTTCAGGTTGAAGGGTTGATCGTCTATCTGCGTGTGTTAGAAATCAGCATTTGAAATCCCACTTTCATTGGGGTCCGAACTGTAACTGCTGGCACCCGTGTATTAGTATTATTTTTTTAAAATAAATATCTTATCTATAGTTGAATTGTGAATAGAATCACCTTCTAAACCTCTTAAAACTTTTTACTTGGAAATATTCTACCTGTATACACACCAAATTTGGTTGTGCTACGTCAATGTTTGAAAGAGGAACACTGACGAATAAGACGAGTTCTTCATCATTATATCATAGATACACTTCCGATTAAATCCTTTCTGGACCCCTTGAGAAAAAACCAAATAGTCCACGTTCTTCCCCCACGTCCACTAAATATGTATACTAAATTTAATTGAGCTTCGTCAAAGCTGCGCTAATGAACAAGAAAAGTGAGAGCCCGGTTTCGCATTATAGTTATATTGTAAATAAGACCCCAACCCTGAAACTCTTAAAAAAGTTTTCTTCTCAAAACTCTTGACTGATTTTTTTTTAATTAAAAAAAGTATGCCCCTAGGTCATTTAAGTATGCAAATAAATTTGTGCCACATTTTGTTTAGCAGTGCCAATGTTTAAAAGGCCGAGTACAGAGTGACTAGCTAAACCGATTGTTTTATAAAGAATGACAGATTCAAATGTAGTAATGCCAAGTTGAATTCTAAAATGATTAGTTTTGACTTTAGCTTTCAAGATTTTAAACTGGGCAAACTGTTTGGACAATGAGTATCCTGAACACCGGATTTTTAAATAAAAGGTGAGAAATTGAGTGAAGATTCCAACTCTCTAACGTGGTGCTCAATAATTCAGAAACTCTGATAATCCGGAACGGTTCGAAATTACTGTCATCGATTGGTGGATATGCCACGAGTTTTCAATTCGAATTAAAATTATGTTTTAGCCCACAATTCAGCGGTTGATAAACCGAATATGTCAAGACCTAATTGCAGCTTAAAACCGAAACAAAGTCCACTAAATTTGAAAACTTTCAATATTTATTTTAGCTTAAAATTAGGCGCATCCATATTTCTTTCTGAATCTGATGAATTATTTTCAATATAACAAATTGAAAATCATATGCAAAAAATAATTTTCAATTATCTTCACGTATGATGATTAATAATGTGCAGATGTCTTCTGTCATGCAAAAGGACGCAACTAATGTTGTAAAGAAATAATGCAGCTGATGTTGCAAAATAGAATTTAATTCGTTTTTTAATGACGTTATAAAACGCCGAATTCAAAAAAAGAATTACATAATTGAAACCCTTAAGACTCTATGTCTGATCATCACTCATTAAAACAGTTTGAGATCAGTTGAGACTTTAAAAAACCTGAAATTTAGGATACTCGAATTATTGAAAAAAATTTACCTATTAAAATATCTTTATTGCTGATCCATACATAATCTACAACGTGATTTCCCAGTATATTCATGTAAAACTATAAAAAAATAATTGCAGAAAAATATGAAAAATTGGAATATGTTTATGGTCAATAGAAAGCGATTCTACAATTCAAATCTCTATTGTCTACGTATATAAAATGCAATATGTATTTCCTTATATTTCGTGTATGCCGTCATTTTTTATTGCATGAACAAATAAGTTATAATATAATTTTTATACATGTATAGTACTATATCCATATTCTTCTTTTTCTTCTTCTTCTTATTATTATCATCATCATCATCATTATTATTATTGCTATTATTATTTTTATTATTATCATTATTATCATCATTGTTATTACTATTATTACTACGACTTTTTTATTCTACATTTTCTCTATCTTCTTTTCTACTTTTTTTTCTTCTTCTCCTTCTTCTTCTTCTTCTTCTTCATTTTCTTGCTATGTGTTAAATCTGACTCACGCCTATGGTGCTTCCTCCACCCTAAAACTAGAATCAACAGGCCCGGAATTCCCATACCCCTACTGACAATCATTCGGGGAAACCCTGCCCCCAGCTATTATGAAAGTGTCAAATTTTATCAATCATGAACTGTAAACTGAGTCAAGTCTGGGTTGCTTGTTGATTATGACGTTGGTTGCGCCTGGGTAGGAGTCGAGCAGGGTCGCTGCTCGATTTTGAATTGTGTGTATCAGGTGCTGGGGAGTGGGTGGGCGTGAAATGAGGCACGAAGAAGGGTTTTAAGTAAAGAGAAACACAGTTTTTATTTTGCCTGAAGACACATCGATAAATAAGAACCAGTAATAGAATAAATCAGAATTTGCTTTAATAACATGAATCCGAGAGAAAATTTACTGTCCCCTTCCCCGCGAAAGACCGCAATGACATTAGTGAGCATTTAAGAGCAAAATGGTGTGCAGGGTGACTGGGAGGATGAGGGCTCATCGAATGGATTCGGCGAGTCGAGTTCAAACTCTGATCCAGGCATTGAGTGTTCACTACACTTTAGAAAACCATGGATCCACTCTCTGCTATGAGTGAAATAGAATGATGGGTTGAGCGATAAAACTTCGGATGTTTGTCGCTTCTTAGTCGTAGTTCCAGCTCTGGCTGAGACAGTTGATGTTCACTCGGCACCAAAGTCAGTCAATGAAAGAGGGAGAGAGGGAAAGAAAGAGTGATAGAAAGGAAGAAAGGGGGGGGGACAGATAACGCTACATTGAATTATCTGGTGTCGCTAAACAGACTCTTTCAGAATTTATTACTTCTTTTTTTTTTGTTATCTACTAAAATAATCTTTCTTTTTCTACTCTTCCCATCAATAGTAGATTTTTAAATTCCCCTCAATGAATAGGGATGTTTTTTCTTTTGATTTTTATTCTAAATTCGGCTTAATGGCCAATAAAGTTATGTTCAGAGTTTAGTTTAACTATGGAGCAGTAGGTCTCGTTTTTCTTCTTATCTATTTTTCCGTCGTCTTGTTCATCATGAATGTTTTTTTCTGTTTTGGTTTTATTTCGATTCATTCCTTGCCTCCCTGTACATATATACAAGGTCTGTTTAAAAAATATCCAACCATTTAATATCAAAGAAAAATACACTGCCTACGGTAATTTGTACCTTATTCCCTTTGGATTATTCCCTTTGGTCCCACACTACTCTCATCGATCGTATCACTTAGTATAACACTCTATAAAGTCTTATCCCGAGATCGCTATCAGCGGATACGTTGCTATCTCCTTAATCTTGTTCACGGCCTCCAATCTCCCTTTCAGCAGTAATTTAGCTCTGTGAAAAGCCAGAAATCGCAGGAAGGAAATTCTGGACGGTGGGGGTTTGGACAGACGTGGGTGATTCGATGCGTTGGTAAAACCCCTGTGCAAGACGTGTGGTATAAACATTGGGAATACAACGATCACACTGCACAAGATCACTCAATGACGTCTTACCGCCGACTGAATAACCTAACGGGAGAGTGCTTGCCCATGCATATTCTTAATGAATGCGCAGTGACATCAAGGCTACACAGCTGGTTATCGAAATATTCAAAATAGCAGGTTTCTCTACGTGGGGCCCCTGTCAAGGTTAACTAAGAAGGTAAAATCCATAATACTGTCCAGGCAGTCAAAGTAATCATGGGTGTGTGGTTACCTCAAGTGCTCACTTATTTACTCTTTTCCCCCGTGTTTGTACCTCTCACCACCGTTACTGACAAGAACTTTGCTTAACATAGCATTACAACCATTTTGGGGATCTGCGAACATTCAAAATTTTTTCCCGTATGAATTTACGGTAATTGCTTAAATTATCGTAGGAAAGAGAGGTATATCTAAGTGTTCTGTGTTTGTGTATGTATGTGTGTGTGTGTGTGTGTGTGTGTGTGAGAGAGAGAAAGAGAGAGTGTTATGTCAACTCCTTTCAAAGTTGATAATATTTGCTACAGCTTTTGCAATTACTATAGACTAGGCGATTGTTATGCAAAAGTTGCTTGCGAAAATGCATTCCCATCCATTTTCCTCTCCTTCGATTATCGTAACATGGCCTGGAATATATATATATATATATTGAATAAGCGTACGGCGAAGGGGTCAGTCCTTCTTTTTATGTGTTTGTGCATCCGTTCGTTTGTTGGTACGTTCCAATGCTCCTAGCCCAACCCTTTCATCTACGGACTTAGAAGATCAGTACCAAATCTCCACGACACTGTTTCTTAACAAGTCTTTCTGATTTTCTGGAAAAGAACTTCATTGACCTTTGGGGGCCTTAGTTTTTTTGTTTTTTTTTGTTTTTTTGTTTTGTTTTTTGACAGGTTTAATAATGACCCTTTAGGAACGTATTTTGACGAGTTTCTGGTTGTTAGTTTTTACTTTTATTTGAGATGATTTTTAGTAGACAATAGTGTCATAAATAAAATTTATTCTGACCATATTTATTCTTCGATGGGTTATTATTTACATGACTTCAGATTTTTACATTACGGTTATTTGTACACACACACACACACACACACACACACACATCTATGCATATATATTGGAAGAGAAAGGGAGAGAAACACACACACACACACATATATATATAAGAAAAGCTGCATTTGAAATTCTGGCAATTTACATGGCTGCAAGACAGATAAAACAATCGATAGATAGATAAATAAATGACTCTCTCTTTGTATCTCTCTCTTTATATATATATATATATATATATATATATATATATATATATATATGTATATATATATACACATATATATATATATATATATATATATATGTATATATATATATATATATATATATATACGCATGTATATATATATATATATATATATATATATATATATATATATATATATTCCCTCTTTCATTCTCTCTCTGTGTCTCAGCCAGGAAGAGCAATTATCTGTTTTTGATATTAACTAGGATTAACTTCGCACGACACAAGTCTAAATGGGTAGAAGTGATGGTGTAGGAAGATCGGATTACGCCAATCTTCTGTCTGCTCAAAATTCCCTCAAACATCCCAGGAAGATAGATTGATAGATAGATGTAACTTGATTGTACCGGTGGGAAATACGATACTGCATCGAGCACTTTTAATGTGGGTTCATGTGTGTTTGTGTTAGACTGTGCAAGAGAGGTATTTCAATTATTGTCAAACTCCTGCAGTATTGGCTTTATTTTCCTTACCTAACAACAATGACAAGTTAAAACTCCCGGTTTAGTACCAAATGGTGAAAGCGTTATAAAATTTGAATGATACATAGAGAGAGACGGGAGAAAGGGGAGACATCTATTCTATTCTATTCCTACATCATCATTCAACGTAAGAAAGGGAGATTGAAGGAAAGATACAAAATTAGAAAGAGAATGAGAGAGAGAATGGAAAGCTATGGTCGCAATCTTGAATTACGTAGTGTGCCTGAACAGATTCTTCCAATTAGAATTTATTACTCCATTCTTTTTTTTATCTTGACTAAAATTCTTTTTTATCTGACTTAGTGGCTGAGAAAGTTGCGTTTAAGTGGAGTTTGACCCTGAAGCAACCGGTCTTGTCTATTTTATTCTTACGCGAGCTATTTATAGTCAGTAATATAGATGAAAAGAAAACCTTTTCCCAGAACTCCACCACTTGTGAGCTCAACTGTCATCAGATTCGTTTGTTTCTCGAGGACAACACTGCAAAAAACGAGAATTCCTCATTGCTTGAAGCCGTTACTGCAACAAATACATATTCTATGAGAAATAAGGAGATCAAATCCCCGTGAAAAGCTTCATAAGTTCTGCAGAGCGAACTCATGAAAAGGCTCCTCGGTACTTACCCAATAATTTCAGATCCATTCAACATTTTCATTTTGTTTGGAAAATCACAACACGAGGAAGATTTAATTTTTAATAATGTACGATTGTTATTCAACCTCCTCCTCATCATCATTTTTTTAAAGTCTGTCATTGGACATAGACCTTTCCCAAGATCTGCCACATTTCCATATCATGGGTGTCGTAGAGTCAGTATTTTCTGAATTTGCCAAGTTCATCTGGCCATGTTGTATTTTGTCGCCCCCGGTTTCACACGTGGTCTCTGGGGATCCATGTTGTGAGTCGTAATGTCCATCGGTTGGCTTTCATTCTCGCAACATGATCAGCCCATTGCCATTTGAGTTTTCTGATAGATTCTATGATGTCTCGGACCCTTGTTTTCTTTCTTATATATTGTGCTGTCTTCTTTTCTCTCCATGTGAGGTTGAATATGATTCTCTCAAGTGTATGCTACTTGCTTCTCGGTTTACGGGTCTGTCTTTTGGTTGGGTTCCATATCTCAGCTCCATAAATGACTATCAGGAAGATGCATTGGTTGCATACTCTTTTTTTTTTTTTTAGAATTTTTGGGATATTTTGTTTTAAAAGGTTGAGCTTGCTTTGCCGGGGGCTTGCAGACCTTGTGTGATTCTTCGCTTGATTTCTCCTTCTTTCGTTGTCGAAACCGTCAACCAAAAATTCTCAAAACGTTTATTTCGGGTTTTAAGTCTGTTTGGCTGACTTGTTGACTGACTGGCTATGAATGTATCACGCATACAGGCCGTACCATTCACACCAAAGAGTTAAATATTCAACTATTTTTTCTTTCTTATGTTAATAAAAAAAAATTTCTCTTGTTTGTTGGTTTGTTTTTCTAAATTCCCACTCTGAATACTTTTTTCAGAAGGGAATCAGTTACGATGTAAATGTATACTATGTTGATCCCTCAGTTTGTGTCCGCTTGTTATTTGAGAGGTTAAGATTTTTTAGCGATCACTATCCAACGAAAGGCGAGAGAAGGGACTCATTCATTGATCACCCTTTCTTTACAATCTTTTTCATTGATTACCCCCAACATGACATGCTTCCACATGATGTTGGAGGTTTGACAGTTTCAACTGAGATAGCATCAAAACCTGTTCTGAATTTAAAATCAAAACACAATAATAAAAAGTTTTTATGATTGTCTCACAAATCTGTATCGTATTTAAAATCAAAACAAGTGTTATCCAATTATTTTACTGATTGAACGTAAAATGAGGAAAACAAAACAATATGCAATCTCTTCCAATTTCTATCGCACAAGGGAACTTTAAAGAGTTGAACAAAAATGCCTCCAAAAACGTGCCCAGGGGAGAGCCCCTAGCTACACCATTGCCTCGAGCTTCTCAATGAAGTTCCGTGGAAAGAATCACAATAAACGCATGCATTACCATGTCTCCGAATGAAATAAATAATATATATGAATGATACAAGAAAGGTAGAAAAAATATATGCCCTCAATAAATCACAATGATTTACAGGTTGCTCCCGCTCACCAAGAGTAAAGCGTTCCTATTAAAACATTCTGTAGACGAAATGGCATAACTCGAACAAGCAATTACTAATAATTTACACGAATAATTTCTGCTGTTAAAATGTTCATTAGGCAGGGACAATTACTGCATACACACTCATCATTCAAATTAGATGGTTGTTTGTCTTCTGTATATAAATTCGTCTTCTTAAACAAAATTACTTAGATTACGTTAAATCGATGGATCAATTACCGCTAATCTACACATATATTTTCTGATAACGGAATGCTTATCGAGCAAGGATTATAACTTGGTCATTTCCAGTGTCCGCCCATGGTTTTGCTACTCATATTTTTATAACTGTTTGTCTTCTGCGTACAGAGGCTCCCGTTTTTTAACCACTTCTACTTCTTCTACAAATCACGAAGATCGTGTGCAACAACCACATTGGAGATAAAGACGCTAAGATCGAAATCGAGGACACAGAACTCGAGAAGGTAGACCACAACATCTACCTAGGGCAACGAGTCTCCATGAGACCCTCAAAAGAAGAAGAAATCAAGCAAAGAATCACACTAGGATGGCAAGCCTTTGGCAGAGCTAGCTCAACCTTCAAAAATAATAAGATCCCACTAATCCTAAAGAGAAGGGTGTGCAACCAATGTATCCTCCCAATAGTCACTTATGGAGCTGAAACATGGAATTTAACCAAGAGACAGACCCGTAAGCTGAGAACCATGCAACGTGCACATGAAAGAATAATGCTGGGCCTCACATGGACATACCACAAAACAGCACAGCACATACGGGAAAAGACAAGAGTTAGAAACATCATAGAATCCATTAAAAAATCTAAAATGGCGGTGGGCTGGCCATGTTGTAAGAATGGCTGACAATAGATAGACATCACGACTCACAGCATGGATTCCCCGAGACCACATGCGCAACCGAGGCCGGCAAAATGTTAGATGGAGAGACGAGCTAGACAAGTTCAGGAAGTACTGGCTCCGTGACGCCCATGATAGAGAAGTGTGGCAAATCCTGGGGAAGGTCTATGTCAAACGACGGACGCTGAAAGACTGATGATGATGATGATGATGATGATGACTTCTACAACGTAGGTATGTCTTATTTTTTCTATTTTGGAATTTGATTTAATGTTTTTCCGCATCATAATACGGTAAAAAGCAACAATTTTTCAGACCTGAAACAGGTTGATAGTGGTATTTTAGGTCGGATCGTCGGATTCGTGGTGGAAAATACCAGACACTTGAATACAGGTGAAAAAATATGAGGGTGTACGCTTCCTATATAATGAACGGTGGCAAAACGAACCCTGAACACTATTTTCGCTTTTCGCCTCTCTTTCGTTGAAGAAAAGAAGTGGTGAAAAGCGAGCTTACTAAAAGCAGGGTAGACGTGTACTCTGTTAGACGGAAATAGATAGCGTGATTAGAATCAAGTGATATGTTCTCTGTCAACGCGTCAAATAAATATTCAAATCGGATATCGTATGAACATTCGGAATTTTATGTATTTGAAGTCCACCCGTTGTTTTTATAGAACTGATACAAGGAAATAACACGCATACCAAATTCCAAATAACTTTTCGAAACCTTTCGATCAAATGATATCTTTTATTCATACAGCGAAGGGAGTGACGCCATTTTGGTTGCTTGCTAATACTGAAACTATTTCTTTAAACCTCGAAGAACTAACTGAGACAGAGAAACTTGTGATATTAGGAACCCAACCAGACACAACTGGTGCCGTGGCCAGCATAATGGAACTACTTTTTCTTTTTACAAATATCTTTCATCTTCAGTGTGTATAGAGTTCTATTATTCAACTCTGCCAATGAGGATATAAGATGTAATGTATATATATATGTATATATATATATATATATATAGAGAGAGAGAGAGAGACAGACAGACAGACAGAGAATTTATACATGGTACCATAACAACAAAGTATACATGAAACAGGGAAAAAAATCTTCAAATAGGTGACTGAAGTGACACAAAAAATCCTTTAAAAAGTTTTTTTGATGTTCACTGTTTAAAGCTGTAAAGCTTTCTGGACTATATATCGTTTCTTGTCTGTCTGCCCATCTGTTTATCAACACGATATCTCCAAAGATTCAGGGAGAATTTCAATTAAACTTTTTGAACGGATGGGAAACGAACTTTAGAAGAGAGGCAGATGTGTGAATTTTCTTTTCCTTTTATCGTAGCAATATATCCATACGACAGAGAGTTTTTTTGAATTGTTGAATGGACGCTGGGATGTGCAAGTGAAACCACAAAGGGTGTAGTTTGGAAGGAACTAAGGTACCATTGCCCTTGGTTGGCTATTTTTCGACGGTACTAAAAGGCTTGATACTTTCCAGATTGACTTTTTTTATATATATATAAAAGAAAAGCATTTTGCCAGTTGCCAATGAGCATGTAAGGCACGAAATGTTGACATTCACTGGGTATATATATATATCCTGGTAACTCTTATATATATATATATATATATATATATATATATATATATATATATAGTATACAGGCATCCAAGATATAGAAATCGTTATAAAACTCGAATGGTAAAGGACTTCAAGAATGTCAGACAACCACTTGACATCACTATTCACAACGTGGATCCCCAGAGATCATATGCAAAATTATGGCCGACAGAGAAAAGATGGTCTTACGATCTATATTAATTCAGAAAGTATTGGCTCTGCAATGCCAATGATAGCGAGGTCTGGCGGATATTTTGAAAGGTCGATGTCAAATGACAGACGCAAAAGGCTGATGATTATGATAATAATAATAATAATAATAATAATAATAATAATATATATATATATATATATATATATATATATATATATATATATATATATATATATATATATTATTATAAGTGTAGGTGTAAGTAGTCTTCTTAAAGATGATATAAGTTGGTTTGCATGCAATGTAAGATTAACACTGAGGCAACGGATCTGATATTCACATGAGTGAACACACAATAGAAGTGACACAAACAACGAGTCACGTCTGTTGGTATCTTTACTGATTCCTCATCGTTAAATACGTTTATGGGTAACCTACATAAGTAAGCCCTGTGCTTAAAAAATGTACAAGCTATTTATCAAAGTGAGCTGAGAGCTGTGGTGTTTGATCAACACTGCTGGGGTGCCATGAGAATATCTTGAATAACATCCACAGATATTGGGAAATAATTGGCTGAAGAGATACCAAAAAATAGGATTTAAAAAATGTGATCCATTTGGAATAAGAATAATTTTCAGAGGTTAAAAGTTAATTAAACACAGTTTAGATGCTAAATGCTAAAAATAAGAATCTGTCATAACATTTCCTTTATAGAAGGGGTTGTCTGTTTTCTGAAGTTATGATATCATCTCCAATTCGTTCAGATATGTAAACTGATATGGCTACTTTTAAAAAATACGACTGATGAATCTTTTCTTCTTCTTAATTTTAAAGGAAATTTATAGAATAGTGCACGTTTTACGAAAGGTCAATTTATGCCACTTGTTTTTACGAAAGATATCAAGAACTGTGTCTGTGAGCTTATATGTTAGACCTCGAATTGTTTTGTGCTTCTGTTAACAAGATGTGTCCCAAGGTTCCATAAACACAAACGAAAATTCGTGCGATTGTTACACAGCGAAAACTCACTAAAAAAATTTAGATCCGAGAACACCCAAGTATTTTTCTCGTATGAATTAACGATAATTTCTTCTTAGCTTTACGTCACTACAGCTTAAGAGAGAATCTATAGGAATGCGTTACTTTTGGATTGCGAGAAAAACCGGTACTGTTTTCATAGGAGAGTCCCTGGAGCCTAGTGTACTCAGAGGGATAGCTGCAAAATAGTTGGCTATAGAGAAGTCAAAAAGCTAGTCGACAACTCATAATATTTTTTTGAGCTAAGCATAGAAAGAGGCAGATGACACTAGAGGATACTTTTATTAACTTAGGTTACGAATTTCCATGATATCTTCAGATAAAAAAGAAATCAAAGAATCACTCTAGATTTGGAAGCTTCCGGATGAACAAGAGCAAGAAAATCCCATTAGTCTTAAAAAGAAGGGTCTACAACTAATTCTCCTGATAGTCACCTACAGAGCAGGAACATAAAACTCAATCAAAACGTGCAACGTGCACAAACGATAATCATACGTGGTATCAAACGAGGGATCACAGAACAGCACAGTGTATTTGAGGAAAAGATTGGAGTTAGAGATAACATCAATAAGAAAACTCAAATGGCAATGGGATGGTTACAAGAATATCAGACAACTGCTGGACATCACGTTTCAAAACGTGGATCCACAGAGATTATGTGCGAGGCTGTAGCTGGTAAAATATAAGATAACGTGACAGATAGATTGGTTAAGAGGTTGTGGCTCCATGACACCTAAGAAACAGAAGTCGGGCGATCCTTGAGGAAGACATCTTGAGACATGTATTGAATGAAGGGTTTCACAGCGACCAATCAAAATTTAACAAATTTACTTTCATATTAAACATAGCAATATGGAAAACACTTTCTTTTACGTCAGACTGGAAAAATTTAAGTAATTATCAAAACGTGTAGAATTATCAAACTTATCCGTTGTCATTGTTCTGCAATCAAAATGACACGCTGTGTGCTTATATGACCTTTAGCCAAAGGACAAGGCACCCTGTGACACCCGTGGGATCATCAGACGCCTAATTAACAGGTCACCATAAACATTACCTAAAGTCGTCATTCAATTTTGGCAAGACAAATCCGGTGATAGTTAAATCTACAAGTCAAATTTCTAGTGTGAAATATCATTTTTTAACTTAGGATGTAAACGTACATTTTACTTGCTAGTAAAATCATAGTGTCTTTATGATGATGGTTATGGTAATGGTTAAGGTAAGGGTGTGATACATAAATACCAGTATAACATGCGTGTTTATATGCATATGCTTTTCAACCTATTTGATTTTTTTAATTAATTTTTTATTATATAAAATCTTCATATCTATATATATTTATGTATTTATGTACAGATGCGTGTCTGCACGCTCTTTATTTTAGATCAGTTTGACTGTACTCTTAGTTCATTTCTGTAGAGGCCTTATCACACCAGCCTTTTGTAGGCGTTGCTACACCATCCATTGGCCACAAGTATATCGAATCAGGGCTTCAAAAAAAATATTCCTTCTGCAACCATTTTTGATGAGACAAAACTATTCACAACCTCTCACAGAATAGTTTTTAAACTGTATATTAGTCTTTAGTTATTATCTTGCCGTAACTGAACGTAGAAACAAATCAGGGGCAAAAAACATTTTTCAAAATTTAAAACTAATTCATAATTGAGCAACGGTTGCAACCAAATTTCTTCTTTTGAGGATTTCATGTAGATTTATTGCCATGTGAACATGAAGATATGCTTAACAGTCTACTTTTTAGAATAACCTGGTTATCTCCCTTTATCTTTTCTGCATAGCCCTTATCGTACAAGCTTTTTCTATTCCATGGCTATTTTTTTATAAACCATTTTGTAAACTATGTTTGTGGTTAGCTCTCTCGGTGTTTAACACTTGGAGCCAACCTGGGATTTTATATTTGTAAAAGACCCATAATAAGTACTTTCTGTTTGCAAAATACATTTGACGTTGAAATAGATTAGACGTTAAACCAATGTAATAAAGAAGTAATGATAAAAATAACCTCATCTGCAAATTTAAAAAATGAATGACTGGACATTTATCTTGATCCAATCGGAGGTTGTTGTTGTTCTCTCTTTTTTTTTTAAAGCCGTTTCTTCATTGTAACTTGACAATCTACTCCATCATTGTGGATACACAATGATTTGCGACAATCTGAATGAATTCGCCGTCTTGCGTGGCTCACGTCAAGTCACGAACGTTTGCGTTCTGGAAACGAGATCTCGTTTTTTTTCTCTCTCTCTCTTTCTCTCGCATTTCCTCGTACAAAACGTATATACACAAAAACAAAGCAGATAAACAAATGGACAAAACAATGATCGGTCAGTCTTTGCTCCCGTCCCTCCATTTTAGACAGGCTGACTCCTGAGTGGCTCAATTTCCTGCAAGGACCGGTTGGAATATTTGGGAGGAATAATCTGGACGGAAGACGGGTCTCTGGGGAATCTGTGGGGGGTAGGAGGAAAATGGGTTTGTCGGGGTGTTGACCAGGAAAGAATTTGCGTTCCTCAAAAGAGGTCGGTGCCCTTCACCAGTAATTGATCCTTTCGGTGAGGCATCGGGTCACCCAGGTCATGGGCCACCCACTTCTTTTAAGGACGATAGAACACACACATGCACATACGCACACACATAGATATATATAAACATATCTCTCTCTCTCTCTCTCTCTCTCTATATATATATATATATATATATATATATATATATATATATATATATATATAAATATATACAACAGGAAGAAGGCGCTTTATAAGTTTGTATATATACATTTATTGTTTTAGGGAGAGGTTCGTATATATAGATATGGTGAAAGAGAGGTTTGCTTATGTATAAGTATGATTTGAGAAAGTTTATATTTAACCACACACACGCACACATATATATAAACTTTCTGAAATCATACTAATACATAAGCGAACCTCTCTCTCACTATATTTATATATACGAACCTCCCTCTTAAACAATATATGTATACATACCGACCAATATAGCACATTATCTCAGTTATATATATATATATATATATATATATATATATATATATATATATATATATATATATATATATATATATATATATATATATATATATACCGTCCTCTCTCTCCCATTATATATACAAACTTATCCACACAATGTATGGTTACACAAACTACTCTCCTACATCATATCCATACCAATTTCTCTCTCTTACTGAATATATAATATAAACGTATACATATGTAAATTGAGGTCTCAAATTTTTAAGATAAGATCTTATGCATTTTGCTATTTTAAACAGGCGCCATCAGAAGTTTTCATTGTACAGAAAACTTACAAGTTGATAAAATAAAATGAATTAAAGAACCCTGATCCGGGTCAAAGGATGACACATCTATGGAGGTGTGAATCGAGCTTAATGTAATCATTTGAGTCACGTTTCTTTAGTAGGTACATGGATGGGGAATGTTTGGATAAAGTATAATAATCTAAACACGAATACATCCAATGTGTAAAAACACACACTCAGTCAGAGCCAAAACACAGGCATGTTGATCTGCTTCTCTATCTGAACGCATCCACACATACACCGACTTCTTCGAGAATCTCACGTTATAAACACTGCGTTAATATCCAAACCTGATGCGCATTATTCTGCAAAGCTAATGTACGCAGCTCCTTTCACATGTGTCACGCGTGAATATCTTCGAATGTCTGTGACAGCTCAGAAGTTATAAAGCTACCAAATATGAAGTCATTTAGTAAAGACATTTTGTTTAGTTCTACTATGGCCGTTCCCATACTCAAAACGAATGCTTGGAAGGCACTGGACGTTATGACGTGCGGAGCAGTCTATCATAATTTTCATGTAAAAATATTTTCCGTCCATCATACGAAACTATGGCTCCGACATATTGCGGCTACTTCTATTCAGTGATGTCAATTTAGATATTCGATATCCAAACGCACATGCCTCAGTATTGCCGATTTAGGTATTTCATATCTAGATTTAGATAATTGTAAATGTTTTATTTATTATTAGTTAATTTTTTGAGTACCAACGATGCAAAAAATTTAAAACGCGATACAGCTCTGCTTTGCGTTCAGTCTAGTATACCTTAGTACTATGGTCAGTTGTCGAATAATCGCACACACACACACACACTCAGATTTGTATATAGATGATGCATACCGACCAATTATGATATCCTGTTATGCTAATGTACTGATGCAAATTCTGGCGGTGTCGTTTAATATCTATGGTTATGATAAGGGATTGATTCTTTACTGGCATAGCTTGCGATGAGAGACTCGAATAGACTTGGATATCTGATGATGATGATCACTGTCCCTCGATACAAGTATGGTGGCTCCCACAAGAGCCCCCTGTCATGTGTCCTTCGTGGAGCAGCGTATATTTGAGGAAGGATCGGATGCACTGTGCTATTCAGGCTTAGCAAGATGGTCCGTCAATCGACGGGAAAGCCTACGCCGAAAATGGTGTTTCTTGAAACCAACATGGGAAAACATTACTCTAATTTGTTCCGTCTAATTTTATCAGTTTATATATTTTAGGATAGATATTACTTCGAGATAAGCTGATGAATTTACGTGTAACAAATTAGAATAATTTTTCTAAATTTGATAAAAGAAACGCTTTTTTAAGTGTAGGCTGAAACGGCTGCAGAACTATTTTGTAGCTGAATACGGCATATGGTATTCGCAGGCGGTCACCCATCTGGATGATGTCCCGGCTCGACATTGCTTTAATTTGGTGTTCTTACAAGAACCGGTGTACTCAACAAAATCTGGGCATCCGATACCGTTTGAAGATTTTAGACCAAGTCAAAAAAAGGAACGTTTCTCCAATGACGTAAACTTTGGAGAGTGATCAAAATTTCACATGGTATACTTCCTTCAGTTGTAAAACTAAGATTTTTCAAGTTTTTTTTTAGTAGCACCTCATAGATATATATGAAGATAGATAGATAGATAGATAGATAGATAGATAGATAGATATACCTTGCATAAATGAATCACGGTAGCCAGGACCTGTACAGGAACTTCTTATACAAAAAAATATTTTAGAAAAATGGATCTTCTATTTAAAATTATCTAAAAAAGAATTGCTGAAAATTTGAATATTGAGACAGACTTGCAAACTCAGAAGCATGCAACGTGCGCATGAGAAAATCATACTCAACCTAACATGAAGACATCACAAGATTACACAGTATATAAGGAAGAAAAGAGGAGTTAGGGACATCATAGAATCTATTAAAAAACTTGAATGGCAATGGGCAGGCCATGTTGGAAGAATCACAGACAACCGATGGAAATCACGACTCACAACATGGATCCCTGGAGATCACATGAGAAAACGAGGCTGACAAAATACAAGATGGAGAGATGAACTGGACAAATTTTTAAAATACTGGCTCTGCAACGCCCTCGGTAGAGAATTGTGGCAAATCTTGGGGAAAGTCTATGTCCAACGACCAACGTTAAAAGACTGATGATGATGATGATGATGATGATGATGATGATGATGACGACGACGACGACGACGATCCAGACTGACCATATCAACTCAAAAAAGCACACAGCAGTATTTAGATGGTAACTAGAAGTGTACTCATGCAGATTTCCAAGGTTGTAGCCGCAAGAATGAGATCAGGGAGGCCCCTCCTCACACACACACACACACACACACATAGAGATGAGCAAATAGCTGCAGTGATTGATTGATGATAGATAAAAGCATACTAAAACAGGTAAAAAAACATGATAGACATTTAAAAGAAATTTATATCTCCAGAAATTTGAACTAGCAAGAACGTAGATGATATGTAATATTTGTTTAGGCTGACATCTTAGACATTGTAATTACAAAGCCAATAATAATAAGCGGTTATGGAAGAAGACAGAGGACATTGCAGCTGAAATAAATACTAAGGAAAAACTAATTTGTTAGTGTCATAGATGTTTCAACATTTATTTTCTTCTTCTTCTTCTCTCTCTCTCTCTCTCTCTCTCTCTCTCTCTCTCTCTCTCTCTCTTCGTCGTCTTTCTTTCTCTCTCTCTCTTCACCTAACGAAGCCCAAACGGGACAAAAACATATTTATTCCATCATATCTTTAAATTTACTCGACCATAATGTTTGATGTCAAATGAATCGAGCACTTTATAGAATAAACCCATCACACATCGGATATTGCATTATATCATACTATATTCCTGCTTTGAACTTAGTATATATATATATATATATATATATATATATATATATATATATATATATAGAGAGAGAGAGAGAGAGAGAGAGAGAGAGAGAGAGAGAGAGGAGAAGAGAGAGATAGAAAAAGTGGGCCAAAGTAGGTACACAGTACTGACCATGTATGTAAGCACGTATTTGTGAATATGTGTTTGGGATACGTGATAGTCTGCCGGGTGGACAAAGAAGTTCGGTACTCACATATATACATATATATACTAAGCTTTGCTTAGATTTGCTTGTTAACCTTTACCCAACAGCAGAGATACGTCTTACACATGCACACACACATACACATGCATATATATATATATATATATATATATATATATATATATATATATATATATATATGTATATATATATATATATATATAGGGTGGATCAATATGTCCGTAGCATAACAAGTGCAAGTGAGATGACGTTTGATCTGAAATCCCTGCTGTATAATGTTTGATTTACATGATCAGTGGTTGGTTGTTGGGTAAAATACATTGAAAAAGAAAGAAAGAAGGAAGTAGGAAAAAAGGAAGTAGGAAAAAAAGGAAAAAGAAAGAAAGAAAACGAAAAGGTGGAGGAAAAAAAGAAGGAAAGAAAGAAATTCAGAAAGAAAAAATGAGGGTGTAGAAAGAAAGAAAAGGGATTTAAAAAAAAAAGATTTTAAAAGAGAAAGAAAGAAAAAGGAAGAGTGACGGAAGAAAAAAAGAAAAAATAGAAAGAGAGAAAGAAAGGAAAAAAGAAAAAAGAGAATAATAAGAAAAAATAAATATATATATATCAAGAGATGGTTCGGAGACAGGATAAGAGTAAAAAAAACTATTAATAAAGGTTACAAAGTGGCTTAAAATAGGATTTCCCTCTTTGCTTCGTCCCAGGAAGGAAATCCTGCCAGAGGGAACGACTAAAGAGCCAGAGATAGAGACGGTTAAATGAGGCAGAAGGGAGAACAAACACCGATATCAATAAATCACTTCATCATGTTGAATTGTAAACATTGTTAACGTCTCACTGAAGAAGCCCTAGCAACGTCTGCACTTTAACGATCTGATTTATGCTACATAAGCCAGATAAAACCTATTTGTCAAGCCTTTGTTTTACAGGCATATCCTCGCATAGTAGTCCAGAAGCAAGAAACATATGTTCAGTGAAATAAATAGGTGCTTATTCAGAGATTCACCAGGATTCACTCTTAGTGAAGGATTTTAATATCCGCTTCGTTTCTTTATATCAACAAGTGTCGTCTTTCTAATAATGTAAGGGTTGCTCAGTTGACATGTATGCACTTTATGTAAACCGTTCTCAACCGGGGCTCCGCAGAATACCAAGTGGTTATTTGGGCTTTTGCTAATATTTTATACGCCCATGAAAAATTGTTCTTCGGTTAGTATTTTCTGATAAACGTCCAAACTTCATTTTCAGCCATCAAAACCCGTCTTTAGCTTTTCTTTGTATTCCGATAAATAGAAAACGACGGCCAGAACTCTCAACGTAGGTATCTTGGGTTTTCAAGTTGGTCTTGCTGGCTATCTTCGTATGTGTGTATCACACGTGCAGACAGTTCAAATTGAGCCAGAGGGTTGAAAATTTAAACATTCACTCATTATGTGCAGAAGGGACATTTTTAAATACCCCCATTGATATTTTCTCAACGACAGGTACAAATTACAATGTAAGTTTTTGCTAAATCGATCCCTTTAATTGTGTCTGGTGACTTTCACGCTTGTTTATTATTATTATTATTAATATTATTATTATTATTATTATTTATTTATTTATTTATTTTCAATAATCATTGCTCAACAAAAGGCAAGAGAAGTAATTCATTAACATATTCAATGATTGCAACGTTCTCCAATTTTTTAATTGATCAACCCCAACACGGCATGCTGCCAAAAGACGTTGGCCATGTGGAGTATTCCATTGTATGGATAACCAGATTTGTATTTTTCTTTGTATCAAACAGGTTATTTGATAATTGCGTTATATATTTGCCATCTGAGTTTCTATGTTTCTTTGAGTTCCTGAGGTTTCCTCAGGATATATAGTTCATAAAAAGCAATAATTCTTGGAGGGTAAAGGTCATTTACCAATATCTTTTTCTTTCAAGGATAATGGTTTTATATTTTCTAAGTTAAATTCCCTTTGGTTTAGAAAGGACTTAAATGAGAGAGTATCGTAGGATGTTCACCGAATTGAATGAGTATGTATAAAATTATCTTCCTATAAACTGTTAAATTCCAGTGATCACTTTTAGATTATAATCCAATGCGAGATGCTGTTAGCAGTATACAAAATAAATTTTTCCTTAAGATGTAAGAGTTATATCAAAAGCACATATATATATATATATATATATATATATATATATATGTATATATGTATATATATATGTATATATATATATATATATATATATATATGTATATATGTATATATATATGTATATATATATATATGTATATATATATATATATATATATATATATATATATATATATATATATATATATATATATATATATACGCATGTGTGTGTACCAAAGTTATATTTTGAAGGGGATTTCCTAGAAAGTTTAATCATAGAATAGGGGTCTCCCGGTAGTCAGGTTTAAAAGATTTCACCTCTCTGTGGGCCCTAACCTCCACGACAAGCTGTTTACCTCAATGGATGAGAGCAACGCTAGGTTGAAGCGGCTACGTATGGTCGCAGACTCGGTTCATGATGCAGCCCATTTTCTTTGATTGTTTATTCGATTTACGTTGTCTAAGCCACACTGAATTAAGGGGAGTTAATTTCAAATAGAGTTTATAAGTAATATAACACATTTATAATTATTTCAATCGGATTATATATCCATTTCTTGATATATATATATATATATATATATATATATATATATATATATATATATATATATATATATATATATATATATATACATACATACACACACACACAGACAGGGAGAGAAAGAGAGATTCGTGGATAGATACATAGAGATATAGATATAAATATGTACATATATACATGTATGTATATAAATATATGTATATATGTGTATATATATATATATATATAGAGAGAGAGAGAGAGAGAGAGAGAGATTTTCCTTCATAACTTAGTTTTAAATCAGCGTTAATTCGATCGATAAAAACATATATATATGTGAGTGTGTGTGTGTGTGTGTGTGTGAGTGAGTGTGTGTATGAAAATCATTCTCGGGTAGGTTCATAGACGTGTGCACAGACAGGTTTATATTCACGCTTATATTCTTGTGTACATCTCTACGTACATACATACACGATTTAGTGAGGTTGGATTTCACTTGGGCAACGGTTGTCCCTCATCCCCAATAAATATATATTAAACGAGAGATTAGCCGGTAAAACGCTCAACCACATAATTGATTCTGGGAAGAAGCTGTCAGAATCCAATCGAAACCACGTAAAAATGGGCATTTTGCGTGGTGCAACTATTAACCAATAACCGGTACGTAAGCACGTCACCAAGCTGTCACCTTGAAGCAAATACCTTTTTACTCGCCGAAAAGATCTCGTGCGAAAGGCCTCGAACTGATAAAGGGTGCACTAATAAGACTTCACTAGGCGCCATCTTCTCTAGTATCAACTGTCGTCCTTGAGTGACGGGTTGAAAACCGAAATACCGAGTTACGTCCCTTGTTTACAATTACCAATTTAAATGTCTTCCATCTGAATCTCGAAGTGTTTTCTTTACTTGTGGAAGTCAGAAATTGCTATTGGGAAAGGTTTTGATAAAATAAATGATATTTTCGTTTGGTATTTGTAATAATGGAATAAGTGATATCTTAATAGAGTATATTTGATGCTTGATAGTGGTGACAAAGAAACAATTTCTTTTGTTTTAAAGCTGATATATACAATTTGATAGATAGAAAAATAACCATCGATTAATTAAATGGTTTTATTATTGATATCATGATACGGACTTACATATTTTACAAGTTTGTTATTTGTACATTTTATTGTTCAATTTGAGAATTACAACATTTTTAAATTCATTTTATAGCCTTAAGATTAAGAGCAAGGAAGGTTTTCTGAAATCTCAAAGGATGTGAGCCTTGAAAAAATTTGAAAACTTCTTTACTAGTTGAAAATTCATTCCAGCAGCATCTGCTGGAGGTCAAGATTAGTCTTCTTAGTCTTCTTCCTCTTTTTCTTCTCTCACATTCCTTATTAACTTCTTCTCCTCCTTTCGCTCCTCTCATTCCTTCCTTATTCTTCTGCTTCTTCTTCTCTCTCGTTCCTTATTAAACTCTTCTTCTCCTCCTTCTCCCTCTTATTCCTTTCTTCTTCTTCTTCTTCTTCTTCTTCTTCTTCTTCTTCTTCTTCTTCTTCTTCTTCTTCCGCCTTCTTTCTTCTCCTTCCCCCAAGGTTAGAATCGTGATCCAAGTTTTTTTTATATCGTATTTCTCCCCCACCACATCTTTTCTTTTTATTCCATCATTTTCCCCCAAAAAAATCTTCCTTCATTCTGTCTTCTTCATTCTTCCATTTCAATCTAGTATCTCCTCCTCCTTACGCTGATGCATTATTATTATTATTATTATTATTATTATTATTATAATTATTATTATTATTATTATTATCATCATCATCATCATCATCATCATCATCATCATCATCATCATCATCATCATCATCATCATCATCATTTTCATTTTCATTTGCATATGCATTTTCACTGTAGTTGCTTATTGGTCACTGCTGGAGGTTGAGTGGCAGCAAGTCTCCTCGGGTCTCTGGCCCACCTTTTCACACTCTTAGTCCACAGTAGTACGGTGGCTTACAGTTTCACGCCAGTAGCCTGGTGGTTATTTCAGAAGGTCTCCAGCCCTTCCCCTTTATGGTCCTCACTTATCATAGCAACGCTGTGGTTTGTACCATCTCCACCATACCTTTTTCTTGGTCGTTAGGCTGTTGATAAGAGCTGAAGAACTGTATATCTCCTATTTCCCGTACTCTCCTCTGTATTCATGCAGTCCCTATTAGTGCTGTGGTATGTATAGTCTCAATCTTTCTTCTTATTTCCAGTTCCTTCACTCTTGTTTTCAGTGTTTTTGATATGGTTATGATTATACCAACTATTACTGGTACTACCCTAATTTTCATATTCCACACTTTCAGTTCCATTATTATTACTATTATCATTATTATTATCATCATCATTATTATTATTATGATTATTATTATTATTAGTAGTAGTAGTAGTAGTAGTAGTAGTAGTAGTAGTGCCTGTGATGGGGCTAATAACCTAGGCGCAGTACTAAGTATTTTATATCTACAGTCCAATAAACATCCTTGTTCAAAAATCTCTCAACAAGCGATTGATTCGAGAGATATGGTACTTCATCGGCGTCCAGTATACAAATACCACCATCTGTCTTTACCTGTCGACGCCACGAAGGCAAAGGGCGCCATATCTTGGCACTTTTCTGGGTTTGCCGTTTGACAGATTTAGACCAGCGGGAGATGTTTTACCAACGATTTTTTCAAAAGAGAATCTTCGTAAAAAGCCACAAATGTTAAGGTGAAAACTAATTTGCTAAATGAGATCTTATGCAAATTGTGACCAGCAAAAAATCCGATGGCATACCGATTTACAGATAGTATTGGCACCAAGACTTCCATGATCAAGAGGTTTGGCAGATCTTGGGGAAGGTCTTTGTCCAACGACCAACGTTAAATGACTGTTAACAATGATGATGATGACGATGATGATGAATTGAATATCTCACATTTGTACTGAATCGGTTACATTTATTATAGCTTCCTATTGAACGATAATCACAAAATGGTGGATAATAGATTTTGTAGGAAGTTCGAAGATTACTATGTGTATCTAGAATGATAGGAAGTAGGAATCAGGAAGGAAACACCAGTCAGTAATCACTGAACAACCGTGGCCTCAAAATTCGAAGTCCTGTAAAAAAAAATTCATCGGATAACAGGATATCATAATTGATTGGTATGCATCTTTTATATACAAATCTGTGTATGTGTGTGCGTGTGCTCTGCGATTATTCGACAACTAACGTAGCTACCGACCACTACATCTACCTAGGGCAACGAATCTCCATGAGACCCTCAAAAGAAGAAGAAATCAAGCGAAGAATCACACTAGGATGGCAAGCCTTTGGCAGAGCTAGCTCAACCTTCAAAAATAATAAGATCCCATTAATCCTAAAGAGAAGGGTGTATAACCAATGCATCCTCCCAATAGTCACTTATGGAGCTGAAACATGGAACTTAACCAAGAAACAGACCCGTAAGCT
Source organism: Thysanoteuthis rhombus (assembly GCA_963457665.1). Lineage (NCBI taxonomy): Eukaryota > Metazoa > Mollusca > Cephalopoda > Oegopsida > Thysanoteuthidae > Thysanoteuthis > Thysanoteuthis major. The sequence goes on along the minus strand of OY735237.1, from coordinate 12,187,434 downwards.
GAGAACCATGCAACGTGCACATGAAAGAATAATGCTGGGCCTCACATGGAGAGACCACAAAACAGCACAACACATCCGGGAAAAGACAAGAGTCAGTGACATCATAGAATCCATAAAAAATCTCAAATGGCGGTGGGCTGGCCATGTTGCAAGAATGGCTGACAATCGATGGACATCACGACTCACAACATGGATTCCCCGAGACCATATGCGCAACCGAGGCCGGCAAAATATTAGATGGAGAGATGAACTAGACAAGTTCAGGAAGTACTGGCTCCGTGACGCCCATGATAGAGAAGTGTGGCAAATCCTGGGGAAGGTCTATGTCCAACGACGGACGCTAAAAGACTGATGATGATGATGATGATAAACGTAGCTACCGAACTAATGAATACAGGGCTACTGAAGATCAACCTGTATGATGAGAAAATCGGTATAAATATTAGACAAAAACCTTGTTATTGAATATGGCTAAGAGAGATAAAATGGATTTCTATGATGCTTCCGGATTTAAGAACAAAAGGGCACACACACACACACACACACACACACACACACATATAAGTTCAGTTGGTAAATCTTTGACAGAGCAAGTTCTACCTTCAAAAAACAAGACAGTCCCAATAATCCTAAAACGTGGAGTATACAACCAATGCATTCTCCCAATAGTCACTTATGGAGTTGAAACATGGAATCTAACCAAGAGACAGACCTACAAACTGAGAAGCATGCAGCGTGTGCATGAGAGAATCATGTGGAGAGATCACAAGACAGCACAATATATCAGGAAGAAAACGGGGACCGAAGGCATCATAGAATCTATTCAAAAACTCAAATGGCAATGGGTAGGCCATGTTGCAAGAATGACAGACAACCAAAGGACATCACGACTCACAACATGGATCCCTAGAAATCACATGCGAAACTGAAGCCGACGGAATACAAGACAGAGAGATGAACTTGACAAATTTAGAAAATACTGGCTCAACGACGCCTACGATAGAGAAGTGTGACGAATCTTGGGGAAGGTCTATGTCCGACGACGGACGTTAAAAGACTGATGATGATGATGATGATGATGATAATGATTTGCCGTCTTATTTATATATCTATATCTACATATATATATCTATACATATATATATATATATATATATATATATATATATATATATATAGAGAGAGAGAGAGAGAGAGAGAGAGAGATAGATATATAGATATAGATATGTATATACGTATATATAAGAAGTTTGAGTGTACATCTGTACCCAAACACTTGGGTAACAATAAATAAGTGCTTAATAATGATATGTTGTTCTATCCGCCAGTGGCACGCCCTAATTTGACAAGCAACAGCCGGAGATATGCAAAACATTTCTTTTAACATACACCTATAAATCACAAATCTCAGGTGTTATTGTGATAAAGAAAATATTTAAATGAGACTGCACGCCTTACTAAAACAAATGGGAAATTGTGGTAAAAAAAAAGTTCGGGTTGGGGAGGATGGGAGAAATGACTAAAAGTTCCTAGAATGGGGGACCAAATAACGCTGAATAACCTCAAGAAACCAATTGGTACCCAGCTGGAGTGATAAGCATTAGGTCATTAGGTAATGCGTACTAGTCAACATGGGTCACATAAATTTGAGGAATTCTGTCCCCTAAGAAAACTGATTACTATTTTTCTCTATCTTTTATCGTCCGTCGTTGAACGTGGACTTTTCCCCTGGATTTTCCAGACTTCTCTATCATGGGTGTCGTGGATCAAATACTTTCTGAGCTTGTTTGGTTCGTCTAACCTTTTTATATTTTGCCGGCCATGGTTTCGCATGTGATCTCTGGGAATCAACGTTGTCAGTCGCGATGTCCAGTGGCTATCCGAAAACCTTACAAGAGGACCAAGCCATTGATATTTACAAGAATCACAAAACAACAAATCAGATGTGCAAGACGTGAACAATCAGCTCGAGGATATCCCAGAAGTTGAGCCATGGTGAAATAAACTGACTAATAAACAAACATAAAGAATGTCCCCTGGACCAGAAAGAAAAATATTATTTACAACTTATTATCACATTACTGTACTCCATTGTCCATTGCCCCCACCTCTCTCTCTCTCTCTCTATATATATATATATATATATATATATATATTTTTTTTTTTAAATAAAATTGCTTGCCATTACTTCTTTTATAAATCATTCTAATTTCTTCATTCTCCTCTGTTACTTCTACGTACATTATATGCAATACAGTGCTAGTAAAATTATTGTACTCCTTTTTTCAGAATTGACTAATTTTCAAAATTATCTAATCTACCAACACGTAAACAATAATAAATGTTCTCACGAATTCAATCTCGTATTTTGTACAAGGAGGATTTTAATCATAATTGACCTCATAAGACTTAAGGTTGACTTCAAGGAAACCTTGTAAATCTTTCAATTTTAGCTTTATTCTCTATGAGATAAGAAAAATACATTGTGGCACTGAACAAATGACCAACTCATTTTGATGCACTGTATCAGTCCTAAAAAGAAAGGTATACAACCACTGTACCGTCCCAATAGTCACCTATGGAGCTGAAACACGGAACGTAATCAGAAGATTGACTCTCAAACTGAGAACCATGCAACGTGTGTGGGGAGGATCTTGCTCAGTTTCACATGAATGGCAGACAAGCGATGGACACCACGACTCACAACATGGATTCTTAGAGATCGCATGCACAACCAAAGCCGGCAGAATTCAAGATGGAGAGACGGACCAGTCAAATCCAGAAAGTATTGGCACTGCGACGCCCATGATCTCTATCGTGTCAGACAACCGCAGGTGTGGCGAATCCAAGAGAAAGTTTAGGTCCACCCACGAACGTTGAAATGATGATGATGATGATGATGATGATGATGATGATGATGATGATGATGATGATAGAATATTTAAGGTAGCCTTGAATGTGTTAAATTGTCAATTGGACAAACCTGTAAACGAATTGAAAATCATGATTCTTCTTTTTCCCATATTTTTTTCCTGAAATAAAAAGAACACGATTGAAGTCACTCATAAAATGCAGAAATAACCGTATGCATGCAATTTCCCATTCATAGCTCAGTTGAATTCGTCACACTATCTCTCCTAATTAAAACCCATTAACTGTGGAAGGTGGCAAGCGTAATATTTATCTATTGCGAGATAAAAAAAAAAACCGTTATCTACTGGAACATAATCCATTGGAAGTTATCCATTACAAATAATCCATTGCAAGATAAAAACCTCGATTTACCGATAAGACCCAGTTACCATCTATCATAGTAAAACGGAAAAGTATTGGGTCTGTCATAAATCTGCAATGATGGGAATATCTGTTATTCGCAGTAAATTTCTCCGGTTACAACTTTTTCAAGGGTGTCGTGCGGTTTAGGTACACACGGGAAATAGTTTGTAAGACCCACTTCCGACATGCTAGGCATGTAGAAACTTTGTTCTGCTTACAGCAAGTGATATTACCCAATGATCACCCATCCAGATCCTGAGCAGGCACGACACTTTCCAACTTCGGTTATCTCACGAGAACCGGTGTGGGCAATGTGATTTGGTCATAACCACTAAGCCTCAGGGAAAGTTTCCTCAATCCTTGTCCTTGTGCTAAGTGCTAGGCAGAGAAGCATTGAGAACCATTTTGGAAGTCTTTGTTATGATTTAGTGATTGAGTCACAGTGATCAGTGTCATTTCATCTATTTTGGTAATAATTGGACACTTGTTCTAGGTACAGACAAAAGTTTTATCATCTCGACCAGAAAATATTCAGTCGAGAAAGTTTGCTGAGCGCAAAATATTCTCTCCTGACAAATTCAAATGCACTTACCAACTATCAGTGACGCAGCGAAGGTTCCAGGGACAAAGTCAGACCCCAGGAACAGTTGAGCTATATCTTAGTGGTTGGAGGGGGTATAATAATTGATTTATAGGCATTATAGGCCAGAGGGAGTTCTGGGCTTCTTCAAATTAGTGTCCAGGGCCCACTGGCCTCTCTTGCTACGCCTCCGCCAACGATATCTAAAGATAGATGTCAACAGGCTGAAATCCTAAACAATGGAAATTTAATTTCCTTTCTTGTCAATGTACTTTGTTCAATATGAAATTTTAACCACACAGATTGAATCTGAAACAGTGGGATTAGTGCTCTAAATCAAGCTGATTACTAATACTGCGAGGCTGCAGACTTATCAATCCAAAACTCGTGTATGTTTATGTATTCTTCTGTCTATGTACGTGTGTATGTGTGCGTGATGGACTGTTCAAGTTGATGTTTCTTTCTGACGGCTATGTTTCATAGAAATATTCAACAAAGAAACTTGCATTCGTTTCAAAAGAGTTTCACCCCTGTAACGTCGAGAAAAAGACCTTATCTTCTGAGGATCAGCCCGGTGCTTGGAAAATATGTGGAATCAGCTTTATTTTCGAATATACGAACAGACTGAATAAGTTATGTACCAATGATGCGGATGTGAGAACCAGTTTTCTCCCTGGTCGAAAGAATATTTCTCCACAGACCCGATACCAATCGGTGTAGATGATGACGAAAGTGAATGCGACATTATAGAAACGTATTGCCACTCTTAAAAGTTTAACCAAATTTCTGCAACTCATTCGTATAAGGAAACCAGATAAGCAACGCTAACAGACAAAAGTAAACAGCTCAAACCAGAGTCTTATAAACAAATAGTCAATCTGCATAAAAAAAAATAACGGTTATAAAGTCTCTGTTACTATCTGGAAATCTTGTCTAAGTCAAATAAACATAAAAGCAAAGGAGCAATTGCCAGTAATTCATATGAGAAATATTTTGAGCGTTCCAAGATTTTAAATAAAATAATGATGATGATATGTTAGGCTGGGTCGTTGGAGGTTGTGGTAGATTGATTGGGATGTGTAAGAGAGGATAAGGAAGTTATGTTCTTTGCCATTACATCTGGATAATACACCTGAAAAAGGCCGTAGAACGGATCGGCTGAAATGTCACGTTAGCATCACCAACAACAAGAAGTTCGATCGTCAGAAAAAATTTGAATGTTGATTACCCTCTTCAAAACTATAGTCAGAGTAGCATTTGTTTCGTATGAATTCTGAAACAGCCAGGGGGAATTATTTATACGCTCCCTCATGGGTATACACAAACTTTTAACTATGAATGTACGAAACTAAGAATTAACCAAAGAATAACTCACTCAGGGAAATGATGTCTTTGTCGTCTTCAAAACGCTCTCCTTAGGTCCTTACACACTTATCCCTACGACACTCCCACTTATCAAAACAGATGCGAAAATATTTTTTTTGAATTTCGCTGATTCCGACTTGAGGCGATCAGAGTTTGGCACCCAGTGAGAGTCGAAGTAACTACATGTGTATTGCTTGCAAAACTAGCTCGCAAGGCATCAAAATTTCATATGATACTTGCTTAACCCATGGAAATTCTACGGCTGTTAAATCAACTATCTTCTGCCTTCTCTAAGAACTTACGTCTTCATCGCGACGTAATTGGACAAACATACGGACAAACAAACGAACAAACAAACTGGTCTTCATACGAATGAACGAATAGTTACCAGCGTTCCAAATCAATGTGGATTCATGCTATCTAGCTTCCATTTTTTATAAGTTATGAAGCGGATACCTATAACACATTGATGCCACGAGCATCAAACAAGAATATTTCAAGACGTACCAGAAAGCTCAGTATATTCAGGAATAGCAAACATCATAACTACCAGAGCATAGTTTCCGTGTATTATCAATAATAATAATAATAATAATAATAATAATAATAATAATAATAATAATAATAATAATAATAATATATATATATATATATATATATATAAAAATTCCGCAGGTTATAATGTAGACTTCTACTTTATGGGAGACTGGAAGGTAAAGCGTTGCGTGGTCGGAGAATTCGTTCCTGGTCATGGTTGGGGTCGAAGGAGCTAAGGCAACCAGATGTGGAGACATTAAAACACTAATAAGGATGTTTGAAGGATTTCTTTCATGGGAGGAATACGGTCTGAAAATGTAGATTGCTGCTTTATGTACAACATCAAAGAGATAAAGTAAGTCATGAATATACTTTCAGTGCGCATGCTTACATAAAATATACATATTCACCTCTCTCTCTCTCTCTCTCTCTCTCTCTATATATATATATATATATTTATGGAAAATATATAAGGAATAATTCGTGAAGAATGATGGAAGACATCTGTGTTCAAGCTTGCAATATAAAGGGCGTCGCACAATAAAATCAACTTTTTGTGCAGCTGTACTTTTCGTTTTTCAAAAAGGATGCATACTCCTTCTAACGGTATTAAAAATCGTACACGTGGTTTTCTTGGATTTTCCTGACATTTTTTCGAGACGTGCCCAAGATGCCCGCAGTGCCCAAACATAAATATTTGCCTTTTGTGGAAGTTTCGAAGTCTGGCTCAATGATGAAAAAAAAAAAAAAAAAAAAAAAAGGGATCACGTCTTCTGCATTCGTTGAAAAGATGGATTCGGCCGTAAATCCCCTCAAACTTGCGTAGCATCTAATATATGTTCTTATACGTGGATACAAGTCCACGAGGAAACATCTTGCTATTCAATGGTGGAGCAATAAGTTCGGAACTGACACGTAATTGTTTGCTGAATTTCGATCTGAGACTTTGAGGGTACAATGTTTGGTCTACTGATTAATATTCACCTGGCTCAACCCTTAAGACCAGCCACCACCACCATCAATGCTAGCAAACCCTCGACGGAAAAGAGACGAAAAAAAACGCTCCCAAACTTGTATAAGAATTATGTTTGTTGTAAGAAATATCTATGGACATATATATATATATATATATATATATATATATATATATATATATATATATATATATATATACGAGGGAGACCGGGGTTAGTTTAACACTAGGGAAGCTTGATGACAGCATTATTTGGGACCAAAAAAAAATTTTGACGATTTTTCTACTAGATTTGAGGAACATGTGTTGTATGTACAAAAAGTTTTGCATGAAAAGCTTTTTTCACATTCATAAGTAACCTTTTTCAATTTGAGAAAAAGGTTGCCTCGTTCATACTGAATTGTGGGGTTGATGAGAACGTAATCTGTGTTTATGAGAAGTTGTAATAAACAGTATATATGCTACATTTCAAGTAGCTTCTGTCAGAGTTTTTTTCTCCGAGTTGAACGTAGAGAGAACCGTGTGTTTGGGATTGATTGGTACATTGTGAGTGAGGTTACTTGGTACTTAATTTTATGCAATGGAGACAGAGGAAAAATGGAAGGCCTGCAAAATAACGAAACTTCAATCAAGTCATCAGTTTTATGAATCTTTTCTTATCGTTTTTTTTCCTCCATTTTCAACATTATTACAAAGCATCATTGAGACCCATTCTTGTATGATTCGACTTGTCCTGAATAACGGTCTTTATATTCCTGAAATCTTATTCCTTCTTTAAAAACATTAATTAATCTAGTTTTAAAATCTTTATTTCTCAATTATAACGCTATGATGATGAAATATCCACTGACTAGCAAGAGAACTTACTTACCCTATCAGATTGTACCAACTATCGACGATGGTGAAGTGGTACTGTATACCTTTTTTTCCGAATACTTAAATGAAAATAATAAACTTGTTTGATTTAAATGACCAACCATAAGTAATTTTTAGTCATATTTGCGGTTTAATGAATTAATTTCTCGGGAACTTGCAACGATCTAAGTGAAAAGTAAATCAACTAATCCCTATCTCGCCAATATACTTACACACACACACACACACACACACACACACACAGACACGCGCGCGCGCTAGCACGCGCATACACACACACAAAATTGTATGAGCTATGTGTAGTATTATGCGAAACCTATCTACTTATCAAGCTACCCACATATATATGCGTGATTGCGTGTGTCAGTGTTTGTACTGAGAGAGAAAGCAAAAGAAATCATCTTACGTATATATATATATATATATATATATATATATATATATATATATATATGCTATATAGGGTTGAGCACTCTTTAAGTTAGGTATCCATTGTAAGCTTATGCAACACTCTTCCATAAGAATAGAGCACTAGGGTGGATGAGGAGTTTCTGCATAAATGAATATATCACTTAAATTCAACCTTACTGACTATCCATTTCCGTAGTCCAGGGGTTGAATTCGGCCCCCGGGTCCGATGTGAGGGTTTCAATTCTGCCTTGCGGTACTGAATGGGATAAAGTCTATAGCCACACTGAAGAAATGTAATACATCGAAACAACTGTCAGTGGATGACACAATATATATATATATATATATATATATATATATATATATATATATATATATAAACTATTGGTATTCACATATTTATGTATATATTTGCGTATTTACGTATTAATCAGTTCTGTGGGCAATTTATTTCCTCTTTTAATACATACACCTTTTTCAGCGAATTCTTTGCTATTCTGTTTGTGGCTTTTCTTTAATGGCGCACAACTGATGGATATCACGACTCACGACATGGATCCCCCGAGATCACATGCACAACCGAGGCTGGCAGAAACTTAGATGGAGAGACGAGCTAGACAAATTCAGAAAGTGCTGGCTCTGCGACGCCCATGACAGAATTGTGGTGAATCCTGGGGAAGGTCTGTGTCCAACGACGGACTTTGAAAGACTGATGATGATGATCACAGTTTAGTTGAGACGAAACCTCTCTGCGGTTGTTCTGAGCTTGACATTACTGCAATGCCATCAGCAGGACAGTCACCTTTGTATCCGTAGCCGTCAGTACGTCAGCAAGGAATTGGAACGACTTATCCAGGCGTTTGCCTTCAATACCATCAGCTACTTTGCACACACGTACTCGCACACGTCTGTACACACACGTACACACATGCACACAAACATGCTGACAAGCAGTACTTATATGAAAGTTGTTTATTCGTGTCGTTATCATGCTAAAACAAAGAAACCTATTGACCAATTTTTGGTGCATGAAAGCTGAGATATTTAGTTATAACCTGAGTTATGTGAAGTGGACTCTTTGGGAGATTCACTATCATCAGAGGTAGGATCTGGTCATTTATAGCCAAGTTGAGAAATTTCTAGCGTGATACTGTTTTGGCTATGAAGTACAAAGTTTTTGACCTCACAAATTGCAGTTCGAATGAGATAGAATTCGATAGGATAGGTGGTGCTTACCTCCATCTGAGTTCACTTGAAGTCAGTCTAGGGTTGAAATAGCTTTTCCCATTGCAGCCAAATAATTGCATAATTCAAGGTAAATTGGTATTGGGGGGAAATTGAACTGAAAAAGATTATAGAGTATGTCTTTTTCGACCTTATTGCAATCAAGCAGTTACGTTTTTGGAACTTAATTGCTGTGTAAGATTAAACTGGGAAGAAAAAGACGGTGAGATATGTTCAGCAGATCTCCAAGGCTATATAATATTTCCCGAAAGGAAATTTTATAGAACCACTGGACCTCGGGAGATATTGTGCCGACAAACAAACAGAAAGACGGACAGATGGACAGACAAACGGATTGACAAACAGACAAGAGTCAATATACCACTACCGACAAAATACTCAACTGTAAAGTGCAACGTCTGCACTTTCATGGAACATTTCATTTAGATCATAATCTGGGAATTGGGATACTAAAAGAAATATAAATTGACCACAACTTTATTCAACACTCCTAGGAATCTCCTAAAAATTCTAACTGATTTTAGGAATAATGTCGTTTAATCAGTTTCGATTCTCCTCCAGATTTCTAATTCTCAACAACGGTTCCGTCAAGGCTACATCTATCCAGAAAAATGTCGAACAAAAAAATTGACAAGTAAAAAAAGATTGTTGATGATGGTCAATAGCTATGCGAAAAAATCAGCTTGACAAATATTGAAACTGGAAAAAAAAGGTGAGTGTCATTTGTGCGGAATCACAGAGCTGCCATTATATAACAAACTTCAGCCTACAACTCTTCCTTCTTCCGCTCTGCCATTTAATTAATTCTTTCGTGCTTTATTTTAAGAAAGAGAAAAACAAATACCTTTTCTTAGACGACAGAAAAATGCAAATTCATTATAGCCTAACAGATAAAGTAATAAGAAGATAAGAAAACATTGCAATGAGTAAATGAATGCTGATGTCAAAAACGATATTTAAATAAACGTAAGATTACGTAATATGTTTGCATTATATCCTTTCGACGTTCTTCAGGTTTTGTTTTTTCTTTAATGGCTATTTCTGATTTTTGTTCAGAATTTGTTGAAAGATTTTCTTTTCTTTCAAATAGATATGCCTGGATACATGTACATGCCCACAAAGGTTGAAATTGAGGATTTTTTTTTTTAGCTGATTTCATAAGCAGATGGACATGCGCAATGGTCACGCCCACATAACTGTTTCCGGTATACGGATTTGTGCCCTAAGTAGGAATTTTTGAGAAATTTCAGTGGTCTTCAGGCTTCGACTACTCTGGGAAACTTTTCAGTAATCAAATCTTATGGGGAACCCCTTCGAAAAATAACTTTCACACACACACACACACACACACACACACACACACACACACACACACACACATACACATATATATATATATATATATATATATAAATCGCGTTATATTATATTGAAACTCTCATTTGAAAGAATCTCCCGTTATTACACGGTAAATGTATCATTCGGCTTAGACAATGTAGATAGAATAAACAATTAAAGAAAATGGGGCTCATTTTTACTTCTATTTACGTATCTGGACTGATTGATACATTAACTGTGTAATAACAGATCATTTCAAATAAGTTTCAATATGATAGAACGAAATTTATGATCATTCTGTTGGATCATATACCACCATCATTATCAGTCTTTCAATGTCCGTAATTAGACAAAGACTTTCCCCAGGATTTGCCACACTTCTCTATCGTGGGCGTTGCGGAGCCTGTAATCTCTGAACTTGTCTAGTTTGTCTCTCTATCTCATACTCAGAGGATCCATGTCGTGAGTCATGACGTCCATCGGTTGTCCAGCATTCTTGCAATGTGGCCGGCCCAATGCCATTTGAGATTTTTTAATGGATTATATGATGTCCCTGACCCGTGTCATTTTTCTGGATGTATTGTGCTGTCGGTCTCTCCATGTGAGGCCCAGCATAATTTTTTCATGTGCATGTTGTATGCTTCTCAGTTTGTGGGTCTGTCTCTTGGTTAGGTTCCATATTTCAGCTCCATAAGTGACTATTGGAAGCATGCATTGGTTATAAAGCCTTCTTTTTAGGATTGATGGGATCTACTTTTTTTGAAGTTTGAGTTAGTACAAATCAGGAATGCAATATAATATAATAAAAGAAAGATCTTACCACCTAAAATAGTAGACACCTTCCCCACCGAAAAAAAAAACTGCTCCAAACAGGAATCTAAAATAAAGTGGATCATTCGTTTAAAGGAACTCAAACAGGGCAAAAACATAAACATGTTGATGTTGCACATCCCCGTTCCTTTATATGTATATATATATATATATATATATATATATATATATATATATATGTGTGTGTGTGTGTGTGTGTGTGTGTGTGTGTATGTGTGTGTGTGTGTGTGTGTGTGTGTAACTACTCAATACTGGCCTTGTTTATGGAATGATCCGAATGTATGTAATCCCGAAAAGAAAACACTCTCGGAAGGAAAAGTGAGAACGAAGCTTACAGAGGAAATATGAACGACTACTGACTGAACGGCGCCCGTGTCACGTAAATAACCGATATCATTTTGATTGAAAAGTCCAAATTTAATTTTTCTCTTTATATAAAAAGTGCTGTTCGTGTTTGAAAAAAAATTAAATAATGACATGTGAAAATCGTGAAGATATCTTTTGTGTAATGAAGAATTCTAGGGTATACTGCAAAAATGTCATTTTGTTTCGTGGAGCCCATGGAAAAGTCATGTGGAACCCTGGAATTCCACTAATTCATTTTGATAATTTAGTGGCTGATAACATTTAAGTAAAGGATATAAAAATGCAGGAATTTGCATTCATTGAAATAAATTTGCATTTATTTTCATGGATTTACATTCATTGGTATAATTTCATTGTTATACTATTAAGTTCATTGTTATAAACAACTTAGCATTATATAAGATCAAAATGAAATTCATAAAATTCCAATTCGTTTAAAAGAGAGTGTTCTGTGCCGACGAATTTCGATAACTCTAACGTTTGATAATATTATCCGTGATCATAAAAAACAGTTACCCCTGTTAATTACTGACAATCAGTACTCATCAGAATTAGGGGTGTGAAACTATGCGTAAAACCCTAATTCTCTTTCTGCGATTTGAACTCGCAACCTGTTGAATGCCAGAAAGCTGTCTTACTGACTGAACTAAATCGACTCGTCAGACACAAAAATTTATGATAGAGATACATACATATGGGCTTATTTCCACCTGATGAATACATTTATAAAAAGATATAATTTTTTTTTACTCATCTTTTATTGCATATAGAGTACAAAAGTTGCGGAAATCGTCTTCAGTCAGAATAAAAACCGGAGCGGAGTTTGGCCCTGCAGCAGTCAGGCGTATTTCCCTCCTTATCATTATTTATTAAACCTAACTACGTAAGACAAAAGATCAAAAAGGTGGAAATAATGTTAAAAAGAATGTGTTCCGCCAATCTTCCGAGGGTAAGCAGGTGTTCTTTCTCTCCAGATAAGTAGATAAATATTTCTAACTTTAATCTGAACACGAGGCTGAATGAGCAGAAGTCAGGCTATGAATAATATATTGCGCCTATCTTCCGAGTCTAAAGAGTTTGATTTTTTTCTTTCTGCTTCTTTGAATTAGCGATTGAAATGCTGGCTCTTACAGGAGATTGAATGACGATCTCAGAATATGCTCGACTTTCTCCACCATTAAGCTGTTCCTACGGATAAATTGATACAGGAATTCTTGCTTCTCGGAAGTTTGCTTCATGCCACTTTTTCACTGCAACGAAAAAAAGGAAGAAAATTGAAAATGGCGTTCAGCGTTTCTTTAATAGCAAGCAGTTATAGAGGCAGCACGCACACTCCTTCTTCTCTCTACAACCTCCATTTCGCTGAACTTACCACCAACCCGATCTCAGGCAACCCGGCCTAACATACCCTCATCAACATTTGGGGGGATTGGGAACGTTCAAAATTTTTCTCACGTAAATCATTGTCATTTGCTTCTTCGCTTTCTGCAATTTCAGCATTCAAAAGTTTTTTTACAGGAATGACCAACTTCCGGATAGCAGTGGAAACGTTTATAGGCCGAGGATAGATAGATAGATAAATAGATAGATTTTTTTTGATTTTTTTAAAAAACTTTTTTGCCTTTTGACGTAAAAAGCAGGAAAATGGCGCTAAGCAAACTTTCAAGATTCGGGATACCCGTAAATCTCTCTGTTGTATGTTTCACACAGAACGAGCTTGGATGCCACAGGGTCAAACTCCACACCTTCTTCTATTCCAACAGGAGATGTTTACGGCAACTTTTGTATCATATATATATATATATATATATATATATATATATATATATATATATGTGTGTGTGTATATATATATATATATATAGATAGATAGATAGATAGATAGATAGATAGAGAGAGAGAGAGAGAGAGGATAATAATAATAATAATAATAATAATAATAATAATAATAATAATAATAATAATAATTATAATAATAATAATAATAATAATAATAATACAAAACGCTGAGGGAGAGACTGGAGGAGATCGGGATTAGGGGGAGGATAGAGACCGTACAGACCACAGCACTACTGGGAACTGCACGGATACTGAGGAAGGTGCTAGAGATATAAGTACTGCAACGAATAGTAGCTCTGTCATGATATGCGAAAGAGAGGAGACGTTAGCTGAAGATCTAAGGAGACTTATTGTCACTCAGCCTTCAACGATAACCACTGGGCAACCGGTGTGAAACTGTAAATCGTAGAATTACTGCGACCTATGAGTACTAGAAGAGGAGGGCTGGAGACTTGAGGAGACTTGCTGTCACTCAAACTCCAGCGGTTACCACCAGGCAACTGGTGTGAGATTCCATAATAATAATAATAATAATAATAATAATAATAATAATAATAATGATGATGATGATGATGATGATGATGATGATGATGATGGCTGGAGACTCGAGGAGACTTGCTGTCACTCAACTTCCTGCACAGTAACCACCTGGCAACTGGTGGGAAATTGCAAATAAAATAATGATCATAATTTCGTATATTTTTAACTCACGTAAATTTAGTTCAGTTCGTGAGGGACTAGCCCACCGATCACTGGGCTATGATTTCAAATCTGTATATGATTTAGAATGTGTAAACTTTGCCTGTTATCCTATTGAAAATAAGTACATTCAAAATTATCACTGTCCTGGTCAAAAAGACAGAGTGTGATGGCAGTGATTGGTATTTCTTTACTGATTAGACATAACCAATCAGAATGTAACAATATAAAGAAATGTTTTTGTTTTTGTTTCTAAATTGAGAAGTTTAATCATAGGCTTTGCATGTTATTACTACTAAAAAAAACTTCGATACTCACTGGGTTCCATTTCATTAACATATGAAGCTAAGCTTAGTCAATCATATAATTACAATCTTTCATCAGCAGTGGTAATATTGTTTCGGTGATACTCCTTATTTTATTGTAAACTTTTTATATCTTTTTTACTAGAATTTCTTTCATCTTAATTCCAAACAACTAAAATTGAGATGAAAGAAATACTTGTAAAAAATTGATATTAGTCGACAATGTTTAATCTTTAGAACATAAAAATGACATTACTAAATTGATATTACTCATGTTCGTTGAAAGAATATTAAATATTGAGCGATAGAGGAAAAGGGAGGTTAAATTGTAACAATTGTAACAATTGATCAACTCCCACTCATAAAAGCCGTGGTAGCTCAAGCACCAGAACAGATGGTGCTGATAACAAGGTGTCGTAAGTGTTGTGAGTTCGAATCTCACTAAGAGCCCATCTTCAATCAGCTGGTCAGATTACGGATGCTTTTTCGGGGCCACTAATTTTTACAGAGTGATTGGTTAGCAGGAAGATGAATTTAAAATTATGACTACTGAAAATGAAACCTTACGACATAAAGTATAATGCCATTGACGGAAATAGTGGTGGTGATGTTTCACATAGAGTTCATATTTTATGGTAACAACCTTCCTTTGCGTCTGCCAATATCTGGGATGATTGGGGTAGTGGAAGGTTCAGGAATCTGAGGGGTACGAAAGAGAGAAAAAGAGACACACTACTTCTATTACGGCCTGCTGAAATGCAAACGCCATTTGTGCTTTTCGACCTTCTTCGTGAAAGTGGAATAGTGACGTGAAGTACTTTCCAAGAGCGAAATATGCTTTTATTCATCCAAGGAAACAGGGGAAATTCAACCAATTTTTGACTCCCTACATTTCTGTTCCAGGTGTAACTTGAATGGACACTTCTCAGCCCCAGCTAGATATCTTTCGGGTGACAACGTCATAAATCCACCCCGGAGAAGTATTGACTATTCAGGTGTCCGGATAGTCACTTACTCATCTATATGCACAGGTGACATCTATTATTTACAGGTAGCATTAATCTTGCACCTGTCATGTCGCCCGGGCGGGAATGATTTGTAATTATCTAGTGGACTTCCATGACTGACACCCTGCAGATACAATTGGATTGTGTTAACCCACTCTCTTCCAGATCAGTTTTGACTCTTCTGCAACAGCAGACCCATGATTTATTCATGGCATACGAGGGTTAGAACTCTGGACCTGAAATCCCTTGCCGAAAAGCTCTCTCTCTCTCTCTCTCTCTCTCTCTCTCTCTCTCTCTCTCTCTCTCTCTCTCTCTCTCTCTCTCTGCAAAGTGTTTTCTTACTGGTTTTGTACACATGCACGGACACCTGTGAATCATGCACACGCATAACAAATACGATGTCTGTCTAGAAAGTGATGAGGCCAATGGTGTAAAAATTATTCATCATCAACTCAATTAGAAATAAACTTGATCTCCTTCAAACAAGTTCCCCTTGGGAAGCCAAACACCGACGGAGACGTTGATCATACTCCTTGAAACAGCGCTGAACCTACACTGCCTCAAGATGGTTTGTCACGACCTGTTGGGTGTTCTCATCAAGAAATAGTCAAAGACTCAGATATGGGAGTATAGAAAGGCTCAAGGACAGACAGTCAACTAAATTTACCGTCGTTAGGTCCTTGAACGACTCAGAAAGATGGTCATTAGTGTCTGGCCTGAGATGATTAACCCTTGTATACAGACAGACTAAATATTCCTGAGATACTGCAGTTCCCTTATTCCCCTGTTTCAAATTCGTGTGACTATTTCCTAAACTCAGATGTCGCTAATTTGGTAGCCGTTTAGAACACCTAACAAGTCGTGATGAACCAACTGAAGACAGTGTTGATCGGAGACATATACAACTGTTTCCAGGGTTGGGAAAACGAGTCCGTCGGTGTACGGTTTCCTAAGGGAACTGTTACGAAAGAGGTAAAATTGATGTGTAATTAAGTTGATAATACATTTTTTGCACCATCAGTCAAATTACTTTCCAGATAAATCTCGTATGTATGGACCAACATGGTGACGGAAATTCTTGCACATTTTCCTCAGGCTCTGGTTCTAAATGTTCCAGCCCATGCATAAGACATAGTTTTAAATATTTCTTTCTCTGAAAAACATACCTTGCCCACGATGAACGAGTGCAGCATGAACTTGTACTCTCTTTGTGAGAAATACTCAATGAGGGGACACCGTATACATAACCAAGTAAACTACTTCGAAGGATACAGTGGAAACATAGTATTTACGTCATATTCTCGAAACCTTAGTGTAGCAACTAGGATATATCTTGCTATCTGTTCAAATGATCAGAATTTGTTCGTATTTATACATATCTAGGTCTTTTTATATCTATCAATCTACCCGTATATGTCCGGTGATCTGATCATTATCAATGCATACATATATCTATCAATCTGATTTCATTCATCTATCTATCTATCTATCTATCTATCTATCTATCTATCTATGATTGTATGTATCCAATCTATCTACTTATTTATCTGTTCGTATCAGTCTATCGTATCCATCTACCTATTAACTCATTCGTCTGTTTTCGTATCTATGCATCGATTTATTTGAATAAGTCCATCGATTTGATCATTATCTACACTTTTATAAATTCATTTGATTTCATGCATGTATCTACCAATCTATTATCATTATTTATCTATCTATTCGTCTATCTATCTATCTATCTATCCATCCGTGTTCGTATCTATCTATAGGTGTGTGTGTCTATGATTCAACCTCTTCCCAACAATGTTTTTATCTTTCAACTAACCCTAAAACTAATCACCCCAACCACCTGCGCATAATCCTGGCTCTCCCCCAGTCCATTTGCAAGTATTAATACCCACCACCCAGTCTCCGGTTACTACCGTGCACCATAGGTACACACTTCCTTCCTTGGTTGGAATCAGCTTTTCTGCTTAACAATGATTACGGTACAGACAGTTATTTCTTTTGTTCTTATCTTCATTTTAGATTCTTGTTCTGTCCTTTTTGTCCCTAGTGTTCTACCATCATTTATTGTGTGTACTGTCTCCCATTTTCCCAATGTCACACCATACAAAAAGATCCCAGATGATAAAACGAGGGAAAATACTAGATACTTACAAAAACAAATAAATACTATTTCCGCTGACACGTTTATATCTACGGACAAGGTCATATTTGGCTTGCTGAGGATGTTGAATGGCTTAGAGTGCTAGTGGTTGGTATTCGAGCCAACATAAACAGTTACATCCTGAATATATATATATATATATATATATATATATATATATATATATATATATATATATATATATATATATATATATATATATATATCAAGAAATTGAAATATATATATATCAAGAAATTGAAACCGACACGATGGATTTATTATGGGTGAACATTCTACTGAAATGAAACGAATAGCGAGTCATATTGTTGTTATACTTACCAATACCTCGTTATTAAAAACGTTTTTAGAGAAACCTACGTAAGTAAGCCCTGTTTCAAAATAATAGACACTTACAAAACGTAGTATAAAATAATATCAATATACAATACACATAAAACCTTATATAGAATGACAAACTGCATGTATGGCACAAACTGTATTGTAAGAAAAGGGGACAGTTTTCTATAAACACTGCTGGGGTACTATCTCAATATAACTGTTTCGCTTTTGAAATCCCCGAAATGGTTACATGGTAAACAACTGATGATCTCAACATGAATTTGTACATTTTAAGATAATAACAAAGTACAGGGGAAACAGGGTAAAAACAGTGAAGAAAATTACATGAATTGCATTGATTGATATTGGGAAATGAGGGACTGAAGTGACACGGAAAAAAATCTTCTGGAATCTTTTTCGTGTTCAGTGTATGAAGCTTTAGAGGAGACTATTTGTATATATTAAGTGAGGTAACTCATCCATTGTAAGCTTATGCAATGCTCTTCCATAGGAATAGAGCACTCTGGTGGATGAGGAGTTTCTGCATTAAATGAATGTATCGCTTAAATTCAGCCTTATTGACCACCCAGTTCCGTAGTAGGATATCGGCCACCGGGTCTGATGTGAGGGTTTCAATTCTGCCTCGCAGTACTGGATGGGATAAACTCTATAGCCAATAGATAGTCTGAAGAGATGTAATACATCGAAACGGTTGTTTGTGGATGACACAATAATATATATATATATATATATATACATATATATCAATCATAATCAGCCATTATAAGCCTCCACATCAAAACAGGCTTTTATCAACTCCATCCACGACGAACAATGATTCTCTTTTTAATTTGGTGGAACAATCGCCAAAAATGATTACACTGGGCTACAATTACTAAAATATTTATTGATGTTTGATCACAGAAATTCAATATGCAATATTTATTAAATTTGTCAAAATTGTTAAAAAGAGCCAAGTGAATATTGCTATCGCTAGCACTGTTGCTTACTGAATAATAAACGTCGTTTGATTGGTAAATTCTAAGTTTGATTTTCGAAATGTTGTTGCAGAAATAAAAACCCTCTAAAATCTTAATCCATCCCGAGATGACAAAGAAAAAATCTCGTAATTTTTTGAATTGGCTCTATCATCATCATCATCATCATCATCATCAGTCTTTTAGCGTCCGTCGTTGGACATAGACCTTCCCCAGGATTTGCCACACTTCCCTATCATGGGCGTCACGGAGCCAGTACTTTCTGACCTTGTCTAGCTCGTCTCTCCATCTAACATTTTGCCAGCCTCGGCTGCGCACGTGGTCTCAGGGAATCCATGTTGTGAGTAGTGATATCCATCGATTGTCTGCCATTCTTGCAGCATGGCCAGCCTACCGCCATCGGCTCTATGCTAGTACCTAAATAAATCTAAACTGAGAAAGAAATACTGATCTCACCCACTGAACAGAGATCCAAATAGATAAATCTGTCGACCAATTTGAGACCTTAGGGTCCTGGCAATACTTGGAAATCCAATCTTTTTCAGTAAAAGTCGGTTTTCATATTCTTTGTCATTCATTGAGTTATCTATAAAAATCTAATATTGATAGAAAAAATATCATCATCGTTATCATCTTTTTAACGTCTGTTGTTGGACATAGACTTTCCCAAAGATTTGCAACACCTCTCAATCATGGGCAAATACTTTGTCTTCTGAAATTAGTGTGATGGGGCTTGTCCACAATTTATTGAAACAAAAAAAACAGACACCTATTCAACATGCAGAATTTATTTACGATAAGATTTAATATTCACGATGTATATCGTGTTTGAGATTTATAAAAAAAGTATTTTATATACGTTCGTATGTTTACGATTCATAGAAAAAAGATTTATTGTTGTTGATTGAGTACTTACAATGATATTAATTTTATTTCTATACTATTTAAAATATTTGGATTATCATAAATGTATTGTTTAGCTGCGCGAATTTGTAACACCGGACGACAGATATCAATTTAACATAATTTGGCGAAAATTTATGAAGTCAAGCAGTAACAAAATGATTTATGCATTCATTTCTGTCTTTCTTTGATGAACTCTCATGTTTCTTTCTAATGCTTTGCCATTTTAAACATCTGATTGCCGCAAGTGGGTAAAATTTCAATGAAAGCACAACAAATAATTGAATTTTCTCAATCCAAAAACCTCGATCGGAAAAGCAAGCAAATATTTTTTTTTTTTTAACAATATCTTAATCCAAACAACGGAAATGTCGTTTTGGCACTTCTGACATACGGAGGTCCTGCCTCAAAAAAATTCAAAAATAAATTTTGCGAGCAATTTTGGCGCTTTCAATCCAAGAGACTTTCCTTTCCTCAGGGAATTTGTCAGTTTGAAATTTAATTTTCTAAGATTTGTTGGTTTGAAATTTGAAAATTCCAGATGGGATTCTATTTTCATTTTGGACAGGACCTCCGTATGGGACATGTGCCGAAATAATATTTCAGGTTTTTGGATCAACATAAAAAAAAAAATGAAATCCTTAGAAAATGAATCTTCAATGTAAGGCTGACATGGGGGTAAGCAAACCACAGGACGTAAACAGTCAGTGTTTATAAATATATATATATATATATATATATATATATATATATATATATATATATATATATATATATATATGTGTGTGTGTGTGTGTGTGTGTGTGTGTGTGTGTGTGTGTGTGCGTGTGTGTCTGAGGAAACGGTATAGATCTGACAGAATGTTGTGTAAGAGTTGACAATATGGAAAAGAAAAAAGACTTGAGACTACTTAGTACATCTTAATTATTTCATTTGAGTATGCAACAATAACTCAAGTACGTTTCATCAGTCCCAGGTTTCGTCAAAGCTATGAAAGTGAAAGTTGGTTTGGGAAAAATAATGAAAATTAGAAAAAATGCCTAGTTGTTAGTTAAAAGATAAATGCCTTTTTTTTTTCCTTTTTTTTTTTATTGGTTATTGTAGTGATCACCAACTAGATCACCCAAGCACTAGATGAAAAATAACCATGGGATATCTAAAAAAAAATAGATGTAACAACTATTTCTTGAGTTGTTCACTTCACCTTCTAATCGTCATTTTCATTAATATTCTTTCAGATCACTTCACGTATACGATACAAACATATGTATAAAAAAAAATATTTAAAAAGACATGTAACACATTTCTTCAAGGAATGGGTTTTCGCAATATTTGTTCCGACTAAATATATCTTGAAACTTAGTTTTATTATAAAAAGCCATCAAGGACTTTAAATGATGTTTTAGTGAAAACATCACAATCAAAATACTGTGTAACTGTTTCCCCATGAAAAAAGATTCTTCCTGGATTTAACGGTCGTCGGTCTTACTGACCTGGGTGCAATGTATGTATGTATGCATGAATGTATATATGAATATTTGTGTCGATTTACTTATTGACTTATTTGTTCAATACCCGTGAAAATATTCGCGGATACTTTTGAATGTCTATGATGCAGTTTTTTTTTTTAAACGAAGCAACTAATTCATTCAGTGCGACAGTCCATTGTCCTTAATAATGCATAAAAGATATTTGTATCAACGGAATTACTACCTTTCAGAGGAAGAGTCCATTGTATCAGGCACGGGTACAGAGAATCTCACACAATTAATTATTTAAGTAAACATATATATACTGTTACTGTTAACATAATCGGCCATATATATATATATATATATATATATTAGTTTGTGTTTACTTTTGCGTACTTGCTTCTATATGTATTGAATAATATAGATTGGATAGTATAAAATGAACATATAAGTGAACACACTCTCTCTCTCTCTTTCTCTCTCTCTTTCTGTTTTTATCTTACACTATCAAACGCATAGCATATATATATATATATATATATATATATATATATATATATATATATATATATAAACATTACAGCCAACAAAGTCTAGCAATATCATCAGGTATTGCTGGAGCACCCAGGGTTAGTGATGATGATGTTTAAGCCCGGAAGCAAAACTTGACCCAAGGTTAATCACGGAATAATGCCTTGTTTTGGACCATAATCTAGTTCATACAACAATAATTCTATGAAATTATATGCACACACACGCACACACACACACACATATATGTATATTTATATATATATATATATATACATATATGTATATATATATATATATGATAGATTTCATTCACACACACACACATGCACACACACACACACACACACATATATATATATATATCAAGAAAATCGATCATTGTCCGACAATCAGGTTCACGCTTGGATGTCTCCCTTAATGAGAAATGGATTCAATAGCTTATCATTTGTCCGAACAATTTGTCCTCTAGATATTTCCATCACCAAACCTCACACACACACACATGTGCCCACGCACACACTTGCACGCACACACACACACACACACACACACACGGAGATGATTGCAGAGTAACACTTTCCCATATCTCAACATTTACATACGTTATCTTCCATCCAAATCGCTACACAACCAATGTTAAGATATCAGTTTCGAATATCCGTACAGCATGTGTAATAGTGTAGTCTCTGAATCTTGCCTTGAAAGACAGGGTTTCCAATAAATGACTCACATATGAGCCATTGTTTGTATAGGTGCCAAGTCTTCCGCAATATGTGTAGTTCTCCCGCAATATTCTTTATCTCTCACTCTTCCCACGATCCCTATTGATATCTGTTTTCTCCAGTATTCAGGGAAATGTGACATCTTTGGCTTTTATAGCTGATTGAACAAAAGTATCGGATAACTGAGTTCTTCCCTCTCGATTTTTGATTTGCGTTGAAAAAATTATCAAGAGAATATCGAGGCACGTTGCAATATTTTTTTTTTTAATAAACCTTGATTTATGCCATCCTCAAATAGAAAAAATCGTCAATGGATTGCTTTGTATAAGCTCTGTATCGAAATATAGTACTGGAAAAGCTATCTCTAAGTGTTTACAGGGCCATTAATAATAATAATAATAATAATAATAATAATAATAATAATAATAATAATAATAATAATAATAATGATAATAATAATAATGATAATAATAGGCGCTGTGGATGTTGAAGAAGATGTTGGCCGAAGACGTAAGGAGACTTATTGTCACTCAGCCTTCGGCAATTACCACCGGGCAACTGGTGTGAAAGTGTAAACCACAGCACTGCTGTGGACAGTGAGATTGTGGAAAGGAACGTGGAACAGAGCACTGGAGACCTGAGGAGACTTGTCACTCAGTCTAACGCTATGACGTTTATGAAACGCGATCTGGTCATAACTGCTCCATGCTATACGGACAAGTATACATTATAATTTAGTTGTTTGTCCTGTGTAAAGTTCAGTAAAGACCCACACAGAACCTCCTTATATATATATATACATATATATATATATATATATATATATATATATATATAGATATATATATATATATACATATATATATATATATATATATATATATATATATATCGTTATGACTTTAGTTTTGATGCCTAAACGTGTTGATGCATATATTATGGTCTATTCATAAAAAAAACATAAATGATAATGCCACTGGGATAATAGTTCAGCCTCCCCTGATACACCGCGTTTTAGGCCAATCGTCGCCATTACGAGCCAAATCTCGCGGGATTCAAGACAACAAAAACGAGACTTTACACTCATCGTTTTTATCAGTTGTAAGTTGTGTGTGAAGGTAAGGGTGACTTAAGCCGAGAAAGGACGCTTTTGTCTACAATAAATTTGACACTGAATGGAACGTGCCGTTTTTGTTGCCTCTTTCCGTGTCTTTCTTATCTATTTATCGAATCCTTTGATTAGTTCTCAGGAATAAAAATAAAAAAAAACGCCATAATTTTTTCTTGGGAAGTGTCGCTACGAAAACACTTGGCAGCCAACGATGAGAACGAAGAGAAACAGGAAATTATCTTTATATTCCATTCAGCGAATATTGATCAATATATAGACACACTTATACTCACCCACTCATATATATATATATATATATATATATATATATGGGTGTGTGTGTGTGTGTGTTTGTGTGTTTGTGTGTATGGACATATATACTAGTCTGGTGGCATGTATATGTATGTGTGTGTGTACTTGAGTATTCCTACATTTACATTTGTAAATACATATCATAATGCACACACACATATACATATGTGTGTGTGTGTGTGTGTGTGTGTGTGTGCGCATATGTACATATATATTAGTTTGGTGGCATATATATATATATATATATGCGTGCGTATATATATATATATATATATATATGCGTGCGTATATATATATATATATATATATATATATATATATATGAATATACACATATGATGAATAAATATAGAAGACAATCTATATTTTAAATTTCCTTTAATCGAGATTCCTCAATGGTTTTACACTGAGCAAATGAATCATATTTAGAATGATATTACTATCCCATTTACAGCTAAAATTCTCTGTTTCACCCGATTGAATTTTCCAAATTGGCAGCTATTTGACCATCGTTTTTTTGCTGTAGTCTCACTTTATTCTGGGTTGAAAAATTGGTGGACAGTTATTTAATTGGTATCATCTATCTTGTATCCTGGAAAGAGAGAGAACAAAAGAACATGGCTTATATTTTACTTATCAACAACTCTTAGTATTTCCTATACATGGTTTTAAATCTAAACCTCCTTTCGTGGGTTGAAAATAAAATTAATTGGTTTATCGTTTAGTTTAGCTTTTGTTGGGGTTGTTCAATTTAGATTCATTGTTTATTTATTCTTTTTTTCGAATATTTTCTGTTTATTGTTATGTCCAGATTTGTAGACTCTTCCGTTGTTTGTTGCTATTACGTGTGTCTTATTTCATATCTTTCATTTTTTTCATTGTTAACGTTTTTTAAGGGTCGTTGATATCCGTCTATATTAGTAAATTTTGCGTTTTATTATCAATTTGAACTTATTCCGGTTCATGTTTGTTTCAATTTTTTAGGATCTTTTATAATGAAAGCTTGTTATATTGGGTGTCACCGTTCACTTTTTCATTGTTAATATTTCCTTGACAGTTTTAAGGATTTGCGTTATTTTGTTTCTGTATATTTTTATTTTGTGTGTATCTAAGCTCTTATTTATATATGTTGTTCATGGTTTTGTATATTTATCTTTTCTGTAAATCAGTGTCAATTGGTTTATTATTTAGATGGCTCAAGATCGGGAATTCTTATTTTACTGAAGTTATATATCTTTTAAGCGCTTTAGGGTGAATTTTGTTTTGTGTCTACACGTCACTGCTCTTTCTGATCCCCGGTTCATCAGATTGTCTTTGTAATATATTACCGATTGGAATTCTCTTCAAGGCGTTGTAAGTACTTCGTATATAGACCTTTACGAGGTAGTGTTTTTTTTTTAAATATCAATGTCCATTTCATCGTAGATATCTTCCCTCTGATTTCAAGTCTTCACAAAAATTTAAAGAGAAGTGTCAATTTCATGAGTTTCATGCATGAATTATTTTATGTGATTGACTAGTCTTGTTTTGAATGGCAGTTGTAATATGCCGAAGTATAAGTTTGATTCATTTGGATCTTAACCCATCTGGGTTTTTTTGTGTTACTTTTTCTTTTCATTTCTAATTTTATTTTTATAATTTCTCATTAGTTTTTTTCAGAGCCTTCGATGTATCCAAGTTTGATCGTAGTTTGTGGGAAATACCTCTCAACTAGTTTTACGAATATTTTACTTAATGTTTCTTATGATTTGTATATTGTATGGTGGTGTGAACCAATTTCGTTTCCTGCTCAACCCTTTTGTTGTTGTTGATTATTTGTGTTCTTGTTTCTTTGCATCAAATCTCTTTCGTAATTTCCAAATCCGATCTTTTCCATTGCCTTTTGGGAAGTTTGGTTTATTCTGTGAAAAACTTCATCATTTGATGAGTTCTAATCTAATGTTTAGAGAATTTAGGAATTAGGCTAAGATAACTGGTGGATGATTTACGTGTTTGTATATATAAATTAGTGTACTATATATACAAAGTTGATAGTTATATTTGTACTTTCATACATACGCCCCCATTTATAACAACTTACATGACAGCTCCGATATCGGAATGACTGGACGTATATGAGCCTGCACTTCCCAACTATTGGGATAACGTGAACGAACAACCATTAACGATGGAGTTAAACATGTCCTTATAATACACAATCAAAATGAAGATTCCACATTCGCTGCATACTCCTGTACTGTCTTGAATTGAATTGTACACACACACACATATATATGTCCTCTGTGTGTGTATGTGCCAATAGATAGGTAGATTTATATATCACTTCTGGGTGTACGATTGCTCATTCTATCCTCAAAATGTTAATCAATTTACCGTTTCTATATCGATGTCAGTTCACTGTCAATCGGCTTCTGTATCATTCCAGATTCCTATTTAGACGATTGTTCCAGCAACACCATTCCAGTAATCTTACCATTATATTTTCTGTTATTGTTATCTATCCAATGGAAATCTAACCACCAAATAGAACATCAGTTCTTCTTTTAAACCTTTACTATCAATAGTGATCATGGGAAAGGTATGAATTCTCTTATCACTACCCCCCTGCTCTCCAAATATCTCTACAAAATGTTTAGTCTCTGGTGCATCACCATAATTGACAGAGAAGAGCAACCGACTTCGGTATTGAAAGAAAATCTACTTTCCTTGGATCAAAAGCTATTACCTCCATTCTGACCTTGTCAGAAATGAACACGTCAAGATTATTATTTCCTATTACATATATGAGTGATGCCATTCTTCTGCTTAAACATTATTTGTTTAAGTCAACTGCTCGAGAACGATAGGTCCACACCGTCTCCCAAGTCATCTCCAATTCAATGCAACTTTTGTCAGGGGTCAAGAGGTGAGGATCCGGTATCTGCTAACAATCCACTGAGTAACTATGGGGGTAGAACCATTGGTGTCCAAGTCAATCCTGATTTGCGCCATCCAGTCTAGCCATCAATCCAGGAGGAGATTTCAAGATGGATTGCATAAAGGGCGATGACCAGCAGCATATAAACTGAATACGTGCGTGAAATGAGATGCATAGCTGAAGCACGTGCGTAGTACATATATGCATATTCACAAGCTCCCACTGTCAATACTAGCAATGAATTCAGAAGCCATTTTTCTTTTTTTGGCCTCTACTCAAACAGTAAGTAAAATTTTCGATTTACACCTTTCTCTATTTTTAATGGCTAACGCAAGATAAAAGTCATGATGACAGGCCGTTGGACAGTTTTCTAAGGGAGGATTCAGCACATACCTTTATAGAAAAATAAATGCCCACTAGATATATTCAAATTATTTAATTGATCTCCCCCAACACAGTGTGCTGCCAGAAAACGTTGGTCATGAGACTATTTCTATTGAGCGACTAACCAGACCTGTTGCTCAGTTATGTGTAGAATAACCTTACTCTGAGAAGGTTCGGATCGCCAGACTGTCTGGAAGATAAATTAATTCATATCTTCAGTCAAATTCATTTAGGCTAGTCGCTTACATACCTTGATCTCCCCCAACACAGCATGCTGCTTGAAGACGTTGGTCACATGACGATTTCTATTGAACGATTAACCAAACCTGTTACTCAGTTATGTTTTGAATAACCTTACTCTGAGAACATTCAGGTCGTCAGACGGTCTGGAAGAGAAATTAATTCACGTCTTCAGTCAATTTCATTTAAGCCAGTCGCACACATACCTCTAATATACAGGAATGTTCGCATCATCTTTCAAGACGACTAAAAAATAAATTGTCTGTGACATTTTTGGATAATTCTGAATGATAACCTTCCTCCAAGTTGAGGGGTTCGGATTACTTCTCAAATATTACTCATCATATACCATCAATCACCCGTCCGTGTATATATATATATATATATATATATGTATATAATGTATAGATATATATATGTACATATGCCTTGATTTATCTACATCCACACACCCGAACAGAAATTAGCCTAGATGGATCCTTTTTCTCTAACCACAATTAAACACACACACACACCAACACACAAACACACACACACACACACACACTCTCTCTCTCTCACACACACACACACACACACACACATATATATATATATATATATATATATATATATATATATATATATATCGAAATATATACATATTTATAGGGTGCATACAATAGTTTAATAGTTCACAAGCTAGTCTTCAATGCCAATTATCCTGTGGCATAAGATCGATTCCTATTTGTTATCCTATCTCTACAAAGCTAAAAATCATAATTATATATATATGAGACTATGTTTGTGCGTGTGTGCTCTAATGAGTAAGTCGAGGTTTTACACAAATCAACGATTCCTGTTTTGCAATAACTTATGAAGAACTCAACCGAGTTTGATTAGATTTATTTTATTTTGTAGATGCCTGAACTGTTTTCTTCTTATTTGACTCCAAAAATTGCCGTCTAAACTCTGGAAACAAATTGGGGGAGAATGTTTGCTTCAAATTTGACTAAATGCAGTGTTGGCGTAAACCTAAGAAATAAATTATACCAAACTCCCCAGACATACCTAATTTAGCCCTTCGAATGTTACTGTCTAAAACAAAACAAGGATTCTTCAATTGGTAAACATATGAAAAGAAAAAGTGTCGGAAATGAGGAAGATTTTGAAAATCAAGCACTAATTGTTCAGAGGTAAATTGTCCCGTGTGGTACAGTTGGTTATTCTGTTCATTTTGTTATCAATTGATTGGTGATTCGATTCCGTACAGAAACCTCTTTTTTCTTGAAAAATAGCAGTTGGGGGCGTGCGTGTGTACTTGAAAAATATTAAAGAAAACAGGACCAGTAAGAAAATTGTATACATGCACGGTGTTATTACAGTTGCAAAAAGTGCTCAACAAGAATATCTCAACTTACGATTGACAAGAAAATATTAATGAAATGGCAAAATTGAACAATATTGTTTCACTAAATGTAATTACGTGTAGGTCCAAGCCACCAAAAAAATCTATTTTCTGCACTCGAGGTTTTCGTCAATTTAATGTTAAAACATTCTCGTTCAGTATTCTTTGAGTCTTTACACTAATATCAACACATTCTGTAGGTACGCATTTTCCTAACACACACACACACACACACATATATATATATATATATATATATATATATATATATAAGAAAAACATTGAAAAACTTTTTAAAATTCTTCTGTGTCACTTCAGTCACTTATTTCTCAATATCTAATAATGTCATTTTCTTCAGTGCTTTTCATTTGTTTCACACATTCATCGTTATTATGACCCAATGTGTCATCAGCAATACAATATGATATAATATGATATGTGATTTGCAATGGCTTTATTTCAAGGAGTGCTCGATACGTTCTATATTGGACATTAAGTTGAGTTTGAGTAAAGCTTGAAATACGAAGAAGTGAGGATTTAGAACACAAACACATTCATGTTTCTGCCCTGTTGGGCTTCTTTACACACACACACACACACACACACACACATATATATATATATATATATATATGTATAGAGAGAGAGAGTGGATTTTGCATCGCTCTTAGGAAATAATACATATACAAATTTATATATTGTGAATGTATAAATACACACAAATGGTGAATATTGATACGTATACATGTATGCATATATATATATATATATATATATATATATATATATATATATATATGTGTGTGTGCATACATATATATGCATATATATCTACTATATACCATATATACGTATATATACACACACATATACATGTATGTATACATGTACGTATAGTGAATATATGTATTTATAAATACACACAAATGGTGAATACAAATACATGTACATGTATGCATATATACACACATATATGGATATATATGCAAGTATATATGCATATATATCTATGTATCATATACATACTTGTATATATACACACACACACACACACTCACACACACACACACATATATATATATATATATATATATATATATATATATATATATATATATACATATGTACATACATATTCAATGTTTGAGGCTGTGAAACATTCTGGACGATATATTATGTATATGATGACTGATACATTCTCCAGGTAATAATATATATATATATATATATATATATATATATATATATATATATATATATATATATATATATATATATATATATATATCCTGGGGAATGTATCAATCGTCAAAAAAAAACAATTTCCGAAAAACATTCATTCATTTCTATTCTTCTGTTCCTTTATTCTATTTCCTTTCTTCCTCTTCCGTTCTCAGTTCTTTCTTTCCATCTGTCTTTCTTCCAATATTTCCTTCCTTCTTCTCCCTTTTCCTTTCACACCCCAACTTCCCCTTGTTAACCCCACACCAGATTCCCAAACCCCTCTCCTTTCACTCCCAATAAAACCTAAATTCACCACCTGTCGCTGTCCGACCTCTGCCCTGCACTTTGCCCGTCCTCGTTCCACCACCGACGAGATGTGTCCTGCAGTTTGCAACTTGATGTAAGAGATACGGAATCTTCGTCGCGATGTCCATGAGGGCCGGCCTAGGACAGAGTCCAGTGCCCGCTCCCGGCAATGAGTCATAAATGGGAACTCGATACCCGGACTGCGTCCAATATTGGAGTAACTCTCATCGAAGCAGTATAGGGTAGAAGTTAAAGGGGCAGATGCGAAGTAGAGCATGTTTTCTCTATGCGGGCAATTACATTCACATGCACACTATTTCAAACATAGTTATACACAATCACAATCAATATCATCATCAACATTGACATTATCATTATTACCAGCATCATCATCATCATCATCATCACCACAGATATTTGCAACATCAATATCATCATAACAGTATCAACAACATCATCCACAACTAAATTCTTCATCAGTATCAACATGGCCTCTATTATGTCTTTCAAGGAACGTCACTTCTAAGGCACATGCTTAGACGAAGCGTATGGAGGATCTTTGAATACCGAGTCTTGACTTTGCTGATTCTGTCCAACCAGATGGAAGCAGAGATCGGTGTGGAGCATCATCTTGGCAACAGGAACTGCTGAAAATAGATCAAATTTGGGCGTCGAACCACATTAAAGGGTCCCTACTTTCCAGTTTGGGTTCAGAGTTACACTTCTTGTAGACTGGTTGCAAAACCAAAGCTGGTTGACCAAATCTGTCATTATTATTATTATTATTATTATTATTATTATTATTATTATCATTATTATTATTATTATTATTATTATCATTATTATTATTATTATTATTATTATTATCATTATTATTATTATTATTATTATTATTATTATTATTATTATTATTTTTATTATTATTATCATTCACAAGATCACCATAAACATGAATTGGATCAGTGCACATGTTAGTGTAAAAACAGCAGTCAAGCAAACTTGAAAGATACGGTGGAAACTCTGTTTCAAGTTGAATGATATTCTGTCATTGTCAAATTCCCCTAGCCCTAGCGTGGATTCACATATTCATAAACTCTTCATGACACATAGGATAAGTCATAAGTAGATACAAATAAACATGCATACATACACAAACATATCTATATCTATATCTATATATATATATATATAGATAGATAGATAGATAGATAGATAGATAGATAGAGAGAGAGAGAGAGGGGGGGTGGATTCCAGCTCTACTCTAAAACAACTTGACTATCGAAGTATAAATTTGAATGTATCGAGAACTCTATGAAATAAATCCATCATATATATATATATATATATATATATATATATATATATATATATATATATATATTATATATACATATTTGTGTGTGTTTTTGTCTGTGTACATTCGCGAGTATGCGTGTGCGCATGTGCCAAAACGCACTTGTGATTGGTCTTTTGGTGTTATACGAGTGAATTGAACGGTGTTAAAATCGAAAAGGCTATACCCTAGGGGAGTTGACTGAGTACTTACCAGGTTTTCTCGTGTCGAATACACATCATCTGACTAAAGTCTGTCTCATTCGGAGTACCAGTGCCCCCTTTGGGATCAGAATTCACGAAGATTTCGAATGCTGTCACGTCCAATTGTTGATGAGTTATCATCAATTTTTGCTTCATTTTTTGGCATGAATTCCGTTCTTTCAATACGTCTTTTTCTCTGGGGATACACACAAAACCCCACCGGACGAACATGTTGCAGAAATTTGAATAGAAATAGGCTTTAGTATAACGAATGGAGATTTTCATTTTCATCTCGTAGCTTGTGTCACGGGAAGAATAGAATCAGAAAATGGTTTTTCATGAAAATTGATGAAATAAGCCGAAAAGATTCAAAGCTTTTCTTTTGTCACTTTTATGCCAACTACGAAGACTTCTAGAGGAATTTTGAATTAAAAAAAAACTAATTTTAACCTTTGATTTGATATTTCTCTAAACACCTGATGAAACAATCTTATCTTATTTTTAATTATTTGTTCTTCTGGATAAACTGAAACTTTCAATCTTTGTTTTGAAGTACGTATGATACATAATGACGGGATTTATTTGATTTGGAGGGGGGGGTCGTCCGGTGTTTTTGGGGTTCTTTTTGTCATGGACCTGCTTTTTCACTGATATATTGCTTTTGCTACATTGCTATTAATCAGGGATCATAAATGCTTTGATCAAAATGAAATAGAATCGACGAATAAATAAGAAGATATGATATATGGAATCAATAAAGATTCGAACCGAAATTAAATTTGAAAATGAGGATATACATTGTAACAAGATGAATCACCCCAGGATAGAAAACTTTCGGTTGAGAAAACTCAATCTTAAAAAACAGAAAAACCCAACTATTCTTAAAAAAGAAGTGTTTAGAACCGATGAATATTCTCTATAGTCACCGATGGAGCTGAAACGTGGAACCCAACCAAAAGGCTAACCCTCAAACTGAGTACCATGCAACATGCACATGAGAGAAACAGGCTCATCATGGACATATCACAAAACATAAGATGGCGTAACTAACTGAATTTGACTAAAGTTCAAAAAATTTTGGTTCAGCGACGCCCATGATAGAGAGGTGTACTGAATTCAGTGATAGTTCTGTGTCCTACATCGGACATTAAAAAAAACCGATGATGATTATACTATAGTATTGTAGGGAAGGTTTGGGACGTTATTATACTGTCTGTCACTTTACGGTTGGTTACCCTAGAATAGTGCATTGCATTAAAGAAATTTGACTCTTATGAGCGCTTTATTAAACATCTGTGTCAAATAACGAAGGTAGATGATAACTTGGAGCAGTAATTCTCAAACAAAGGGTATCCTCCCGCCTCCGTGGGATTTTTAGGGTTTAGGGGCAAATTGGGATCACAGATTGGCAGATTGGAAATCGTTAGGATATTGGTCTTTATACAAACCACGAATCTGGAATACACTTTTTGACGCTCTCAGAGTGGATGTTACGATCTGGAATATGGAGGCTAAGGTTCACAGACAAGAAAAAGGTTGAGAACCAATGATTTGAACAGCCAAATCATCATTAATTAGAAAAAAAAATGTAAATTATCCAAGTCAAGTTTATCATTCCTTTTAAGGTTGATTAATTGAGGATTGAATCAAGTGACAACAAGTTGCCCCGATTCTACACGATTCTCCCCAGTATTCTAATTGATAAAAGCAATACTGCCGTTTACGTTCTTTCAATTCTTTTGCGTATTTTCGAGCGCTTTTACCAGGAAAAGTAAAATAGTTGCATTCATATTTCGTAATTTTTTCATTTCACTAGCAATATCTATGTTTTACAACTACTGCAATTGCAACATTGAAAAACTGACAGGCTTTCTTTTCTTTGTTAATTATGACCTAATCCAGTCTCCTGACTTGGATTAGCTGATCCGTTTGTATCAAAAAATCCCAAAGAATATAACCTTGACTATACTCGAACCCAGTCTTTCTTATCAGGATCAATTTTGTCAAAGAGGATAAGTGTTGAGCTGAGAGGAGAAGCAGTAGATTATCATATCAAGTTTCTTGACTGTGATATAGAATTTGGCGATGGAATTATCCAAGAGGAAGTTATTGATCTAAAACGATGATTCCAAGCGGAAATTCAAAATAGCTTGAATGACTGGATCATGGCTATCAAATACAACTAAATAAGTCTATCCAAACACGTGATCTGAAATGGCTGAAGTGATATTATGCTTTCTGGATCAAAACCAGTGAAAAATGTATTTTAGTATAGCTTATTGATGTTGAAATTGTAAAGTTAAAAGCATTAGAGTATAGCTTGTTTAAAATGAAGACCAAACTTGACTCAAAGAGTAATGGGCGTTAAAATGATTTATGAAATATTGAAACACTAGAAAATAAAGAGCAATAAGAACATTCTTTTTAAAAATCTAACATTGGGTAAAGCTCTCTGGATTTGAGAATGCCGACATTTTATTCACCGGGGAAAACATTCAGAAGGTAGTATATTTGATGTAGCAGATTCCATAGAGAAAGATCTATCAAAATAGAACTTACGGCAAGTCTTCAATATATATATCTGAAAATTATGGTTGAGGAAAAATTATCCTGAAAAATAACTAAAAGGGAGACAATCGGGAGGAAGTGTTTGAAAAACCTTGCATCAACTAAACTTATGATTTTTTTTTATTCAGATCCAATTCGGTTGCAAAGTTAATAGTGGACTAGCCTTGTCTCTTTCTGTGTTTACTATATTCACTTATCATATGATTAACAGTGTTATTTCTTTGAACGAATAAATGACTTAGGCTATTCTGGTATGATCAATCAGAAAACGTAAACAAGGACAGTCGCCAAAATTGTCAATTCGATAGTTTTCAAAATTGTCCGGCAGGCTGACTGGTTGACTGTCTTAGTATGTATCATGTGCACTTATAGAGATTTGTTGCAGTTCATTCGAACATCAACTCCAACAGGAGTTCAAGACATCATAGAATCCATTAAAAATCTCAAATAGCAAAGGGCTGGCCATGTTGTAAGAATGGCAGACAACCAATGGACATTACGACTCACAACATGCGCAACCGAGGCCAATGGTTGTACTAGATGGAGTAACGAAATAGACAAATTCTGACAGTACTCGCTCTGTAACTGGCCCTGCGACGCCCACGATAGAGAATTATTGCAAATCCTGGAGAGAGTCTATGTCCAACGACGGACATGTTAAGAGACTGATGATAACTTCAACAAAAACGTTCTTCTTCTTCTTCTTCTTCTTCTTCTTCTTCTTCTTCTTCTTCTTCTTCTTCTTCTTCTTCTTCTTCTTTTAATAATAAAAATAATGATAATAGAAACCGTCAACCAAAACTGTCGATATAGGTTTCATCAGTTTTTAAATCGGTCAAGCTGGCTGGCTATGTATGTATCTCACGTACAGGACACACTAATGGAGCCAACAGACTGATATATTCAACATTTACTCTTATTACATCTTGGATACCAGTGATTGATTCAATTTGCGATGTACATTAAAGTCAACTTTTTAAAAAAATTCAGACTACCTTAGTGATCACTACCCAACAGAAGACACAAAGAAGTTATTGATTACCCAGTTTTCCAATATCCAATTGATCACCCCAATAAGGCATTCAAGAGATTGTCATGTGACAGTTTCTTCTCAGTGACTAACCAAACGTATTTTTCTCTCTAATTTATCCTTTTTCTCTCCTCTTCTCAAGTTCTCTTCGTTTTTTTTTCTATCTCTCCCTACTATCGTTGCTTTTATGTGATTTCAATAAACGACCTCTTTGCTTGCAATAAAAATCCAATTTTCTGTTTAATTCATTGGTCTCTTCTTTCGTGGATATATTTATTTTATATTTCAAAAGTAAGAAGAAAAACATGAATTGGTTTACTTTTCCAGCATGGTACCTTTTCAGGCATTTTTTTCTTTGCAAGCAATAAAATTCCCAATATCACACAGCTGGGTTATTCAACAACTTTCGCAACGTCTTTTTCTCAAAGAAAATCGTGTCCTTCCTTAACGGGAAGGAGCCCAGATGAAGCCCAGAAAACTGAATCTTGCACAAACGTCACTTTTTGGAGGCAAACTGAATGAAGATAGCAAGAAAGTAGGTCTCCACATGACCTTCAGTAAAACCAACGTCATGTACAACAAGCATGTTGAGGACAAAGGTCCAACTATAAGAATCGAAAAGGCAGAAGTTGAAGAAAATAGGCCACTGCAAATCCTCAAGAGAAGAAGAAATCAAGCCAATGATCACTCTCGGTTGGTAAGCTTTTGGTAAATCAAGAACAAGGAAATCCCATTAGTCCTAAAAAGAGGTTAACAACAAATGCATCTGTCGATAGTCACCGGTTGAACTGAAACATGAATCATAACCAAAATGATGATGATGATTCATCTCTGGTACCAATGACCATCACTGACTGATAGACAAACTGACCAGCAGACAGGCTGACGTACCAAACACTCCCACCACCGCTCGTTTCTTTTCATGTCCATGAAAAAAAATTCGTGTTTTTTTTTTTAAAGGAGGTTTCAATTTACGGTGTATGTTCATGCTAAATTGTGTCCTCTAGTTTCTATAGTCAATTTATCGAAGTTCTTCATAAGACCCGTATTATTATTAGTATAATAATAATAATAATAATAATAATAATAAGAAGAAGAAGAAGAAGAAGAAGAAGAAGAAGAAGAAGAAGAAGAAGAAGAAGAAGAAGGAGAAGAAGAAGAATGTCCGAGAGGATGATATGGGACATGCTGCAAGAAAGAAAACAGCTGAACATCATGACACACAACATAGATCCCCAGAAATCATAAGCGAAATCGTGGCCTACAGAAAGTAAGATTTGCAAACAAGCTAGATGGATTCAGAAAGTAATGACTCTGCGATTTCCACGATAGAGAGGTTTAGTGAATCCGGGCGAATGACTTTGTCCAACGACTGACACTAAAAGGCTGATGATGATGAGGATGATGCTGAGTCATGCAGTTAAATCTTAAATCTCTCAAACAGAGGGGCAAGACAAAAGGATAATAAAGGTACAGTTTTGGGGAGTTGTTGTCGTTTCGGAATATTGATTAGCGCTATTCTCCTCTGGCAGTTTCAATCGAAAAAAAAAACTTAACACCTGAAACAGAGGAATACTAAGGAATCGGACACAGACTGCTAGCTTTAGGGACAAAACTGACGATTGAAAACTCCCGACACGACAAAAAGTCTTCCATCGTTTAAAAAAAACAAACCTTTTTTATGATTAGTTTGTGGCATAACTTTTTCTGGAATACTATCTGTCAATAAACTGTATATGCCTGTATAACTGTATTTAAGACGCACATTCATTCTCTTTTAATTATGCAAATATCATACAGTGTCCAATGCACTGGTGTTATGCCGTCCACCGAAGCTGGATTTAGACGGTTATGGGACTTGGATGTGTTACATTGGGAGGTTGTCCTCCAAATATCTTTGTAAACCATTCGTCCAGTGACCAAGAAAGTACAGAAGTAAACAGGCGTCTCAAATGACCAACCCTACCAACCAGCCAAGCAGGATAGAGATTCTCCTCTCCGTGTATGCATGTGTGTATGCATATCCGTGTGCATGCGTAACCAGACATTCTCGTCATATTGTCGAGGCTGTAACCTTGAAAATGTGTATGAATACACTACGAAGCAAGATCTAGAACGTTTTTGTTTTTTGTTTTTTTCGAAATTGCGCCTCTGGGGGTCTGTATGCTCGTTTCTGAATAACAATACTCAAATCTGGTTCTGGTCCTTTCTTTTGAAAATATCAGATGAAGAAAGATATATTCCAGATAATTAGTTGTGGTACATGCACAGGCTACGGTGATTCATTTATGCCAGATACGGATATCCAATTTTTTCGAGAGTAGGTAAACATCTATTATCAAAACAACGATTGTCTGCATGTTCCCTCTATCTCCTCCACTCACTCCCCCCTCTCTCTCTCTCTCTCTCTCTCTCTCTCTCTCTCTCTCTCTCTCTCTCTCTCTCTCTCTCTCTCAGTCACTCTTCTTGTTTCCAGGGGTCTTTCCCTCTCAATCGACATCCCTTGCCTCCCCCCACATATATATATATATATATATATATATATATATATATATATATATATATATATATATATATATATATATATATATACGTGTGTGTGTGCGTGTCCACGTATGCAGGATCATTCTGTAAATATCTCCTCGCAGTCCACGCTCCAAAACGCTTTCTTTACTATACGTGATCACGCTTAAAACAAACTACAGGCAATAGCGAATAAGCAACATTAGGCCGCACAGTGGATTAGGGTGTGGGGTATAGTGTCGGCAAGGAGGGAAGAAGACGGGTACAATGACAGTGAGGATCCTGAAATGACAGCATCAGAGAGACAGTCGTGATGAAGGGGGATTCAACCAAAGCGGACGGGTGGGTCCTATTGAAGAAATCGAAGCAGAGGACGAATGAGAAAAAAAAAGAAAGAATTTAAACGAAAGGAGACAGATCTGCTTAGTCACTCAACAAGAACTGCCGCGTGGTCAACGTCTTTTGGCAGCAAACCATGATATATAGAGAGATCAATGAAAAAGGTTACTTTTCTTGCCTTTTGCTACGCATTGATTTAAAAGACTGAATTAAAAAAAAAAACGAGTGGATACCAACTGAGGGATCTATCTAGCATAAACTCACATTGCAAATCGAACCTTCTATTAAAAATCTTTGACTTGGAGGAGAGGTAATTTTTTAAAGTACCGTTTTGTTGGGACAATTCTTAAATTTTGAGTCCTTCAGCTCCATTGGTAGGAACTATTTATACGCACGACTCATACAACGCCATGTTTGACATTTTGGATTCGATTTATAATAAACATTTCAATACGCAACATTGGACATAAAAACATGAAAAAAAAATCCTTTATCCGTTATCAACACTGGACGTACAAATTCGGAGAACAAAAACAAAAAGTTTCTAAACTAGCAAGCCTATAGTCAGCTTGCCAGAAAGACAACTCGAAAACTGGAGAAAACTATGTTGACAGATTTGGTGACAGTTTTGGTTGACGGTTTCCAATCAAATAAAAAAAGTGAAGAAAAGGAAAAGAACTTCAAATTAGGAGAAAAATAGGGAATGAAAAAAGAAAGAAAAAATCAAAATAATTAGATGGAAATGAAAAGATGAGTAGTTTTTGATTTGGCGATTAAGTGTGAGGGAAGAGAGGAAGAACCGGTGAAATCATAGGGAGAGAAGAGCAAGGGAAAAACATTAAGAGGAGGAGTGAGACGGAAAAAAGGGAAGAAAGGAAAGAGGGTAAGCAAAAGTCCCCGACCGTTCGGAAAATTGAAGGTGGGTAGGTGGTGTATTCGGTGTGCTGTGTAATAGCGGCACTGCAATGTATACACTGGTATGTGACTGTGTCAACTGTACGTGCCGAAAGAAGTCCTGATCAACCGTTTCATCAAAATGAAAGCCGATCGAAAAACAATTCCAGTGTAAACTCGAAAACGGCGGAGGAAGTAAAAAGAGAAGGATGGTGAGGCCCCGGACGGTGATGATGGTGAAGAGGACGATGAGGGTAAGGATGAAGGGAGAGGGTAGACGGCACGGAGGAGAGAGGGACGATACGGTGATGAGAGGAAAGGGCACAAAGAATGTCTGCTCATCGAAGCGATGATGTTCGGCAGCTGAGTCAACAAAAGAGACTAGAGAATCACACGCAATGCAAGTCTATTGATTTATCCTATGCTAATATATATATATATATATATATATATAGAGAGAGAGAGAGAGAGAGAGAGAGAGACAGACAGACAGAGACAGAGAGAGAGAGAGAGAGAGAAACAGTGAGATATTAGAGACTGTCAACCGAAACTGTCACCAGAACTAACCACATGGATTTCTTCAGTTTTCACATCGTCTGGCTGGCTGGCAAGCTGAGTGGTTGGCTTTCTATTTATGTATTAAGCATACTGGCCGTACCACTGGAGATTGACGACGGATAATTTAATAATATACTCTTTACTATGTCAACAGCAAACATGTTTTGAAAATTTCCCCTAAATAGTTTTTTTCCTTCTTGAATGTTGAATTTGCAATGTGAGTTTATGATAAATTGACCATTTGGTGTCCAACTACATTTATGTTTGTTTTTCTTCAATCATACTTTTTAATGATCACTGTCATATGGAATGCGAGAAATGTAACTTATTCATCGATTACTCCCTTTTCCAATTTTTTTTATTTATCACCCCCAACAGGATGCCGCCGAAAGACGTTAGTATATATATTATTAGGAAAGGGATATTTAATCCGACTGAATAATTATGAATTCGTTATGCTATTTGAAACTCTATCTGGAATGACATCCCGTTATTACACGGAGAATGTGTCACTTGGCCTTAACGAAAACGTAGGGGTGAAGCAGTTATTTGGGCCTCTGCCTTCCCAGCTGGGTGTTGATATGGGAAGAGCGAAAGCTACGGTAAAACAGCTACCTTATTGGTCGTAGGTTCATTTCCTAAAGCATTCCAATTTTCTTTAATTGTTTATTCTATTTACACTGTCTACTCCGAGTGACACATTATCTGCATAACAACGGGGGGTCATATAAAATGACGTAACGTATTCATAATACATACAGAGAGAAACAGAAAGATAGAGACAGACAGAAAATGTTACAATAAAAAATTGAGATAAAGCCAGTGTATGCGGTAAATACGGAATTGTTTATTTACATAGAGTTTGTCCAAACACGTTTCGAAGCAATCTAACGACTTCAAAGTTGGTAAAGCTGAAGATTTTCATGTCTTCTCCATTTTTACCACCAAAAAAAACTTTATTTACCACTGCTCTAACTTCAAAATTACCAACATTATCTACCTCCTTGGGTGTGCACAATACAAAATACAGTACGTAAGAAAATCTGAATGGTCTTTCAACATACTCAATAATTACAGACTGAGCAGTGATTCCGCCAACCAAATCATAACCCACACATAACCTACTCTCCCCCCTCTCTCTCGCTCTCTCTCTCTCTCTCTCTATATATATATATATATATATGTATATATATATAGGGAAATAAATCTTCGGGAATTTTTTTGTATCATTGCAGTTACTAATTTCCAAATATATGTCAATGCAATTTGTTTTTTTTTTTTCACCTGTTTTTTCATATGCGTTGATATTGTGGTACAAAGTAAATTTTCTCCCATTAAGATTTTCAGTTGTTTACCATGCGACCGTTCGGGGAATTTTAAAAACAAAACAGTGACATTAACACGACACCTCAGCAGTGTTGATAAAACACGACCTCCATATTTTAGCCATAATTTTAATACATATTTTACGTCACACATTTAGTTTGTTATTTTATACAGGGTGTTACTAATTTTGTATATATGCATTTTATATTCATTCAATTTTAAGATATAATGGACGATTTAGCTGACTGCTTATATCAGGTCATTATATATATATATATATATATATATATAT
The DNA here is from genome assembly GCA_963457665.1 of Thysanoteuthis rhombus. Lineage (NCBI taxonomy): Eukaryota > Metazoa > Mollusca > Cephalopoda > Oegopsida > Thysanoteuthidae > Thysanoteuthis > Thysanoteuthis major. Next base: position 12,145,716 of record OY735237.1, on the reverse strand, counting down.
ATATATATATATATATATACATACATACATACATATATATATATATATATATGTGTGTGTGTGTGTGTGTGTGTGTATATTTGGACATGGTGCCTCTTCATCGAGTAATGGTTAGCCAGCCATTTTCGATGACAGTTAATATAAAAATTCACTGAGGCATTTCCATGGCTTTCTGTGAGGCTATTCATTCATTTCTTATCGCTTGTAGCTTGCTCAGTCAGAGGTCTTAGGAGATGCTTCGAATAGCATGACTTACTCCATAACTTACTGGCATCCAATAGGAGAAAAAAGCAGAAAAGATAAAGGATAAAAGAGAAGATTAAAATATCATGTTTTTATCCTGACAGATATGTTATGACACAGTGAAGGATACAGAGCTATAACGTCAGAAGGCACTGTCTAAAAATTGTGATTACATTACTTGTATAGCTGTATATTAGCGAGCTACAGGGTTACCTGAAATCCACCACACGCGTTTCTCGTGACACAGCTCTCTTCGTAGTGCCTGTCATATAGTGCCTGGTTCTCTAGATGAATTATTGTCACCAGAGCAGATGTCTGCCACCATAATACATTTAAGGGGATCAATATAGGCGGCTCTTCCATGACTTAAACTGCTTACAGCGCGTCGTATTCTAAAGCATTTATCTATCTGGAAACTGACCAGGCTCAACGCGATTTCTGTGGCTATAATAACCCAATATAAGCGAAATATAAGTTAAATCGTGTATTCCAACTCAAAATTTCGGATCCGATTTGAGGTATTATTCGATATTTCGAAATTGTTGGAATTGCAAATAAAACAAGGTGTTATCTCTTGTTTATGCCATCCTTCCCGCCAAGAAAAAAAGAGTTGTTTTTTTTAATTTACCATTCTTCAGAAAAAGAGGAAAAATGTTCTGCTTTGTTTTTCTGTTCCAAAGATGGCTGCCTGTACATCCAGTATTTTTATGGATGTCCAAAGGACCTTTTGAAAAGACGTCCCTGTTGCAACGACCCTGGACACTGTCCAATATATGATATGAGAAACAATCAACAAAATTCTGAACTAACAACAGCTTCAAACCAAAATTTTACTGGGGACGTGGATTGAAGCAATAGATTTGTTGGATACCACGTTTAAGCAGATAAACTTTCTCTTTTAATGTGCTGTTTAACATCACATACAGAGGTCACAAGACAGCATAGTATATTAAAGAACAAACAGGGTTCAAAGATATAAAAAAAATGTCAGAAATTGCAAATAGCGATGGGCAGACCAGGTTGCAAGGATATCAAACGACCACAAGCCATCGCAACTCACAACGTGGATTCCCAGAGATCATATGCAAAATTGTGTATATAAATACGAACAGATTGAAGGAAATTGCTCCGTGCATAACAGTTTTAGATAGATGGAGACTCATACACACACACACACATACACACACACACACACACACACACACACACACACATACATGTATGTATGCATGCATATACACATAGATATTCAAAAACAGAAAAATCTTATATATATATATATATATATATATATATAGAAAGGGGAGATAGAGAGATGTTTGCCTCCAAGTCTTTGTATATATATATATATATATAAATAAATATATATATATATATATATATATGTATATATATAGATATATATATATATAGAGAGAGAGAGAGAAAGAGAAAGAGAGGGGAGGAGGATAGATAGATGTTTTGCCTCCAAGTCTTTGAATATACATATATATATAGAGAGAGAGGGGGATAAATAAATGTTTTGCCCCCAAGTCTTTTATATAGAGAGAGACAGAGGAAGGGGGGCAATAGATTGATATTTTGCCTCCAAGTCTTAGTATATATATATATATATATATATATATATATATATATATATATATATATATATAGAGAGAGAGAGAGAGAGAGAGAGAGAGAGAGAGAGAGAGAGTGAGAGAGAGAGGGGGGATAGAT
>OY735237.1:12128757-12138757 GCA_963457665.1 Thysanoteuthis rhombus | reverse complement strand
TGTATAAACATATGTAAATATATTTATATATATATATATGTATGCATGGATATATATCAGGGAAAAGGAGAAAGGTGAAGTCAGCAGATATGCAAAACGCTAAAATATCAACATGGAAACTATTACCTCCCAGAAGATTATTTCTCTAACTGGTCCAGGAATTAAACCAATAAAGCTGACTTCAAGGAAATTGCATGTGTTGTTTCGTTTTTGTCTTTCGTTCTTCGTTCATTCTTAATATCTTATATTTTTCGATATATATATATATATATATATATATACATACACATATATATATATATATATATATATATATATATATATATATATATATATGTATGTGTGTGTGTGTGTGTGTGTGTGTGTGTGTGTGTGTGTGTGTGTTTCCTATAACAAATAATTTTTTTATTTCGACATTTTCCTCTAACCGGGCTGCCTTTAGGAAAAGTTTCGGAATAAAGAATGATATATTATTTGTCATTTTATTTTCACAGTTGGATAAAAAATGTATTGATCACACACACACACACACACACACACACACACACACACACACACACATATATATATATATATATATATATATATATATATGATAATGGTAATATGTATTTGCACAAAACAGAAATTTTGCTTGTATAGTTTGGTTCTGAGAATTTAAAAAAAAAAACGAAACGGAATCATATTGCAATCAGCACCACAGGGTTTGCATTTGATCATGTTTTGTGGTTCTGGATGCCAAATTCCAGGAAAAGGATTTTCATGGAATTACATTTTCAAATGAATCACATCGAGTATTTTTTCTCTCCTGCTAAAACCCTGTTTAGGATCGATCAAGGATATTGAAAAAGTTGGTTAAAATTGCTATTTGGAGGTGTGACCGAACCAATCTGTTGAAACAACCCTAAGCTAGACAATTATACATCTTGATAATGATGCAAGACGAATGTTTTGTGCATGAGCTGCTGATGCTGATCTGGTACTATGGTACTAACGTTCTTGGAAATAGGCATCAATCAACTTCTCCAAGCATACTGGCCCATTACCAAATATATTGACAGCATGACTCATCACTGGTATGCCACGGTACTTGGGTAGGTGAGTAAATATTCGAGTGTACATAACTGTTCATTGGTTGATCGTAGTCATTGTAGCTTTACTTTGGTGAAATTTACCTGCTGATTTAAAATTCAACGTAGACACCAATTCCTGCAAGCGTTTTTGATAAGTCTTCAGTAGACTTTTATGGGATGTCAAGTTGTTTGTTGGTCGAATGCGCTTCTTCAGTTGAATCAGAGTTTGTTATGTCACGCGGAAAAGCTTCTCTTTCAACCATTTTCACTAGAAGAAGTCACCGGGCGTAAGGTTAGGGTTTCATGTAGGTTATATAATGACATTATCATAGGTAATCAATTCTCACTCATCCTGTAAAAATGAGCGATGTTTCATAGTCTTATTTACAATGTAACTGAATTATAAACTAGAACCTCAGTTTCATATATATATATATATATATATATATATATATATATATATATATATATATATATATATATATATATATTATTGTGTCATCCACAGGCAGCTGTTTTGTCGTATTACAAATCTTCCGTTATCCCATCCAGTACCACGAGGTAGAATTGAAACCTTCACTTCAGAGGCCGATATCCTACCTCTTGACTACGGAAATGGACGGACAGTAAGGGTGAATTTAAGTGTTATATTTAAATTACACAGAAATCCCTCATCGACCAGAGTGGTCAATTCCTATAGAAGAGCATTGCTTATATATATATATATATATATATATATATATATATATATATATATATATATATATAGAAGGGTCAAAGTGAACAGAGACTGTTTTTCCTCCAGTAGGGGGGCAAAAGTGGAGGGATCCCCCGTTAGTGAATCAAAAGTGTCGGGAGACTTTTCTCCCATTCAAGGGGGCAAAAGTGGAGTAAAATATTTTCCCCCTTCGAGGGATCGATAGTTGAGAGAGATCACCCTGCTTTTTTTGAAGGGTTGTGAGGAAAAGAGACCCTTTTCACCACTAAAAGGTCAGAAGTGGCTAGAAACTTCTTTGCCCTTGAAAATTGATGGGAATTTTTTTTTAACAAGTCTGACCTTTATGTCTACTTCTTAGTAAAACAACTCGGCAAGGATGGATACTTCAGCTATCTTTCCCCCTTTCTCGCTCTCTTTATATATATATATATATATATATATATATATATATATATATATATATGATTTATGATTATAAATTTTGTTATATTGTAAAGATTCTTATTTGAAATGATCTCCTGTAATATTACACGGTGAATGTACCATTTGGCCAAGACAATGTAAATAGATTAAACAATTAAAGAAAATGGGGATACCGCAGGAATTGTACCTGCAACCGATACAGTAGCTGCTTCGACGTAGGTTTGCTTTTATCATTTAGCTAAACAGCTGCAGGTTATGCAAGGGCCAAAATAACTGTATCAATTCCAAATTCCTGCCTTGCTTATCCACGGTCTATATCTGCTGTATTTGTTTCTTTCACCACAACAACTATGTCATTGAAAAAAACAAGAAAATATGATTTGACAAAATGATTATAAGTTGCGTTATTTGGAATGATCACCCGTTATATTACACTGCGAATTTACCATTCGTCCTAGACAACTTAATGGAATGAACATTTGTAGAAAATGGGGCTGCTGCAAAATTTTAATATACGACTGATGGGGTAGCTGTTTCAACCTAGCCATTTTTAGCTTTTTGGGCTGTTTTCTTCAGCACTTTTTCAAAATTTACGTGAAAATATTTTTCGAGTGTGCAATATTTCAAATTCACATTTGCTGAATTTCTGGAAGATACGGCAAAAAAGTGGATGTTCATCAGAAACACAACTGTCACGAATACTTTCAACACAGATTTCTTTGGTTTTTAAGTGGGGATGGCTGGATGGCTGGATGTCTTACTGTGTATATATGCCCCCAGAGACTGCGCCATTGGAGCAAGAAAAATGAAAATTCAAATAAATACTCCACAGCAAAGGCTACTTGTGTTTTTGTTTTGTTTTTTTTATTTTGATTCTCACCAAAAAGATTATGTGAGCTCCAACTTGCAATATTAGTTTACCTTTCCCGTTTTTTTAATTGATCACTCCAAACGCTTTGATCACTCTATTGACTTACTAATCAGACGTTCTCACTTTAAATCATAAAGATATAGTCTGAACTATACTGGAAGGATTTTCATCAAGGTAATTCAATTATACCATCACCACTGTTTAATCTGAGAGGTAAAGTGTGGCACATATGGGTGACGGATGTTGATGATTTCCCTTGGAATGCTATGCTCTTTTTTCCTTTCGGTGCAGCTCAGCGGTAAAGAATGTATTGGACGGGGGGCGAGAATCTGAGAACGAAGTGGTTAACAGCTCGAGATAGTAACTACTTAACAAGCCAAGATCACTTAAAGCATGTTTTCTTTAAACAATCTTTAGCGACCGGAGTATTTTTAAGGAAAACAAAAAGCACATGCCGTGCGACGATAAAGAAACAAACTGTGGCTCTTGCAAGCATTCAGAAACAATCGGTTTCCCATACTGATGACATTTTCCTGCTACAATATTGGATTCGTGGAGAATCAGGATCAAACAGACTTTTTTCAAATACCATTGGTAAAGGTATACAAGCATTACATCCTCCCGATAATCACCTGCAGAGCAGAAACGGGGAACCTAACAAGAGACTGACAATTAAACTAAAAAACCATGCAACGTGCGCGAGAAATAACCAGGCTCAACATTACAAGGGGAGACTACGGGATATATCAGTACATTAAAGAAAAGTCAGGGGTCAGAGAATTCATGGGATCCACCAGGAAATTCAAATGGCTATTAGCAGACTATGTTGGAAGAGTTTCAGACAACTGCTGGACATCATGACTAACAACGTGGATCCCCAGAGATCATTTGTGAAACTGTGACTAACAGAAAATACAATGGTTAGACGATTTAGTAAGATTCAGGATATATTGGTGCCGCGACGCCCGCAATAGGCTGCTGCCGATGATGAATGATGAAGGAATGATAGCACAGCTCAACAGGAAATAATAACGATGTGTTTTTGGAATTCAACATAAAGGACGTTCTACCTTTGAGCTGCTATTGAATCACCGTAGCCCCATTAATAACTCACCCGACAAACCAGCCAAGTGGATGACATGTACATCTCTCTTTGCTTATCTGTGTGTGTGTGTATGAGAGAGAGAGACAGAGAGACAGACAAACAGAGAGACAGAAAGAGAAAGAGACAGAGAGAGTGAGAGAGACAGAGAGAGAGACAGAGTGATTCTGGGTGTTCCTGGTCACATTTTTTAGGCTAGAACCTTTAAAAATTCGCATGAAACACTATTACGCATTTTCTTAAACTTTTTTTTTTTTTAATGCATCTTCGTCTCCGTGGTCATTTTGGACTTACAATGCCAACATTTTCTGCTGGAATTTTTTTAGATAATTTCAGATAATAAAATCGATTTTTCTGGACTATTTAAAATAATTTTTCTTTTTTTTGATAATAGGTCATTTTGGACTTACAATGCCAACATTTTCTGCTGGAATTTTTTTAGATAATTTCAGATAATAAAATCGATTTTTCTGGACTATTTAAAATAATTTTTCTTTTTTTTGATAATAGGTTTCAGTTCACCTGCGGGCTTCGGCAATTCATTATGTGTGGTACGGATTTTGATAATAAAATTCGGTTTCAATTTTGAACAAAAAAGCTTCAGAGAACTTATAAATCTGCTAAGATCTTTGTCACTAAAAATGAATAAAAATTAGTTTTAAAAAAACCTATGATGCATGGGAGGTAACAGTGAAATATTTTTGGATCTACCCCAAGTGTATTCACTTCACCCATTCCCCGACTCTCCACTAATTTTCATTAGGATTCATCATAAACTTATGAAGATGTTCTGTTTTGTTTTTTTTTATTAGTTGGTTAATTCTATATGTGTGGTGAGAATTCGATCAGTCTGAAATAAGAAGGGTCTGTGAAAAGAGGTGTCAGAATATCTGAACAAGCCTATATGATGAAAAAAAGTTCGAGATATGACACCTGATTTTTCTCTCAAATTCCTTCTTACCTTCCAACTGTCAATTTACGAAAACATACACACACACAGATATATATATATACATATATATATATATATATATATATAGTTCATATGTTGTTTTTCAATAAGTGAGAATACAAAAGAGAAATGGGAAACTTTTTTCTGTTGTTGATGTTATGAAATAACAATACTCAATATTCATCATAAGTAGAGTTATTGATATATAGAATAATATTTACAATGATATGTAACCGGTGAATGTCAACATTTTGTGATTAACACACTCTTCAAAGCATATTGTGTGTATTCTCGTGCCAGTGCAATCATCAAGCCATTTGACCATTGCTAAGGAGCCAGCTCTGTTCTGCCATTTATACAAAGCTGCAGAAGAAGAGATTAATCTATGACATTCCCAAGGACACTAGTATAAAGTGAACAAAAACTGTTTCAGTCAGTGTTTGAACACATTTCGCCGATTCCATTCTTGAAACATCCGTAATTCAAAGTGTACCGGACTAAGCTAAACGTAGTCAGTACAGAAAAGGGGAGGAGATAAAAGCTAAGAAATGCACTCAGGTCTGGTTGGTCATTCAGTAAGAAGCTGCCAGTGATCAAAATATTTTGGCAGCATGCCATATTAGGTGTGATCAATTAAAAAATTGGAAAAAGTGATGATCGATGAATATAGAAATTTCTATCGCCCATTGTTGGGAAGTGATCACTGAATTATAAAAAATCCCAACAACCCCCCCCAAAAAAGCGTGCATAATTAGCCTAAGTAACTAATTTAGCGTAAAGTTGCATTGCAAATCAAACCTACTTTAATAACGTATTTGAGCAGATTTTCGAAAAACAAAGAATCTATTTTTTCCTAGATGCAATAAGGAGTAAATGTTTAAATTTTCTGCTCTTAGCTCTATTCGTGTGTGGCCTTTACGCGCGATACACATACACATACATCCAGACCAACTTAAAAACTAAAAAAAAAAACCTGCGTGGACAGTTATAGTGACAGTTTCAGCTGGTGGTTTCTAATTGATGAAAGGAAAGAGAAATCCTAATCGAAAGAGATAGAAACCGACGGATAATGTCAATTAAAAAGAATAATTATTTTTTGATTGGTATTAATTCCAGACCAAAACCCCAAAGACATAATTAGTGAAATCTTCAAACGCAGATCACTGGAGGCAATTAACTTAATCTTTGCGTTTATAATTTTTCTTTTTAATTTTTTTTTTCATTTGAGAAAAAGTCGAACCGCTCATTCCTTTCGTACTGGGTTACTATTGAAGAAGTTTAAAAGCAGATATTCTATCATCATAATCATCATCTTTTTCCTTACTCATTAGAAACCGTCGACTAAAACTGTCACAAACTATCGTCATAGGTTTTTTTCAGTTTTTAAGCTGGTTTGGCTACGTAGTTTGCTGGCAGGCTTGATGGCTTGCTTGCCAAGTATCGTACGTACAAGCCTCACCAATGGAGCCACTGTGCTTTTAATTATTCTCATGTCAAGGAAAGTAAGAATGGCAGACAATCGATGGACATCGTGACTCACGACATAGGTCCCCTGAGATCACATGCACAACCAAGGCTGCCATAATATTAAGATGGGGGAGCGAGATAAACAAATTCAATAAGTACTGGCTCCGCAACGCCAATGATAAAGAAGTGTGTTGAATCTTGGGGAAGGTCTATGTCCAACAACGGACGTTGAAAGACTGATAGTGATGTCTGGGAGAAACTTTTGGGGTCTTTTAAAAAATTCCTCCCTCAGCTAGATTCTTACTGAGCGGGAGTTTCAATTTACAATGTACGTCCATGCTAAATCTACCATTTGTTTGTGTCCAACTTCATTCACATTTACTTTTTGAAAATTCAGACATTTTTAGTCGTCACTGTTCAACAGAAGGCGTGACAAGTAACCAATTCATTGATCACTTCCATTAAGGTTTTCTACTAAAAGACGATGGTCAGATGTCAGTTTCTATTGAGCAACTAACCAGACCATATTTCATTTTTCTTTTCATTTCAGTTATCATCATCAACATCATCATCATCATCATCATCATCTCCCCCTTTTTTCTCCCTTTTTTTATCCTTCTTACTTCACTTCGCAACCTTTCTGTATTAACACAAACTCTCAACCAAAACTGTCAACATTGGTTTCTTCAGTTTTTTAATGACTCTGGTTGCACCACTGTAGCTGAGAGGTTGAAAAATTCAACATTTATTCATATGCATAGAAAAGTCTTTGTGGTGGAGTGGTTTCAAAAATTCCCATTTTTTGTTGTTTTTGTTTTTTTTTTTTGTTTTCGCAATGAAAGTTTATGCTAAATCAGTTAATAAGTTTTCATCAGGTGGATTTAACTCTTGTTTGATGGAAAAAAGAACAGTAACTATTAGTGTGAATATTCAAATGCATGGAAAAAATAATACAGCTTAGCTTAGTTAGTCACTAGAAAGTGTTAGATAGAAAGTGTCACGGCACCGACGTCTTCTTGCAGCAATCGGGGACCTATTTTGACTTGTTTCACTGCCAGTTTTTCGTTGACGATTTCCATTAACAAAGCAAACGAACCAACTATCCACAATGCTTAACTTAGCTTAGCATCCGGAGGAGATCAAAGCCATAACAATAATAACATAGCTAGCCAACCAGCAAGACCTGTTTGAAATCTGACGAAAGCTATTTTGACTGTTTTGGTTGACGTTTTTTGAAAACCAAGATTTGAAAATTAGTCAAAACAAACGATATCCAATAATAGTTTTTAAAAAATCCAGTCATGGATCTTTCTTCTTTGTTATCGCTCGAAACTGTCAACTAAAACTGTCAAAATGAGCTATAGGGATGAAAATTCCAACATTTACGTCTTATTATGTCAACATAAAACGTTTTCTTCTGTTTCCAAATCTCCCACTCCTAATATAGGTTTTAATAGGAGTTCAATTTGCAATGTAAGCTTTTGCTAAATTGGTCCCTAATTAGTGTCTGGGTGCATTCATGACAAGCTAGTTCTTTTTGTGAGTCGGTAGTCGTTGCTTGCAAAGGACAACTTGCAATGGACAAGGGCTCCCATCTTGTAATGGATGACTATTTGATTTTCAACACCATCAGCGATAAATGGGTTAATTTCCATTTTTATCTATGTTTTATTATTCTCTTTCCACATCATCATTCTCTTTCTTTTGTCTCTGTCTATGTCTTTTAAATTTTTCTTCTTTTTTTTTTCGTTCCTTTTTTTCACTTTTTGCCCCGAAAAAGACTTTTCACATGGAATCTGCTTTACGCACAACTTCCACGTGAATTGTTCTGTGACGAAAATCGATGTAGAAAATTCTTTGCCTTTTTTGTTTCCTCAAATCATATTTGTTGCTTCCCTTGGGGTATCTAGGTCTTTTTAAAACACACACACGCACACACACACACATACAATCTTTCTTTCTCTCTCTCTCTGTCTCTCTTTAACTCTCTCTTTTTTTCTGCCTGTTCTCTTTCTTGAAATCATGTTTGTCGCCTCTGTCAAAGAATCCGATGCGTTTTTGAACACACAAACACCCATGCACACACACACAAATACACACACACAAATATATATATATATATATATGCACACATACACACACGTGTAAAGATTCTTTCTCTCACTCTTTCTCTCTCTCTCTCTCTTTCTCTCTCTTTAACTCTTTATTTCTCGTTCAATTTCTCAGCCTCTTCTCTTTTTTCAGATAATATTCATTGCCTTCTTCAGGCTGTTTTTCCAACAAACACTCACACACACATCCACACACATGCACACACATACACAAACACCAATGCAAACACATACAAATCTTCTCTCTCTCTCTCTCTCTCTCTCTCTCTCTCTCTCTCTCTCTCTTCAGCTATTTCTCTTTTCTTCCCTATTTGCTTTTTACTTACTTTCTCTCTGTTTCCTCTCTGTCTGTCTTTCTTTCTTTCTTTTTCTCTTCCTTTCTTTATTTTTCTTTTTTCCAATGCTGGCTATTCGTCTTTTCGCTAGCTCCTCTTCACAATGTCTAAACCCAAATTCATTTCCTTTCTTCCCCCCCCCCTCTCCTTCTCTCTCTCTCTCTTCATTTGTCTCCTTTCTTTATCTACTATTTACTCTTATTCTCATTTCCTATCCGTCTCTCTCCCCCTCTCTCTCTCTCTCTCTCTCTCTATATATATATATATATATATGTGTGTGTGTGTGTGTGTGTGTGTGTGTGTGTGTGTGTGTGTGTATTAATCTTTATGCTCTACTCTTGTCCTGAAGGGTAACGTGTATCCTTCGATCAGATAAAGGAACACCCTAAACTCTTACGTCTAATGGACAATGACATTTACCAAGTTCTTGAAGCGAAACTATTGTTTACAATCTGTAACTCGTAGTAAAACGTTAGAGAGGGAAGAACTTAAGAATATGAAATGGGAATACAGTTATACGTCCACTCACACCGTAGATATCCCCCCATAAGATCTTAACCTCCCTTAGCAGAGCGATGACGACAGTTTCAGCCATTGTAGTTCTTTGGTGCAGTTACAAACGACAAAGATTACCGGCATGTTAACGTTAGCTTGTTTCAAATTCTATTGGTATGAAAGGCGTGAGTAAAAAGGTAAAAGAGCTGATATATGTTTTGCTGTGTAGAGGAATTGACTTGGCAAAAGATAAGAAGGTATAGATATATGGTAACCAGAAGCTATAGTAAAAGTATATAAGGTACAGAAATGTTGAACTGTGGTTACCAAGAGACATAGACACGTGGAGTAACTGTTACCAAAGGGTATAAGGATGTACAGATATGATTACCAGAAGGGATAGGAATGTTGAACTGTAGTTACAAAGAGATATAGAGCTGTAGACCAACTTTT
>OY735237.1:12111257-12123757 GCA_963457665.1 Thysanoteuthis rhombus | reverse complement strand
AGGAGAGAGCTCAGTTTTATGTGTGCAAATTTCACTCATACAATAATCATAAGTTGCGAAGCACAGAGCTCATTATTCATTCTCGTGTTTATGATTGGCAAAGTCGAGAGAAGGTGATTTGGTCTGTGGTGTTTGCGATGGGGGCCTAAATTCTTGTTATAACAGCACTCGGGTTTCTACAATCGATTCGCCATGAACAACATTCACCACACGTTCCACTGAGGAGAAGAGAGGTTGGTATGACTACAGACAGCCAGATTGGTGGTGTTTGCTGGGGGACTGTGGAAGCAAAGAATCCGGTTACTTTTGCACTACGAAATATGAAACTCGGTAAAGTCACAGGCAAAGGTGCCATAACGACAAACCATCTGGAGGACGCAGGAGAAACCTTCACAAAGGACTGACACAGATATTTGCACAATGCATAAGAGAAACGGAAGTACCAAAAGACTTCGATATAGGAATAACAATGCTGCTTCCAAAAAAGAAGACAACTGTGACCTCCACAACTTCTTCTCTATCACACTATTGTCATATATGAATTATTCCCAAAAATAAGTGCAAAGTCTGAAAACCACATGGAAATGCAGTATCCAATAATAGACCACCTACACACTATAAATCAACCGAGCGTCGAATCACTGACTAATGTAGATAACAAGAAACATTGGGCTCAATAGAATAATCAACAGCCGTCGATGAGAAAACAGGTTGCTCCAGAGAATTACTTACAAGTAATACAAGAAAATGGCACAACAATAAATAGAGTATATGAAAGTACTATTAGGATAAAGGGAGGGAAAAAGTCGGAAACAAGATGAGACAATATCACTTAAACTGTTTACAGCTTGTCATGAAAGCGTTGTTTGGAAAACTAAATGAGCAGTTCTATCCTTACCCACACGTACACGAGTGGGTCCCAATATTCACCCAGACATTTTGTCAAAATCATCCTCAGCAAATAAATTCAATATATAAATTAGATAGTCACAGATGAAATTCGTTTTTTCCTTCACATAATTGGAAATTAGATTCATTAATGTAATTATATTTCTTTGATTACATATTCAATATAAATAATGTTTATAATTCGTTATCACTGGAGGTTTGTGGGATTTTACAGCAATACAAATCACACCTGTTTCTGGGAATTTTTTCAGAGTATGATAAAATGCAGCTCAAGCTATTGATAAAGTAAAAAAGTATTTTGATTGAACACTTTTACAGTGCAAAATGCTCAACGTTGGTACAATACGATCACGCCTGGAAACATGGACGCCAATTGTAAACTTTGGAGCACTCTATACTTAAAAAAAAATGAAAAATTATTGATATCCGCGGTTGGTGACTCACAAACAAGTGGCCAAGCACTTTCCAGAGCCAAGGATTTCTATAATAACCATTTCACGTCATTTTGAAGCAAAAGAAAAAGTTAAGAGCTTGGTAAATGTATTTTACATCAACTGGATGAAATGACACGACACCTCTCAGCTGACTATGTCCAAGTTTAGAGTACTTGCTAATAAAATTTCAAACCATCTATCATATTCAACTGATATTTCTCGACAAATGACCATTTTTAAAGCATTAAGAACTACATATCAATAATAGATATTCAATGATAAGGAAGTTATGATCCGTGCTTTTTTTTTTATTTGTGATCACTAAACTAGAAGAATTTTACAAAGATGGCATATTATCATTGAGAAATCTTTAGAGAAAAGTCTGAGCGAACGGGGAACTTTTGGAATAAACTTCAAAATATGATTCTGAGTTGTCTGTCATGTCAGGTCGGTAAACATGTATTCAACACTAAATTACCAACCTTATAACATTGTGTAGCAACAAATGTGTTCTTCCTTTTCCACTAATAGCGTTAGTCTCACGTTTCCGATAAAGTCCAATTGAATCAGATAATTTCTGCTACGCTCATCTTGAACAATGTGACCAAGAATTGTACACAGTATTAGGTCGATATACGGATAATCGCACTAAATCACTGGACTACTATCATATTTTACTGTCGTAGGGATCGGGTTCATCTCAGCTCAACCCAGCTGCTCCAGGCTCGTGTGACACATGAAGCAGCGATTTAGTCTATATTTCTTGAACGATCCAGGGAGAACCAATAACTGTTTTTAGCGATTGTGGGTTTCGAAGGGAACTGGACTGCTAGCTCGAAGCCAAAGATGGGTTCTCTCATAAGGCTCAAGTGTTTCATCTACCATAGTACTTACTTATAGTTTGGTAGGGGGAACAAATAGATTCCCGCCTTTCCCAAGGGTATTTGTGCGAAGTGGATGCAAACTGTCCTTGTCGAAGTTTGAACTTCGTTCGCTCATTTCCTTGTCCATGCTGCCAACCGTAAGACCACCTGCACCAGAACCCCATTGTGGTGTAAAAGGTGAACAAACAAATAAATGAATAAATATGACCTAAGAGTTATTCTCTACCTCAAGTCTGCACCAGATTCTTCCAAATGATTCTGGGAATCGATTCTCATTTCGTGAACTCTAGGTAGGGACGCTATTTCTTTCTCTTCCACTGGTATCTAATGTATTAAAAATTAATCTCTTCCTTTGTTAGACGGTGGGTCAGCGTGGGAATATTTGGATGTTTGGGTGGGGCTAGTTAGCTAACGATAAAGTCAATTGCTGTATTGGTAGTTGTTCAGTTTCCTAGCTGCCTGTCTATGCTTTGTTAAGAATTGCATTTTATAAGAGCGATTTCTTGTTGAGATAGCACGTGTTTTTTATTTTTATTATAATAATGGATATGTAAGATGCAAAAAGAATGGAAGTACGAAGTAACGGTAGGTTTCTTTTGATGTAAATATAGCAGATTCCATAGCTTGAATTTATGACATGGACGACTGAGCAAGACGCCGTGAAACAATTAATATTTCAGTACAGAACTGCTCTGGATGACACGTAAGTCTGTACATCCAACAAATCTTGCGTGCAGGTCAAAGAATTAAAAACACGAGTCACTTAACTATAGAAAGTCGTAAGATCAAGAACGTCCGACTTAAGGATATCTCGTACATACAAACAGACCACTATGAAGTTTTTTGATAACACTTAATCTCCATGAAGAAAAATCACAGATATATTCGAATTGCCATAATGTAACTTCTGTTTGGAAAATGAACCATCAAATTCGTTTCAGTTGAAATGTTCCTTGCTTCGAATAGCAAGGAGATATCTCTATCAGCAAAATCATCTACTGAAGCATCCATTGTCACGGAAAGAGGAAAATTGCTTTGTCGATTATTCAAGTAAATATGAGTGGAATGAGATTATTTTTCTAGTCAAAATATTTCATGTAAACGGCAGTGGCTAATTTTGGGGAACATGACCAAAAAAGTCTTTATCTCTATAGAGGAAAGAAATGTACCAGGATTAAAGTCCGCAAAAGATAAGCTAATGTTTCTGCAGGTAGGTAACGTATCCAGGGATTTTAAGGTCAAGTATTTTCTTGTGTGTCATCAGCTGAAGCAGCCTTTTGACACCTGTCATTGGACATTATCATCATCATCAGTCTTTATTGTCCGTTGGTGGACATACACCTTCCCCAGGATTTGCCAGACCTCTCTATCATGGACGTCGTGGAGCTAATACTTTCTGAACTTGTCACGTTCGTCTCGCCATCTTATATTCTGTTGACTTTGGTTTTGTATGTGACCTCTGGGGATCCACGTTATGGGTCATTGTCTAATAGTCTTGCATAGAACTTTCCAAAGGACTTGCTATGGTTGCAGTGCCGTAGACCCAATATATTTCTGAACATGTCCAAATCGTCACGCCATCTTACTTTTTACCGGCAGCAATTTCGCAGATGATCCCTGGTTGTCTATGCATTTGATGCTCGCAACCAATTATGTTTTTGACAGGGTTTGAATTTTCAGTGTAAGTCCATCCTAAATTGGTCCTTTACTTTGTGTCCGGTAGCGTTCATGCTTGATTTTTCTTCTAATCAAGACTTTGTTTTAACATCAACGAGTAAAATGCGAAATAATCAATTTATTCAGCGATCACCCATTTTTCTAATTATTTAATTGATCAACTTGGATTGTGAATTGAGCCCCAATAAAAACTAATTCAGTCAGGGTATCCGGAATTTTTTTCCAAGACATGATGAGTAAATATTCAAACTTCCCGTCCTATTGTTCACTTGGTAGGATATTCATACATACAAGATGACTGATTCACCTTGTCAAAGGATAACCCTCCCTTCACTTGACTGGTCACCCTGCTTCATTCCACTATGTCCATATGCTCTAGGATGGCTATTAAAACCAGCTGCTAGTCTGAAAGGTTGAAATCACACATGACAAACAAAAATTTCTCAGCTCACAGGATTGATTGAATCTGTCTGTGCAATTGTACTCTTGTGCACTTTGATGTGTCTCTTCATAGATCATTTATTCATTGATCAGCTCTTCTTACAGTTGAACATTCATTAAAAATTAATTCAGAGGATGTTCTATGAGACCAAAAACAACAACATTTTTTCAAGACATAAGTAAGTATATTTTAAGACCTCTAGTCCCGTAATGCATACATATATAGCCAGGCAGACCGGATTAAAAACAGAAGAAACCTGTACGTCAGTTCTGGTGACAATTTCTAATTGAGGCGAAAGTAAAAAAAAAAAAAAAAATCTTAAAACTCATCAAAATTAATAAAACATTGACCATCTCCTATATCCGTAAATTCCAGGTTGTCTGGGAATCTCATTCTCTTGAACTTGAAAGCCTCTCTAGATCTTTCTTTGAGCTGTCTTCAATGATATCCAAGCCTACATATTCCAGGCTTCTATCGTCTAAATAAACACCTTCTGTGACCAGCTGTAAATTATTGATTTACTCAGCAAATTTCTCAATAAGAATGTTGACTTATCAGCTGGGTAACTTTCCTGTAATTTCGCACAGGTTTCACACGTAGTAATTCTTTTAAAAATGGAAAAGGTGGAATTGCTGTGTTGGAGTGAGTATGACTGGCATAAACCAAATATGATGAGGTAAAAAGAAAATGATTATGGGTATCTCCGATATTTGGGAGTTCGCTATACTCCAGGTGACAATCATCATCATCATCATTATCATCTTAACGTTCACTGTTGAACATAGGCCCTCCCCAGGATTTGCCACTCTTCTCTATCTTGGGTGTCGCGGAGCCAGTACTTTCTGAATTTCTCTAACTCGACTCTCCATCTAATACTCTGCCAGCCTCAGTTGCACATGCGATCTCTGAGGATCCATGTTGTGAGTCGGGATGTCCATCGGTTGTCTGCCATTCTGGCGACATGGCTTGTCCATTGCCATTTGAGTTTTTTGATGGATTCTATTATGCACCCTGACACCGGATGCACTTTTCCCGGATGTATTGTGCTGTCTTGTAGTCCCTCTGTGTGAAGTTGAGCATGATTCTTTCATTGAATACACTTTATTTGCGCTTAACAAATATTTCTCCAGGGACCTTTATTTTCTATCAATTTATTTTTTCTTCGCAGAAAGTGCTCTCGTAACCTAAGTCTCCGAACTTTTGGGTTGCAGTGCAGATATCAGCTTTTGGTTTCCACCGTAACAATCGAATCAAACTGTGTTGGAATGTGTATGAAAAATGTATTTATATAGGGGTAGAAGTGGATGTATCATTCAGCGTTTACTTTCAGCTAGCCTTTATAAAGGCAGCGTGCACCTTCTTCCTCTTTATCTTACATCTTAGTCTTCTGTTCCTACCACTACCACAACCTCTGCTGGCGCATTGTAACGTACAATCATCATAATTTGTGGTCTGGGAATGCACAAAAACTTATCTTATAAAAATTTATTGTAATTGCTAATTCAGTTTATGCTTTTGGCTTGGGAAAGTTTTTTTTTATCAGAACTGGATTATGGGGGAAGCCAGTGCTGCAAGCAGATTTCAATAATTTATGGGAGAATGTCGTGGATTACGATACACTACTATGATGCAATTGCAATTGCGATCGTATGGTAAGTTGAACCTTTCTCCTCAAATATGACTTAAAGGGTGGAAACTACCAGATCTAAATTTATTCTCCAAGTGAGAGCACAATGAAAATGCAGGGCTAAAAAGAGTGCCAAAAATCGATTTCGAACATAATGAGAACGGACCAACCAATCAATCTACAGACCCTCTTATAGAGATGCGTGTGGACACATTAATCGTTACCTAATTTTGTTGTCTTATCTTTTTTCTATAGTTAACTTTCTGTGATCAGCTATTTGTGGATGCCCCAATATAGTATACTTACAACTAAAATCCGTGTTCAAAAAGCTATATTCATACAACAAAAAATACCGACAATGCGATTTCAAGTTCCTGGGGAAATAAGCAATATCGATTACCTTTGAAATTGATTTTTTTCCCTTAATAATTTGGTTAGCTGAAGGCAAAAAGCGTGTTTGATGGAGGACTTTTTCGTGATTCGGGGCGTTTGGATTTTTTTTCACCTGAGTTCGAACATCGACCTCTTGCACCAATGGTTAATATGTAACACTTTCAGCCATATAATTAGGGCGGACAGTACATCCCGTGACTTGTAAAATCTAGCAGCTAGGAGGGAGATATAAATAAGTATTATTAACGTGCCGCACATTCCGTCCGAGACTTAGTTGTCGGCAGTTTGTTTGTGCTCAAAGAAGAATGATTGCTGGGTGGAATGTATTACGTTTTCTCGGGGTTGTCGGTCACGGAGAAAATTAGGGAGTTAGCAAAACAGGTCACTGGAACATGTTCTGGGTAGAAAAAGAAAGAGGTGCGAGGGATGCAAAGAGAGAGGAATTCAGAAAGGAGCGGAAGAAGGCCCCACTTCCCCAAGTCCCTGAGCTACAACGGACAAGCAAAAAAAAAAAAAAAAAAAAAAACAAAAAAAAAATCATCTTGCCCCACACTGATTCACTTACATGCATATACAATCAGGCTTCGACGTATAAGTATCCCAACAGATCACCAATATGTATGGCGTTTTTTCAAATGGACGTGGCGTGAAGGTTTCAATACTTGTTAACATCTCACGTGTATCTAATTTTTGAATCCGTTTATTTCTTCATTTTTCGAAAGGATGAATACCGTTTATGCATATGCAGAAACAGACAGACAGAAAAACATTTAAATACATATACATAAGCAGACATACATATATATATATATATATATATATATATATATATATATATATATATATATATATATCTTAGCGGAATTCGTTACTTGTAATAAATCATATACCTGATTTTCGACATCGAAAAAAATGACTGCATGTAGATTCACACTACACAGACACACACACATGCTCAATTGCAAACACATAAACACATACCCGTGTATGTATCTTAGCGGAATTCGTTCCTAACTTCTGATAAATCATATACCTGATTTTCATCTTTTTTCCTGTGAAAAAAATAATTCACGTGTTGATTTGCACCGCAGACTCCACATTGTGTTTTTTCTGTCATTCTATCTCTGATTTTGTACGTACACTTTCTTTCCTAATACGTACCGAAAGTTTTGCCCCGACAGTCTGAGCTAGAGACTTTCAGAATATCGGTCTTCAAAGAAAAAATGGCGACGGATAAAAGGTGGTCATTAATATACCGTGGTCCACCTTATCTTGACAGACGTAAACAACTCAAAAGATTTACTCACATTATATTTTTTTAATATAACTCGAACATGGATATGAGACAAGGACAAATTAGAGTAGAAAAGACGCATAAATCGGATGACTTGAAAATGAGTCGAACCCAAAACCATAACCAAGGAATTTGATGATCTAACTTCAGCAAGAGGAATGATAAACACACAAGTCGGCTCCATATTTCTTATTCAACACCTAGTGAATGAATAATAACATGTAAATGTTAATTTAACAGGTGCATCACCCAGCCCATCAAGTCATGGTAGAAGTACAGATATGTCAGTGGAAATATGGATTGACTTGTTACTACTGTAAGAAAGGTGTTAAAAAAGTAATTACGTATTCTTTTATTTGAAAAACAATTATATATTTTCAAATCACAATTACCGTTATTAAGCCTTTGGATCACTGTATGCAATTACGAGCTTTCCCTGCACCAGGATACACTTCTCAGATGTTTTTCGCTGTCTGCACAGTAGTACTCTCCCTTTCAAAATTTATTCCGAAAGCCATGGTGAAAATATTGCTCATTGAAGGCTCTGTCCTCCATGGGTTTGATTTTACTATATACTGTAAACGACACGGAGCCAAGTAAAAGAGATAATGAACTAAATCCGGACTTCGTTTCATGCCATTTTAACTTGGTCTTGCCTTAAGTTGGCTATAATTCATAGCAGTGAAATACGTAATTACTTTCCGAACACGGAAATAAGTCATTGCTTTCCGAACAGCCCTATATCAAAGCTCATAATGGACATTTGACCTCAACGAAATATTGAGTATCTTCATGACTGACGTCCGTGTCGAGATGTTAATTTTAAGCTACTCTTTTGGTTAAAAAAAATTCTATTTGTTTTGAAAAATATACGATAATAATGCCTCCATAGCGCAAGAGCAGCAATGTTCAGCTGCTACCCCTGAAGTCAAACCTACCAAGGATCCAATCAATTGAAAAGAAAATAATTGAATAAATCAGTACGTCACTGTTCCAATAAGCCTGTGGCTAGTATACGTTTATGGACTGTCAGAACCATGGAAGCATGTATCTATGGATGGGTGAGAGCAAAGCTAACCGCTTTCTTCTTCACTTGAATTACTGGTTGAATCAAAGAAATATCGGCGCCAGGAAAATTCAATCAGGGAAAATTTGGTCTCGAAAATCATGAAATTAATATTTTTTTCTGGAAGGAAATTAAAACGATAAGAGTTGATGAAAGACCATCATAATATTGAGCATTACAAAAAAAACTAATTAATACACTTGAAAACATTCACAGATATATTTGAATTTCAATAATTTTTTTTCTGCTTTTCTATATTTATTGTACTTGATACAAAAGAAATTGCGAAGTTAATTTCAGCGGAAGAGTTCTTCTTTCTCATGCTTGGTAGAAGATAATTGTATGAGTAAAATAGTCTCCTTTAAATGGAGGAGTCCATCGTTACAGATGGACAAACAAAAATATCACAATATTGTAGTAATGTCAGTGCAGATATATCTTTGGTTTTTCACCATCAACTTCAAAAAAGTATATCTTAGCTTGGAATAAAAGTTATCAATCGAAATAAGAACATTCAAAATCTGCAAATTCTGGACCGTTAGAATAATAGAATTCTTCTTTTTGCTGCTGGTTTGTTGTTGGAGACATCCCCTGGCAGGAAATGGTCGAAACTTGAAAAAATCAGTTTTCGGTCAGAGGGCTGTCTGATAAGGTAGAGTTTCGTAACTTACTTTGTTCAAATTTTTCTGGGTCATTTGCTCAACACGTTGATTTTTTCTGCTTTTCTAATTTGATACAAAAATCGAACTGCTGAATGGTGAAATTTCGATTTCTATCCATCCTCTCCAGTTGTTTTGCGCTGTTCCGCCTTAAAATGGCTTCCAATTAGATGTCTTCATTAGCAGAAGGACATCCACGTCTCAAAGGCTCATGTCACCGTTTCGAAATTCTTGGAACCGATATTGAGCAACACAATTGTTGACGGTCGTGTGGTCAAAAACTTGGTTGATGTTACGATCATTTCCTTCGATCATTAACTTCATATTCTGAACTCATGCAATAAAATTGCTCATAATTGTTTTGTTTTTTTCAATTTTGATTTGACATCTTCGAATAAACTAGAATGAATCACGAAAAAGAAAACGTTGCGCTCTAATAAATAGAGCAAAATTCAAACGTTCAAATAGTATATTCGATGAATGTAGTTGTATAATACTTTACTCGAAAATAAGCACTAAATTTTAAAACAACAAAAAGTGAAATTAGTTTCGTACCAACCAAAGAGATAATTATTTAGAAATAAGAAAATTCAGTCAAAGAAAACTTTCCCACAAAATGTTCTATCTTATACAGACTGGATTTTCTAAAGCCGATTTTTTTTCTAGACCGATGTATTCCGAGACAACGACAATAAACATACGGTTCCTCAAATGCAGTCGATCTTTCAGTATATCTAAGCTTTTTTTTCGGATTTCTCCAACACATGTACATTATTTGATTTTCTTGTTTCATTGTTTATGGTCTCTGTCGTAGATTATTTGTTGAAATTCTTGTCTTGCTAGGTGAAGTTAGTGGTGTATATCAACAAAATGTGTTCCATTGGAATGGTTTTTATGTCTGAGTACTCAGAACTGGAGAAAGTTGATCACTACATCTACCTACGACAACGAATCTCCATGAGACCCTCAAAAAAAGAATAAATCAAGCCAAGAATCACACTAAGGTGGCAAGCCTTTGGTGGAGCAAGCTAAACCTTCAAAAATAAGAAGATCCCATTAATCCTGAAAAGAACGGTGTATAACCAATGCATCCACTCAATAGTCACTTATGGAGCTGAAGCATAGAACCTAACCAAGAAACAGGTCCGCAAATTGAGAACTAAGCAACGTGCACATGAGAAAATTATGCTACGCCTCACATGGAGAGACTACAGGATAGCGGAGTACATCCAGGAAAAGACACGAGTCAGGGACATCATAGAATCCATAAGAAATCTCAAATGGCAGTGGGCTGACCATGTTGCAAGAATGGCGGACAACCGATGGACATCGCGACTCACAACATGGATCCCCTGAGATCACATGTAGGACAGAGGCCGGTAGAATATTAGATGGAGAAACACGATAAACAAATTCAAAAAGTACTGGCTCCGTGACGCCCATGATAGAGCAGTGTCGCGAATCCTGGGGATGGTATATGTCCAATGACAGACGTTAAAAGACAGATGATGATGATACTTAGCAAAGTTAAATGGAGACAAGATCTATTCAAGCCGTGAAGGGTTACTCGACCAGAGAATACAGATTGAAAAACAACATTTTGGTTTTGAGGCAGACTTGGTTATGTTTGGTAAATATGGAAGATTTGTCTGTTTTCTTTTTTCCATTTTTTCTTATCATTAATCCTCTCGCTCTCTTTTTTCATTTCTTTTTTCTTCGGCTTTGGCTTTTTCTGCCCCGTGAGAATTATGTGAGGCCTTTCAGGATTTCAAGTCTGCAAGAACGTTACCAATTGCTCTTATCTTTGGAATTCTACAGTAATCTCTAAGTAGTATTGTTTCTGGGTTTTGTCGTATTTTGATACTTGTTAACGTATTTCCGTTTGCTTTCAAAATGTTCTGTATTTATGCTTTCTGTTCCCGAAGACTTGGCGCACTCCTTAAAAACTGACAGCATTGGTTTCTTCAGTTTTTAAGCTGGTCTTGCAGGCCGGTTGATTTATCCGTCTGGATGTCTACGTATGTACAGGTGGCACCCATGAAGCTAAATGTAAATACTCGTTTTTAAGTCAGGTAAAAAAATTAAATTCTCCTCGTAGGATTTCATTTGGAAGATTAAATTTAAGATGTGAATATATGTTAAATTGCTCACTCAGTTGATGTCCATTTGTTGTTGTTTTTTAATCAGACTTTTTTTTTACTGATCACGGTCCAACAAACAAGAGAAGTAACTTACTCACTGTATCTCTCTTTTCCAATTTTTAATTGATCACCCCTAAAACAGTCTATCGAGTGACTAATTTTCTATTCTTTTTTCTAATACATTCTGCACGACCAGCCCCTTTATTTTCCTCATTGCTTGTCTTTAATTTGTTTGTCTTCTGGTTCATATCTTCGGTTTCCTCTCCAATTTTCATCTTTTATTATTATCCAAGTCTCTTCCTCCTCTCAGTCCTCCTAATCATCATCATTGACTTATTTTTGCCTAAAACCAGTTCAAGTTTGGGTTGACTTTAATGTTGTTAGGCTAGACAACGTAAATAGAATAAGCAATTAAAGAAAATGGGGCTGCAGCAGGAATCGAACCTGCCACTGATACGAATACGATGCTCTTACCATTGAGCTAAACAGCTGCCAGATATTCAAAGGCCCAAATAACTGCTTTCAACCCAAATTCTAATCAAATACGTTTCTATATAATATAATGCAATATCTAATTAATTCTGTGGGACCGAATATGTCCATTCTTTAATACAATATAAGTCATAAAATTAACTTTCTGCGAAAAATTATATGAGATATTAAATAAACACTAAGATTGTTTGTAGCCAGGAAAATGTTGTTGATGGCGGTCTAATCAGGTTACTCATTTGTGGTCTATCCCAACAGGTCAAACCAAACTGATATGTGAGGCTGCGTATGATAAGTGTACAACAAACCACTTTCAGGTTGATGTTTTCGTTATTTTTATAACTAAAATGTTTTGGTTATCCTACCACGCTTATTTGCTTTATTTTACAGCTAGAATGCTCAGCGTTATGATCTAACAGTTTAAACTTCAAAAAGAAAGAAATGAGCATTATACGACTGAAAATAACTAAATATCAACTTTTTAA
>OY735237.1:11978757-12106257 GCA_963457665.1 Thysanoteuthis rhombus | reverse complement strand
AATCACACTGGTTGGAGTGTATTTTATATTTGACGAATTGGATACTCAGTAAAAAAAAGTTTGTGTCCATAGTTGCATTCCTCAGCTTACAGAAATTTTTTTTCATCAGTTTCAATGGGAATATAGAGGAAGAAATGAATTTCTGATGGGATGGTGGGTGCACAAACTGAATCCTGTTATCAACGCCATCCATGGCTGGTGTAGTTCTTTTTGTGGTCAGTGTGTATGAAGTCCTTGAAAATAAGGAGTGGTGAGTGTGGTCCCCGTCCGGTGCTATAGTCTATGGTTTGCCTCAAGAAGCCTGAGAGGCAAAAACACGAACGTGTCTGTGTAACGAATCCCCTAAAAAAGATTGCCAATAACAAAATAAAAAATCTGCAAGAAAAAAAACGTTTCCGTTCTCACTTTCATTACTTGCAACCTTATAATCTTGATAATGACTGACAAATCAGCCGGAAGCACTCGATCTGAAGTAACTTTTGGTCGATTTCTATACCGGTATGACCCTGAAAATCGTTCTCAAGTAAGAATACGGGAAGAAACGCTGAAAAAGTCAAGACGACATTCCTTGTCAGTCGTATTCTTCTGAACTTATATAAATGAAGGATTGCTGCCCATTTATACCTGAAGAGTTGAAGATAAATTCAACAAAGAATAAATGCTATATTGCAAAAAACTTTATCATCACGTGAGCAGGTTTTCATGCATTTCGGTGGTTTCTGCCACCTTCTTCAAAAACTATTGCAGTGATTGCAGAAAAAACTGTGTGCCGTCTACATGTTTGAGGTTGAGGAATGAAATGAGGAGACGAAGCCACTGGTTTATGTGTTTTTGGTCGTTTAGAACATATATGTTGGGTACTTTCACTATCATTTTGACGTCATCTCCTTCCATATTTTGCCTGATCTTGCCATTAAAACGGGTCTCATTCTGGGAGCAAATTTCGTGGGAGTGAAAATGATCTTGCAAACTGCTCGTGGGTGACACATCATTGGACTGGATACACAGTTCGAATAACCAGAAATTCTTTGTCCCTACATGGAACCATAGAACAATTAGAGAACAATATATATATATATATATATATATATATATATATATATGTACATATATCTATATATATATATATATGTACATATATGTATATACATATATATATATATATATATATATATATATATATATATATATATATAAATAACAAGCGGATAGACAAAGAATAAACAATATAAAAATTTGGTGTGAAAACAGGTATTCAGGTATTCCAGTCTTTACATTACCGGCTGCTGTTTGAATCAATGGTAAGAGCCATGCTACGTTGAAGCGGCTAACGTATCGGTTGCAGGTTCGATTTCTACAGCAGTCCTATTTTCTTCAATTGTTTATTCTATTTACGCTGACTACGGCGAGTCATACATTAACCGTGTAACAATGGAAGATCATTTCAGATAGGTCTCATCATGATGTAACGTAATTTATAATCATACGTATACATATAATTAAGAAATTAATCAAAACTCCGACAGAATATTTATGAATCTATTATTATTTGAAATTTATTCAAAATGACACCCCGTTGTTACAAGGACAATGAGTCACTCTGCTTTGACAGGGAAACTAGAAATAAACAATTGAAAAAAAAAGGGGCTGCTGCAGGAATCGAACAAATAAGGTAGTCGGTTTAACGTTCCGTCGCTCTCATCTATTAAGCGTTCTTGACTGCTATTTTTCTTACATCGGAACGGAAACAAGAAGGTTAAAATAACTGTTACAAATAGAGTTTCGAATAATACAACGCTTGGCTCTGCAAGCAAAGATCCGGGAAATCTTCCATATTCACGGTCAATATATTTGCTTTATTTATTTCTTTCAACATAACGATAAACAAAACGAACATTTGATGTTTAAACAGTCAGTTGGACCCTTTTTTGCACAATGGTACGAGCATCGCTACTCAAAAGCGGTTGATTTATCGATCGCAGGTTAGATTCCTGCAACAGACCCATTTTCTTTTATTGTTTATCCTATTAACATTGTCTAGCCAAATGATACGTTAACCATGTTGTAACAGCAGATCATTTCAGATGAAAGTTTCAATATAATATAATGCGATATCTGTGTGTGTATGTGTGTGTGTAATATCGATAATACTTCTTTACTTAGAAATAAATCTAATGAAAAAAGGTTTTACGGTTGAAATTCTGGAATTTGGTTATCTTATTCAATCAAAAACAACAGTGAATAATACGAAACATATGTCAGTGGTTTTTTTTCTCTAATCTTATGTATATATATATATATATATATATATATATATATATATATATATATATATATATATATATATATATATATAAGTGTGTGTGTGTGTGTTTGTGTGTGTGCATTTGTGAATATATACATGATGTTCTAATATAAACATTCCTCCGTTCCCTTGGTCATGTTCCTACTTATGTGTCTCTTCCAGGAGATGACTGTTTATGTCCCAACTTAAAAGATACTTGTCCACTCAAATTTCCAAAGAGACAGAACAAAAGAAATAGTGTTCTGTCGACTTCGCTCCATCGAATGGTGGTTTGGGGCAGAAATAGATCCGGAAGTAAGTGTAGAACGGGAAAGGATTTATTGGGAGAGCCATACATCAACGTCCAGGCCTTGTATAAACGCAGAAAGACGAACGAACTAACGCAAGAGAAAAACCTGGGGAAAAAGGGACAAGAATAAAGAATTTAAAAAAAACGGCAAGTTATACTTATATCTATCTTAATAATAAACAAACCTTCGTCCATATGTACAAGCATGTGCCAAGTCAGCTGCGATCGGTAGCTGTCATGCAAGAAACGAAAAACTTTGATTGTAAACTTAAGTATAATTAAATATAGGTTAATGGATTAAAGGAAATGCCGGTGGCCTAACGGTTCTCGGCGTGACAGTTTCAGTGAGTTGGAACTCTAGCCAAGATAGTTTGTGTTCATTTCGTGCTAATGCCTTTGGGAAAGCCATAACTCCACTTTGCTGCCTAGCTGTGGGTACATAGCTTTGTTCCCGTAGGTTTGTCCATCTCGGGTGTCAAATTTGCAACCCGGCTCTTTGGAAAGCACACAATTGCTACATCCATGGATCTTGGGAGACTAATTAATTGCTCCATGCAATGTGCAGCTTGGGTAGTAACTTAATGGCTTTGTATCAACCTGGAGTAAATATATCCCTAAGGAGTAAATTCTTCCTGCCCTAGGGGTATATGTGCTGATATTAGATTTGTACTTATTCAAAAAGAACTGGAAAATAACTATTAGTACTTGAACAATAATGTTATAAAAAACATTTCCCTTTTGACAGTTGCCTTTGGAAGCGTAAACTCAAATTACTGAACAAAAAAGGGTCGGATTAAATTCGCTTAGATTTATCTCCTAAGCTTACTCAGCACAATTTTGTTTACGCAATTAATCAAGTGTCATGCATTGTTTACAACATTTAGTTGCAAGGGATATGGTTCAGATTGTGTATTGGTTGGCTTGTCTGCCCCCACACAGAATGATCCGGGTTCGATTCTTGATATAAGCAATAAATGTGAAAAACTCTCAATTAGGACGAATTTCCCTGTGCACTCAGCAGCTAACTGAGTACACCCTAAACTCTGTAATTAAGGCGGGAAAAAATTGGGTCCTTCACAATTCGAGAAGGAAAGTAGAGAACGAAAGACGAGGCTTCAGGTCGCCTTCGACTGCCAGCACATTACGAGTCTTCGAATTGAACTGTTATGCATTGGAATACGCGCAGAGAAATGAACCCCACAAAAACTTACGTAAACAAAATCGATCCACTTCTAAAAACTTGTCTAACTCTTTTTGATCGACGTAGGAAGAGTCATTTTAGACAAGAGAGTCTCTGGTGTTGAAAAATGGACTCATGATGAAAAATTAAAAACAAACGAAGAATATCGTAGCTAAATTAAGACAGCCTCTAACATCTAAACTTGAATGTTTGATCAGATTCTAAACAATACGAATGACATAAGTTAATGATATAAAAACCTAACCAAGAGACGGATCTGCAAATTGAGAACTATGCAACGTGCACATGAAAGAATTATACTGGGCCTCACATGGAGAGACCACAAGACAGCACAGTACCTCCGGGAGAAGTCAGGAAACAGGGACATCATAGAATCCATCAAAAATCGCGAATGGCAGTAAGCTGGCCATGTTGCATGAATGGTGGACAACGATGGACTTCGCGACTCACGACATGGATGCCCCGAGATCACAACCGAGGCCGGCAGAATATTAGATGGGGGTAAAAGCTTGACAAATTCAGAAAGTACTGGCTCCACGACGCCCATGATAGAGAAGTGTGGCAAATCCTGGCGGAGGTTTATGTCCAACAACGGACGTTGAAAGACTGATGATGATGATGAATGATATAAGCGCAGACCAAGAAAATGATTTTCAGTCATCAGGACAAATCTAGACGAAGTAAGATTGGGGGATTAGATCTTCCCCATGGACGTGTCGTCGGGAGTGGCCTCCACATCATTTTCTCTTCATTTCTCCATCTTTCTGACCAGCCTGAATAAACAGAGCGAAATTCAGGCTTTAAAATGGCATATTCCATGAACATAGTTGCACAATACTTAACAACCAAGTTTAAAATAATGAAAACCGCAATTATATTTGCACCAACCTAATAAATACTTTTCCTTCATTATCGCATATATACATTCGAACCAAACCCACTAGATGTCATGTTTTGCAGTAAGTGGATACACAATTACGTACGTCGGTAGTTAAGTACAGTCAACGCAAGGGGGAGGTGACAACCGCAGATACCCTATAGAAAATTACGCACCATTCTTGTTCTCTTCTCACAAAACAACGTCATTTCTCGTTTCTTTGTTATTTGTAATGTCACAGCTCTTTATTATATTATTTGGGAATCTTCTTTACTGCTGGGAGAGGAAATAGAGGGATACCCGGGATGCGTTGTATACCTACTTCCCGATTTCTAGATGTTTTGTGTGTTCAATTTACACTATTGTAGACATTACCATATTCTTAGATGCCAAAAAAACAAAACAAGCTTCAACGTATGTCTAATTCTCGAAAACCATGCCTATGACTGTTTTACTGTCTTTCTTTTTTACACCTCTCCATCTCTCTCTGTCTGTTTCTCTCTGTCTTTCTGTCTCTCTCCTCCCATCATCTCTATCCCCATCTCTCTCCTTCTCACCTCCTTTCTTTTAATCGTGTTTTTTTTCGTTGAAAAAAATAATTAAGTGGTTTGTTCTCCTAAATTAAGAAACTTCGAAATGAATCAACTGATGTTCCCGCCATTCCGTCTCCGTTTCTTCCATATATATCGATCACAATTTCTTTCTTTTTCTCTTTCTTTCTTTCTTTCTTTCTTTCTTTTTTTCTTTCTTTCTTTCTTTCTTTCTTTCTTTCTTTCTTTCTTTCTATCTATCTATCTCTCTATCTATCAATCTCTCTCTCTCTCTATCCATCTATCAAACTATCTATCTTCTCTATCCATCTATCTATCTATCTATCTATCTATCTATCTATCCATCCAACCATCCTTCTATCTATCTATCTATCTATCTATCTATCTATCTATCTATCCAACAATCCTTCTATCTATCTATCTATCTATCTATCTATCCAACAATCCTTCTATCTATCTATCTATCTATCTATCTATCTATCTATCTATCTATCCAACCATCAATCTATCTAGCTAGGTATATATGTATTCGATGATGTCCCAGTAATTTGTAATATTACAAAAAAAAAACAGAATTAGTCATCTGTTGTTGATGATATCTAATCGTAATGCTCAATATTGACCAAAGTAAATAGAGCTTTTAATTGATTAATTACATTCATAAGAAAGAAAAGGGGTAGGGGGTGATCTTACTACTTCATGTCTGCAATTTTCAGCTCCAGCAATACGGTTTGTTTTTATAATTGTAATAGTAAAATACAGCATCCTACCTTTATGTGAACAACATATTTTTGTTACTTCCAATTAGGATCAATTGTTGAAAAAAAAATGGCGTGTTCGGTATTTCCGGTTTTGAGTTTTGAAAAAGCCTTTCAGAATGATCACTCTTTTCATTTAGAACAGGTGTAGGCATTTCATGCAACTTGGAAATTGCTCTCGTAGTTTATATTGTGTTTTGTTCGTAATCTTAGCATTATATAAACTGAAAAATTTGGCTTTTTTGATAATATATTTTGTGGATTTCATAGAGATTCGCAGTCGTAGGTAGATGAAGTGGTCTAAAAAGAAGAAATCAAGCGGAGAATCACCCTCGGATGGCAAGCCTTCGGCAGAGCAAGCTCAACCTTCAAAAACAAGACGATCCAAATATTCCTG
The DNA here is from genome assembly GCA_963457665.1 of Thysanoteuthis rhombus. NCBI lineage: Eukaryota > Metazoa > Mollusca > Cephalopoda > Oegopsida > Thysanoteuthidae > Thysanoteuthis > Thysanoteuthis major. The sequence goes on along the minus strand of OY735237.1, from coordinate 12,099,879 downwards.
AAAAGAAGAGTATAAAACCAATGCATCCTCCTGATAGTCACTTATGGAGCTGAAACATGGAACGTAACCAAGAGACAAACCTGCAAAATGAGAAGCATGCAACGTGTGCATGAGAATCTCACATGGAGAGATCACAAGACAGCGCAATATCTCAAAAAAGAAAACAGGGGTCAGAGACATCATGGAATTGATAAGAAAACTCAAATGGCAATGGGCTGGATATGTTGTGAGAATGAAAGACAACCGATGGACATCACGACCCACAACATGATGGAGTGATGAACTAGACAAATTCAGAAAATACTGGCTCTGCAACGCCCATGATAGGGAAATATGGCGGATACTGGGGAAGCTCTATGACTAAGTTTTTGCTGTTGAAAGTTCAGGCTTTCGTCATTGACAATTTATTATTCTACCGGATTCGAAGGAATTCTAATATAAAAAAATCTACAGTTGCTTATCTTATTATACTTCAGAAAAATTCAACGGTTTGATGGTCTTTAAAAGGTGACAATTTTAAAGTCAAGATAAATTTTATTTCACAGCTTTATTTACCTTCGACAAGGGTTGAGAACTGCTGATGTTGACAGACAGGTGTTTCATTCGATAGAAAACTCATCAAGAAACTCAATGAACTTTTTTTAGGCAGTCACCTTGGTGTCACTCCGTCTGATGGTGTCACAAGGGGCGAAACCGATTATTTGTACATATATATGGATGTATGCATGTACGTATGTAAGAGGAATCCATCTTTCTATTGAAAGCACGGGCTGACACTGAGTTTATCGAGAGACAAAAGGAATGTAGCTTGGGAAAACACATTTTCTATGGACGAAAATAAAATCCTATCCTCTAACATGATAACGGTAATCCTATCAACGTTCCTAACGTCTCCTGTATGGCCTAACTCACTAAAGAGTCCGTAGTATCTCCTTCCCAATTACAAAACCAAATTTTGTTAACTTGTTTATTTATTTGGCTGTTTATTTATCTCCGAAATCTCACCCTGGAGGGTAAGGTCGCTGTAACAATAGCGTCGTCATCCGTGCAAGAGGAAACTGAACCCAATGACTTGGACATGTTGTCCAGTCCTGTCTTGGACACGTGTGGCGTCCTGAGGCGCTCGCAGCCAGATTGGTGCCGTTTGTTGGAAATTGCTTAATGCCTCACGACAGTTGGAGTCGATTGGAAGTGAAATGACTCTAACAATAGAACTGCACGAAGGAGAGATTGCACGGGTCGGAAGAAGAGCGTCAAAGAGATGTACACACATGCACGCAGATACCGTTTAACTCCCTCTCTCTTTCTTACTCTCTTTCTCTCTCTCTCTCTCTCTCTCTCTCTCTCTCTCTCTCTCTATCTATCTATCTATCTATCTCAGTTTCCTAATTATCTATTTACCTATCTGACTTTGTTCATCTATATTTTTCTATCAATCTGTTTTTGTTCATCTCATTCTCTATCTATCTTTTTACGTATCTATCTATCTTGTTTTTCATATCAATTTATCTTAATATTTTTGCGGATATGTTCATATCTATCTATCTCTCAATCTCTCAATCTATCTATCTATCTATCTATCTATCTATCTGTTTTTTTATATCTATCTATCAATCTATCTATCTATCTATCTATCCCAGTCTGTTTATATCTATCTTTTTATCTATCAATGCAGTCTCTTCATATCTATCTATCTTCCTGGCGTTCATATCTATTCATCGATCAATAGTCTTTCCGTATCTAATTATTTATATTTATCTGTCTCTTCCTATCTATCTATCAATCTATCCCAGTCAGTTTATATCTATCTATCTATCTATCTATCTATCTATCTATCTATCTATTCTTTTCATATCAATCCAATCATCAAACGATGCACCTCAATCCGTTCATATATAAATGACTTCATATCTATCTATCATCTCTTAATGTCTATCCATCCATCAAGTCTATTTCTCTATGTCTCTGTCTACCTGCGTAGTCTTTCCATATTTATCGACTTACCTATCTAAATACTTATCCCAGTCTATTCATATCCATCTATCTGTATAGTCTCTTCATATCAATATATCCTCTTCATATCTATCTATCTATCCATCTAGTCTCTTCATATCTATCTATCTTCTTGGTGTCCATATGTATTCATCAATCTATAGTCTTTCCGTGTCTATTCATTCATATCTATCAGTCTCTACATATCTCTCAATCAATATCGGTCTCTTCACATCTATCAATGTTCAATATCTCTATCATTCTCTATCTGTTCACATCGAACTATCTATCTGTGTATTCATGTCCATCTCAGTCTATTTATATCTATCGATCTTTACATCAATCCATCTATCAGTTCATAGGCATTTTTCTATCGATCTATCTCAGTCTGTTTATACATATCACCATCTTTCTTTACCTCTTCATATCTATCATTGTCTTCCCATACCTATCAAACTATCTATCCGTCTGTTCATATCTATCAAATTATACATATTTCTCCACATGTTCATGTGTATCTATCTATCTATCTATCTATCTATCTATCTATCTATCTATCTATGCCTGTTAGTATCTCTCTGATTCAGTCAGTTCATATCTATCTATCTGTTCCAGGTTCACTCTGGTGCACCCTTGATGACGAACACTAATGTTACCATGTTCCACAATAGTTTCAATATTCGCGTGGATTTACAGCTCTCTCGCTCTCTCTCTCTCTCTCTCTCTCTCTCTCTCTCTCTCTCTCTCTCTTTCTCTCTCTCTCTCTCATTTTGCCTGATTACGGTACAATTACAATAATAAGTAGGTCTGGTTAGTCGATCCGAGGAAGTCACCAGGTGACCGACATCTTTTTACAGCACGTCGTATACGGAGTAAACAATTAAAAAATTGATTAATTAAAAAGTTACTTCTCTCGTTTGTTTTCCAAGAAATGAGCGTGAACGCCGCTCGACACAAACTAAGGGAACAATCTAGCTTAAACTCACTCCGTAAATTGAACCTCGCACTAAAATCCGATTTAGGCAATTAATTTTTGGAAAACCAAAAAACCGTTACCTCTAGACATGATAAGGAGCAAATATTTAAAGTTTCATACCTTTAGCTCCATCGGTACCGCCTATACGCCCAGTAACACGGTTACATAAATATACAGCTAGCAAAATAAGATCTCTGACTCACAGATAGAACTGGATCGTTATAAATCGCTGGAAAAAAATGGAAATTCCATTGTTAACCAGCCATTGAATTACATCAACGGAAAATCTCGTCATTCGCAGTTAATTGGTCAGTAAATAGTAATATCACGAGCTACACAACCAACTAGTATTTATATGCCAGTGTGCATGTGTGTCCCTTCGTTTACTTTTTTATTCGACAATGTTTTTCTAGTTTTTGTCAACGTGCCATTCTTTCTTGTTTTCACCGAAAAACAGCCGCTCAAAGCAACGAGCTGGACCATGTTCCACAATTCTTACCCACCTTCAATCCCTCTATGAACACGTCTTTACACCAACGCAACGCTTGCAGTATTATCAAAGACTTCCCTTTGTGAATAAACAACGAACATATCTGGCAACAAGCAATAACTCAACTCCGTATCGTTGCAATATCTTGCTTCTGAAAATGTGACGGCCATCCTTTCGCTTTGTTTGTCGTATTTTTATTTTCATTCAAGCAAAATGAACTTTTTTTTTCCAAATTCTTTTTACTGAGTTTAAATATAAAACTAAGTTTAATTCTTTTTTTCATTCCGTTGTCTGTTCCTGTGTAGTTATTCGTTCTTTCAGAACAGGTGAACCGGGTTCAAATTCCTGTCAAATCTGTTTGTACTACTTAAGCATAAATTCTTTTGGTAAAGACCAACCGACAAAAAGCAAACGAGAAACGTTATTTTATAACGATTTCTGACACAGCAAATGCGGTTTACGAAGTATCATCAGTAGCAGCATCAGTCTTTCAACGTCCGTCGTTGGACATAGACCTTCCCCAGGATTCGCCAGATCTCTCTCTATGGGTGTTGCAGCTCCAACACTTTCTTAACTTGCCAAGTTCATCTCTCCATCATGTATCCTATCAGTCTTGGTAACGCATGTGATCTCTGGGGATCCGTGTTGTGAATCGTGATGTCCCTCTGTTGTCTGCCATTCTTGCAATATGACCAACCCATTGCCATTTGAGTTTTATGATGGATTTTATCGTGTCTCAAACGCCTGGTTTTCCCCTTGTATAACTTGCTGTCTTCTGATCTCTGCATGTGAGGCTGAGATGATGTTCTTCAGTTTGTGGGTCAGTCTCTTGGTAAGGTTCCATGTTTCAGCTCGGTAGATGACTATCAAGAGGATACATTTGTTGGTTGTATACTCTTCTTTTTAGGGCTAATGTGATTTTCTTGTTCTTGAAAGTCGGGTTTGTTTTGCCGAAGGCTAGTCATCCAATGATTCTTCTTTTGATATCTTCTTTCGAGGGCTTCGTAGCGATTCATTGTCTTCGGTAGATGTGTTGCAGAGTTAATTATTTGCAAATATCTCTCCGTAATTGATGGCGGCGTACGTTCGAAAAAACAAAGAAAAAATATTACAACCTGTTCGCAAAATCAAAAAAGTATCATTTAAAAGTTAATGATATTTTCGATGTAGAGAAGTTATAGATAGATGTTACTCTGACCTATGTTGACACATCTAAGATATTGACGGAAATTCATCATACAGGTACGCACTAGCGCATTCTAGTGAATATAATTATACAAAAGAATGCATACATATATATATATATATATATATATATATATATATATATATATATATATATATATATATATATTTTCAATACAAAAGTTTGTCTCGTTATCCAATCCATCCTTTAACATTGGCCTTTATTCAGCTTGTCCAGTTCATCATAGTCCACTTGCAGCTTGCTAAGCCCATCCAGGTTTTACCAGAGCTCCATTAACCGAACATATCGGTAAGACATTCCATGCTTTAAACGATACCTACCCCTTGCGACGCTAGACTAGCGGTTAGATTGTTCCAGTTTGTGTTGAGAGTCGTTTATTTCCTAGTTGCCAGCCAAGGCCGAAATTTCCAGTATACCGTAATATTCACCCATATCTGTGATGGGTTGAAGAGATAGAATAATACTTTCCCAAGGGAATTAGTTAGAAATGCATTCAAGCCGCTACAGCTGGAATTCGAACACAGTCCGCTACTTAAGGTTTCCGTTTTATAAACAGTTTGTACCTTTTCACCTTCGGTAACGTCTTTTACCTAACTAAAATCCATAGAACCAATTTCTATGTAATAATCGTGGGTATGACCTATAAGGTGGAATACCAGCATTTTAGTAAGTTATTCAACACTCTACAACCAGTATCAACTGCGGCCGAAACGTTGCAAACAGATTAAATTATATGTAATAAAAATAGTCTGGACATACAGATTATGATTAACTCTTACTCTAAAAAGCTCATTCTTTCAATACCTGTAAAAATTCGTTTTAAATAGGGTTCTATAAATATTTTATGAATTTAGCTTTCTCTGGCACAAGGCTACAGTAGTTGGGCACTCAGTGGAGACCAAAGTCCCATCACACCAATAATAGTCTCCTAGACTAACTCTTCAATCATTACCCAACGCTTTGATGTTATCCACTAACAGTTTTATTGTCTGGCAGAAGGATACCATATTTGAGAACTTATAATGATTCGCTACAGTAGTGAATAAACCAGCGGGATACATCGTACTCTTCGAAGTGTTTGTATTCCAAGAATTTTTTTTTTATACGATATATCTGTAGTACCGAGCGTTTCTAATACCAATGTTACCTTAGGACTAACAGGCTGACAAAACACCATTTCTCGTTTCCCCCTCCCCTTCTAAATGTGCCTATATAGGATTGAATTTTGGCTTTGTGCGTAGGAGAGAACTCGTAATAAATTTTGAGGGTTATCCCTGAGATGGAACTAGTGCGTCTATGGTCTGCCGTCTGGTTAGTTTTTTTTTTCTTAAACATAGAACACTCATAACTGCTGTTACTACTTATTAAAAGATCCAAACAAACCACAATGTATTCGTTCACATAAAATAAAGCAATCCAGAGTCACCACGAAGGTTTTCAATGGATTTCAATTTTTGCTTTCAAGACAAAATATTCAATGTCAAATTCATTTTCTATGGCAACCTAAAGTCTTAACCTCTACAAAAGTACATGCACGCTACTGAAGATGAGAACCCTCCACGAAACAAGTGTGGTGTACTAATTAACTAATTAGTCAACTAATCAATTAACTAAGAAAGTGTCCATATGCTTTTACTCCTGAGTTAGTCTCTTTCCAAATATTTAATTTATATATATATATATATATGTATATATGTGTGTGTGTGTATATATATATATATATACATATATATATATACATATATATACATATATATATATATATATATATATATATATACATATATATATATATATATATATATATATATATACATATATATATATATATATATATATATATATATATATATATATATATATATATATATATATATATATATATATATATATATATATATATTAGATATTTTCTCCATTCATGGTATTATCGAAATGTGTATGAGTCCAAATTGAGAAAACACGTGCAAAAGAGAAAATATTGAGAAAAATAGATTTATAAACGATTACTGACTGAATAGGGTGTGTGTCACATGAATAACCAAGATGTTTTCAATTAAAAAGGTAAAATGTTGTTCTTTCCTGTATGAAAAGTACTTTTCGTGTCATAAAAAGGATAAATAAAGACATGTTAATTCAGTGAAAGAATCGTTTATGCAATGGTGAATTTTATATGGTATATTGCAGTAAAAAAAATCATTGTCTTGCAGAACCCCTTGAAAGAACGCACAGAACCCTTGGGTTCCGCGGAACACAGTTTGAATACCGCTGGTCTATATTCAAACAAATACATTGAAAGGCTATCGATGATTAAGAAGATAGGGGTAATAAACACATACTGTCTCAGCCGGAGTTTGAACCCATCTTACCGTCTGCATCATCCGTATCGTTAACCGCTCTGCCACTCACAAAATACACCTTAACGTCCCACGAAACGCCTAGCGGCATTATCAAAGACATTTTTAAGATAAACAACGAACAAATCAAGAAACAAACAGAGTGAAAGATTTGAAAAAAAAAGATGAATTCTTCTCATCTTCTATGGTACGTGCTTAGGCGTTGGGAGCGGTTTTATTGGTAGAAGAGCAACGAAATCGTTTGCATGGTCGAATGGATAGATGAGAGAGTTGACTGCTAGTTTTGACATTGATATCCGACTGAGATTGGTATGATGTGTTGGGAGAAGAGTTGAAGGAGGGTTAGCATGCAAGTCCACTGTCAAAATAATCTGTGAGGAAGAAAGGAAGAAAAAAAAGAAGAGATTAAATGAAAAGAGTAAAAATGGATAAAAATGAAATAGTGAATGAAAGATATTGAGAAAAAAAATTGTGAATGGAAAATAATAAAGAAAAAAAAAGCTGACCAAATTGAGAGGACGGAAAGGGGAGATAAGCCTGGGCGAAAAAGATGGGTGGAAATTACCAGTTATAATGACGAGATCAATAGAAAAGAGAAAAAAAAGGTTTCGTTTGATGAGATGACAGTCAGTAGCAGCTGCCAGTGAGAAAGGCGAAAGGCGGGGTAGGCATGGGGGAGAGAAATGAAAAGAGACTTAATGGGCAAAGGAGGGGAGGAGGGAAGATAGATAAATACAGGTATGCCTTGATTAATGCGGTCAACCCGTTCGAAAATCTTGCGTACCGTTCAAAACCGTACTGTTCGGATATTATCGAACAATCTAAGAGAGCGAAGGGTCCCTCTTTAATATGCCCAAAAGATTTGTTTGTTTGTGTGCTTGTTTGTGCGTTCCAGCACTTTTGGCCGAACTGTTTTGTCTATAGATTGGAAAAATGACATTAGTGCTTTCCTTGATCCCTTCTAAAATGTTTTTTAAAGCTTAGTTCACCTTTCATGGGTCTTATTTTGACAAATTTATTGATAGCAAGTACGTTATCCAGATTCTAGATATTTTCAGATGTTTTTTACAACGAAAACCGCCAGTGATGCCGGAAATAGAATTTATTCCGGCTATATTCATTTTTTGATTGAATGTTTTACATGACTCCCAAATTTGACGCGACAGTGTTCTAACTATTCGGTGTGGGGCTAATATTTAGTTAAATCAATCTGGACAACAATACTATAGCTGTGCAAATCAGAAGTTGCTCAGATATCTGCTGTCCATTTTGATTTCTTCATTTTCCCAATTTTGGTCCCGAATTATCTCGATGCAGGCTTTGAAGAGTTTATGCAACGTGAACATGAGAGAATTATGCCCAACCTCACGTGGAAAGACCAAAGCCAGCACAATATATAAAGGAAAAAACAGGAGTCCAACTCATCATAGAATCTACAAGAAAACTTTAATGGCAATGGGCTGGTCATGTTGCAAGAATGGTAGACGACTAAGAGACATTACGACTAACAGCATAGATCTCCAGAGATCACGTGCGTAACAGAGGCCGACATAACACAAGACGGAGACGAACGAACTAGACAAGTTCAGAAATTATTCGCTCTGCAACGCCAATGATAGAGAGGTCTGGCGAATCCTTGGAAAACTCTATGTCCAACAACGGATGATGAACGACTGATGATGATGATGATGATGATGATGATGATGATGATGATGATGATGATGATATACTACTTCGGAACCTGCAATAATCAAATCTGCACCATTTGAATGATTCCGAAGCACTCAGGCAGGCTTATATAGAAATTATTGGGAAATATCTCACGATATTAATACATTGTAAATTGCTGTATTACTAACATAATAGCGCGGATAGGGTTGATTTACCAAGTACTCAATTAATCGACAACTGGCAATTGTATGGGTTGACATTTGCCATGTATATTAGTCAGCACCCAAGGCATTGTCGATTTTTTTGGATCCGCAGTTTTTGAGAAATTTAATGCTCAGCGATTACTTGACAAATGTTGTTCTTTCTTGTGTGAAAAGTACTTTTAAAAAAATGTAATAAAGACATGTTAATGCAGTGAAAGAATCGTTTATGCAATGGTGAATTATATATGGTATATTGCAGAAAAAAAATCACTGTCTTGCAGAACCCTTTGAAAGAACGCACAGAACACTGGGGTTCTGCAGCACACAATTTGAATTGATATATTAGTCACAGAGTCGAGTTTGAAGTTGTTTGGATCAGCAGTTCACGAGAAATCTAATAATGATAAATAAGATATTGATAAATCATAGATCGTTCTTCATGGATTATATATATATTATCTTCCCTGGCTCCTGCTCTAAGAAATTATCTAAATTCAGGTAAAAATTATCTCAAATAGCAACACTGAAGACATGTAACTGAAATATTTTGAAAACATAGTTTCGTACGACGAACCCAAAACTATTTCATGTAAAGTATGGCAAGCTGTTTCACACACCATAGATTTCAGTCCCTTCATAAAATGCACCTTTGGAACAAGCACCATCCTAGTGATTCTTCTGATTACATTCATAGTAGCGTAGCACATGTTGAAAGCTTATATAGAAATTAACAGAAAAAATATCTCACATCTTGCACAGAGCCTGTCAATAATGATGGGATTATATACATAGGTATAAAATGATACGAATATATGTTTTAGTATATAATGCATTTTATGTAAAATAAAACATCCCTCTAGCAGAATTTATTGCACAGTCAATTTTTCACACCGTTACATATTTTTCTTCTTTGATAATTCTACATCAAAAGTAGTTGACGGTTGTTTTTTTTTTGTTTTTTTTGTTGTTTTTTTGTAAAAAAAACGAATTTCTTTTTAATCTTAGAAAAACATTGGTTTCATCTGGGAAAAACCTGAGATGACAATATTTAGAGGAATTGTTTTCCGTGTTGGTACTGGACAACAAGCAGCAGCAGCTGCGGTAGTAAAAGTAAATGATGTAGACGCCAACACACATGCACCGTTGCTTTACCTCCTCCCCTCTTTCTGTTTACTTTCTCTTGTCGTGTTTGAAGTTGTTTGGGTCAGCAGTTCCCGAGAAATCTAATAAAAATAAATAAAACATTAAGAATATAGATCTTTCTTGATAACTTATATAATTTTTTTCCCCATGACTTCCGTTTTTGGAAATTATCTAAATTTACATAAAACGCTGAAAAAGAGTAACCTGAATACTTAAAAACAGAGAGTAAGCAACTTAACCCTTTAGCTTGACAGTGAACAAAAACGTGACAACAGTTTTCATGCTATATGATGGAATTTCATAGCAAATTAATGAAAAAAATAACTGTTAATACAGCAAGATATCATGGGTAGGATTTATTCTAAGATATACGCCAAAAATATTTTTCATGCTAATGATTATATATATATATATATATATATATATATATATATATATATATATATATATATATATATATATATATATATATATATAACAATGTTTCTCAAAGTGGGTTCAGTGGAACCCCTGGATTCTGCAAAAGAAATTTTGGGTTCTGCGAGGTAAGGTGTCTTTTTAATAAAATTCAATTAATACTTATTTTAAAAAAATAATGATAATCACCATTTTCAAAATCAGAAGTTTGGCAACGTGTTTTATTTTTGTGTTTTGTTCATTATATGTTTTTTTATATAAACAAATTATGTCTTGTAAACAATTTTTGTTTCATGTAATGTCATCGAATGTTACTGAATACCCGCTTGGCATGAATTTTCATTGTAAATTGAACCCCCGAATAAAAATCCATTTGGAGATGACTTTTCTCCTTCTAAAAAAGAGAATTTTCCCAACTCATTAAGTGTAGGGTTCAAAATTTTATGTTTCTACAATGAACGGTTACGGCAGAGTAAATTCATTGATAGATAGACAGATAGATAGATAGATAGATAGATAGATAGATAGGTAGATAGATAGATAGACTGATAGATAGATAGATAGATAGATAGGTCAATAGGTCAAAACACATGAATAATCGAAAACCAACTACAGTAATTGAACCAGTCTGTTGTGGGTTGCAGTGCCTAAGAAAGTACGAAATCTGAATCCAGTAACCCAAACTCGGTTACTTTTAGGTTACGCAACTCATCAGGCAATGATTTAATCTCAGTTTTCTAAAAGATACTTAGAGACCTGATCATTGTTTCCATATCAATTGGGGATTTCTTTTGGGGGGAGGGGATCAGGTGCTGGGCCTAGACCTGAAACGGGCTGCTTAACAAGGTTGAATAATTCCGATCACCAATACCCAATTTAGCTATACTTTAAGGGAAAAATGGATTCATGCCTTTCTCAAAGGCATCAGTGCATGCAAGTGAGCAAAAACTATCGCAGCCAGAGTTTGATCTCGGTTCGCTAAATTCTTTTATCGTTAAGCCAGCCGAACCCCTTCGAATACAGTGAGGAGAGAGAGAAAATATTTCAAGTTTTTTTTTTGTTGTTTTTTTTTGTTTGTTTTTTTAAATACAGAAACAATGAAATTGAGATTTTTTTTTCTTATTTCATTTTTGAAATTGGAAGAAATAAAGTTAGCGGGATGATAGCAGATTGAAAAGTATAAGATTGTTGAGGGGCGTCGGGTTATTGTTTCTGGATAGAAGAGAAAGAAAAAAAAAATGAATGGAAATTCTGAGGCAGACGAAAAGGAAGTTGGTATTTTGTCGTAAACAGTGGATGTGGCAATATATCCGTACAAGGATGAGTTTGCAAATGACGTGTCCACTTAAATTGATTGAACAATTGAATGAACACAGCCGCTGACGACAGACATGCTGCAGAGCGTCCATTGTCTATCAAGACGCGGCTCTTAATATATTCGTCTGCGCATGCGTCTGTTCACTTTGTTGCTGGGGGTTTTGTATTTATTAACAAGAATATCTTTACGCCATGATAGTCTTTGCCTGACGCAGCTTGTCCATCGTCACGTGATTGCCTTCATTAAATTTGTACCGTTCCTTCTCGCCGGCCCCTTAACCGCCACAAGTCCGCTCTTAAAAACCCTCTCCTCCCCTCCTCGTGCACCATCGACAACGCTGCCTCCATACACAGCCTTCCCCTCAAAATTACAACCGCTGTCTCTTATCCCAACCTTTCGTTCGCAAGAGTCATCTTCACGACGGTACAAATTCCGACAACTCTAAAGTAGTCTTTAAGATGGTGAAAAGCCGGAGCACTTCGGTGGTCTTTAACATCCTTCAGTAGAATCATGCCAAACATCAGACCCGAGACCGATAGGGTATCGGCTTCAACGTAGCGATGCTCTTACCATTGAGTTAAACAGTTACTGGTAATTTCTATTCCTGCCGTCGTCCGAGTTTCTTTAATTGATTACTCTTTTTACGTTATCTGTTACCGTGTTGTAACGGAATATCATTTCAAATAAAATATCAAAATAATATAACGTAGTTTACAATCATTTCTGTCGGATAATATACCCATTTTTTTATGATATAATTGCTGGCATTGAAAAAAATGAGCAGATAAAGTCAATGAATGAACAAAATGAGAGTAAGAAGTTGAAGCAGTTACTTGGGCCTTTGCATTACCAGCGGCTTTTTTTTTTTTAGCTCAATGGTAAGAACAAAAGGACGTTGAAGCAGCTACCTTAACGGTCGATATATATATATATATATATATATATATATATATATATATATATATATATATATATATATATATATATATATATATAGAGAGAGAGAGAGAGAGAGAGAGAGAGAGAGATAGATATATGTAGAGAGAGAGAGAGGGGGAAATAATTAGATATACATATATATATATATGTAGAGAGAGAGAGGGAGATATATATAAATATATATATATATATATATATAGAGAGAGAGAGAGAGAGAGATAGATAGATAGATAGATATATGTAGAGAGAGAGAGAGGGGGAGATAATTAGATATATACATATATATATATATATATATATATATATATATATATATATATATATACATATATATATATATATAGAGAGAGAGAGAGAGAGATAGATAGATAGATAGATAGATAGATAGATATATGTAGAGAGAGAGAGGGGGAGATAATTAGATATATACATATATATATATATATATATATATATATATATATATATATATATATAGCGAGAGAGAGAGATAGATAGATAGATAGATAGATAGATAGATAGATAGATAGATAGATAGATAGATAGAGTTTCTTCAATGATACTATTACTAATGTATCTCTAATTATTCTTCCATCCATGTTCTGAAACGAAATTTTTATCAACTGCAAACTTCAAGTTTGCACTACAAGAGTTCTCTTTCACAACTATTATGGCAGAACCCGTTTCAAAGGTTCATGTTTGGAGAGGGAAGGACTTCATGGCGTGTGGAGCAGTCTGCCGAAATGGTCATGTGGAATAATTTTTCTTGCCGTTGAACAAAACGACGGCTTCGAAGTATTCCGCTTATTTCTCTTCAATGGGAACATTTTATACCTAAATTTAGACTATTGTGAATTTAAATATTTAATGTGTAACTTAAGCACAATGATTTTGAATAAAAAATCTATGACTTATTTTTCCTTTACATCCCTCGAGAACCGCTGATTTATATCCGCTGTACCCCAGTCTTTGTCTTTTTGTATTCAGTAACTTTTTTTCTGATCCACGGAAGTGGACTGTCCTCTTTCCGTGGGAAGAATAAGATTCTGTAAATGCAAAAGCAAGATGAATACAACTGTTTGGATGAATTGAAGTATAATGATTATTTCTGGTCTCATACAGGTAGAAATATTAATCGGAAACTAATAACTATACTAGTCACCTAAGATAAGTATAATGGCGAGAATGAAGTAAGAATAAAGTTTTAGTTTCGACCAAACTTGAGACTTGCAATGATCACTAAGCAGACATATGCAAGGGAAACCAAGACTCCTCCACACGGGAATCATCTCTCAAGAGACAAGTGCTTTATCTCAGCCGATGATAATATACACGTTTTCTTTTTTTAACTTACATATTTCCTAATCAAAATCAATCACATTATTGAAACGGTAAAGTGACAGAAGACGCCCGATGATAAGTGGCTGGAAAGCATTTAGTAAACATAATGATATACTGGAAAGTAGTAAAGGTTCGTTATTATTACACAAACCAAACTGTCGAATGGAGATATACAAATAATGCTGACCTGGGCGGCTGCTGCTACTAACGTATTAAGGATTGGATGAGAGCAGAAAACCTGACCTCTTGAAATGTTTTTTTTATCAAATTTAATCGTAATGGATATAATTTAGTTTTATGATCAGGATTAGGGCTAGTTTTAGGATTAGATTAGTTTCGGGATTGGTGTTACCAGTAACAACATCAAAAAACGACTTAACATTTATTTTCACTCATTTTCATAAATACAAAATTTACAAAATATAAACTGGTAACTAATGATAGAAATACGTCGAACAACCCTGTAATTAACCTTAAGCTTAAAACTAACCCTAAATATCTAACTGACACTTAACTATCTCTCATCATTAAATTCAATGCAATGCAATTTCAAATGGTCAATTTTTATGCTTTCTCGTCAGTTTCATGATATGTTAGTAGTAATAACGGCAGCTACATAAGTCAGCGTCGCATGCAACTCCCTTCCGATAATTTAGTTTGCGGACCGGTAAAAAATCTATACATTGCAAGGCACTTTACCAACATGCTTAAAACATAAAGTGTACAATAAATGTATAATGCCAGCTATGACGTACAGGTGTGAATCATGGACACTCAGAGTCGCACAAAGATAAACGGAAAGAGCAATGTTAGGAATAACTTTGAAAGATACAAAAAAATCAACATGGATCCGATAGCTGACAAAATCAAAAGATATCATAGGAGTGATTAAATAACGAAAATGGAGATGGGCGGGAACTATAGCAGGAAGAGAGGATTACAGATAGTATACAAAGTTAGTCAATTAGTTCCTGACTGATAGCAAACACAGTGAAAAAAGACCAGACATCAGATGGTAAGACGAGATAGAGAGGCTCACTGGTAATGCATAACAGAGGTTAGCATAGTCACGGTCAGCAAAGAAGGGACTGGAAAAGGCCTTTGTCCAGCGGTGGACCTATGATGGCTGCTGCTGCTGCAACTGCTGCTGATGATGATGATGAAATCCCACGATAAGAAAAAGGAAATTCAATCAGGCACCTAACTGATATCATCAACGGAGACCCAGCCAACGCCACCAAATCACCCGGCCCCCATCCTCGCGCCCTTACACGTCCCTTTCTAATAATCTACGCATCCCCCTTCATTCCTAAGTGATGACATTTAGAACTCTCTTTTCTTACCTGCGTTTGATCAATCAGATGGATAACAACAACCACCGCCCTCACTCACAACCCACCACCATCATCAGCTCATCAACAAATTCTTCAAAACAAACTCTTCCCCACCCAACACTATTCCGAAGACCACTTAGAGACTCTCCATATCCAACGAAAGAACCTTTTGTCGTTCAAAGCTGTTCTTTACCTGTTTCCATTCGACTACTTGGCAGTCTTTAGATAAGCATTACTTCTGATGTGAATTCTTAAAAGCCCGCCCTTCGACGTTTTCCCCCGACCCGCTACATCATCTTCTAAAGGGACATGGTTCTACTCAAAGACCCTACTCCCTCTGAAGTAGGGTCTTTCCTTGATTCCTTTTGTCTTTCATCGTCTGGGTCCAAGGCATCCTCATTAAAAAAAAAGGTTCGTTTTGTAATGAAAGGCAATCAAGTATAAAAAGAAAGAAAGAAGGAAAGAAGAAAGGGAAGGAGAGAAAGAAACGAAAAAAAATAAGGGGGGGGCAAGAGAAAAAGAAAGGAAGAAAGTGAACGATATCAATACTTGAGCAAAATAAAGAATGAAAGAAAGGGAGGTAAAAAAAAAGAAAGATAACGGAGTCAATAATGGAAAGGAAGGAAGAAGAAAAGGAGAATGGGAAGGAAAGAAAGGAAGGAAGAAAAAAGATGGGGAAAGAACGATGAAAAGAAAAAGTTGAAAAGAAAGAAATGAAGAATTTGGAGGAAAACAAAAGAAGAAAGAAAGATAAAAAAAGAAGGTGGAAAAGAAAAAAACGATCGAAAGGGGGAGAGAATGAATGAAAGAAATTCAAGGAAAAAGAAAAAATATGAAAAATTGAATGAAAGAAAGAAATTAAAGGAAAAAATGAAAAAAGAAAGATAGGAAAGAAGAAGAAAGAAAACAAGAATGAATGAATGAATGAATAAAAGTAAATAAGAGAAGGGAAGATGAAAATAATGAAAGATGGAAAAAAAGAATGATAAAAGAAAAAAAAGATGGAAAGAAAGAATGACGTAAAGAAAGAGCAAAAGTGAGAACGAAAGAAGAGAAAAGGGAGAAATGATGAAGAATGATGAAGAAAATGAAGAAAAATCGAAAGAAGAAATGGTGGGAAAATGAAGGATGAACAAACAGAAAGAAAAAAAAGAAACAGAAAGGAAGACAACAGGAAAGAAAGAAAAAATACACAAAGTAAGATGGAATGAAAAATAGACGCATAGATAAAATGAGATAATGATGAACTGAAAGATATAAGTAAAGATGACATTGAAAAGTATAGACAAATGTCGAAGAAAGGGAGAAAAAGACAGAATGAAAAAAAACAAAAATTAAAGGAAGGAAAAAGGAAAGACTTGTATGGTATATCGGGTGGTGATTCAATACAATTCGTGGATCAAGACTAAATCACTTTTTACCTTCCCAAAACTTCTTTGCCAACAATCCTCATGCATTTTCAATGATGCTGAGATCCGGGTTGTTGACCGGTCAAGCCATGAGATTCCTAAATTGTATTGGAAAGATCGTTATGTAACTTTGTCATCCAGGTTGAATTTCTTCTTGTCTATGAAGAGGACTCTCCGTCTCATCCCATCCCCCATTTCATGATGGACCATTTTCAAAGCTGTGTGCAGAAATGTCTTTTCTGTGCCTGAATCCTTCCATCTTAATTTTCTTGTCCAATGACCACTTTGAGAACTTGAACCCTGGTTCCTGCCTTCAAACAAACCTTATATTTCTTTGGATTTTGTCCCAGTGCCCTGATGACTGCCTTCCCATCATGATCAGACATTTCTTTGGGTTTACTACCTCCGTTCTTGACTCCATAACTTTTTGGGTCATGCAAAAAAAAAACGTTCACCACAGTCTGACTTCAATCAATTCTCTCTGCTATTTCATGTTGTGATAGATCATGATTTCTATACTCAATAATACCAGCACGTTAAAAATGGACAGCTTTGATCTCTTTACAATACAGTGCAGACTTGACGCCGCTTTTAACAGAAACTGCTGAACTGAATCATGAACGTTTATATTACATCAATCGTCAAAAAGTTTAGAACTTAAATGCAATGGAAATTTTGAATCATCAGAATTCCGTTGAAACTATCCAATCGATAATCAATACTCTTCTATTTACTGTTTTAGTATTTATAGAATGACCAACTCAACTAATCACTCACAATATTGAATTTACAACGATATGGGCAATTTCAAATTTTATCCTTGGATTTTAACTACCGCGAGATTACTGTCCGATTCAAAACTGTAATAAAAAAAACAAACAACTGGAAGTTAGGATGATGATGAAAATTAGTCAAGATTAATAATAATGTTTCAATACTTCATCGAGCGATAAAGCTTGGAAAATTAACAATACTGTTGTGTTAAAAAGGACTGATGGGTCTCAATTTTGAATATCATTGGCATTGAATATCGGTTGTAGATAGGAGTTTGGTTATCTTTAAGATGTAAAATCAGCTTCCACTCAACTGTGAGATCCCCGTGGCTGAATGGTTGAGAGCGACCAGGTGCATACTGGACCCCCTAGTGGTAGAACGTGTGTTCGATTCTCACCATGGGTTAGCCTATTTACTATTTTGCCGTTTAATCGTTGTCGTGGGTTTAAGGTCAAAATAGAGATAAAATGCAACTGAAATTTAGGATAAAAGTAAAAACTAGTCAAAATTATTAATAACAAGGAATTTATTCCAGGATTTGTGGTACCCAGTATATATATATATATATATATATATATATATATATATATATATATATATATATATATATATATATATATATATATATCTTCTTCAACTGTTTATTCTACTAACGTTGTCAAGGCCGAATGATATATTAACCGTGTAATGACGGTGGATCATTTCAGATAAGAGTTCCAATACAATGTTGCCCAATTTAGAACCATTCATATATAATACATATTTAAATTGAAACCATTCATATATAATACATATATGAGTGCATAATCACACAAGAATATGCATGTACACATAATCACATATATACTTATGTGTGTGCATAGTCATACAATATGTGAGTCTCTGTGTATAATCATATTTATATATATATATATATATGTGTGTGTGTGTGTGTGTGTGAGTGTGCATAGTCACATATATATGTGTGTAGTTACATAGTTACACATATATATGTGTGTGTGTGCAAAATTGCACTTATATGTGTTTGTGTGTGCATTATCCCATGTACATATATGCGTACATAATCACACATATATAAATGTATTTTTATATGTAGGAGTGTGCGCATGCATATAGTTTTAATCACCTATACATATATGTTACTCTCCAAAGGTTCGGCCAAATAGACCATGAAAGGTAGAAAAACTGATAAAAAAGGAACCTAACAATAAAGATGATAATCATAAGATCAGCATTGACTTCTGAATGCAACACAATACATTCCGAATAGTCAAAGCTGAAAAGATTTGAAATATCCTAAAAAGAACGTCAAATGCCACAACTGGTACGTGATATCGTTGTGTAATACTTGATACGACAACGGACAGCATTCGAAAATAATTCAGGATTTTTCCCAAAACTGTCAAATCATCAAACACACAAACATATATATATATATATATATATATATATATATATATATATATATATATATACGTGTGTGTGTGTGTGTGTGTGTGTGTGTGTGTGTGTGTGTGTATAGAACATTAAAAAAACACGAAAAAAATACATAAATCACATTAACAGATATTGGAAGTAATTGACTGATATGACATAAATTTCGGGAAATGAGTCTTTTTTTTTCATTTTTCAATGTTTAAAGTTTCTGTACTATTTCTGGACTAACTATTTACATGCCAATCGGTCTATCAATCGATCATTCTATCTCTATAAATATAAATACCAAAGTACGAATCAGTAATACAATATATGATGTTTGGTGGGTTTATTTCATAGAGAACTTGATACAAAAACATCAAGTCAGAGAAGAGCCTTAAATATTGTGAAATGGTGGATTCACTACACAGACACATTTAAGTTTTTGCCTTAGTGATATATATATATATATATATATATATATATATATATATATATATATATATATAAATATATATATATACATATATATATATATATATATATATATATATATATATATATATATATATATATATATATATATATATATATATATATATATATATAGGGAGAGAGAGAGTATAAATTGTGTTTTATTACGTAGAAACTTATCTGAAATGATATCCTGTCTTTACACGTCTATTGTTCAATTGAGACAACGTAAATAGAATAAACGATTAAAGGAAATGGGGCTGCTGCAGGAATCGAACATTCCACTTATAGGGGATTCAACGTAGCAATGCACTTACCATTGTGCTAAACAACCCACCGTTATGTTGAAGCAGCGATCTACCAGTGGCAGGTTCGATTCCTGTGGCAGTCCCATTTTCTCTAATTGTTCTTTTCTATTTATGTTGTCTAAATTGAATGATATATTAACCGTCTAACGACAGGAAATCATTTCAGATAAATTTGCATATAATATATTGCAATTCATAATTCATTCTATCGGACCAAAATGTCAATATATGAATATATATATATATATATATATATATATATATATATATATATATATATATATATATATATATATATATATATATATATATATATATATATATATTGACTGAAGTTGAAATGTTTGGTACTAAAATAATGGATTTTGTTCTGTATTTTCAAGATGAATTATCATGTAGATTGTTCTCTTTCTATTGTTCATGCCAGTAAGAATTAACTGATAAGAGGTATCCTCTGGCAAGGACAACGAAATGAGAAAAATCTACCTTGAGGATATAATAAAGGGTTCGGTTGGAAACTCCCAGAAGGTTACTATACGACAGATACCTGAAGAAGGCCGGAAGGTACAAAGGCCGAAATGTTGTGACTATGTCAACAAACTTGAGAACACTAGTCTGATAAAATCAGTGTATTATGAAATAAGGATGTCGATGATTTATTCATGGATAGATCGGGAGAGAGAAGGACAACATTGTTTTTGCAATGTCCTGAATATACAGAAACAAAAATAAATCCTCTTGGTTTTTTAAGGGTTTTTTTTTTTTCATTCTTTGTTCCCGGTTTTGCTTTTTGTTTTGTTTTTTTTTTGTTTTTTTTCTTCCCAGATTTCTGTTCTTTCCGTATTTTAAAATTCTTGTCTTAGACATTTTCGCTTGGTATCACTCACCCTCTGGCTAAGCATTCATCACCGACATCGCCGGTAACACCACTTGCGGAACCAGCCAAGCAGACAATTGAAGAAGAGAATACGCAGAGCCATCTCGAAGATTTCAGTCTTCGGCAGTCAGGACACAAATGGTAAAGGGACGTGATGGAAGGGAGCGGGAATCCAAGAGAAGATCTTAGGGTCCTCAAATTCTTGTCGTGCGATACTTGGACGCTCTGTGAGGCATGATAAGATTCCAAAAAAAGACACGCGCCACTCAAACATGTCGTAGACGACTGCGAAATACTGCCTTAAGTATCACAGCTCCACTTTCGACTTTGCCTTGATTTTATATCCTGATACCAGCACACCTTCTCCTGACCACCTTCCTATTCTTCAAGCGGGGCTACTTCTTCCTGTTACGTTGGTGACGGAGACAAGAGGTCCATTTTTGATGGTGTCTGTTTTTCTTTTGGTTCTTTCTGCCTTTTCGTTCCTTAATGTCAAAGTCACAAATCCAAGAATCGTCTGTGCTTATAGCTATCTATCTACCCCAATCTGTTTATCCATCTATCTATCTATCTATTTATCTATCTATCTATCCGTCTATACCAGTCTGTTCATATATATGTATCTATCTGACTTCATATCTATCTATCTATGTTCATATCTATATCTATCAATCTATTCATATCTATTTTTATATATCTATCTATTTCTGCTAGTATATGTCTCTATATCTCAGTCCATATCCTTCTATGCCTATTCATATATATATATATATATATATATATATATCAGTCTATTTATATATAGCCATCGATCTATCTATCTATACCAGTCTGCTCATATCTATATTTCTATTTATTCCAGTCGGTACATATCTATCTATCTATCACTATATCTGTCTATCTATCTATCAATGTATCTATCTATCTACGTATTTATCCCAGTCTGTTCGAATCTATCAATCCATATT
This sequence comes from Thysanoteuthis rhombus, assembly GCA_963457665.1. Taxonomy (NCBI): domain Eukaryota; kingdom Metazoa; phylum Mollusca; class Cephalopoda; order Oegopsida; family Thysanoteuthidae; genus Thysanoteuthis; species Thysanoteuthis major. Next base: position 12,078,265 of record OY735237.1, on the reverse strand, counting down.
GAATTGCCCCATCACTATATCTATCTATCTATCTATCTATCTATCCATCTCCCTCTTTCTCTCTCTCTCTCTCTCTCTCTCTCTCTCTCTATATATATATATATATATATATATATATATATATATATATATATATATATATATATATATGTTCCTATCTACCTATCTATCTATTACAGACTTCAATCTACCGATCAATTTATCTATTCCAGGAAAACGACACAATCTGATTGGTTAGAATAATTGTGTAAGGACAATATTGTTATGGCGACGGTGATCTTGACAAAATCACTGGAGGGGATCAGACAGGAACGAATAGATATTAAGGCAGAAGCCTGTAATTTGAAGATGCCCCTCATGTTTACATGATAAGGGAAGGAATGTCATAAAGTATATACATAGAGAGGAACAGCCAGGGATAAATAGACAAATGGATATAAAGTAAAAAAAGAAAGCAAATATTAGGCATTGCAACTGATTCATAGATACATAGATATAAACAGTAATAGATATTGGAGAATAAGATACAATGTGTTGACGATGAATGGGACAATGGATTTCAAAACGACAGGGATTTTCCTTCTTCTTGATTGCAAGTAAGCCAGCATGGCCTCCTGGCATTGGTGGTATATTGTTAGTTGTACGAGCACTAACGTTTGGTATTGCGATATTAGAGGTCAAAAGATATGGCATGAGCATTCCATAGAGCGATTCCGTGTCCGTGTTGGTCTTTATTAACATCCTCAGTCTTTTATCGTCCGTCGTTGGACATAGACCTGCCCCAGGATCCGCCACATTTCTTTATCATGTGCATCGCAGAGCCAATATTTTCTGAATTCGTCTAGTTCATCTCTCCATCTTGTATTCTTTCGGCCTCAGTTTCGCATATGATCTCTGAGGATCCATGTTGTTAGTCGAGATGTCCATTGGTTGTCTGATATTCTTGCAACATGACCAGCTCATTGCCATTTAAGTTTTCTGATAGATTCTATGATGTCTTTGACTCCCATTTTCTTCTAGATATACTGTTCCGTCTCGTGATCTCTCCATGTGAGGCTGAGCATTATTTTCTCATGTGCACGTTGTATGTTTCCCAGTTTGCGGTTTCGTCTCTTAGATAGGTTCCATGTTCCAGCTCCATCTGATCTATAAAGCATTTTTTGATGTGCCTCTTTTTAGTACGTAAGCTATTAACAAAGTCACGCCGTAAAGCCCCGTTGTCTCCTGAAGTTGATTCGAAATTCATTTTTTGAGCAACTGAGCTCATTACTCTCTTTACTTGTAATTCCCCATTTTATCAATACGGTGTGATATGCTGCGGCCACTGAGAGCTGTGGATTTCAGGACATTAGCTGAAAGCATCTTGAGAACAGTAGTTAGACTTTCAGACGGCGGAACTAACGTTTCAGTGGCTGTGAGAAATTTTCCTCTCTTTACAATTATTTCGGAAATACTGTAAGAAGTATGGAAACGACTATCAACATCAGAATCGGTGGGGGGGGTTCTATATGGGGAGTGAAAATGCATGCGTGGTACTCTTTTTGATTGTTTTCTTCTCAGTTTGCAAAGTACTCTACAGTCACTTCCAGCTTTAATTGGATGTCTCTCATGACTATTGCTTTGAAGTCGCGGCTATTCATAGCCTAGTCTAAAAGATACTTCTCTGCAAATGAGACAAAACGGAATTTATTGATTCGTTGGTATTGGAATGAAACCACATTACAAGTTAACATTACATTGTCAGAATTTGCCTTGTTCCATTTCTTCCGTAGAAGTCGAGTATTGGCAGCTGTCAGCCTCTTAACTAGAACGCTTTCCAAAGTTCTCAACCATATCTGGAAGTGAAACATATAGTATAATACACTCACAATAACACGACATAAAAGAGCTTTTTTTTTCTCTTTTTAATGATTGCATGTTGTAGTCCTACCAATAGCTATGCATGAACACGCTTTATTTTTGTTTCGGTACACTAGTTTGAAAACAACAGCAACGGAAATAATTCTAATGATCATTTCCCGTTATCCACACTACAGGATATTAAGTACAATACTTCGCTGCTTGCCAGTTATTTACTTGTACAATAGAAATGGTTGGTGGTCAAAGCATTTAATAACTACCGACTTCTAATTTGTTCCCGCTTGTTTGAAGGTACTACCAAATAACAGCCATTTGTAAAATCAGAATCATGGATATTTATGGAATTTCCACAAGAGGCTCAAATGACCCCTTAATGTACTAACTCACCTCAACACCCCATTGAAGCAAACTAACGGGGTTGGGGGTGCAAGAGAACCACGTTGGGAACCGCTGCAAACAATAATAGGGACAGGAATTGATTAATCGTCATGAATGATATCGTCGGATTCCCCGTCTATGTGTTCACAACGTTTTGACCGTGCCTCCTCCTGTCTACAAAAACAGACATGACGTCTTCAGTTCAAATCAATCAAGCGCTTTGAGAAGTGTTTCCACATTCTAGAACCAACAACATCCAACGAAGTCTGGAAAGAACTCGGTCGAAACGCTGTGAACAAACGAACGCACGGATGAGAGGAACAGTCCGACCATATCATACACAATGATTAATAAACCCTAACAGAACTGAGACAGGAATGCGTAGATAAAGTTTTATATGGACAGACTGGAATATATTGGGTATGAATAGATATGGATAAGCAATAAGCAGAAAAAAATATAATAGTCTGGAAGAGGCTTAGATATTTTTAATATTCTGAAGATCATTAAGACGATATAGGATCATGTTACATAAATTGTTCAAGCTGGTTATATCTACATCTAATCGTGGTCAGCGTTTTAAACTGAAGATTGAAGATTACAAACATCAATATGCTAATATCGAGTTGAATTTCTAAAACTGAAGTCGCTACCTATTAAACGATAGCCATTCGTAAAATCAGAATCATGGATAAGTATGGAATTTCCACGATGACCTCTTCAGAGGCACAAACACCCCCTTGAGGTCCTTAGTCACCTCAACGTCTCATTGAGACAAACCAACGGGTTGGGGCTAGAGATATATGTTGGGAACAACCGGATTGATAGATTTAGATTGATGAATATCCGTACTTTGCATAAATGAATCAACGTAGCCTGCGCGAGTACCAGAAATGATTATGTAATAAAAAATATCTAAAAACTTGTTTTTTAAATACCAGCACATGATTTGGGTATTGTTAGTCATTTTAGACTATAGATGTCTGAAAAGAAATAATTTTTTGAAGAAAAAAAGATAAAAAAACAAGTAAGTGTTTTTGGATGGAATTTTCTCAAAGTTGTGTTAAAAATGAGACCTGTTGCATCTGGGGACTCATACACACACACACACACACGCATGCATCCAGTCAAAAAAAGAAGAATCTCTAATCCATCTGGTCGGTTGGGTGGGCCATTTGTTGGGTTAAAGTGATCAGATAGATAGATAGATAGATAGATGACTAGATAGTTGAATCGATAGATAAATAGATATGCTGTAAAATAGGATGAGTGCGGGAAGTGAGACTTACAAAGCAAGAAAAATATAATTTGCGAATTTAAGATGTGATAAAACTAATGATAAAAACGGTGGAAATAGACACCTAAGATGATCAGATTAGGATATCGAGCAATAACGAGAAATGAGACCTTGCACGAGAGATGCCAAAATTAGAGAGTTATGCATAGTTATCATAATCCTTGGAGCACAAAGAACGTGACTGAAGACCCTTGTAAAATTGATGGAAGAGTTAGATTCCAGGGGGAGATTTGTTATTATTTATATATAATTTGTACCTAACAATCTTGAGGGCAGCAACAACATTTAGAGGAATTCAGTCGAAGTCCTAACAATTGACATCTCACGATGACCCCTCCGTATCTGAAATGACAATGCAAACAATATAGATAAATCAATATTGAAAGATATCAATATACAGTACACTTGCGTCGTTGGGGAACCATAGGGGATTTACAAATTAGCCGTTATAATGGGGGAATTTTATACGGAAAGTATTAGTAATGAGAAACTAAGTGTGCATACAGAAAGGGAGTAAATACTTAAATTTTCAGTCCTTACCTCCATCTGTGTGGCCTATACTATACATAAACTCCAAGCTAGCCAGACCATCTTAAAAACTGGAGAAACTAAGTTGGCAATCTTGATTACAGTTTTGGTTGACTGTTCCTGATAATGTACTGAAATATTCATGTTCAGTGGTTGCAAACTGATTCCAAAATGGTCTCGCCAGAGAGGAAAGATAAAGTTGTCGTTAGAACGCGTGTCATTTGATACTGCCGTTAGATTGAGTGCCTTGATAACGAAAGTTTCCGCCGGTTTCTCTCATTTGATGTGGAGAGTTAGCACTAAAATATCATGCTGTGCAAATTCTTTCTCTATGACAAATGTATGTGTGCAGTTTTGAATTCAACATAGTGAATCGATATCACCAAAAAACAAAACAAAAAAAAAACAGGAGATCATAATCGAAAATATGGTAGGCAAATATGAGATAGCGTGGCTAATTAGACTAGTTCACAAAGTAATGGCTCCGTGATACCAATGATAGAGAGGTCCGTCGAACTTTGGCGAATGTCAAAGTCCAACGACAGACTTTTAAAATAGATGATGATGATGAAATCAGAGAATTAGAAATATTCTGCACGCATATTTATTTCCTTTGTGCATGAAATTACAAAACGTGCTCACAGCTTATTGGGAACAATGTCTGCAGAGCAAAGATTGTCAGAAAGAACAAAGAGATCTGACAGATCACAAACTCATTAGTCTGCTCGGTGTAACATCTAAAATGTTTCACCGGACTTTAAGAGATGGCCATCTTTGATTCGAGTTCCAATCATGTACCTGGGTCACGAGTTCGAAACTCCAACACTATTTTGGAGCATTCAGCTATAATTAGGGTGGTGCACTGCCCTACCCCCCTGCTTCGTACATACCAGAAAATCTCGTGACAAATTTATCGATTTAGACTTGTTCTACTTATAAAAGTGTACATGTGTGATTCTTATGTTTACTCTGCATATATATATGTAAATACATATGCAGAATTATTGTCTCTATGACGTGAAGACAAAGATAATTGTGTGCATATATATATATATATATATATATATATATATATATATATTTATTTATACATATATAAATATATATATATATATATATATATATATATATATTTATATATATATATATATATATATTTATATATATATATATATATATATATATATATATATATATATATGTAAGTATGTATGTATGTATATTCATATATGTGTGTGTGTACTCATATGTGTACAAAAATGTATGTGTATGTATATTTATTCGGGTATTTATACGAAAAAATATCTGAATAAGGAACAACATTCTTCTCAAGAATTGAATTTTGCTCTGACAGTTTCATTTATGGTAGTGCACAAAGCAATGGCTATGAATGGATAATAACGGAATGAACCCTGGATGGGATTTGAACGCGTAAATAATTTGGTTCGAGCAAAATTTTCTCCTCAAAACAACATTTCTTTATTCACATTGTCGGATACTAATATATATATATATATATATATATATATATATATATATATATATATATATATATATGTATATATATATATATATATATATATATATATATATATAAATATGTGTGTGTGTGTGTGTGTGTGTGTGTGTTTGTGAATATTTGGGAGTATATAGTAAATATATGTAAATATCTATAAGCACACAAGAGTGTGTGAGTGCTTGTGCATATGTGTAAGTTGCAACATAACTGTTTAGCTAATTTGAACCCGTTAATTAATCTGTTCCTCATTCAAATTACACTTTGCCCGAGTTTTGCGAGACATTTAAAAAAATTGCATGTGCGTATGTGTGCGTATGCTAGACTTGCGGACCATTGCAGCAGTACGGCCAAATTAAGACCAGTTCACTGGAGAAAATTCCAGCCGGGTTTGCATATATTCACTTTTCACAAATGACCTTCGGAAAAGTATGAATTCACCCTCCACTGCACTCTGAGAGATCGCCAAATATCGTGACATGTATATGTCTATAGGCCTAAATTTAGTCCACTCTGAAAATATACTTATGAAAGAGAGCGAATCAAATCAAATTTGAAAACTCTCAAGATGATAAGAAACACGTTTCCGGTATATCTTTTTTTATGAACAAATTTTCACCACCATATTAATATACTTACATTTACCCCATATGTCTAATAATATCAATATCTGACTTTAGGCATGAATGGGTTAACACACTGTCCCGTCACAGTCGGATCCTGATGAAAAAAGATTGGGTCGGTGAGCACTGCTATTACTATCTCAACAACCCAGTGAACAGTAACAATCAAAAGCTGCTAGCCCCATGGTCAATTTTGACAAGAGTCCAATCAATTTTAGGTTGATGAGTATCGAGAGTTTTTCATGTAAATGTACCGCGTGTACTTTTAATCGTCTACAATATGAATACGTGCTTCGTTAAAAAGGCATCGTATATGTTACTATTTATGATCTCGTATACGGAGGCCGATATTTGCATTAATTGCATTCCTGTTTGTATAATTACATAGACTTATATTCTTGACCTAAATCAGATAAAAACATAATTTTCTCTCTGTTTATGTAGATAATTATTAAGCCAAGATTTATCTGGCACAAGGCCAACACACCACATGACTTTGTCGTCCAGGATATAGACAAGCTAGTTTTAACAATTTTTTTTTATCTTATTTGGTCATCATCATCATCCTCGTAATGTCTGTCGTTGGACATAGACCTAGCTTGTAATTCGGTATACTTCTCTTTCATGGGCGTCGAGGAACCCATATTTTCTTAACTTGTCTAAAACACCATTCAATTTGATTTTTCGGCGATCATGATTTCACATATGGTTTCTAGGGCTGTCTGTCATTCTAGCTATATGGTCAGCCTATTGTCAACTGAGTTTTCTAATGGATTTATGATATCCCTGACTCGAAGAAGACCGTAAGATCTATCTGGAATATCAAATTTCTACTTGTCCGATCAGGAAGTCTTTATATTCCAAGAATTTCATCTTTTTTCCTTTTACTCTAATACTTCCTTCTGTCAGGTTTAAAATCCATGTTTCTTAATTTTAACAAATGTACATAACAATATAACAATAGCTACTAGCAATTGAACTAACTTATACATTCAGAATGCACCAAATATCCCCCCTGGTGAGGTAGGTTTGAACATTTTTCCCGAATAGTTATATGATTGTATTATAAATTTGTCAAATGATTCAGGTTTGAACAACCCATCCAAAGGGAGTCTCTTTCCCATTGTAAGTTCTTGTCATAAATCGATAGATAAATCAATTTCACAAAAAGTTATGACCATCTAAGTGAAAAATATACTAACTACCCACCTTCTCCCCAATCTCTCTCTCTCTCTTTTTCTCTTTTTATATGTATATGTATGTATATGTATATATATATACATATATGTCATACACGTAGTTTTTTATTTTATATAAAATATCATCATAATTTATTGTGTATGAATGTTATTTTATATTACGCATTATACAATTTTTTTTTTCCAACAGAGCTCACTTACATAGGTTACACCAAAAACGTATTTAACTGTGAGGGATCAGTTAGTAAAACAATAGATATGACTTGTTATTTGTGTCACTTCTATCGGTAGATCAATACACACACACACACACACATATTTATATATATATATATATATATATATATATATATATATATATATATATATATATATATATAATGATTATTCTAGTTATCTTTGAATACTGGCTCATTTGTGATTTGGATCACTTTCGCTATTGTCGTATCGGGGGAAGGAAGTGTGGAAATGGGTGGATGTTTTTGCCTGTTCCACTGACGCAGCTTATCGAACTTGGACAAATCTCAGTAGACGGACTGTACGGTCAGTTCCTTTTTAGTCAGACTGGCCACTGGTCAGCTGGGCTTGGTTTGGTTTGGTCAGTCTGGCTGGCCGGAATGTCTACATCAAATGGTCCCGCAAAAGATGAATCGATAGATAAGTATATTGTAAAATCGGGTCGTCGGAGTGAGATGAGAAGATAAATGGTTGGATGGGGACAATGGGAGGTAAAGGGGGAGGACAGAAGGTTACTAAACGTTGAAACTTGTTAGAGATTAATGATTAAGCTGCTGATTAGTGATAATTTATGTATATATATATATATCGGTCGTAGGTTCGATTTCTGTAGCAGCCCCATTACATATATCTATATATATATATATATATATATATATATATATATATATATATATATATATCCTAGAGCAAGCCCATTTTCTTTGATTGTTTATTCTATTTATGCTACCTCGGCCTAGTGATACATCAAGCGTGTAATAACAGGAGATCATTTCAAATAGGAGTTTCAATATGATATTACGCAATCTATAATCATTCTTTGGATCATACATACATTTCTTAATAACACATACACACACACACACACACACACACACACACACACATATATATATATATATATATATATATAAATATATATATATATATATATACACACACAGATATATATATACACGTATATATATACATATATATATATATACATGCACACATATTCATATATATATATATATATGTGTGTGTGTGTGTGTCTGAGTGTGTTCGTGCATACCTGAAGCTTGCCCTATCGGGCGATTTCCAACGTATATGTATATGTTCATAATAAGTTACTGTTCAGTTTAGCACTGGAGTTACAATGCAAAAAGAATCCTCTCTTTAACATCTTCAACAGACATTATATGAGGAGAGGATTGCTAAAAAAACAAAAAAACAAAGCAAAAACATTTTATATCCCACATTCTAAGCTAACTACTAATAGTACTGCGTAGCCACGTAATCCTTAATGAGCTTATTTGCATCTTACAGTTTTTTTACTATTACAAATGGTAATATCCGGAAAATTTAATTCTAGAAATTTCTCAGAGCCAGATGTGCCATTAGATAGAACCCCCCACAGAATCAATAACAAATTGGTGAACCTGACTTATCAAAGCTTATACACATATCTGTGGCTACAAATTCAATATACAAAGTCTATAGTGATAGACTCAAAGTCTACACCTTTGAAGTGCTGTTTCGAATGTCTTGTAAATAGCACTATGGACGGTGAAAAAAACAATGCTTCAATGTTAAAGACATAAGGCATGCCTGGGAGTGTCTTTAAAAGAACAAACAAGCAAAGACTTTTTCCCATACCCCCCCCCCACAGACACTGCAGAACTGAGGCGGTTGTTCTGTTCAGAGAGAGAAAAATGTATTTCCAATAACACAACAAAGGTTTCACTTAGTCAGCAGTCCTTTCAAAGACAGAATATAATATTTCCGTCTGTACCATACAGACTTTATTCTTTTCCCCTTCGGCTAAAATAGTCACAGAAGAATCTAACCTACTTTCCAACATTGCACTGCATAAACTAGTGAACTTCGTGTCACATATACTCTCGTTCCTTACCCCCAAGCGAAAAGAAAAATCAAAGAATTAATGTTTGTAGTATTTTGAAATGGCAGTCACCGTCTACGAGACATTTATTCTCAAAAATATCGCCGGCGAAAGAACTAATGGTTGGAACACAAGCGAATGTGCTTTGTGCACGAAAAGTATTTTGCCAACAATAGCAAGATAGGAGAGAATGACTTTATCGCAAAGAATGATCTATAGTGTGATAAAGAGAAACTATTCCCAACACGAGACAACGAGATAACGTCCGTGCAACAATGATTATGGCACTTAATCCAATAATGCCACTCACTCACGAAATGTATAGAATAAAAAGTCTTTAGCAGAGTATATATACTTTATGCCGAACACAGTAAACCAAGAAACAGAAGAATTTTGTGTTGATTAGTGAAGCTGACCCGAATTAGAACGTTGAAGACGAACTTTCTGATATGTGATGTTGATTTTAGAATACAAATATTTCTAAAACCAAAATCACATATCAGAAATTCGAACAAAAAGAAGGCCGAAGGGTGCAGCGACCGAAAAATCGTGAGAAAAACCATAAAGACGAAGACACTAGCTCGCTAAAATTAATGTATAAGAGCAAAAAGACCCCTTTTCAGAAAACCAAACAGAAAGGAAGACGGACGATACAACGGCTGAAACGTTGCGATAAAGACGTCAAAGACGAGCAAACAGATCCAATAGAGTCAATAGAGTCAATGACATGACAAGTCCTCATTAACCTAACCAAGAGACAGGCACACTAATTGAGAACCATGCAACGTGCACATAAAAGGATTATGCTCAACCTCACATGGAGAAATCACAAGACAGCATAATACATCCGGGAGAAGACAGGAGTCGGGGACATCATAGAATACATTGAAAAACTGAAATGGAAATGGGCTGGCCATGTTGCAAGAGTGGCAGACAACCGATGGACATCACAACTCACAACATGGATCCCCCAGAGATCACATGTGCAACCAAGGCTGGCAGAGTATTAGATGGAGAGACGAGCAAGACAAATTCTGTACTGGCTCTGCGGCACCCACTCTAGAGAAGTGTGGTAAATCCATGGGACAGTCTAAGGACAGATGTTAAGACACTGATGATGATGATGATGATGATGATGATGATGATGATTGTAGTAGTATTAGAAAGTCTGGTCAGTCTGGTTATGTATTTATCACGTGTACAGGCTTCACCGATGGAATTAGGGGACTGAAAATTTAAACATTTGGCCAATATCATGTCTACAATTCTTTTTCAATTTCCCCAACCTCCAAATATGTCTTTTGAGGGTTAATTTAAATTGTAGGTTCATTAGTCACTCAATTTGTGTCTGGTGATGTTCCTGTTTGTTTTCTGTATTGTGGTGGTATTTTTTCTTGTTTTTTTCTGTTGTTTTTTGTTAAGCAGTTCGACATTTCTAGTGATCTACATCTAGGATAAGCTGGAAGAAGTAACTTGTTCACTGGCCACCTTTTTTAACAATTTTTGGGGGTGTTTCCCTTCACTTTGATGCCTTTCTCACAATGTCCCAGTCGTGACGTATCTATACTCGCAGACTAGCGTCGAGCAGTGGTTTGCATCTTGTTCTATAACGCCATTGAAAACCTATGGAGAGATCACAAAATAATACTATATATTATAAGGAAAATAGGGGCTAGGGATATCATAGAATCCATCATAATGCTCATATGGCGATGAGTTGGTTATATAGAAAGACTAAAAGATAACTGCTGGATATCACCACTCACAACGTAGATCCTTTGAGATTATATGCAGCAAAATTAAAGATGGTGTGACGAGCGAGACGAATTCAGAAAATATTGGCTCTGGGATGCTCCTGTGATTTGGGGAAGGACTATGTCCAACAACAAGCACTAAAAGGTTCCAGCTGCTACAACTGATGATGGTGATTTTTTCTTATTTAGTACGTAAGAACAGTCGTCTTGTTATACTAGTTATACTAGTCCAAATGATTGGTGGATTCAATCATTATTCGACTGGTTAATACGAATAGAAACATTTTTGAGACTTTCCAGATCCAATAATAACCTTCTTCGATGTTTGCGAGTTTTACACTAAGGGAAACACATTTGCAAGCGAGCAGAGACTTTCCCTGACATATATCTTGCTTTTGGATGCACGAAACAGATCACTATTAAGTACTGATCCTCAGAGACATTGTTCAGAACTAAAATCGCTTTAGTCTTCGTAAAAGAAAGTCGGCGTAACGCAGACTTTCCTAAAACAGTGCATATGCGTATAATGATCTAAAAAGCAAACGAGAGAATGGTAGTCCATATAATTAATCGAATGCTGATTACAACGCATCATCACAGTACTTAAGACAACATCTTCCTTCTTTTCTTTTTTTAAAATTCACTGTGTGTAGGCGAGACTGTTTTTCCATAGCAGATTCTCTGTTCGTGCAAATAATAATTAATTTTGAAAAAATAAAGCTCAGATTTCGAAATGCGAACTGGGTGTATGAAATGTATATTGTCGGTCTAAGACAGACACCTCGGCGTGGATTCATGTGGTCGCCATTTTAGCAGGAACGCTTCGCGGGAAAACAGATGGTTAATTGGAAAAGGAAACTCCTTACTGAGAATGAATTCGAACAGGAGCCGCCCATATCCTTGCAACAGTCCCTTTCTGTCACTGATAAAGCACGAAAAAAAAAGTTCGTACAGATAACCAGTTAGCTAGCTAGATGCTGGACTGATAGATACAGGGACCGATAGTGATAGCTAGGTACCGAGACGGATAGATAGCTAAAAGGATAACCACATATCAAAACAGGTAGAGAGTCGGATATTTGAACCGATAACTAAATATATAGATATAGGTAGATACATTGAGATAGATTGCTGGAGACTGAGGCGGATAGTAGTAAGATAGCCATTACTTAGACAGATGAATAGCTAGATCATCATCATCATCATCATCATCATCAGTCTTTCAACGTTCGTCGTTGGACATAGACCTTCCCCAGGATTTGCCACACTTCTCTATCATGGGCATCGCGGAGCCAGTACTTTCTAAATTGGTCTAGCTCACCCCTCCATTTAATATCCTGACGGCCTCAGTTGCGCATGTGATCTCAGGGGGTCCATGTCGTGAGTCGCAATTTCCATCGGTTGCCTGCCATTCTTGCAACATGGCCAGCATACTGCCATTTTAGAATTTTAATGGATTCTATGATGTCCCTGACTCTTGTCCTTTCCCGGATGTATTTGCTGTCTTGTGGTCTCTCCTTGTGTGGCCCTGCATAATTCTTTCATCTGCACGTTGCATGGTTCTCAGTTTACTTCCAAGTTGTAGAATAGCTAGATAGCGTCAACTTAATGTGTCGCAAACAATACTACTGTTGTGGGTCTGATCTTCAACAGGCACATCACACTTGTGACTTTGCGCCGTTGTCTGTTTGGTTAGTTATTATTGATTAATAAATTCGATTTTCAGTTGGCACTAAGCACAAGGCCCAGTGAGGTGGTTAGCTATTCTTAGACACATGGAAAGTACGAGTTACGCTAAGTAGTTTTTTTCGTGATCAAATTTTCGAGTGTTTTTCTGCTTGGTTTACACTTCGTGGGTAAATGTTGCGGTTTGCTTTCTTCAACTCTCTATGTTTCCGATTTTGATTGTTGTGTTTTTTTGTCTCCAATAAGTGGCAAGGTTGCCAATTTAGAGGTGATTTGTCAATCTTTCCAGTCTAGAAGTCGCCGTCGAATTCGAAGAATTGAAACAAAAATATTTAAATTGGCAACACTGGACCTTCATTTAAATGATGAAAAATGAAGACGTCTAAATACTGAACTCCAAATTTCAGAGAAATGAAATGAAAAAGAAAATGGACATTGAATGATTGGAAGATCGAAGAAAAATAAACATCTGAATATTGTAAACATTGAACTTGCCAATTCGAAAAAATAAAATAAAAACAACATTGGAGTTGTTGAATACTTTTAAAATCACAGTTCTTAAGCCGATATAAGTGCGTATATGCGTGAGTAAGAACACTATGTTCTGTTCCTACAACACGTCGTTAACCCTAACTTCAGATTGAACTCACGAAGCAATCAGCAACAAAGGGTATTGAATGACTCAAAAGTTAAAAGAATAAACATCCAAATATTGTAAATATTGAATTCGCCAATTCGAAACAAAACAAAAACATCTAAATAGACAACATTGGAGTTGCTGAATCTGTTTAAAGTTACAATTCCTAAGCTGTTATAAGTGTGTATATGTACGAGTAAAAACCATATGTTCGGTTCCAACGATATGTCGTAATCTTTAACTTCAGATTTAAATCATTAAGCAATCGGCCACAATAGACTTTGAATGATTGAAAGATTCTTTAAAAAAATGTCTGAATATTGTAAACATCGAAATTGCCAATTCGATAAAACAAAGCAAAAACCATCTAAATTGACAACATAGGAGTTGTTGAATACTTTTAAAATCACAGTTCCTAAGCCGATGTAAGTGCGTGTATGTGCGTGTATAAAAACCATATGTTCTGTTCCTACAACGTGTCGTTAACCTCAACTTCAGATTTAAATCATTAAAAAAGCAACAAGCCATATTCTTAGGATTTCACTCATTTTTACGCTTCCGAGTATTTTCATTTGACAACAAGCTGTTAAATGTCTTCTCGGCGGTAAGGCGAAATAATCGTTTCAAGACATTGGATAATATAAAAACCAACTCCTTAACTAAATGAGTTGGGCCAAGCCACTTCAGCTAATCGACAAAAGAACGTCAATTTTTCAACAAAAAAAAAATTATATTAAAGTCTTTTTCATTTATTTATTGTTCGTTTCAAGAACATCGATCGGGTCTTCACCCCGGACCATCAATCTGGTATAGTCCAAATTTAACATGATAGGTTCTGGCATTGGAATGACTGCAGACATAATTTCTTATTGGATGAAATATTGATAGGAGACTCAAGACAAAAATCAGGAATGGGGTGCGGAAGTGTGGAGGAATTCGATGGTTGGAATAAAAGGAATGGGAATTGACATATTTAATGAATTGGAAGCTGGGAATGCTGGGGGAGATGTGGGGGGATGCTGTGGTGCAGGGTGATGTTGGGTAGTTGATAGAAGGGGAAATAAATGAGGAGTATGGATGAAGACGACGATGAGATGGAAAAAGAATAGAAGAGGCGGTGTGATGAGAAAAGAATGAGTGAGACCTGTGGATAGAGACAAATTGAAAATAGATAGATATAAACCGACTAAGATACAGGGAGATGAACAAATATATATATATATATATATATATATATATATATATATATATATATATAGAGAGAGAGAGAGAGAGAGAGAGAGAGAGAGAGAGAGAGAGAGAGGCAGACAGACAGAAACAGACAGAAACAGAGAGAGACAAAATAAGATAGGTAAATAGATAGATATGAATAGACTGGAATAGGTATATAGATAGGTAGATAAATATGAACATACAAAAATAGATACATAGACATGAATATGGATAGATAGATTGATAGATAGTTAGATGAATAGACTGTCAGATATACATGATATAGATAGATATATTGATATAGACTGATAGATAAGTAGATAATGGACTGAAGTAGATAGATAGATAGATAGATAGATAATGAATAGACAGATAAATAAATAGTTGGATAGATTTATAGACGTGAACAGACTGACAGATGTACATAGATCGATATGGACAGATAGATAATGAACAGACTAAAATAGATAGGTAGATAGATACATTCATACATACATATATACATGCATACATAAATAGATCGATATGGACACACAAATACGTTCATAGATGATGAACAGACTGAAACAGATACATAGATAAATAGATAGATATGGACAAACTGAAACGGATAGAAAACTGGGATAGATAGTTAGATATGAATATACTGGCATAGATAAATATACAAACAGTTGGGTTGCATACACATACACACACACACACACACACACAAATACACAAACACACACACATACATATATATATATATGTATATATATATACTTATGTGCGTACTTCTGCAAATACATATGATTGAATAAGAGTAAAGTTCAAATAAAAGAAAAAGAAGAAAACAACAAATGAAAAAGAAGAAAAAGGGGAGGTAAGCTTGTTTACCCTGTTCTTCCTCCAGATGAAAACCACCATAGACTCCAATTATAGGCGATGATTTATCAAAACAACAGCAAATAAGTTTTTAATCAGAACGTTTTGCCCTTCCTTCAACCTCGGCACTATTTGCCCATTCATCATACTGAAGCCAATCAGGGTTTTTATTTCGACATGAAAATTGTTTGAATCTTGGCCAAAAGTACTCCATATCGTCGCTTTTGGGGTTTTTCTGCTTTCTCTCCTAGAGATCTCCTCCTCACCTAAGAAAGGAACAACCACAGACTTCCGTTTTTATGGCACTATCCGGTGGTTTAAGTGTGCCGTAATAACGAATTTGTCGTTATAATGGGGATATTTTATGCAAGCTGTATTAATAATGATCAACCAGAAGGACGGACAAAAATGACCCCTCATAACCTTTTCAGAATCTAATTCCCCTTATACGGGTACGGAGTAGACGACCCAATGTTGTAGTCAGAAATTAATGCAGTTTGACGTACACCTAATTCTATTAGAAAACGTCAACCAAAACTGTCTCAAAAAACTGTCAATACAGGTTTCTTCAGATTTCAAGTTAGTCCGGCTGGCTTGCTGTCTGGCTATGAACGTATGTTAGTACGTATCACGCAGACCAGTGAGACCATTAGAGCTAAAAGACTGAACTTTTCAATATTTACTCCTTATGTTTAATCCTGAAAAATCATTTCCTGGATAGGTTTCAAATGGGCGTTCGATTACCAATGTAAGTTAATGCTAAATTGATCTCTTGGTTCATGCCTGGTAGCATTCACACTTGTGTTTTGAAAATTCAGTGATCACTGCCCAGCAAAGTGTGGGGGGACATAACCTATTTTTTGATCACATCTAATTCCACTTTTTTACTTGATCATCCCAAGGCAGTCTTGGTTGCTTGGCGGTTTCTTTTGATTGACTAACCGAATCCGTCTCTTTTGATATTTTATGAATGTATGCATATCCTTTCAACACTTCACCCGAAATAGGTTTTTAATTCAGGAGTTAAATCTGCAATTTAAGTTTATGCTAAATCAATTCTGTATCCATAAGCTACCATGTTGTTTTTTTTTTTTGAAGATTTAGACTTTTTAAGCGATCACTACCCAACAAAAGGCGAGAGAAGTAAGTTATACATTGACCACCCCTCTTCCAATTTTTTAATTGATCACCTGTAACACGACAATCTGTCAAAAGACGCTGGCTATGTGACGGTTTCTATCAAGTGGTGAACCTGGTCTGTTTTCCCCATGGTTTAAAGCTTATCTTTAATGAATAAGACTTTTGAATTTCTTTTTAGATTGTTGTGCTACTGTAAGGTGCATTATTTCAGGAATTTACTCATTTTAGTTTTCAAAACAATGTACCGAAATCTTTATGCTCTATTGCTGCATACTAATCCCCGATAATGTGAGAATGTAAAACAAACATATCAATAGAATGCGTGAGTCATTAAACATTATCATTTGACCAAGTGTCGTTAGAACAGGTTACGCTGTAACAATAGTGACACATCAAATATTCTATAATGGTCATCTTATACCAAAAATAATCATCATCTCCAAATCAATCATGTAATGCTTGACACTTGGGATCAGATGACATATCTCCTCAAATTTCCAGTACTCCTATTATTATTGGTAAGACCTGAAGCCTCTTGTCAAACAACTTCATTAGTTCTTGGACAAAATATTGGTATCTTTACCATGGAAATATCTGCATTTCAGCTTTTCCCGAACTTGTAATTGTTTCGGTCTTTTGTTATTTAGACCCTTCGACTAAAACGGTCACCAAAACTGTCTCTCCAGTTTTTGAGTGAGTCTGGGATGCTGACTGGCTATTCATGTATGTGTTGCTCATCCAGGCCACTCTAATGAAGCTAGAGGGCTGAAATTTAAAACATTTACTCTCCGTTATGTCTAGAAAAAAAACTTGTTTTTTTAATTCATCTCATAGTACATTTTTAATCGGGGTTTCAATTTGCGATGTAAGTTCATGATAAATTGTTCCTTGGTTAGTGTCCAGCAGCATTCACACTTGTTTTTGTTTGTTTGTTTGTTTTTGTTTTGTTTTTGTTTTTTTGAAAATAAAGACTTTCTTACTACTCAACGCCCAACAAAAGGCGAAAAAAGTAAACTTTTCATTGATCACCCTTTTTTCGCAGTATCTTACTGATCATGCCAACAAGGCATGTTGCCAAAAATCGTTGGTCACGAGACTGTTTCCTTTGAGGGACTAACTAGACCTGTTATCATTATTGATTACTCTTGCTATCTGTCTACATTCACGTAGTTTTCCACTGCTACTACTGCTACTGTTAAAACAACCATAGCTACTACTACTACTGCTATTACTGAAGGTTTCAGATTCCTTAGGGAGGAGTAATTAACGGATGACAGTTATAGTGAGAACCAAGTTTCTCTTGCCCCCATTTAGCATGAGCACCCCCTCCCATTCCTACCCCTGTTTATTGCAATGGTTAGTGGCGAGGCGAGAAGTAAAAAAGTGGATTATATGAGGAGAGTTGGAATTTTTATTGCTGTAAGATACTATGCTTTACATTTTGCGAGCAGCAATTGACGCCTCGCCTTCTTTAACTACTTTGTAAGCGTTGAAACATCAAAGGAAGATCAAGTAATAAAACTCAAGAACTTGTTAAAACAAATTACATCTAATACTACTTGGTTAATTGTAAACATACAAGAGAGCATCATTTGGTGTTCGGAAAAGTCAAGAATATTGTCATACGGCTCAAGTTGGATTAGCCCTACAAATCATCCTTCGTAACCTCACTGGTGCGGCCCTATCACAAAATAAGTAGGGTCTAAAGGATAAGGGATGAGGGTTCAAATCTCATGGGTCTTTTGAACGACCAAAGCCATCAAAGATAGCAAAGAGTTCAATCCTTCTTTATGTATATACTTTTATGTATGTCCAAGCATGACCGTTCCATTTATTCTATGGTCTTGGAAATTGGTATCAGTACTTCAATATACCAATTCTAAAAAAAACGATTTTTGGAAAAAAATTGACTTTTTCTGAGCCTTATTCTGGCGTGTGTATCAATAACACCTAGATTCTCCAAGATCGAAGTGTTTGTAGATCTTTTTTTACTCTATCTTGGATTTTTTTTCCATAGAAAAACTATTTTGTAGCCATAAATGGGACATAGATTTTTCACTTGACTTCCAATTTTGACGCAACTCTTTTTTCGATTACTGACTGTGATGGCAAATATACAGTAGTTCTGATCCTCACTCCTGACAAATGATCATAGAGAGCTACACTAAACCATATCTACTCCTCATGTACTGAAGTTGCAATTGAAATTGACAGGAATGATATAAAAGAAAATTAGTATGAAATTCATACTAATCAACAATGCTTCATCTAAGGATAACCATATAGCCATATAGGTATATTCCATATTTCTTATGTATGGGAATTTGCGATCAAAATCAATATAAATAAGATGGAAGATATAGTAGTAAAAAAATTGATACCGATTGATAATACTTCATTTAAGAAGAATAACCACTACGGGTCATTCAAATTTAGCCATATAGCAGTATTCAATATTTTTCTCCTAACGTATAAGAGTTGCAATAAAAAGAATAAGAAATAAGATGAAAGAAATACTTGACAACAATTAAGAATAATTGGCAATACTTCATCTAAAAAATACTTTTCCAACTTACCGTTACAGATTATTGTATCTCTTTTTGTGATTTTTCATGGTCTTACAGAGTCTTATGATACCACATATACAC
Organism: Thysanoteuthis rhombus; assembly: GCA_963457665.1. Classification (NCBI taxonomy): domain Eukaryota; kingdom Metazoa; phylum Mollusca; class Cephalopoda; order Oegopsida; family Thysanoteuthidae; genus Thysanoteuthis; species Thysanoteuthis major. The sequence continues at coordinate 12,058,804 of OY735237.1, read as the reverse complement.
TGATGGATCAACGAAGGTAAACAGGTGAACGCTGGAAATGAATCGCTCAAACTGGCCAGTGTTGTCCAGATGGCGTAAACATGATGAAAAGGAGAATTGTTTATATACCATATTTCCCGGCTGGTAAGACGCTATATGTGATGAGACGCAATCCACAATTAGCTTGGTATTTTGTTTTTGAGTACTTGAGGATTGGGTTGCTGACTGTACGAGCAGTCCAAATAATCAACTCGACTATTTCGTTTTCCTTTGTGTCACAGCACATCGGATTTGGGACTTATTAAAAAATATTTTTGTGTCGGGGTGATCAATGAAAAACATAAAATGGAGGGGGCGATCTATGAATAGGCCACTTCTCTCATCTTATGAGTGATTTTTTGAGGGCGGAGAGGTTCACGAAAATATGATTCTTTTCTTCTAGACACGATGGGGAGTGAATGATTAAATTGTCAGCCCTCTTGCTCCATTAGTGCAAACTATACGCGTGAACCATACATACATATCTAGCCAACCAGCCAGCAAGACCAATTTAAAAACTGAAGAAACCTGGTAGTGACAGTTTTGATTGACGGTTTCTAATATACTTAATGAAGATACACTATTTGACTAGAACTGCTTCCGATTTTATTTGTGCTCAATTCAGTCAAAGAATCCAAAATAAAATCTCAGATTTTAATCATCACGAGTCCGCTACCCTAACCACTGAATCATCGATCAGTTGCCGTCGGACATTTAGAGTGGCTAGATCTGATACAGGGTTGGATCTGAGACTAGAGTTTACGGGGTATCTTTAATTAAAATTAGCTTATTAGAATAATCAATCTTTGGTGAATTTCGAATAATGTCATTCATATATGTATTAGATTGTCCCACATGAAATGGGCGTTTTCTTTTTCTTTTCGGCTTTTGTCTTTATGATCATGATTTTGAAAAATTCTGAATCATAAAATGTATTTATACATATTTGACTGATTATACATTAGCTTTCTATTAAATTTTCAATTTATGAATCATTATATCAGTTTTTAATAAGACAATCCCTCACTCTCACAGATGATTGACCTCAAAGGGAATCAGACTATTCGTATGAGTTCTTACTCGTTGGATATAGTGTTGAAGTTCTCAATAACATCGATTTCATATTTTGAATTGGAATCTGCTTAGAAAAAACAGTGCGACGTAGGTTTCATGTACTTTGTTCTGGGGATATGAATCTAGATAATGACCCTAGAGGACTCCCTCTAATCAAATGATGATGATAATGTTAAGAATGTTTTGGAAATACGTCAGTTTCCACAACATGCTTTATAAAGACAACACTTCGAGCTCTTTCTCAACATTCATAGATTTCCAAAACAACTGTTGAGCGTCACCAAGCGTATCTTTCCTTTCAGCCTTTTCATATATATATATATATATATATATATATATATATATATATATATATATATATATATATATATATATATATATATATATATACACACATATATATATATATATATATATATATATATATATATATATATATATATATATATATATATATTGTGTCATCCATGGACAGCTATTTCATTGTGGCTATAGACTATCCATTATCCCGTCGAGTACCACAAGGTAGGTTGAATTTAACCGATGTATTTACTCACACATAAACTCCCCATCCACCAGCAAAAGCTTACAATGAACGAGTTACCTCACTTAAAGTGTGCTCAACCCTGAATGGGATATATATATATATATATATACTCATTTTAAAACGGGGGTAATGTATAAGGAATCAATGGAGTATGAAGAGTGGTAATAATGATAAGCATATTTCTCTTTTTATCTCCTTCTCTATCCTTCTTATTTCCTCTCCCTCCATTTCTCTCTTTCTTTCTTTATCTCGCTCTATCTCTTTCTTACAAACAAACATACACACAGACACACACTCACATACCACTTCATTAATTCCTATCTTCATGTCCTTTTCTCTTTCTCTTCTTCCCCCTATTTCTCTATTTCCCCCCTCACCCTCTCCATCTCTTTCTCCCCTCTCCCCTTCTCTCCCCTAAACACACACAACTGCAATACACAGAATTTTCGTGGTTTTAATTAGTTCAGCTTCCAATGTAGAACAGCTGTGGTATTTATACAAATTTAAGTAAGTATAACCTGAAAGTAAAAACATTGAATCATTATAAGACCTTGAACATTTGTCAAATTAACTGCACTAATCAAGGTATACTTGAAATCCACTGTCTTCTTCTTCCCCCAACCAGTCCTTAACTTTTATATTCATGTTACCTGATTGTTAGTTTTTTTTATGGATGGCTGATGAGACAAGCAAGGAAATTTCACCGAATTTTTCAATCCGGTTGTGAATTTGATTCGTAAAGATCAAAACGAATCGAAATATCCTTGAAAAGAAAAACAAGAAAATAAAATGAACAATTCTATCCAATAAAGACATCAAAATCATATTTAAAAAAAAACAAAATGGCAGAAATGATTTTAGCAATTAAAACTGTGAAACAGCGATTAATTTGCATTGACAGACATTTGGCGGGAAATAAAAGACTTTGGGCGGGAAAATCTTTTATCTTCATTCGCTTCATGTAATGGCATTTTTTTTTTCTATTTATTCATTCTTTATCTTGTTTTACTCTTTGGCCTCAACTCTCATTTTTAGTCCTCCAATCCCAACCCCCTTTCATTATCAAGGATGTGCCGGTCGCCAAGCGGTTGGCAACACAGAGAAGCTGATCGGAGAGCTGGGTTCAGACTACGACTGGAACCGGTACTAATTCATTTGGGAAAGGCATAAATCTATTTCTGCCCTTCCAGACTCAATTATGTGTAAAAAAAAAAAAAAAGCGGTTGAGTTACGCTTCCAAGTTTTTATCACAAATCTCAGAAAACTGACAGAGGCGAATAGATGCTTGTGATGCCTGAAGTCCAGTCAAAGGCGACTGAAGCCGTAGAAAGCGTAAGGGTACTTTGTTTTTACTCATTCTTCTCTATTTGTCGTCGAATTTTTTACGGAGATCTCAATTTTTACTTTTTTTATATACAGTATTTTACCATATATAATACTCATTTTCTCCTGCGCTCTATGGACAGAAACAGTTGATTTACAAACTTGTATTCACAGTTGTATACATGGGATAATCCATTTTCATTCGAGATCGAAGCTTATTTGGGTGCAGATTATACAAGATGAATTACGGTGACCTTTTCCTTCCTTGGTATGATACTTCTGTCCGGGGCGTTTTCTTTCTATTTTTGATCGTTCGTTTTATTCATCGCACTTATTGTTCATTGATCATTCAATGTTTTAATTGATTACCCCAACATAAAGACGTTAGTCAAGTGACGGTTTCTATGGAATGACTAACCAGATTTATTCACTCTTTCTTCACACCATTTCTCACAACTTCCTTTATTAATGTTAAGACTTTTCCTTCCCATAAAAAAGTTATCTCCTCTTTAATTCTGATATTTGCAAAAAAGAAAAATCCTGCATTTTTTAACGAAAGAGATATAGGAAATTTTCAAAATGAAGGATGTATATCGGTTTGCAAGATTCACATTTCCTTTCATGATTTAAACCCATTTATCTAACCACAAAGGCTCATTTCATCCTTATACATGAATACATTTACAGAATTTTTTTTTCTTTTTATTGATTAACCAATAGCCACTTATGGGGCTGAAACATGGAACCTAACCAAGAGACAGATTCGCTAATTGAGAGCTATGATACGTGCATATGAAAGAATTATGCTGGGCCTCACTTGGAGAGACCACAAGACGGTACAGTACATCCGAGACAAGACAAGAGTCAGAGACATCATAGAATCCATTAAAAAAATCTAATGGCAGAGGGCTGGCCATGTAGCACAAATGGCGGGCAACTGATGGACATCACAACTCACGACATGGATCCCCAGAGATCCCAAACGGAACCGAGGCCTTCAGAATATTAGATGGAGAGACGAGCTGGACAAATTCAGGAAGTACTGGCTCTGTGACACCCATGATAGAGAAGTGTGGCAAATCCTGGGGAAGGTTTATGTCCAACGATGGATGTTGAAAGACTGATGATGATATACACGATAGAAAATTAACAGTAATCGTCTTCAGTCGGAATTAAAGTTGGAGTGGAGTTCGTCCCTGCAGCAATGAGTCTTGTCTTCTTTCTTTTTTTATTGCTTGTTTTTGTCTTTCTTTCTTATTCGAAACTGTCAACTAAAACTGTCACCACAACTTTAAACATTGGTTTCTATGGGTTTTTTTTTAATTCATCTCCCCCAACACAAAATGTTGCCAAACGATGTTGGTCACATGACGGTTTCTATTCAATGACTAGTCTGACCTGTTCTTATGTTTGTCTCTTGTGTTCAGTCATATGTTTAGTAATGTGCTACTTATATATGAATCAGAGAAAATTAATTTTGGGATGAAGAATAATTTTGAAATCTTAGTTATTTATAACTTGATCTGTATTAGTCAGGTTTGTACATAATTGAATATAGTGTAGTAGTCTCCTAGCCTAATAACGATACCAGACGTGTTTAATCATCTTCGTACTCTTTCTCAAGGCATAATTTTCTTGTATTAAGCCTTTTTCCTTTCCGTAAAAACGAATTTCTTTTTCCTTTTTCCGATTTCTTTTTTCTTTCTACTTCGTTGCATATTCTTGCCTTTTCTTCCGTCAAACTTCCACTGAGTTTTTTTTACTTTATTTTATACACCAAACAACAATGGCGATTTCAGACTTCCGGTCAAGAGTGAAAAGTTTGAATTGATGGATAGAAGACGAAGCGGAAAGAGAAAGAGACAGATTCTATTCCTACCTCACCAAGCAACGAAAGGGAGACGGAAAGTACGAAAGGGGAAGAGACAAAAAAAAGAGAAAGAAAGGAGAAACGAGGGAGAATGAGTGAATTAAAAAGAAAAGAGAAAATGGAAAGTTATGAACGCTTGTTCTCAGTTAATATCTGACTTGCCTCAAATTTTATCTAGAAATTTTATAGATATTCATGCCATTCATCTAGAAAAATATCTAAATACTATTCTATTAGGTCCCATCCCGTTTTTATTTCAGTAAATATTTTCAGAACTAATAAGCTTCTGTCCAAGTACAATTTGACACAGAAATAGCAAGACTATTTTTTAATCATAATCTTTAATTCACTTATTGTTTTTCATATCATGTTATTTCTTTCAAGTCTTTCTTCCTTCCTTTTTTCTCTTTCTTTCTTTCTTGGGTTCGTTATTTCATTCATAGACTTTGTATACTTTCTATTATCATTTCCTCTCTTTTTTTCCTTCTTTTTCTTCCTCTATTTTTCATTGTACGTTTTTAAAAAATCTTTTTTCCGATGTCATTTCTTTATATCCTATCTCGTTTTAATTCCCTACAATTTTTCAGATTTCAAACTACGCTTCCCTTTTCAAGTTACTTCCCGAAAATCTGAAATCGATTTCCTGTCACCCCTGGGGGTTCGCCTGACCCTAATTTAATATTACCCCTGCACTGTTTAGGTTACCCCTCACACACACGCACACATACACATACACACACACAGAGACACACATTCTGATGATAATAAATTCTTATGCTTAAAACTCGTGATACATCTATTGAATAAATCGTGCAGAAAACAGATGACTGAAAGCTTGTTTAGTGTCATTATCTGAAAGAAAATTAAAAATAGGTCTGGTTAGTCACTAGATAGAAACCGTTACGGGTCCAGCATCGTTTGGCAACATGTTGTATTGGGAGTTAGCAATTTCAAAATTGGGGGAAAAAAAGCCTGATCAATAAATAAGTTACTTTTCTCGCCTATTGTGATCACTAAAAAAGTTCGAATTGAAAGAAAAAAAAACAGTACGAGCGTGAGCACTGCAGCATTCAAAGACACCAATTTAGCATGATCTTACATTGTGAATTGAATGCTCCTCTATAAGACCAGTCTGTACGCGCAAGGCATAGATAGATAGCCAGACAGATAGACAGAGAAACCTTATCAAAAATTGAAGAATCCTATCTTGATATTTACTGTTTTGATGTTGACAGTTTTGTTTTACGGTTTCTAATAAGATTGGCTACTGCAGGGTCAAATTCTACTCCCCACTTCTGTTTGGACTGAATTCGACTTCTGCAACTTTTGTACTGTATATATAGTAAATAGACAATTATAAAAATGTGTGTATATTCTGTATAAATGTTTATTTATTATAAATGGATATTATGATAGATTATCGTCAATATCTAAGACTTGTTAATTGAGCTCAGTAAGATGGTCTCCTGGCAAGAAGTTGGTTGTAAGTTCAAATCACAACAAGGGATGCAGATTTTACTTATCAGTTTACACCATCAATTAGTTTTGTAGTTATCTAGCCATATGATGAGCTTATATGCAAAATTGTCTATTTATTTGTATGTTTGTTTGTTTGCGCTCAAATTGGATTATATCATTGGTTTATTTATCTCCTTATTGTGACATAATAATAGAACTTACGTCATAGAAACATTTGAGACTTCATGTCTGAACATCATATATTAGATCAGCTTGAGATGAGAGGAGACTAGAGATCTACTTAAAATGAGGATACTTGAATTATTGAAAATAAATTAACTAATAAAAAGGCTTTGGACTCCCTAATGGTAATCCATACATTGATAACACTGTTATTTCTACGGGTATATTCTAGTTATGAAATAAAGATTATATAAAAAAAACTCATACATCCTGTTATCATTGTTATTTGATCGGCTATTCAAATCACTGCCTGTTTGCCACGGTGATTTTTGTCATCTAAATAGACATGTAGGTTTAGGTTGGAATATTTTTCAATACAAACCTTAGCCTAAATAAGCATAAATGAATAACAAATATGTTTTCTAATATCTAAAGCGCTAGCTCTATAAGAGCCGAATCTGACCGAAAATTGAGAAATGCACATTATCTTTGGGCTCTTTCTACACTCGATAGATATCAAAAGCAAATGCGACGACTTGTAGACGACGAACCTTTTTTCCGTACTCCGACCACTCATTGTCATAATGGTGTAAGTTTGGGACTTTTCTCCGGTCATTTCTATGGAAGATCTTCAGGAATATTCAGTTCAAACTCAGTCTGCAACTGAGGCACATCCATAATTTTTTTGATCTATTAAAGACTCACAGCAAGTTCTATGCAGATTGGTTCTTTCCAACAACATCTGCTATGTGGGATAAACTTCTTCTTACTGTTTTTCCGGCAAAAACAATCCTGACATTTTTCAATCAATAGTGAAGAAGTTCTTTACCCAATGTTTGTAACTCTATGACATATCTCCCTTTTTACTAACCCTTTGATATGAAAAGTAGCCGGAAGGCCCTGCTTAAAATGACTAGAAGTAAACCAAAACAAAAAGATACGTAAATATCTACTTATATAATATATCACATGTATGTCCATATTTTTGTCGGTAACATTTGCCAAAGTAGATAACTATTAAATTCTAATTATAGAATTATCTCTCCTATTTTTTCTCAATGCATAAAAATTTCCAGGTTTAGTCTGGTTGTCTGGTTGCACACAAACAAGAAAATTCCGAGTAATGTAACATTTTTGATATTTTTTTAAAGCACAGTACAATAACGGAATTATTCAAATACTTACTATTGTCAATTTTTGACGGCCTGGGTAAACTCGTATTCAAATGAATATTTTAAGAGGGTAATTTGAAATTGTAGGGGCAGGTTGAAATCACCTTCAAACTACCCCCAAGGGGTGATTTTGAAATCGATTTCATCCTACCTCCCTCTAATCTAGAACGCAATTTAAAGTCGCCATGGAGTAAGGTGAAGCAGGGGTAATTTAAAATCGCTACAGCGGAGTCGTATTACTCTTCGCACGCGTACGTGTTTCCCTTCTAACATTTTCAACGGACGGGCATAATTCTGCAACTCATAGCTGTACACGCACTCGTCGTAAAGAAAGAAACTCAACTTGATCTTGCCCTGATCCCGAACACGCTACATGATGGCTATAAAATTGTTGGGAAGGACATGCAATCAACACATTAGTTTTGTGTCAGTAGGCACGAACCTGGGGCAAGATGTCCGATCCCAGGGTTACTACATTCTAAAGGGAAGAACGTGGGATTTGTGTTCCATTTATAGATCTTAGTCCAGAGTTTGTGCCATAGGGTTGGTACTGGCTGGGAGGTTCGAGCTAAAGTTGAGGATAGGAGATGCGGGGTTGAAATGAAGGTTATACGAGGGCGTCTCAGATGCGCTGTGTAGTAAATCAGGGGTGCCCCGCCGTGGAGTAGTAGATAATAAGTTAATCTGGTAGATTACTACAACTGTATTTTGTCTGATTTTTTTTTTTTTTTTTTTTTTTTTTTTCGAGATGAGGGAATATCATTTTGTGAAGTTTTGTTAGGATTTTACTCCTCATCTTGGTTCGTTTTTTTTTAACACAAATTTACAGACGCTGTACCCTCAAGGTGATGTGGGCGTATTTTCGACCATCGAGACAGGGAGGACCCGTCTTGGAGATTGTCTGGAACGTTTGCATTCCACTATCTAATATCGGATGTGATTGAGTTTTTTCTTTTGTTCGTTTGTTTGTTTGTTTGTTTATTTTTGTTTGTTTTGTTTCTTGTTTTTTTTTTTTTTTTATTTCAAACACTCATTACCTAGGGACGGCCGTAGGCTACAACGGCCGAAAAGTTGCGTTAAAAAATGAACGACAGAAGTCGGCACAAAACATTACATATTACTACAGTAGCTGATTCGATCCTCACTTGGGTCATCTTCTCCTGACTTCGTGACCAATTAAGATAGTATTATCAAATACCTTCAAATGAACTGAGAGTTGTAGATTGGTATGATGTTTGGACCAAGATGAATAATATAGTAATACAACATTTACCTCTACTCCATTTAACACGTATTCCTTATGGCGTTCTTTTTCTTATATTTTTTTGTAATACATTTAGTGATATTATATTCCAAAAAAAAAAAAAATGACAAAAATACTATGAACAGTGTCCAGATGAATTGTATATTGTAAACTTTGGTTAAAAAATACATACACAGTAATTCATATACATCGACATTTACTGATATTCCCAAGGTTCCATAGAGTAGCTGCCAGATGAAATAAACAGCGGTGATTCATTCCATCTTGTTTTTGTTCAATAACGACATCATATGTTTTAAAGTGGTTGCCGACCCAAGCAGGATTTGTACTTTGTTGTGATGACACTGCAGTTTCGTTTTTAGCTGCATCTCAGGAACGTATTTAATGAGCCCACAAAGGTATTACAGAATTTACCAAGGTTGGTTCAGTAACTAATAACACAAAATTACCGATGGGTGTTAGGTAGATCGTTAGGTATCAACCGACGAAATGAATGATTTAAAAGGAATAAAAGGAAGTAAGAGGGATATTAAAGTAAAAGAAAAAAAGAATAAATACATAAAAATTTTGAAAAATATCCGTACCTTGCATTAATGATTCATGGTAGCCCGCAGGTGTACTAAGAAAAGTTAAATAAAAAAGTTATTTAACATTATCTTTAAAAACGGATGTTTTATATAAAATTACCTCTAACAGTAGTTCTTGAATGTGAAATTATCTGAACTTACAGGACTTGTTCTTGCGTTATGAATTAGTGGAAATGTAACAAATAAATGTAAAAGGAACATTTTGATCAATTTTTGGTCCAATGAGAAGAATATCAGGCGTCTGAAAGATAGAAAAGCGGACTTTTACCTTTATGCAAAAGAGAAAGAAGAGATTCAGGATACATGAGGTCAAAGAAGGGACCTGTCTCATGGGTTGACATTTGACATCAAAAAATACCAGCGCAAAGTTTGGGCATTGTTAGCCTGAATAATCAAAAGACCCTAAAAAAGAACTTTATTGGAAATAAACAAATGAATCGTCCTTAGATGGTGCCTAGTGGTGTACTTATGTAATATTTTTCAAGGTTGTAGCCAAAAAAAATGTGACTGGATTCGGAAACACACATTCGCGTGTGCATGTGCAGAGTGAATATGCACTGTAGCCCACTTGGGCTATTTATGAAACTACAATGATCCTATACATATGCAGAAAAAATGAATGGGGAAAAACATTTTTTTTCCTCATGTCAATGTTAGTTCAGGTGACCCAGCTTTCAGAAAATTCGCTTTACACCATTTTTTATCTTTTACGAAAAGAAGCAAAAAGCAAAATTGCATGTCATGTTTCGTTGTGTTGTGCATCATCATCATCATCATCATCATCATCATCAGTCTTTTAACACCCGTCGTTGGACACAGACCTTCCCTAGGATTCGCCACACTTCTCTATCGTGGAGCCAGTACTTTCTGAATTCGTTAAGCTCATCTCTCCATCTAGTACCCTGCCAGCCTCGGTTGCACATGTGATCTCTGGAGATCCATGTCTTAGGTTGTAATGTTCATCGATTATCTGCCATTCTTGCAACATAGCCTGCCCATTGCCATTTGATTTTTGTTATAGATTATATGATGTCTCAGACTCCTGTTCGTCCACTGATATATTGTGCTGTCTTGTGATCTCCCCATTCGAGGTTGATTTTCTCTTATGTATGATGCATGCTTCTCAGTTTTTTGGTCTTGATAACGTTCCATGTTTCAGCTCCATAGGTGACTAATGGGAGGATGCATTGGTTGCATCCCCTTCTCTTTAGGATTAACGGGATCTCCTAGTTTTTAAAGGTTGAGCTTGCTCTACCGAAGGTTTGCCAACTTAGTCATTCTTTACTTGATTTCTTTTGCTGTCGAGGATTTCATGGGAATTTGTTCTCCTAGGTAGAAGTTGTAGTAATCTTTCTCCAGTTCTACGTCTTCGATTTTGATAGCTTCGTTTTTATTTTCGACACGATTATTACACATGACTTTTGTTTTGCCAAAGTTCACGTGTCGGCCGACTTGCATGTTTTCTTCATTTCAAAAATCCCTTTTCCTTTCTCTCCAACATCTCAGTCTCCTGTACTTCTCATGTCAACCCCCAACGACACAGTTTAAAATACCATTATCGCTATTGTATATTCATTTCTCAGCACAATTTGTCAATGTTAATGCGTTCAACTCAACGCCTCTACATGATTCATTTGGATCGCACTTTACACTGCGAAAATCAACTTTTTACAATTGCCACTTGTCGAAAAAAAATGTACTGAATACACACGCACACGCACACATATTTTTTTCTCAAGTGTACTTAGATTACCCATCTGCCATTAAGGGTAAATGGAGCCAACAAGAAATGTCTCAAAAAACAGAATTTGTAACGAAAGAAAGGAAAAATGACTGAGAGAAAGCAGCTCCAGAAAAAGATTGAAGAACTGTCATACGGCAAAATAGAAGAGGAAAACATCCTGATAGACTGATAAGAATGCATTTCAGGGAAAACTAGCCCCTTGGGAAAGAAGCGGAATAACACAAGATGATTGTATACCCGACGTTAATGTTGAATTGAGCAAAGTCAGACGGAACAAATTTTTCATCTCAATAATTGCACACAATGCCTCAGTAACCATACATAAACACGAATGCATACACACAGAAAAAAGGGAAAAAAAGAAACAGGTCTGGGTAGTCAGTTAATAGAAATTGTCAAGTGACTAATGCCATGTTGGTGGTGATCAATTAAAAAATTGAGAAAAAAAACGTGGTCAATGAATAGGTTACTTCTCCGATATTTTGCTGGGCATTGTTCATCAAAATAGTCTGAATTTTCAAAAAGAAAAACAAGCATGAATACTACCACACAAAAACTAAAGGACAATTTAGCATAAACTTACATTGCAAATCGACCCCCTGCAAAGTCCTATTCAGGGAGGAAATTTTTCAAAGGCAAAAAAAGGTTTTTGTAGACATAAGCAGTAAAAGTATTATTTCAGCCCTCTAGCTCCAACGGTGCGCCTTCTATGCGTGATATATATGTATATATATATATATATATATATATATATATACATAGCCAGTCGGACCGACTTGAAACCTGAAGAAACCTATGTTGACAGTCTTGGTTGGGGGTTCTAATTTCGATATATTCAGTGATGCTTCAGTACCGCTCTTCAAAAAATGATGGACCAGCCAGGAAGTCTTTTTTCCTGCGTGAACGAACACATTGCCCGCCATGACACCAAACAATGTCGATTTTACCTTCATGGCGTACCTGATGTGGATAACCAGTCGGAATACCTGTTGAAGTCATTTCTCCGTGGGATGCGAGAGCACAAAGGTACAGAGAGTGATGATGGCCTCGGGGGTTAATAGAGAATTAAAGAATTCTCTTTGCTCCATACTTTTTTGATAAATGCATTAGTTCTTTACAGTTCACTGTGTTCATCTTAAACACATTTGCACTCCAAACACCATCCTTACCATTATCAGAAACCGTCAACAAAAACTGTCACCAAAACTCTCAGTTTTGTCAGTTTTTAGGAGGGTCTATTTGTCTGGTTATTCATTCGTACAGGCCGTGCCAATAAATACCTTGTATATCTAGGTAAGGCTAGTTACTACCCACATTGTGAAACTGTTGTGACATAGCGTTATCAACTTTTTGCGGTATTTCTCTCATTAGTTATATTTTCTTTGCTTTTCGATCCATACAGATTATTTTTCCATATTAAAACTTTCAATGAAAACTGTCAACACAAAAAAAGTCAAAATCAACATACATTTCTTCAGTTTTTAGGTTGGTCTGGTTCGTTGGCTGGCTATGAACATTTTTTGCGTACAGGTTTTTTCAATGGAGCTAGAAGGCTGATTTTTTTTAAAAATTGCTTCAATTTGAGTCCATTTTTCAAAACTCCCCGTAAGACCTGTCCAATTTACAATGTAAGTCTAAGCTAAATTAATCCCTTAGTTTGTTTCTTGCACTGTCCACATATGTTTTGTTTTATCTCTATTATTGTTCGGACTATCCTCATCTTGGTTGTTTTCCATACAACGTTTCAGCCGTTGTACTCTGCGGCCTTCATCAGGTAGAGTACAACGACCGAAACGTTGTCCAAACAACAATAGAGATAATAATAATACTTCATCTCAAAAATTCAGAGAAACATGTTTTGTTTTGTTTTGTTTAATTTGGGATTATTATCAATAATGCCCGCCCAACAAGAGATGGGTGAAATAATTGGATCATTGATTTTTTTTCCCTCCAATTCTTTTAATTGATCACGCCCAACACAGCTTACTGCAAAAGGACGTCGGTCATGGGACGGTTTCTACTGAATGACTAACCAGACCTGTTGAAGGATGCACTTTCCTTCATACTTATTTGATCGATGTCTCTGTTCTCTACAGTTATCTGTGTACCTCACAAGTACATTCGCACTCCTAATACCATCCAGAGAATTATTTCTTTTTTAACCTTCTAGGAATTTATGACGGTAATATTATTGGCTGGATAAGATAATCAAAATCGTGGTAAAGAGAAGTGGAAATAAAAAGCCTTGGAACATTGGATGAACATTTTTGGAAATAAAAAGTAGGAAGAAAAGAAGGTTAGGAAAATCGAGAAATTTAGAATGAACACAAGAAAGGCGGGTGAATAAAAGGGTTAGTAATCTAACGGACGGGTGGATAGAAGATTGAAAAAAAAAGGATAAATATGAGGGTGGGTGAATGACAAACCTGACTGCTACAGGGTCAAACTCCAATCAAGCTGATGATGATTACTGCAACTTTTTTTATAGTACATATAATAGAAAAATCTTATATTTCTATTTGGTATAAATGTATTAATTTGTTAAAATGAAATAAGCCCTTGTATATCTGAACAAAAAACTGTCATCAATATCTGAAAACTAGTCAATACAGCTTAGTCAATAAGATAGCCTCCTGGTATTCACTTGGTCGAGAATTCAAATCACTGTAGGGGAATGCACATCTTGCATATACGTTGACACCTCTATTTCTTTTTTTTTTTTTTAAGGATTGTTCTTGTCGTTCTTGTTACGGTAGAAAAACAAAGTCAACTCCAGTTTAGGAATTTGACAAAAGGAAGGTTGGACGGGAATAAAGGGTGAATAGAATGAAGGGTAGATTGATGAGGAAAGGGGTAGATATAAGGATGTAATGATAGCAAAAAGGAAGGATAACAAGTGAATAAACATTTTGATCCTTTCTTTCCTGAGTCTCTTAAAATAAGCTCAAACGACAGAACTTGTACCTGTACGATCGACCGAAAGGAATATTACAAGTAATCAAAAGGGTTTTTGTCAAACTTGGCTCAAATTAAAAAAACAGTTGGATCACTGGACTTGCACCAGAATCATGGATTTATATAAACACTAAGAGTGAATAAAACGTTTCGGTCAAATTTTGGTCGGAATTAAAGAAGAATGGACGACAAGGCTTTCACCGACACCATTGACCGAAAGAAACGCAAAGAAATATCCGAAGTATGTTTTAATCAGATTTTATTCAGAATAAAAGAAGATGAGATTACAGGACTTATTCTTGTGTTATGAATCAGTAGAAGTGTAACACATATATTTAAAAGGAATATTTTGATCAATCTTTGGTCCAATGAGAAGAATATTAGGCGTCTAAAAGATAGAAAAGCGGACTTTTACCTTTATGCAAAAAAGAAAGAGATTCAGGACGCATGAGGTCAAAGAAGGTACATGTCTCGTGGGTTAACATTTATCATCAACATTTCAACATTCATTATTTGTGTGGAAGAAAATCATACAAGTTGTATATAAAAGCAAACATCAAAAAATCATAATTACACCATATCTAAGTACTTGAACATTAGCATTAGCGGTAGTGTTATAGATATCATATTCCTTCTTGAACTCATTTACATTTGTTGATAGCACTACATATTAAGTACAGTGCCACTCATCATCAGGGCCGGTCCCCAATGATGACTTCTTGCCATTCCAAGGTGGGTTCGAGTGTAGTACTCTTTAGCAAGGACAAAAAAAGAGATTTTTTTTTTCATTGCTAAAAGTAAACATAGCAAGAGATCAAGACTGGATAAGTAAACCAAAACTTTTTAATTATTTTTCTTATTTATTCCATTCACTTGTTCACTAATTCAGCTTTGATTGTTGACATGCCATATCTAACCTCTTTTAATTTCTTTCAAAAATGTATTCAAACGTAGGGCTCTAAAATATATCATTTAACAGTGTCACCAACCAATTGCTAAAAAAAAATTTCTGTTATTTGGTCTATCCCTATTCACTTACATCGTATATAGAATACCCTTGTATCCCCTCTTCATAAAAAATACATTCATCATCGTCAGCAGTAGCAGCAGCCGTTTAAGGCCCGTTGTCGGACGTAAACCTTTCCCAAGATTCGCAAGACTTTTCTCTCATGAGCATTGCGTAGCCAATATTTTCTAAACTTGTCTTATGCGTCTCGCCATCTAATATTCTGTCGACCTGGATTTCGCATATGATCTCTGGGGATCCACGTTGTGAGTTATGATGTCTATCAGTTGACTGACATTTTTGCAACTTGACCAGTCCAGCGCCATTTGAGTTTTCTGATGGATTTTATAAAATCAAAGACGATTGTTTTCACCTTAATATATTGTGCTGTCCTGTGATCTCTCCATGTGAGGTTGGTTATGAATCTTTCATGTGCACGTTGCATGGTTTTCAGTTTGAGGGTTAGTCTCTTGGTCAGTTTCTATGTTTCACCTCTATAACTGACTATTAAAACTCCACGATTCACTTTTTTCCTAACAATGTCAACCCTAACTACTTTAACCTACCCTCATACTTTTTAACTTTGGTACCAATTTAGTTAATTGGCTCGATTTGATTTCTTCTAAAAGATTTCTATCTTCCTCAAATTACGCTGACTTGGCTTGTATGCAATATACAGGTTGTGGGCATACATGTCTTGCATAATCAAGTGACAGTTCCTTGCCTAAGTGAAAGTTGCTTCTTTCCAATAGTTATTGTTTGAGACCAGATGAAAAGCTACGGTTTCCAATGCTAATTTTCGAAGCAAACGGACATTCCTCATTTAGAAAATTAAAGCAACACAGTCTTCCTCTTCATGGTTCTTTGCAGCATTGCCAATTCAAATATTTTTATTTATTTTTTTTCTCAATTGCAAGCCCAGCTTTGCCAATGTTTCTTTTAATTTTCGAATTTGAGAGTCCAGGGTTGCAGATTTAGATTTTTAATTATTTTTCTATTTGGAGTGATTCACACAACCGAAGAACTGAGAAAATCTAAATTGGTAATCCCAGATCGCCGTTGTGAGCAGCTTGGCCATTGTTAGTAGTTGCATGTTCCTGGCACACAGTTCTCAGTCGGCCCAGCTGATAGCTAGATATTTCTGACAGATAGGCCTTTCTCTTTTGGACCCACATATCCAGGACATGTTTCAAGAGCAATTGCAACATGTCCCCGTTATTTGTCTCGTGAGTTCGAATGATCAGAACACAGAGAAAAGGTTTGTGAATAGGATTGGTACTTATCACAGGCTGTAAGACTGATGTGCCTGATCTCCCCGGTACAAAGTAGAATATTCACACTAACTGAAAATACCCATGATCCAGGCAGTTATCTTTAAATACATAGCACTGGAGGTCCTAAAATAAGGAACATACAGTCGTAAAACCTCGAGTTAGGAAATGATTTATTTTTTTGCCGCTAAAGGTTCCAGATAACTTGCAAACATAATGCAGCAATCATTTTTGGAAAAACATTTCAAATGAAATTCAGTTCAATTTATTTTTGTAAAGAATTAGTTTCGTTCTCACACATTGCAGTTTTCGTAGATTCTTTATTAACTTTGTATATAATATTATCTGGAGACTAAATGCAAAATTGAATCCTGAATAAATTCAGTAAATGTAAAAAATAATCAAATAATAATTCTGTTTTTTTTAGTTTTACTTTTATAAACAGAAAACTTACAATACTATAATGAGAGCCGCTTTAAGCTTCCATACTTTAAAATTCGAAACGTTAATTTTTGTCATGCTCCTGGAATGGATTTTTAGGAAATTATTACCCATGGCCATCTAAATAGAAATATCTAAAACCTACAGCCATTGTTTTAGGTTAAAACGTAATTTTAAAGGAGGTAGCAAAGAGTTTTTGTGATTTTTTGTTATGCGTAGGAGAACGTCAGTAATAATAATAGGTATAGCTTATGATATTCAGGTGCTAGAGCAACTGGATCGAAATTTTATTCAATCAAAACAAATGCATAGAACATTCTTATTTCACAATCAAAAGCGAAATCAATTCTTTACAATAAATAAGTAAAAATATAGATTTAACTTTTCAAGAAAAATAGATAAATATGTATACAAAATAACAAAGATGAAAGCGGGTATTTTCTACAATTAGAAGTTGACGTAATCAAATTGAAATCAATTTTTTTTTTCACACAAAAAAAATCAAATATTGCCGATTTAGCGCAACATACTCATAAACAATAAAACGTGAAAAAAAATTGTTTGCCACGCTTGCCTCGGACGCACCCAAAATCACCTTACACAACACTTGGGGTTGCAGGCATCACAGGTTAAGATCTATTGAATGCCTATGGCCAACAGCTTTAACTTTGAGCACAACACCCAATTTGTAAACCCCTATTTCTTTGCTTGAGCCTTACAATCTCTGTTCAGTAGACGTGAAGGAAGAGGGGTAAGGATTGGAGGGTAGACACAAAAAAGATTTAATGATGAAAAAAAAAAACTAATTTGTGATGTATTTTTCCGACTCTGATCAAACGGGTGTACTTTTGGAGAACCCAGTCAAAAGATTACATTTCCGGTTGGCACACCGTGGTACCGGATGTAGGTATACGTCTATCCTAATGATCCAGGCGTCTGACGCAGTTGGCTTCTATTTATATCACGGGTGCATGGTGGGATCTTCATCTGAGAAAGAGGTACTTTTCCTCTTGTTTTTAATCAGGATTTATTTGCTATCTCTGTGTGTTTTTATGGTAGCCAGACTCTTTGACGTGGTGCCCTAACTAAAATTCCATGCGTTCCCCTGTGAATGCCAAAGGACAGGTAACATCTACTAGATTCACACGAAAGAAAAAAAAAAGTAAAATACAGATAGACGTCTGGTTAGTCATTCCATAGAAAACATCAGATAACAAACGTCGTATGGCAGCATTGAATATTGGGGGTGATCAATCAAAAAAAGGGTTGATCATGAGTAAGCTTATTTCTCTCATCTTTTGTCAAAAAACTAAAAAGTCTGCATTTTCAACGAAAAAGCATAAACGCCTAAAATGAATTAGGGATCAACGAACCATTAATTTACATTGCAAATTGAAGCCCTGA
Source organism: Thysanoteuthis rhombus (assembly GCA_963457665.1). Taxonomy (NCBI): domain Eukaryota; kingdom Metazoa; phylum Mollusca; class Cephalopoda; order Oegopsida; family Thysanoteuthidae; genus Thysanoteuthis; species Thysanoteuthis major. Next base: position 12,040,487 of record OY735237.1, on the reverse strand, counting down.
ATAAGAAACAAATTGGGGGTGGGGATGAAAAGGATTTTCTTAAACGAAATGAAAATTAAACATTTAAATATTCAGCCCTGTGGCTCCACTGGAGCAGCCTGTACGATCATAATCAACGCTCCCTTGTTCAGGATTGAGCACTCTTTAAGTGAGGTAACTCGTTCATTATAAGCTTATGCAATGCTCTTCCAACTTGGGAATACAGCACTCTGGTAGATGCAAAATTATGCGTGAGTGGATACATCGCTTGAATTCAACCTTACTGACCGTCTAGTTCTACGTAGGGCAGAGATATTATGCCAGCCTCTGGGTCTGAAGCGAAGGTTTCTATCATACGTCGTGGTACTGAATGGGATAATGGATAGTCTATTACAACACTGGAGAGTTGTAATACAACAAAACAGCTCTCTGTGGATACATAATATATATATATATATATATATATATATATATATATATATATATATATATATATAGCGACCCAGCTGGACCAGCATGGAAACTGTAGAAACATATGATGACAGTTTTAGTTGGGGGAGAAGTGAGATATTTAATCGAAAGAAGATAGAAAACAAAGAAACAATTAATGAAGAAAAGTGAAAGAAAAGAATATTTCATGTAAAGAAAGAAAAGGGGGAGATAAATAACAGAGAAAGGAAGGAAAATGAAATTGAAATGTGTGAAAGAAGAAAAGAAGAAAAGGAAGGAGCGAAAATTAAGTGAAAGAAGAAAATCCAAGGGAAAGAGAGGAGATGGATTTGTAAGATCGGAAACAAAGAAAGAGAAAGGAAACCTAATGGAATGAAAGGAACGAGATTTCAAAAGAAAGAATGACTGAAAGAAAGAAAGGGAACAGCTTTAAAAAATAAAATGAACAAAAAAAACTATGATAAATAAACAGGGATAGACGAGACCAGACAAGGTATATTCAACGATAAAAACAAACTAACAATCTTATTTCACACTAATCAAACACACGTACTTTTAAAGTACGCGATCAAAAATGTACATATCCGGTTGCTACTTTGTAGCACCGGAAGTAGAAATACGAGTATTCTGAAAACCTAAACCTGCAAAGCCATTTTTGTCATGTAAACCAAGTCATTATTCTTACCTTTAATAATAACAGAATTGGTCCTATTTGGTGGCTGAGACAGTTGTAAGTTTACCAACAATGCCAGGATGTGTTTGAGTAGAGATAGAAGCGAAGATTTCGAATACTGATTTTCCAGGAAGGTCAAAGACTGCAGCTCAGGAGATGGCTGCAATGCAGATTCGCTACTCCTTTTTTGGCTTTGTGGGCAAAATACAAGAACAGGGGCATTGGTATTAATTAGTCTCGCTTAGTGTTGCACATGAGTAAATTCCCTCACGAAGATCGAACCCACAACTCAGTGGTAAAGATGTGCTGTACAAGCTCAGCAAGGCGCTCAAGTACAGAATTGGGTATCCAAGAAAACTGTAAGTACGGATAAACAATCTCCTGGCTGATATTTTTAAAACTGGAAAGCTCCAAAGGTTGGACATTTTCCCATCTACGTTGTCTGCATACCAAAGCTCGCGTTTCAGTGCCAAGCATGAACCGACACCGACATATGCTGAACTGAGATCGTGTCCCTCACTCTCACTATGCGCCACCAAGCCCTTGGGAGCAAAGTAAAAGTTATAACACTGTTCAACCCACGCCACATAGTTGTGTCTCGGTGTTCCTGATCGTAGGACGAAGCTCAGCCGGTCACAGATATTAGAAACCAACAACCAATATTGTTAGCACAACTGCTCGGACAGTCTGTCTGGCTAGGTATGTATCATAACTACAGGCAGCTTCAATGAAGCTAAAGGGCTGAAAATTTGATATTTTCTCCTAATTGTATCTAGAAAATACAGTTACTTTTTTAAAAATCCCATCTAATAGGGCTTTAGTTGGGTGGGGTCAATTTACTATGTAGGTTTATGCTGAATTGATTCTTTGGTTTGCGTCCGACTGTTTCTGAAAAATTCTAACATTTTGGGTGATATTGCAAAAAAAAGGCAAGAGAGAGTAACTTATTGATTGATCACCTTTTTCCATTTTTTTTTAATTCATCACCCTCAAAAAGACGTTGGCCATGTGACAGTTTCTATTGAACGACTAACCTGGCCTGATTTGTTTAGTTTGCGGTAATTTTTTGCCTTTGATTATTGTGAAAATGTTCAAAAGAAATGCAGATACCCTTGTAAGTCAGAAAAAGAAACATTTGTAATTATGAATATGGTAACTGTGCACCATTCAGAATTCAGAAAAAAAAATGTCAGATCTCAAGGGGTTTTCGGATAAGAAATTGTGTACCTATATAAAAACAAGACTGGTTTCTCCAGGGTAAAAAACACAACTCTGACAGAAGTTAGTGGTATATTTCAACTTTTGTAAAAACGTTTTTCATTCAACGGAAGAACATCTTCTAAATTTGGTCATGGAAAGGAGCTAAATAAAATAGTATCTAGATATTTTCCAGATATGTGGCATTGAAATCTATATAATTCTTACTCTCTATCTATATATTCCTCTTTCTTTCTCTCTCTTTTATCTTGATTTTTTCATTTCTGTCTTAACTGGGAGTCTGACATTGTCATAGTTATTAAGCAAAGAAAATAGAATCAAAATTCAGTTGGAATTCGGCATTATCAACGCGACTGCTACAAAAATTGACACGAACGAAATTGTCGGTTTATAGAAGTCGTCAACCAAAATTTTCACCAAAAATGTCAACATCGGTTTTTTTCAGTCTTCAAGTAGGTCTGGCTGGATAATCTGGCTTGTTGTCTTATTGCATGTACAGACAACATAGACCGAGCTGGAGGACTAAAATTTAGATATATACTCTTTATGTGTAAAAAAAACATTTTTTTTTTCATTCTTGGGAAATTCCACCACAAATAGGTTTTTAATGAAGGGAAGTCAGTTTGCAATGTAAGCTTAGACTAAATTGTTCACTTGGTTTGCGTCCGATGGGGTTCATAGTTGTTTTCTTTTTTTTTTGTTATTCTAGTGATCACCGCCCAATAGAAGGTGAGGTAATTCATTCATTGATCATCCCTTTTTTCTCAATTTTTTAATTGATCACCTACAATACTGCACGCAACCAACAGACGTTGGACACCTGACAGTTTCTATTGAGTGACTTACCAGACCTGTTCTCATATCTGTCAGTTCTGCTTTTTTCTTTGTTACGTAATTGCTACTTAATTATAAGTCAGAGAAAATTATTCCAGTGATGAAGAATAATTATGAAAAATAACTCATTTATAGCTCGACCTGTATCAACCTACTTTGTACATAGACGGATATAGAGTGACACCCCTCATAGCAAAAGGAGTCTCTAACCCCTTACAGCAAAGGAGACTTATTGTAAGATTTCACTCAACGAGAGGTCCCAATTGCACAAAAAAATCTCTTAGTAAGATATTGCAAGAATAGAAAAAAACTACAAAATTTCATAGGGTTATTCAGAATAATCTAGATTTCATTTATGATTATCTAGAATTTTATCTAGTACCTAGACGATCATTTCCAGACAAACGTACTGACATTCGGTGAATTATTATAACATATTATTCCTTTGTTTATTACATTACTTACTTGTCCATTCGTATTTATACATTGTTTAGAATGTACTCAATAGATAATACATCTTTATAATGGTCTCAAGGTTTTAGAGATCCGATATTTTCATTTGGAACGAATTTCTGAAATGGCATAGTCGATTCATTATCTTGACGAATTTTCATTTAACGGAACATTTTGTGGGAGAGATTGTCCTTGTTGGGAGGGGTTTCGCTGTACAACAAAACAAAATGGTAGACATGAAATACAAAACATGGTATTTAAAAACGACTATGAAACAGTCAGAGGTAACATAACTCTGCCAACACCAGACAATAACTAAAGACAGGATGGAAATCAGTTCGTATATAGCTACAATAGAAGGGAGATGACCCTGTTTCAAAATCTCTTACATCAGACTCATCATCATCAATCTTTCAATGTATGTCGTTAGACATAGACCTTCCCCAGGATTCGCCACACTTCTCTATCATGGGTGTCGCAGAGCCAGTACTTTCTGAATTTATCTAGCTCGTCTCTCCATCTAATATTCTGCCTGCCTTCTCTATCATGGTCATCTCAAAGCATGTGATCTCGGGGGATCCATGTCGTGAGTCGCAATCTCCATCGGTTGTCTGCCTAAGTGACTATTGGGAGAATGCATTGGTTATAAACCCTTCTTTTTAGGATTAATAGGATCATGGTTGGCACACTGAAAATTATTTCAGACTATTGTGCACCTAATTAAGTGAAAATAAAATCCTGAATCAGTTCCAAATTTTAGCCATCCACCCCTTACCCGATCGCCCAACTTTCAGGAAAATTTAATCTTAATTCATTGAGAACTATTTGATACATTGGGAGGACAGCCGGAAGATAGACAGACGTGAGTGAAACATATACCTTTTTTAACATTGTTCTCCTTCAGGCTCCATATCTTTCGACGAAGGAAAATGGAGTGGTTATTTACACAATTTGACTCTAAGATGATACTCGCAAAGGTTAGAAAAGACCTTATCCTCTCCTTTTTGGCGGGTCACCATATTTTGATGCCCCTCAATCTGCCCTTAATCATGCCACTCATGTTTTGATAGGGCGCCTTCGAAGTCCGGATCTTCTGGATTTTCTTCTGTTCCTATTCTATCCTCGGTTAGATAAACTATTTTCGACAATTCAAATCCCCAGGTCGTAAAACAAGAGGATGATGGGTATTACTTTACTATTCTGAGCCATGGCGTCTTTCAAGTGCAGAGGGGGTCTCTTTATGATCACTGGCTTACGGCACCTGGTGTTCCCAGACGGTCAACCATCTCCACGTTGCTTAACTCCGATGATATTACAAACACCTATTAACACATTGCGCTTATGCCGTTCAAACAAATGTATATTTAGATTAAAACAGCAAAATTATTGTTGAAAACTCCGGAAATTAATTACCGAGAGAAACTGGAATACAAGTCTAAAATCCAAAACGTCAAAGACATTCTCGAACTTGAAAGACTCTTACGTAAAATTTAGCGTCAGGTTTTAATGAGATGTAAGTTAATTACCGTACAGCATGGTAGGCTCCAAATAGAATGCCTTAGTATCCTGAATGCCATCGGCGAATAGTGATGTCGCTTTTTATAAGTTCCACTGTACGGTCACATAATAATTCTAATTAATCGGGACAATAGCGCCTAGAGAAACCGGAAGTAGAACCAGCATTGATGACGTCGCACCTATTTCGAGGGAAGAAAGTGGAAGTAAGGTTTGTGAAGTTGAGGAACGGTGGAGATCCGTTAGAACAGAGATGAGAAATTCACAGGAAGTGTAAGATATGAGAAAAAAACCTGCAGAGTAAGTGAAAAAAGCAGAATAATCTGCTTATATAATGGACTGTGATTTTCTTTGCTCTCTCTCCGTAACTATGAACTCTTCCAGTTAAAGGTAATGTTTCTCTGATAAAAAAAATATATAGAATACCCACCAAATAATGGACCCTTCAACTTTAGGACTTAGCAGTAATTTTTCAATTTTATTATTTACTAGTATATTCCTATAGTCAAAAATTAGGTCTTTTATTAATGATAAAAAATGGTTCACTATTACAAAACGTCGAGTCAAACCATTGATAATTTTTTTTTTTTTTTTTTTTGCCGGGCAGTTCTGCATATGATATCTTGGGATCCATGTTCTGACTTGTGATGTTCAGACATTCTTGCAACGTAACCAGCCCATTGCCATTCGATTTTGCTTATAGATATCCCTGACTCCGGTTTTTTTTCTCTAATTAATGACGCTGTTTTGTAATCTCTCGTACGCATTTGAATGCTTCTCAGTTTGAGATTTGATCTTTTGGTTCGATCCCAAGTTTCAGCTCCATAGATGACTATTGGGAGGATTCATTGGTTGACCCTTCTTTTTAAAACTAATGGAATTTTCTTATTCTTAAACTTCGGGCTCGTTCCACCAGAAACTTGTCACCCTAGAGTGATTCATTGCTTAATTTATTTCCTCTTTTGAGCATTTCATAGATACTTGTTTTCTTAGGTAGATGTAGTGGTCTACTTTTTTTCGGGTCTGCATTTTCAAAACTTTGTATTTAATTGCTCAATATTCCCGATAATGCTTAAAGTTGATAATGCGTGCCACCAGCAGGAAACGAAAGGTCCAGGTGGTATATAAGTGCATAGCCACTTGTGCCGTCGGAATTAGTTTTTATTACTTTTATATTTTCTTTCAATCTTTGATTTCAGCATTTTTTACGTCATTAAAACACAAATGAAATTTCAAGTTACTATGTCAGTTACGTGACAAAAGACATCTGCACATTGTTAATTATCATAGGTGTAGATTTATCAGGTTTCCCAGTGTCAAGAGTTCAAGTCTCACCAAAAACTTATATAGTGGCAATAAAAAAGATTTAAAAAATTAAGATAAAGCGAATAATAATAAAAAATGAATAATGAAAGTTCAGTCTTTGAAATTCAATAAGTCCTTGAATTTTTTTCACGGGAAATAACTTGTGAAATTAATATTAACTGACTGAACCCTTGGGAATTCCAACAATGGTGACAATTTAGATAATCCATTGTCCTATACCTTTTCTCTCTCTCTCTCTCTCTCTCTCTCTCTCTCTCTCTCTCTCTCTCTCTCTCTCTCTTATCCTCATACTCTATCTCATCACCCCCCCCAATCTTTGTTGCCAGTCAGGATTTTTTTCCATCCCGGTGCATTACAAATATGGATTAGCTTCATACACAAAAATCTTCTTACGATCTCAGTAAACTACCGAATCCTTCCTCTCCTCTGTTTTCCAACTTGCTCATTAAGCGACTCAACTTTGTGGTGTTCTTTCTATTATCCTTCCTTCTATAAAACTAACTATTTTTTCTGTCATCCCCCCCCCCTCTCTCTCTCTCTGTTCAAACACTTATCATACTTTCTTTTCCATCCTCTTTTTTCCTACCGTTTTCTCGATTACCTTACTCTCTTTTCTGCCTTGTCTCTTCTTACCCTCTCATTAAACTACCTAAGCTTCCCTATGTGTTATCACTGAAAGCATAACATTCGATAGATAAGAATGAGCAGAACATTAATATGGATAATTGTTTTTATTCATTCTAAAAATGGAAATAAAAATCAGAACAATTAAACAATTATTCTGCTTATTTGCATGTACGACCGTTACATTTTCAGATTATTATTCATTATTCTCATATCTCTTATCGTTTATCTTGATCCCTCCCTACATACACTTACAATGTAATGAACAAAGGGTAGACTTGGAGAATGTTGCATAAGCTTATTCTGTTTTCACTTTAACCGCCATTCATCGTATCTCACCACGTGTAATCTGAATTTCCCCAAAAGTGCTGAAAAATCCAGGAGTGTATTATCTATGGAGACATCATCTTTATACATATCTGTGTACACTGGACAATGCATTTTCATTCAAGATTAAAGTTCAACCAGGGTTTGGGGATTATCTACATAAACAGATTATACACTGGATTACGGTATCCATAACTCCTTCTTAACAAGTCTGAAGCCTACAGATAAATAGTAGACCACAGAAATGTAGACGAATAATATAAGTAACTTATATTGACAAATATATTAGTTTCATTTGCCTTTGCATGTTATTGTGCTTAAAATAGAAAGAACCCATGTACGATAAGTTGCTTTAACGAAACTACAAAGCACTCAGAGAGTGCATGCATCAACCAACGTTATTATAAGGGATGGGTAATTATGCGAAGATCCACCCGAAGATTCAATCGGTTTTTCGAGAGCCGATTGTCCACCTGCCCCCAAAATATTATTGAAATCCATAGAGAACTATTTGAGATATTGTGTGGTTGAAAACATGAAATGTTGACGATATTGTATGGTTTTGACATACACTTATAACATAGGGAAGGTAAAGGTGCGTAGATTCACTCCAAAATTCAATCAGTTCTCTCATAGCTCGCTGTCCATGTCAAATTTTCGAAGAAATTCATCGAGGACTTTTAAAGATATCACGGGGGAAATAATGAACGTACTTAAAGAGTAATAAAAAAAATCATATACATAATTGTAACTGAAAATCTCTATCAGTCGAAATTCAGTACTTTCGGAGACATCGTGTGGACCAACGCACAGTTGAGTCAAAGTCCATATGCCTCTTTCCAATTTTGTTGACAGAGATAGATCATATACTTTATTTGCTGAACATCTGTTTGCTACAGTAATCATCATATCTCAGTTGTCAATACCCACGGGATTGCGACACTTCCAGCCAAAGGAATCGACTATGCATGTCACAGCTCATCCTATAAATAAATTTGGATTAATTCTTGGCAACTGACACACCTTCTCTTCAAGATCTTGTACGTATCTTCGTAGTAAAATCATTTATAATGTACTTCCCTAGTAAAATCATTGTTATGTATTTGTATCGTGAAATCAATTACGATACATTTGTATAATTCACACGATACCACTATCTGTCAGTAAAACCACTGATGGATTTTAGTATGGATTTTACAAGTATATTATTGTTTTCGAGATCATCGCTTGTGATTACAAAGTTTTAACTGAAAATTTGTACATAAGCTTAAACTTGGATTTTTTCGCATATTTCCGCATGTGTCCAATGTTCCTTTGCCGGACGCTTCAATCCGGCATTGGTGGTCATATTTTGGCACAACGTGGTCATAGAAAGACCCTGGGGTGGACTGAACAACTACCAATTGGACACAGCGTTATAATTAGATATATCAACATGCTGATATAGAAAATTTGACTATTAACTATCAAAATGTTCTCTTTTTATAGTTCATTTTTACACTTTGTATACCAAGGACTCAACGAAATATCTAATTTACCTACATCTTCATTTTTGACATTACTGTCAAATAAAATAGACTTCAAACAAATTTTTTAAAAAACTTGCAGAAAGACTAATATAAAAACTAAAATGCTTTAAAATTACTTTTACTTGTACGTCAACCAGCTATTCATGAAACCGCAGAATTACGACTTTTCCGTTCGAAGTATCCTGCGGTACTCAAAAGACAAGAGAACTTCTGCATTGTATTACCTTTTGTGTAATTACGGTAATTATGGGGATATTTAAGCTGCTTCATTAAGCTCTTCGAAAGGTTTTCATACCGTTAGGGTTGATGTGTCTGTCATACATTCTCTCGTAGAATTTCTTTTTTGATGCCTACTAAACATCATTAGAAATATTGTTTGAGGATCGTAAAAAGTCCACCGCTCTGTGATACCGGCTTTTAGCTGGTGATATTAAATTGGCTGCTTTTGAGATAGAAAAATTTCTTTTATGCATATACATGCATACACATACATACGAACATACATTCGCACATGCAGAGAGAATGAAAAACACATGAATACACCCATACATGTGCACGCTAATACGTGCATATTAGATATGCACGTACATACGTGCATATTAAATATGCACGTACATACGTGCATATATATGAATTTATATATATATATATATATAAACAGAGAGAGAGATTGTTACATATATATATATATATATATATATATATATATATATATATATATATATATATGTATGTATGTATACTGAGAAAAAAACAAAAGTGGGAAATGTATGTGGACTTTATTACAGATATATGTGTGCGTTGTGGGGTCGTGTGTGTGTCTTAAATACGACTGATTTATTTTTTATCAGTTTTGAGAAGGTTACCTCACAGTTTCTGTGATAAATCTATAATAATACTATATATATATATGTATATATATATGTGTGTGTGTGTGTGTGTGTGTGTGTGTGTGCATATGTGTGTCTGTGTTTGATACACACACACACATGCGCGTGCGTACTTACCAAATATACCACTATAGATCTGACGATTGATTATTTCACTTGTATTACTATGAATACATTTTTACTGTAAAAGTACTTGCTTTGCATTTCTATAGTGTACTCATTCTCTACGATTTCCTATAGTAAAATCATTTCTAGGGAACTTCTATCCATGCATTTAGCATTTGCTGTGTCACTGTGATGAACAGATTTTCATAGTTCATTTTTAGAGTACGGACTAAAATTATCTATTTCATTCCGAAACTTATCAATCATTCCCTTGAATGAAATCTTGATGGCACTGCCGATCACTAATAAAAAGAAATCAATTTGGCTATTGTTCAACTGAAACCGTACTTACGTTTTGGAATGAAATATAATGATTCAATCCGGGGTATGAAGCAGAAGAATTCCATACACGCTAGTGAGAAAATAACGCAGTGCAACGTTTGGAAACTTTTTTGTTCCGTGGTGATAAATGTTATTCTCTGATTGAATACGTCGAGATAGTATAGAAAATATCTATTCCCTTCAAACTTTCATTTTTACGGCCAAGACAGAGATAATTTGAAATCTAATCAATTTCAATTGGACAACGAGCAAATTTAGACATTTTTGAACACATAAGGTGTGAAAGAATTTACTCATGAATACCACTATCCGGGCCAGAAAAGCAAAATTCAAGGTGAATAATAGCCAGTTTCTATTGCAATCAGAAAATAGCACTCATTTTCTGGGAACAAAAATTGTGTTGCATGGGTCGCCTATATCAATGGTTTTCCAACTTCATTCTATGGCAGCACCCTAAGAAATATATTTGACTTTGGAGGCACACCAACACTGTACTCAATAGACAGGGTTATGATTAATGTCCCCACCAATTTTCTTTCGTGGCTTCCATGGGACCAAAAAGCCAGTGGGCAACTTGAAAAACTGAAAGTGCAGATAATATTTTTTTTACTTTTGGGACAATCATTGATTTTTGTCAAAAGGTTATGAAACAAAGGTCAGTTACTTATAACAAGGAATGTATAACAGAAGAAATGATTTATACGGTGTATTGATTTTCCTTTAGTATTGTCAAACTCTTGCTATTGTTGGGGTTGACTTTAATTTCCTCTTCCTAACATGAATGACGCGAAGTTCAGGCTTCCGGTTAAGACTGAAAAGGTGGAAAGGTTATAAAATTTGAATATTGGATAGGGAAAGGAGGAAGAAGAGAGGGTCAGGCTTTATTCATACGTCATCAATATGCAAAAGGAAGACACCGAGTGAGAAAAAAAGAATGAAAGCGGGAAGGAAAGAAACAAGCAAAGAAACAAAGAAATAGTGAGAGAAAGACAGAGGAAATTTGAGAGAGAAAGAGAACATGGAAATTAATGGACGCTTGATTTAATTATCTGGTGTCACTAACCAGATTTTTCAGATTAGAATGTTCTGCTTCTTTTTTTTTCTTTTTCCTCTTCATCATCATTCTTTTATTGTTTTTTTTTCTTCTCTCCTTTTCTCAGTCCTTGCTGTCCACAGTAGAAACTTGAAATTTGCACACACACACACACACACACACACACACACACACTCCTTTTAATAAGTACGGAAAACGGTTTTATATATTTTTGATAATTTGGACTGGTGGCAGGAATAGTTGTATTTTCCAACCACTGTATACGCCACGTGTACAGGTTACTCTAATGGAGTCAGAATGAGGTTTGACCCTAAATCAACCAAGCTTGTTCATTATTGAACAACCGTAGCCATCAAAGGCAGAAAAGAGTTCTATCCCTTTTTATATGTGCGTGTGTTTGTGCGTGTTCTAGTGCCCCTGGCCACATTGTTGTGTCTCCAGACTTGAAAACTGGCACCAGTACTTTGGCAGACCCTTTTCGAAAGTAAGTTTAGGGGAAAAAAAGCTTTTGGGGGACATTTTTTTGCCTTATTTTGTCGGATGAAGTTTATAATAGAATCTTGATGTTTGCTTTTGCACTCTTTCAGATGAAAACTCCACTAATGTCCTAAGTAGAATTTATTCGAACAATATTTATTCTTTGATAGATTTTTTCACTTTAAGTTTTTACACAACCGTTTTTCAATTATTGGATGTGATGGCAAGTTTATTACTATAGATATATTCCCATATTTTTCTGTCGTTTCATAAATGTGTTTTAGACCAAAAAATAAAAAAATCCAACATATTTCAGCATTACATTTGACTTGAGAATTTTGATGAAAAATATATTACTTTTATTTAAGAAAAATCTCTTTAGTTCAATGTTTAGAAAAGGTTAAATTTTACTGCACGACATTATTTCCCCTTGTGTGCGACCACACCATCTAAGGCGCTCGCCGGTTATGAACTTTTGAAAAAAAGTTGTCATAAAAAAAATTAACGTCACGTAAAGAAAGAGACGAGCGAGAAAGCTGCATTTTAAGGATTTTGTTTAGGGCTAGATTTTACAGGATTAGTTTTAGGGGTTTAGGGGCAGAAATTTTGTTTACGAAAAAGAAAGGTCGCATGCCATATATACGCAGCCCATCGTCACTATGGTAACAGGTGAATAACTGAAGACATAAAATCTCTCGTCTGTCACTGACCAAGACATTAAAGTATATAATGGCGATCCAAGAATTTTAATGCTTTCTACATAAATGTTGATGATGAACAGAATACAAAATGGCCGCCAAGGTGAAAGCAATTTTGGCGGGATTGTATGAGAGGGGCGAATGCAGCCGTTCCTTCTTGTCTGGGTCTGGGTTGGTGATGGAGTTAGGTGTACGGGGAGGGTGCTTGTTATAGGGGGAAGGGGTGTTCTTGACAAGATTGAAAAGAAATGATAGGTGAGGGGAGCGAAATCGAAATAAAAAATGAATTAAGAAGGAGAGAGGAAGAGAAGGAATATCACGAGTAAATTTTGAAAAAAAAATGAAGAGGAAGGAAAAGAAAATAACTGAGACATAAATAAAGAAAAAGATAAATGAGAAGAAAGGAGGTGAGAAAGAAAGATAGGAAGAAAGTAAAAGGGAGTAAGAAGAAGAAGAAGAAGAAGAAGAAGAAGAAGAAGAAGAAGAAGAAGAAGAGGAGGAGGAGAAGAAGAAAAGATGAAAAAAGACTAGAGAAGTAAAAAAAACATAAAGAAATTTAATAAAAATTAGTAGAGAACAAATAGAAATGGAAAAGCAAGATTAGCTTGATAATTCGCTCAATAGAAACCACCATGGGACGTCTTTCAGTAGCATGCTGTGTTGGGGATGATCAATCAAAATAATTGAGAAATGTTCATCAATGGATAATTTATTTCACACGTCTTTTGTTGGGTTGTGAAAGTCAGACTTCGAAAGATAAAACGGCGTGAATGCTGCTGAGCAGAGAAAAGACCAATTTAGCATAAACTTACATTGCGAAATGAACCTCCTCTAAAAACCTATTTTTAGAATAGCCGTATTTTTTAGTCATACTATAAGAATAAATGCTAAAAATTTTAGCCTTCTAGCTCTATTGATGCAATTTGAACGCACAAAACATCCAGTATACCCCAGCTAACTAAGGGTCTCTGGCACTCCTTTGCGGGATTTTCCAATTATGGCTGACAGGGGTAGTTAAACCACAGGAAAAAAGCACTACTCAGTTGGTAGATGTCTTAGCTGTCTATAAGGTTTTATGATTCCTCTGAAAGGATACCACAACAGTACGGATATATATTAATCCGTACATGTTTTCATTGATGGTGTAGACATGTCTCGGGAGGTATTCCCATCTTCGGTAGTGTGCGTTTGTACCATTTAGTGGTTATGAGTATGCTGTGGGACATCAGTCTAATATCAGGAGCTTTGCTTTGAGAGCAAAAAATGGGATCCCATCAGCTAGGGTCATCCTATTGAATGGGACTTGGTTCAGTTTGTGATGAAGTCTGGGGTATTAGCAGCAGTAATCGGACTTGGAGAGAACATAGGGTGTCAGGGTAGGAAGGATGTGGTTTGTTGTTAGAATGTGTGGGTAGGTTAAGGATAGTATAAATGGGGTGGTGATAAGATTAAAGAACTTCATATGTATTAACCTTACAGGTCATTGAAAATATGTTGCTTCTGATTTGTACAAGTGGTATGCACTACCAAGTTTTTGGTTGTTGTAGGTCTGAGTGACTTTGAACCCAATATATATATATATATATATATATATATATATATATATATATATATATATATATATATATATATGTGTGTGTGTGTGTGTGTGTGCGTGCATGTGTATATGTATGTGTATTTGTGTGTGTGTGCTTATGTGTGTGTGTGTGTGTCTGCCTGTCTCTCTGTATATCTGTATGTGTATGTGTGTGCTTGTGTAATTGAAAACGGTTATATGATCCAACAGAATGATTATAAATTGTGTCACATTATATTGAATCTCTTATACAAAAATGATCTCCCATTATTAAACGGTAAATGTTTTTCTTAATCTACACAATATGAATAGAATGAACAATCAAAAAAAATGTGACTACTGTTGCAGGAATCGAACCTGCGACCAATGTGGTAACTGCTTCATCATAGCGTTGTTCTTGCCTTTGAGCTGTTTATGCATATATGGAGAAAGAAAGGCACGTAGGAGAGGTTAATACATTAATTCTAAGCTTCTCTCCTGATGATGTTATTTGAGTTCAGAAATTTCGTACCACACCAATTTTTTTAGATGGAGAGGACTTCCATGTACTTGAAATCTCGGATTTTTACTGGTACAGAGCTCAAACGCAACTTCCAGGCAATTACACAAATACCTCAACACGAAACAGGTTTAAATGCACGCGCACAAATATATAGATAACTCAGTAATGATGCCGTGATTTCTTTTCTTGGTTTCCCTAATCCCCTGTTCCTTTTCCCGTAGTTCATACCAAAATTATACGTTTAATAAGTTCCTCTTTATACTTATCCTAAAGTGCATGTGTAGTGATCCTAGGAATTTGGATGTACCAAAGAGAAGCAATAAAGTACTTCCTTTAGATGGAAAGGTAAAAATTACCAAAAAAAGTCGTATTCTAAGGTTACAATGATTTACGGTAAGAAGAAATATTCTATCCAACGAATAAGTTTTATTCCATTATGTTCTCATAATTGTTATATTTTATCATTAATTGGAATTGCCTTTTTCCTAATGAACCTAATTTATCAATTAGATTTTAACATATTTAAGCATGTATTGAAAAAACAGTGCACGTAGGATTCGGTACGGTTTTAACATCTTGGAACGAATCCCCATCGGGTAAGTGAGGTTTACTGTAATAGATTTTGTACAAAAAGCATTGGAAAATTTTTTATCAGTCAAATTAAGTTCAGGACTACTTTATTAATCCATGAACAGTATCACTTTCAGAAATAACTCAGTCGTAAAAATATTGGTTATTAAGCCCGTAAGCCAAATGTTAAAAATCTATTCCTAAAAACTAAAAGGTTTCTTTAAAATTGATGTTGTGTCGTGACCAATTTAGAGTTTTATTCAACATCACATGAGATGAAGAAGTTATAAAAATAAATGTTCTTGCTCCGTTAAGACATTCGAGACCTTAAAATTACACTCACAAAAATGCATAAATACACACGTATACGTGACTATCTTGGTATTTCAAGTAAAATTCACTCTACCAAGCCATCATACAGGCCAAAACATACACGCGGACATTGGTGCAGTGATTACCAAAGGGGGTGCTAATAGGGTGCCAATTGGGTGCCAATGGGGTTGTAGTGTGCGCTGGACGGCAACGTTGAGGTTGAAAGGAGTTGGACGACAGCGGTTGGTGAAGGGATTAAGGAACAAAGAATACAAATTCGATTTTGCATGAGGTGGGGGTGTAATACCAATAAAATATATGTTTTAAAAAAGGGTCCGCAGTCTGGAACTGAGTATTAATGCATACGACAGCTTATGTAAATTTGAACCAGCTCTCCAATCAGTTGCAGGTTCGATTCCTGCTGTTGCTCTGTTCTCAATTATTGTTTATTCTATTTGCGTTGTCTAAGCCAGGTGATACATTCTCTGTGTAATAACGGAAGAATAATTGAAATAAGAGTTTCAATTTTGATATAACACAATCCATACTCATACATATATGAGTACATATATATATATATACACCTATACACACACACACACATATATATACATATATATATATATATATATATATATATATATATATATATATATATATATATATATAGTTCCACAGCTTCAAACGCTAAACATTAAAGAGCCTTTTCAAAAAATTTTGAGTCACTTCAGTCTCTTATTTCCCAATATCTGTCAATACAATTTATGTAATTTTCTTCAATGTTTTTTCCCCTGTTTTACATATATTTCTTTAGTATGGTACAAAGTGTAAATTTGCTTTCGTTGGGATCATCAGTTGTCCACCATGTAACCGTTTCGGGGATCTGAAAAACAAAACAGTGGTATTAACATGGCACCCCAGCAGCTTTGCTCAACACCACCTCCCTTTCTACTATATAGCTTATGTCATACATATATTCTTCATTTTATAAATGGGTTATGTTTATTGTATATTGATATTATTTCATACTACGTATCGCTTATTTTTTGAATCAGGGCTCACTTGCATTATATACATACATACATACATACATACATACATACATACATATATATATATGTATATATATATATATATATGGCTGAAGTGAATACCTTCAACGCATGAGTTGTACGCCTCACAAAATACATAGTGGAATTTGAAAATTGCATCCCTTTTGCACTGTTAATAATCACTTAATGTTTGTTTAGGTTGTCCTAAAAATGCATTCCTTTACAGCTAATTAGACGTCACATATCCCACTCGAAGAGAGATTTCAAATTTTTTAGCAAGGTCACTAAGTTCGAAATTTTCACATTTCACGTAAACCAAACGCAGGCAAAAAAAATGGTTTCTCACAAGCAGATAGATGAATTGAACACAACGCTTCCAATCTGAACATAATGTTGTTATTTGAACAAAGATCGCGTCAAAAAGCCTACAAACTTGAAATCCTCTTTTCCCTTTATTTTTTTCCAGATCGTTTGCGTGGACAAAACAATGCAATGATATTTCTAACCAATTGAAAATAATTCTGATAAAAACTCATTTTCATGAATCATTTCATATTTAGGCCTGTACACTTTGTTTAAATGGCCACAAAGTATTTCAATTTCCAGTAGACAGTAGATTTTTTTACGAATATCTACCGATTTACCCACCTTTCATGCAAAAATAACATTCGACGTATGAGCGCTTTTTCATTTCTTCAATTTATCTAAAATCCGAGACGACAGGATACAACAGAAGATACAAGAAATGGGAGGCATTTCAACTGTCGTCTGTTTTCTATTGTCACTGCTACTAATATGTTCCTGTTTAAACAACGAATCCCACATTGCCTAATAACTTTGACAAGGGTCATTTTTATTCAATGAGTCATTGGGACGATTAAACTCCTTACCGTTTTTATTGTCAACGCAACGTTCCGTCCCATTCATTCTATGCCCTTCTCTGGGTCTACTTTTCTTATGCGATGGTGATAAACATAATTCTTCCCATGATAGCTAATTCTATAACGTTGGATTCGGGTTATATCCTTGTCTTTCCTTGTTAGACGAGGATTTCCATAATTCGTCCCACACTTGTCTTGAATCAATCGGCCGAAATGTGATATCAGCAGTACATACAAGGAGATCAATCATCCTGAAAACTCTTTGAAATCTCACTCTGTTACACAGTGTTGAGCAAATTCTTCCATTACAAACACATTCAACATGTGTTCTACGTACAAGGAATGACTTTCAATATTTTTGCAATACGCAAAGACGAATCTTTTTTTCAGTTCATCAAACAATTATTTGTGTAATTCATTTGATGAATATATCGTTGATATTTTTTTACACCACATTTTTCTTCATTTTCTTCCAAATATTTTTCAGTAATTTATTTATTTTGATTCATCAGATAGGAACATATAAATCATTTGCAAATATTTATCATCATTTTCAACCTCAAGAGATAGCTACAGCACATCTACACATACACACACATACATACATATATATATATATATATATATATATATATATATATAGAGAGAGAGAGAGAGAGAGAGAGAGAGAGGGGAGAGGAGTAAGAGCTAGAGGGATGAAGCTAGAAAAAGAGACATACAGGCGGAAACAAATACGTACAAGCACAATATACATCTCTCCATGTATCTACACTATATATGTATATCAACATATTTAAGATTAATGATCCGTTATCACGCACAAACATAATACACATGATTATTTATAAAACATAGCAATACTTGAAGTACATACCAAAAATAAGAATTTATCGAAAGTACCCTCACAACAAGGTCAAAATAGCCAAAAATTTCAAATGGCTAAAAAGTCCATTGCCAATGTCCAAATTTGGCCGTAAAATGACTGAAACGGCAACCCAGGCTCACGCACACACACTTACGTATCACTTTGCACATACTTATGGTCAATTCACACTGAAATCACCGGTTATCGTTTGATCACTGAAGTTAATTAACATTGGCCCTGATCAGCAATTAGATGAGGGATTGCTTGAGAACATCATTCATTGAAAGCCTGTGTACACGTTGGTTCCCTCATGAAAGCCGGCCTTGTATCGTATTCTACACTCGTGAGAAGATGGTTCAATTACTGCAGAGGGGAAACCGGGGCACAGTGAATCATGGGTTACACTGGATCATTGTGATTTTTTTACAAATGCAAATACGCAAGAGGACGAGTATTGTTTCCTGTTCTCAAGTCAATACATTCGCCATCTCATTTTACGAAAGACTTGTTTGCTTGAGCATTGCTGTACAGAGTACAAATGAAGGGACCTAATTTCAAGTCACAATATAAACTCAGGGTTACTCTCATCGTCATTATTGAGTTTCAATTATTCAGAAGTTACCTATTGTGCTAGACGAGGAAAAATTAAGATTGTATAGGAATATTTTTCTATCCAAATTGCAATCACCGTGCTTGCTCTTCAAAGTGATACAAAGTTATCTTTACCAATGGTAAATCAGGCTAAATCAAGAGTGAATCGGGGCACAGTGGATCACTTATTCTCTCTTTAGGGTACTAAGAGAGCATTTTAATCCTTAGTTTTGTATCATTCTTTTTTTCATTTCTTGAATTGCTTTTGACACTGTGTAGACGTGAATTTTTCGTTAATTCCTTCTTTAATATGGCTAACTTTTAACAATGAATATTTGAATAATTTTCATGATCAATTTTCAACAATTACTCGTGACTAAAATTAAACAATATTTTGATAGAATGTGTTGTTGATTTCACTCCAGAACTTATTTTAATCATTCGGTGTTATGTTGATTCACTGTTCCGGGGGGGTGGGGGGCTTGCAGTATACTAGGGCGTGCCGGGGCACATTAGACGAGAAAAAAGTGATTGTCATTTGCTAACTTGGGAAGATATTTCTTATCAATGTATAATATATTTCGCAGACAACAGTTTATCGTCCTTTTTTTTTTTTAAATATAACAATAAAATTACCTCCTATATAAGATTATTTCTATTCTGATCCAACATGTTCCAGTTTACCCCACTTATACATACCTATTTTAACTAACTCACACACACACATTCATTGATATCTAAATTCATCAGCTGATGGAGATGAATCCGTTCATGGTCTTGCCCCTCCAGAACGCTAATGTCCCTGTTGATTTGACACAAATCTCTGCTAAGCCATTCACTCATTTAACTTACATACTTACCCAACCACAATCTACAGACCACTTATATACACTATTTCCTTGTATAACCCTTACATTTCTTGATAATGTCAAGCTGGGCAAAACGTTGAAATAAAAAGAACAATCTGTGCGGCAGGCTTTTTCTTTATGGTCATTTCACATTCATATTGTCAGATTGACGATAATCCATACTAACATACTGATCATGCCGATTTTTTTTCACATTCTTTATAAAACACATGTAGCCAGGGCCCCATGCAAGTCTGCTCACACGTTAAGTATACAGGAATACATATATATATATATATATATATATATATATATATATATATATATTCTCAAGCAGACTGGAATCGTTATGCATGGTGCATGATTTGAACACTTCAACATACAATGCACTGATTTAAAAATTCAGAGTCGATTTCATTCATTATGTATTGTCAATGATCTCTTAGAGCTTATTTAGGTGGTTCCGAATTTGAATTTTTTTCTCTTCACAGCTAATTAGACATCGAATTTCCGACTCAGAGTTTTCGAATTTTTGAGCAGGGTCGTTCGGGTCGAAATTCCACAAGTCACACGCACTCACCACAGAAGAAAGAAAAAACAAAACTTTCTTCTCAACAAGTAGAAATATGGAAAGAGATTTAAAAACAGACTGGCACGCACGTATCCACACATAAAGACATTTGTACGTACGCGAACACACATATACACAAACATTCACACTAACACACACACATATATATATATATATATATATATATATATATATATATTATTGTGTCATCCACAGACAGCTGTTTCGTTGTATTACAAATCTTCAGTGTGGCTATAGACTATCAATTATCCTATTTAGTACCGAGAGGCAGGATTGAGACTCTCGCTTCAGACCCAGAGGCTGGTATCCTACCGCTGAGCCATAGAACTGGACGGTCAGTAAGCAATATATTTATTTTAGCTTATATTGCCCATCCACCAGAGTGCTCTATTCCTACGGAAGAGCACTGCATAAGCTTACAATGAACGAGTTACCTCACTTAAAGAGTGCTCAACCCTGAATAGAGGAGCGAGGGAGAGAGAGAGAGTGTGTGTGTGGCTGATTGTGACGGATAAGGAATATTTTTTTGATTTTTCGGTCATCCTTTTTTAAGGCCTAATCAGAAAAAATAACAACGATGTTAAAAATATATTCCTTGTCTGTCGTATTCAACCATTCATCATATACATATAATTCGGCCTGAGCAACTTAAATATGATGGACAAAGAAAATGGGACTGCTGCAGGAATCGACCCTGTGACCAATAGGGTTGCTGCTTCAATGTTGCGTTGCTCTAATCATTGAGCTCAACAACCGCTAGTAATACAAAAGCTAAAATAACACTTCCAACTTCATATTCTCATTTTACTTATTTACGGTCCATACCAGCTCTATTTGTTTTTTTTTTTTTTCAAGACAAAAATTTCAAAGTTTTTATTCTATTTATCTACTCGATTGTTAGCAGTTGATTACTTTAAATTTGGTATCATTATTTGAAATCGAATTCTCTTTTGAAGGCCAGATTTATGTTTGAGGAATTCGGTTGTCAAAAAAAAAAATGAGAGTAAGAGCAGAGAAGTAGGTTTTCTCTGGTCAAATGGCCACAAAGTGTGGGTCGGGGGAGTCGAGTAAAACTTATAAAACTCCAACGTGTTGAGTTACATTTTAAAATTCCAAGAAACAAGCTAATATGTTCATAAATTTATAAAAATATATGTCTGTGTTTGTGTGTATGTGTGTGTGCGTGTGTTAATAAAACTGATTTATTTTTAAATCCCCAAAACAGTTACAAGGGAGCCAACTGATGCTCTTAATTAAGAAAATCAACACGTAGTATCATAATATCTTATTCTGTGTGAAACATGAAAATACTGGAAAAATTATATTAATCATATAAACAAATATTGAGGAAAATTAACTAAAATGACGTAAAACTTTAGATGAAAGCTTTTTTAATACGTATTTAGTGATTGGAGTTGTAAAGCTGTCTGAACTTCATTTATATATAGTCAAAATTTACCAAAAGAGCAAACGCTGTCGGACACAAACTAAACACTAATTTTGCATGAATTCATGTTTCAAATTGAACCTGGCATTGGAGACTTTTGAAAAGAATTGTAATATTCGTGGAGGGAGTAGGGAGAAAATGTTAAAATCTCCAGTCCTCAAAAGTTCCATTGTCGTGGTCTGTACGCGTGATACCAGACAGGTGACCAAGCAGACCAGCTGAAGAATCTTTTGCTGACAGTTTGGGTGACCCTTTTCACTGACAGCTTTTAATTGTCAACGGTTAAAAATATAAAAAGAAACCATTGACCAAAACTGTCGACATCAACTTTTCCATTTTCTTCCATTATTTCTTTTCCTATCATTCCTATTATTATTGGTTTTACATTTATATTTTTCTTTTCTTCTCCTTCATTTCTTCTTCATCATCATTGTCCTTCTTTTTCTTCTCCTTTTTCTTTTTCTTCTTCGTGTTTTTTTCTTTTCCCCAACTTCTTTTCATTCTTCCTTTCTTTTTCTTTCTTTCGCTATGCAATTCATTTTCCTTTCTTCTCTCTCCAGTCTATCTTCAAATCTCTTCTTCATTTTTTTCATTCCTGCCTTTCTTTCTTCCCCACTTTCTTTCACTCCATCTTCCTTCCTTCTTTCCTTTCTTCCTCCCTTTCCTTCTTTTTTCTCTCTCTTTCCTTCTCCTATCCTATTATTTATCCGAGTTATGATATTAATTATAGCTAGCAAGTCAGGATTCTGGAACCTTTGGCCATGGGGAAAAGTGCCGCCTTACAAGACAATGCCTCCAAGGAAGACATCTTCGTGAATCAGCCAGTCGTGAAGAACTCATCATTGCCAGACTCCGATTTTTTGGCCGAATAAGATCCGACCAACCCACAACCAAAACCACCAGCCCAGCAACCCCCAACCCTGGCACAATGCATTCTTCAATGGTGTTTTCTCATAAGATGACAGCATGTTCCCGAATCCACGCGCAGTGAAAAACAAACACATATATGAATGTGTGTTCGCATTGATAGGAATGTCTATAGACACTATAGAGTGTATACAGGGACATGTTTATTCACTGAGTGAAAAAAAAGCAAAGAAAATATTTGAATTTACAAATCTATCTTTTTATCCTCTGTCTCTCTTCTCTCTGTCTCTCTCTCTCTCTCTGTCTCTCTCTGTCTCGCTGTCTCTCTCTGTTCTCACTCACCATACACGAACACACACACACACACACACACATACATATATATATATATATATATATATATATATATATGTATGTATGTATGTATGCATATACATATATATATATATATATATATATATATATGATGGCTTGGCTTTAGAAACGTAGATCAGGAACAGTTCTCCGCGTCTAGGCCATAGTTAGCGGCGTCGGTACCTGAATAGTCCCAATTCCCGTACAGTGGAGCCTTAAAGTGGGATGCATCGTGTGCACTGTAGACCCCATCCTTTGAACAAAAGTTTTAAAAAACCATGGTCTGCATGGTGAAAGGTTGGGAACACGGTCCCTTGAGTCGGAGGTTTTGTTTTTGTTGAGGAAAGATCCTCATGAGATTCGATATTTTGTAGGGAAAAAAAAGACATTGTGTTGTATTCCCAACTGGTTTGGTGTAATTGTCATCAGGGGGATTTTATGAACAGAGATGTCTGTTTGAAACTCCCTCTTATATTCTTTGGTCTGATAAAAGGGAAAAATGTGTGTGTGTGTGTGTGTGTGTGTGGATATACTTTAGTAAGGAGTAAATCGGGTACCTGTCAGATTTTTTTTCTTTCTCTTTCTCCCTAGGAAGTGGCAGATCATTGCATGGAGGGATAAGAGCTGAGGGTTCCAAAGACATGTTGTGACAGTGGGAAGCTTTCTTTTTCCTTCCTATCACCCCAAGATGGGTGGGTAGCTTTATTTGTTTAGATTTTTACGGGCGGAGATCTTGTGTTTGCAAAAAATTTGAACAAACATATTAGAAAAAAAAACAGAAATTAAAAAATTAAAATTGAAAATTGAGATTGAAAATCAAAAAACAAAAACAAAAATTTAAGGTGTAGTTAGAATCTAGAAAATCAATTAAAAGATCTTAAAATGTCAGGTCTTTGGTGGGAATCGATGATATTAATCAAAACTCCGAATTAACTAATTGCAGTTTAATGAAGGTTTCATAGTTTCAATGAAATTGTTTTCTTCTTTCTCCTACTTTGTATAATATTGTCTGTCTTTGCCTTGTAAAAGAGGAAAACTAAAATGCTGGTTTTAATGAAGTGCATCCATCTATATATTCACTGACTTCGAGAATTTTTGTTGATGGATCCATAATGTGTTATTTGTGCAGTATTTTTTCCACACCCTGAGCGAATACTGGCAAAAATATCAATACATATATATATATATATATATATATATATATATATATATATATATATATATATATATATATATATATATATAATACAAATCCTAATACAATATAACATAATGCGATAACCAATATATGGTGGGTTTATCTCTCAAAATACTCAATAAATTCAATATTAAACATCAAGCTGAATCGGAGCAGAACTTAAAATATGATGAAGTAAAGGATCCGCTACACAAGCACGTTAATGTTTCTTACCTGTTTGGGCTTCTTCAGGCGAATGATTCGGTTTATCTTAGACCCTTATTTACAATATTCTCGGTCTATATTCTTATAGGGTGGAGAACTTTTCTCTTTCTCTATTTACATATCTTTTCTTTTTCCTTTTTCTTTTCCTTGTGTAGTTTTTGGTTACTGCTTGTTATGTTTTTCTGTTTTACATAGTGCTGATACTTTACTGTCTGATAGTTAAGAATTATGAATTAGCCGGAGATGCTGTGGGTACTTCCTTTATCGGAATGTTGTTAAAACATCAGCACATAGTAAACATAACTAGCAGTGACCAATAACTAGACCAAGAAAAGAAAGACAAAAAGTAAATATATAGATAGAATAGGAGGAAGGTTCTCCATCCTAGAAAATAGACTACCCTAGCAGGACAGAAATATAAAAATGTGTTAGTGTTATATATATATATATATATATATATATATATATATATATATATACGTATCATGTAAAGAATGATTTTTTTTTAATTAATTTTTTAATTAATCGAAGTCAATGTATATACGGAATGCTACGAGGAATTTCAGAGAATTTGACTATGAAGGAAATACTTAGTTACCATCTTTTCTTTCGAAGTAATCTTATACTTTTATCTGTTCAAGAGTGTACTGCTCATGTAATATAGAGGCAATGGTATTCTGTTTATATTGCGTTTGTACATGTTGTTTGAATTTTCCTTTGTTCAGTAGTTCGTATGATGAGATATATTCACAGATTCTAACATATATAGAGGCATATTAAAGCTGATTGCTTCGTAATATTTTTCCAATTATATTAGGAGAGATATGAGGTCCTCGCACTTATCTGAAAAAAAAACGAAATAACTGATTTCTAATCTGGACGTGCAACGAATATTTTAAGACTGGTTCCGAATAGCAATCTGAAAAGAAAAAAAGACACGACCTTACGCCAAACTTAGCCCAGAAAGACAAATATCTGAGTCTCAATATTCAGCTGTCCCCAACAGGCACACTTTTTCATTTTGCAATAATCTGTTTCCGGGCGTTAATCTAAACAGAACGTCCCTGCCTTCGGGCTAATCGCCTTTAGGCATAGAGATTCTGTCTGATGTAGTCTTCAAGATAGATGACATCGAACGAGCAACCTTTTCTTCTGTATATATTGTTCATTCCCGATCATCTGCCCTGTGTTCAATGGAATTGGAGTATTCAGAGGATGGCCAAGTCACACAAGCAAATGTATGAAGTTATTGGAACAATTACTCAGACCCTTTCAAAGCTAGTAATAGACCTAAACCAGATGGGGAAAGTACAGTCCATATCACACTATTCATAAGGTATTTTTTAAATCAGTTCTGAATACTTATGAATCATGCATGGGTATATATATATATATATATACATATATATATAATGTACATGATATACTCACAAATACTAGAACATGATAAAAGAACTTGAACGTTTTATCAAAAATGAATAGTAATAAACGGTGTTATCCAAAATGTACCTGAGCTGGGATTTCCGACCCTTTTCCATGGTATGGACCCTAAATATTACTGAGAGACTTAGACAGAACCCCTTGAATTTGATGGATGATAGAAAGAATATATACACACTCAGTCTTTCATTTTCTTTTATCAAAAATATAAACCGTTTAATTGAAAGAAACAAATTCCAATAGAATTCTTTAGAATCTCATGAAGAATCTGATCTTACATCAATCGAATAACAGTAGTCTTGAGACAATATAGTTAATTATTTAAATATTATTCTCAGTTGAAGTATTGCAACGTTATTATCAATTTTGATTAGTTGTGACAAAGAGCAATCAAACATTTAGGTGAAAATAAAACGAGTCAGAATTATTAACGAAGATGGATTTGAAGATTTTTTAAGAAATATTGTCGTATTAAAAAAACTACTTCCTCTCGATTATAAACATAAACAAGCGTGGAATATCGGTCGTAAAGAGTTACATTTTGGATGTAAAATCAGCATCCGCTCAACAATGAAGTCCTCGAAGTTGACTGATTAAAAGTGAACATACTAGACCCACTCTAGCTCGAGCGTAAAAGTTCAATTCTCACCATTTTTTATCTTTCGATTACGCTGTTGAATCGTTGTCGTTGGATGAAAAGAAACCAGAAGATAGAATGAAGGTGAAAACTAGTCAAAATCAATGATAAAGAGTCTTGAGAATACTGGTACTATTTTCGAAACGGAATGAATAATGTTTTTATTTAATATTTGACATTTGATAATTGAAATTTTTCATTAAGCTTCTCCGTTGAACTTTCATGACGAATCCTTTTGTCATGAACCGAAATTTTTTTGTGAATACTCAGGTTTCGTACGAACCCAGTGACAACAGCAGGAGAGTACTGTACGCTATTACGATACATATATATATATATATATATATATATATATATATATATATATATATATATATATATATATATATATATATATATATGTATGGCATAAGCTATACATCAAAATCATTGCTGAAAGGGGGGTCGGGTTTTAATCAACACTGCTGGTGTGCCATGTCAATCTAACTTGTTTTTGAAATCCCTAAAACGGTTATATTGTTAACAAATGATGATCCCAACAAGTGAAAAATTTATACATAGTAACATAATAACAAAGTAAATGTAAAACAGAAAAAAATCACTGGAAGAAAATAACATAAATTGCATTAACAGATATTGGGAAATAAGTGACTGAATTTTTCAATGCTCAGTGTTTGAAGCTATAAAGCTCTCTAGTATACATATATATATATATATATATATATATATATATATATATATATATATATGTATATATATATGTGTGTGTGTATGTGTGTGTGTGTGTGTGTGCGTGTGTATGAGGAAAGAGATGAGGTTTTTCTGATAAAATAGAGAATTTAATAGATCATACGGAAAAAAGAGCCTTTGGAAACTGGATTGAATTTATTTCTGTTATATGTTTCGAGAGACTGTTCGCTCTCGTTTTCAAAAGTCAAACGGAGTAAATGATAAAATTTTGTGAACAACCAGGTTTGGAGGGGAGGTGGATCGAAGATGTGAGGTTATTGCTTTTCTTGATTTGTTATCTCCATTGGGGAAAGAGGAAATGTCTCCGTGTCAAAGTTGAAATCATCTGTATATAGGTGAAATTAAGAAAGGTTTTGTACGTATATATGTGTATATGAAGTTTAGTGCAGTGACTGTTATTGAGAAAAATGCGTGAGTTTATGTAGCGTGTGTAAGTTATTTGTTATAGTGTTGTTGAGGAGCTGTCTACATTGGTTTGATCTCCGCTAATATAAATGTGGGCAATCCAAGATTTTACACGAGTGTAGGTAGTGTTTTTTTATTTATTCAGATTTCTTATGACGTGTTGGCTTTGTATTTGATTTTTGTACTAACCTGTTGGAAGAAAATGTGTTTGCTTTGGTATTTTGCTTTGTGAATATGTGTGGTAATAATCCAAGATTTTCGAGTGTTGGTAGCACAAAAATTGCTCAAAGGGCTCAAAGGGCTCGTTTTCACACTATATTCATATTGTTAATAGAGGGTGCATCCCCAATAGAATCTTGAGAAATCAACATTTTTAGAAAACGAAAAATGCCCCGAGGAGAAAAGGGTCTCATGGTTTCAAATCACAAAAAGGTTTTCATAGAATGTGAGTCGAGACCATGGCATGACTGAAGTGTTAAATTTTCAATCATTTAAAAGAACACGTAGAATGATTTTAAGGATCCTACAATAGCGGTGACGGTTGTTTCATGAAACAAGTGAAGTGATGCTCATACACTGGCTATGGTTTCAACAGTTCTTGTCTGGGCACCACATGTCACGTTTCTCTTCCTCGGTTAGACCTAGAATTTCCCTGAGGTTTGCAATATCTGAAATTGATTGAGAAGCATGAAGCACCCCAAACTATTTTTTTCTTTTCACCCTGAAGCGTTTTCTTCTTTTTTACTTTTTTGTTTTTTCTTTCTTCTTTTCAGTATTTCCTCTCTTTCATCTTTGGTTCTATTTCACTGTTTCTGTTCTCCTTTCCCACTTTTTCCTTCTTTCTTTCTTCGATTTATTTGTTCATAGAAATCTTCGTTTTGGTTTTTTTTCTCTTGTTTCATACTTCTAATTTCCAGGTTTATTCACTCAGCTTTTTTTTTTTTTTCATTGGGGGGGGGGAAAGTTCTGCCTCCCCACAGTCCTTCGTTTCTTTCATTTTCCTTCAAGGTTTCACATTCAGTCATCGATTTAAATGCTTTTCAAAGCACTATTCAGACCATAGCTAGCGGGAAACAAGGTGGATTTATATCTCTCCCGGGAACATTAGAGCGCACTGAACGCAGATTTCAGTCGGAGTTTGAATTCAGATAACCGATTCCATATTCCGTGCTGCTACCTGCTTGGCCGGTAACAATTCTGTTCAGAGGAAATAAGGAAAGGTGGGCTAGAAAGGGAGTGAAAAGCAGAATACAATAAGGTAAGGGGAACGAAAAGAAGGGATAAAATAATTGAGAGAAGTTCATCAAAGAAATTTGAAAATGCAGCATGAAGGATTAGAGAAACAGTCATGAATGGTGGGATTTAAGGGGAAAATCGCAGGGGAAAAAGACTAAAAGGCAGGAATGACAAAAAGGGTGGCAATGAGGGGAGAGGCAAGGAATAAGGGGAAACAGGTGGGGAATGAGGTGAGAAAGGCATGAAACGGAGAAATAAAAAGGGGCTGGATTAATTGAGATTCATATGAATGAAATGGAAGGAAAATTTCAGAATTGAGGAAAAGTTTAGAGGCAACAGATGTGGAGAAAACTGACTGGTATTTTCACACCTAGAAAATATTGTTGAGATGACGATGGGGATCGTAATAGAAGAAGAAGAAGAAGAAGAAGAAGAAGAAGAAGAAGAAGAAGAAGAAGAAGAAGAAGAAGAAGAAGAAGAAGAAGAAGAAGAAGAAGAAGAAGAAGAAGAAGAAGAAGAAGAAGAAGAATAATAATAATAATAATAATAATAATAATAATAATAATAATAATAATAATAATAATAATAATAATAATAATAATAATAATAATAATAATAATAATAATAATAATAATAATAATAATAATAATAATAATAATAATAATAATAATAATAATAATAATAATAATAATAATAATAATAATAATAATAATAATAATAATAATAATAATAATAATAATAATAATAATAATAATAATAATAATAATAATAATAATAATAATAATAATAATAATAATAATAATAATAATAATAATAATAATAATAATAATAATAATAATAATAATAATAATAATAATAATAATAATAATAATAATAATAATAATAATAATAATAATAATAATAATAATAATAATAATAATAATAATAATAATAATAATAATAATAATAATAATAATAATAATAATAATAATAATAATAATAATAATAATAATAATAATAATAATAATAATAATAATAATAATAATAATAATAATAATAATAATAATAATAATAATAATAATAATAATAATAATAATAATAATAATAATAATAATAATAATAATAATAATAATAATAATAATAATAATAATAATAATAATAATAATAATAATAATAATAATAATAATAATAATAATAATAATAATAATAATAATAATAATAATAATAATAATAATAATAATAATAATAATAATAATAATAATAATAATAATAATAATCATTTTTTCTAGTAGTTTCCTGGATTTTATTTTCATGGCCCGAGCAGAAGAAGGCATCATAATCCTACGTTGTCCGAATCTCTTGTAAAAAAAATAAAAACTATATCAGATTAAATATTTTACTAGTTTTCTTTTTGGTTAGTTTTTATTACTTTCATATATTCTTGACAATAAAACAAAAACAAAAAAAAGAAAGAAATTAGCCTAATCTTCGACGAAATCTTGAGTGGCGATGCAGCTGAAAAGGTGAAAAATAACAATAGACAATTGAAATGTAAGAAGACGACAGAAGGTAAAATGGATATGGCCGACATCGTCCATAAAATATTATCATTGCTAACTTGTTCCTGAATATTGTATGCTTTATGGCTTCGACTGGAATCGGTGTCAGACGGATGGAATAGAGAAAAGACACGAAATTCATCTGTAGGCAATTAATTATATTGTTCAAATGATGAAAATACGTTCTCTGTCAAATATCACACTCCTGATATATTCATCTTTCCCTCTCAGTGGTTTATTTGTTCTGTTTTCTCGTTGGGTTCCTTCATCTCTTTCATCCGCTTGTGTTTTGTTTTTTGTTTTTTCATTTTGCAGTTTGTTTTTTCTAATTTCATTCGAGCCTTCATTTTCTTGTCTCTGCTTACGTTTTCTTCTTCGTTGTTTTTATATTTCTTTTTCTTCTCTTTTTGTATTTCCTTTCTTTCGTTTGTGTCTTCATTTCGTTCTGCCTTTTCTTTTTTGTCTTCCCGAACGTTTTCTCTTTTTTCGTTTTTTTTTTTTTTCTTTTTGTCTTTTCGCATCTTTTTCTTTGATTTGTGCCTTCATTTCATTCCTTTTATCTTTCCTTACGTTTTCTTGTTTTGTTATTCGTCTTTTCTTTCTTTTTGCATTCCGTTCTTTCCTTTGTGCCTTTATTTAGTCCATTTTGTCTTTCCTTCCGTTTTCTTCTCATTTTAGCTCTATTTCTTTTCTTTCTTTCATTCACGCTTCCATTTCATTCTCCTTTTGTTTCCCCTTACATTTCCTTCATATTTCATCTTTCATTTCTTTCTTTTACATTTTTTAATTCGTATGTTCATTTTGTCTTCCTTTTCCTTTCTGTCTTTCCTTCCGTTCGGATAGTGTAATGGTTAGCACGTCGACCTCACACACCTGAGCTCTTCAGTTCGATTCCCAGTATGAGCGAAGAGTTTGAAGAACTCGTCATTATGAAAAATTTTCCCTGTGTATTCAGCAGGTAATTGAGTACACTCGAAGCTGTATGATCAGTGTAAAGGTATTCCTTGGAGAACTTGCACCCTGCCAAGTGGGTGGTCATAAAAACATGTCAGTATAAAGTCCTGGTCTTGACCAGACTTGAGACTTGCAGGGATCATTAAGCTGACGCATGCAACAGAAACTGTTACTCCGTCACCAGCTATGATACTCCATACTTTCAAGAATAGAAAGTTGAAGCGTCCTGCTTTTTAAGAGTATGGAGTACCATAGCTGGTGACGAAGTCCCGGTTCCTGTTAATTCTTTGTACTCTTAAGAGGCGAGACACTTCAACTTTTTATTCTACGTTCATTTAAAAAAATTTTTTTTTTTTTTTGCCTTTTATCTTTTCTTTCTTTTTGCATTTCCTTTTATGTTTCATTCTTTTTTTTGTCTTCGGTGTTTCTTTTTCTCTTCTGTTATTTGTCTTTTCTTTCGCTCTTTTTATGTTTTGTCCTCTCATTCATGCTATCATTCCAATTTTGTCTTTCCTTAGCATAATCATTTTCTTTCCTTTTATTATTATTTCTTTTTCTTTATTTATTTTCGCGTTCATTCTTATCGTTCATTCTTTCGTCACGATTTTTTTTTTTCATTCTTCCTCTCATTCCCTTTTTGTGATTTCTTACATATCTTTATTCGTATAGACCTTCTCAAGTGTCAGTTTGTTCACACCATTTAACAATGTTGCGGTTTACTTGCCGGAAGTACATAAAATATACTCTCCTTTGTAAGGGAGATAACTCCATATCGAATGATACACTTAACACTTACGTTTGTTTTCTTCGTTTTTTATTTGTTATTTGAAACAAATAATTTGTTTTCATTTTTATTTTTTTTATTCTTGCATTTCTCCCTTTCACGTGTACCTTCATCTCGTTGTTTTTGACTTGTATTCCCTCGACAATTTTCTTTCTTGCTCTCTTTCATTCATTTATTAATAGATTTTTCTTTATTTTGGGGATTTATTTTTCTTTCTTTTTTTTTTTCTCTACAAACTTCATTTTTTCTTACTTTTCCTCCCAGTCGCCTTTTGTTTCTTTTATTTCTCTTCTTCACATCGATTCAAATCTGTTTTTCAAAGATTGCCTCTTATCAGGGCTTTCTTTAGTCAAACTCAAGTCCAAGTCTGTAGTTGATTCCGTTTTTCTACAATAACACGCAAGGAAATAACAATCCCCACTTAATTTTCCAAATCTGGACTTAAATTTGTTTTTCTACCGTAACAACAACTATTTCCCAAGTCAAGAGTCGACCCTGTTTTTCCACTGTAACAACAAACACAATAATCCTCATTTAATGGGGGGGGGAGGTAAACACTTCTCTGTTTAAACTGTTCTGCCAAGTTACTCCAAATCAATACAATATACATTTCTCAATTTTCATAATATTTCTCTGCTGTGATTTGAAATCACTACCACATAATCGG
This sequence comes from Thysanoteuthis rhombus, assembly GCA_963457665.1. NCBI lineage: Eukaryota > Metazoa > Mollusca > Cephalopoda > Oegopsida > Thysanoteuthidae > Thysanoteuthis > Thysanoteuthis major. The sequence goes on along the minus strand of OY735237.1, from coordinate 12,007,723 downwards.
TTGCTGATTCTCTTACCTACTGAGCCAAACTGGCAACCTTTGCAAAAACTGAAATCACTACCAAATGATCGGTAGGCAGCTCTCTTAAAGACCGAGCTAAACCGACGAGTATCATATATCTACAAAAATCTATGTTATGAGCACACATGGGTTCTTTCCTTTCTAAGGACTAAATATGCTTACACTAAAAATATATATTTTATGTCGTTTTTATCCGATGAATATTCAATACAGAAGTTGCACCAGTCGACTTCAATCAGAACAGAAGTAGTCAGACTAGTCATTTATCTTCTTTTTTTTATAAATTTTTTGAATTCAATCGTTTTTCAGCTTTCTCTCTTTTTTCTTTGTACATTTTTTTTACTCCGTCTAGACATTCCACTTCAAGCACTTCATGTTTAGAAGATACTGTTGAATTTGCCGACTTACACCCACAAATGACGACAAAAACAACCAGTAATGGAAAGACTTCTTGGAAAAGGCTATACAGTAAGGCTGGGTTATAGGAACTACATATATTGTAACGTCTCCATAAGTAGACATCGAACATAGAAAGAGACCGTAAATTGAGGAATAGGTATCAATGGCGTATTGTGTTTTGTTCCTTGGGTGTGCTTTGTGCTACAGATGCACAAAAACGTATAAAACTTTAGTACATTTGCAAGGGCAGTGGACAAGCCTCTTGGGCATTATGTAGGGAATGTGGTCCCAATTGTAGAAATTAAAAATTAATGAAAAATAGAATTTGTATTGGACATTATTATCGGCGGCTAATAGTGTCCACTCCATTTTTTCCCTCTCATAAATACTCTTATCTCATTTTATTTGTTCGTTGTTTCTAATATCGAATAAACAAGGGTGTAAAGCTTTACAATTTACCATCAGGAATACTCTCCAGACATTCAGCAAAAAAGGCTTTTGCTGTCCGTTGCTTTTATACAGACACTAAAGTATTTTTGCGCTTTTGTGTATCCGTAAAACATAACACCTGATTTAGTAACACTATACGCTACGGATAGATATACACTTCACGTCTACGTATCCAAACATTTCCATAACTGAAAATGATGGAAGCCCAAAAATTGATCCAACGTTTGAACACGCACGAAATATTACGCCATGACTCAGCTCTATCATCTCGAGAGGAATCAAATGAAAACTAAAATGGTAAAGAACAAGATGAATTGAATAAGAAGTATGTTAAGTAAATGTTTTGAGGATTTGAGTGCGGGGAGGTGTTACTGAACATGTTTCGTGGCACCTTTCAATTACTTATGTTGTCTACTCAGGACAATACAGCCTGGAATTTTACCGTATCTACACGAGTCACGTTTCCCGAAACTGGTAGCAAGAAGATTTATTGGGAAGGACGAGAATTAATGGAGATATTTGCTGGAATCAATCTGACTGAAGTTGGAGAATTGGATACAGGAAATAAATAAAGAGAGAAAGAAAGAGTCAAAGAAAGGAAGAAAAAAAAGGAAAGAAAGAAAAAAAGAAAAAGAGATAGAGTTCATAGAGAAAAAGAGAGAGTGAGACAAAGAAGGAAAAAGTGAGTGAGAGAGAGAGAGAGGAACAGGGAAGCACCCCCCCCCCCAAAAAAAAACAGACAAAAACAGACAGGAAATAAGATAAAAATCTGAGCAAAAAAGACAGGTCTCGTTTGTCATTCAAATGAAACCGTAACGTGACCAATGTCTTTTGGTAGTATAGCATGCTGAGAGTGGTCAATTAAACAAATAGTAAAGATTGGTAATCAATGAATATGTAGCATCCTTTTGTTGGTCGGAGATCACTAAAAAGTTCCAAATTTCTAACAACAAACGACTAAGTGCAAATGCTGCTGGACTGTATATAACTAATTTAGTATATACTTACATGACAAATTGAACTCTCCACGCTAAAAAAAAACCTATTTTAGAACAGAATTGGAAAATTCGTTATAGGCATAATAAGGAGTGAATACTTTGATATTAAGCTCTATAGCTCCATTGGTACAGCCCAATTCATATATACGCACATATCGGTGGTATAACTAACAAAAACAGATAAACTGCAAAAAATTCAGCTGAAGCAAAGACCAAGCTTTACAAAAAGGTATAGCATGCCAATACCAGATGATGATCAAGGTTTATATTAATAATCAAATGAACAAATCAATTTATACATCAGTTTACTTTTAATTTATCGTTTATTTGAAACTATATGTCTAAGCTTGAACATAATGAAATTCCAGCCGTCTAGGTTTGTTCTAAGGGTTTTTACAGTATAAAAGATGAACCAAAGCTGAATTCATGACAAAAAGGTTAGTACTTTATCAGTTCAGTGTTTTCTCTGGAAAGAAAAAGAAAAGAGATACCAATGTTGACAGTTATGATAACAATATTGGTTAACGGTTTGTAAAAGAATGAAAGACAGAGAAAGAAAATAATAACCATGCAAAGAAAGAAAGGGAGAAAGAATTTAGAATTAAGTGAAAAAAAAGGAAACGATTGAGAAAAAAGAAGGGACAAATGAAAGAAAGAAATAAAGAAAGATAGACTGAAAGAAAGGAATAAAGAAAGAAAGAGAGAATGAGAGAATGAAAGAAAGTAAGAAAGAAAGAAAGAAAAATAGAGTCGACATCAAGAGAGAAAGAAACAGACTAACAAACAAACAAAACAATGGCAAATATAATAATAGTTGGAACAAGTCTTAAGATCAGTAATAAATTTTTCTTCACTTATCAAACGCACGTTCTTTTGAAGTAAGCAATCAAAAAGCTATGTTTCCGGTTACAACTTTGCTGCAACGGAAGTAGAAATTCCAGTATTTTATAGACCCAAACCTGGCTGGTCGTATTTATCACATTCCAAAACTGGAGTTGACATTATTCCCTACCACTACTAGAACAAGACCAATCCTCACCAAAATGAGGGATTTAAACTGACCAGTGAAATTCTCATCTCTACTCTGATTTGAACTCGCAACTGATTGTTTCCTCAGAGGTTGTTTCACTGGCTGCACTGAATTGAAAAGTTTTAGACACTAACAAAAGTCAATTTGCACGGATAAACAAGGACTTTAAATCATTCCGATACATTTACACAAAAAAAACTTACTTTCATATCTATTCATTCATTATATATCCAATACAAAAGTCGTAGTGATCATCTTCATTCAGAATAGAGGTTGTAGCGGAGTTTGACTCTGCAGCAGCTACGTATGTGTCACATAAAACCTTACAGATATTCTTACCTGTAATACTTGTTTTGTTTGGTGGCTGAGATAGCTGCAAATTTCTCAGCAATGCCAGGGGTATATGTTCGTGTCAGTCCAGAAACTCCTTCCCACAAGACTGCAGTGATGCAAACAAGGCCAACAGATCCCCGAGTAGAATTAGATTTGGGGGTCCCCTACTCTGCTTCTTGAGGGCCCCATCGCTCTTTGCGCCCTCTGGTGGCCATGGGGCCCTCAGCCATTGCTCAGTTCCCTTATGCTACAAACTGGCCTGTAATGCAAATTCTCTACCAACATTTCACCTTGTGAGAAAATTTCAAAAGTAGATACATAGATATTTATTCGCTTAGCTATGTCAAAGACAACAGATCGAGAGTACAACACAATATTAAGTTTCTGATGGACAAGGTCGGTGGCCATAACCCATCAACGAGGGACACATGTATGGAAGGCATTTATCTAAGAAAAATCACAAGTACTCAAACAGTTCTGGTAAGACACTCAATACTGAAAGGCCTCGGGACCAATTTTTTTTTGATAAGGTGTTGTGATGTTTAAGCATTGGGGAAAGGTTGATCGATGAATATAATACTTCTTTTGCCTCTTGTTGAGCGATGATCTCTGGAGAAATCCTGAATTTTTTTAAAAAACAAACAAACAAAATGATGCTGGAAATAGACCAAGTGACCAATTTAGCATAGATTATATTGTAAATTCAACAATCAGCAAAATCATTTTTTGTAGGTTGGGGAGGAAAAATAAAACGAAACGTTTTCTAGACATAATGAGTCAATGTTGGAATTTTCAGCCCAGTAGTTCAATATGCACGGTCTATACACAATATATATATATATATATATATATATATATATATATATATAGAGAGAGAGAGAGAGAGAGAGAGAGAGAGAGAGGTGGGGGGAGACTGACAGAGACAGAGACAGAAACAGAGACAGAGAGAGATAGAGAGAGAGGGATGTATAGATAGATAGATAGATAGATAGATAGATAACCAGCCAGCCAACCAGCCAGCCAGCCAGCCATGTGTAGCAAAAGTTTTGCTTAACAGTATCAAATAGGAACATGGCTGCTATATTCATTGAATAAAATCAAATTATCCGTTTTTGCCTATTTGATTCATATCTTTATCTCCTGTGTTCATTTACATGTTTCACAATCGCAAATTCAATTCTAAATCCAAGTTAACGAACGGACGAAAAATTATTTTTGAAAAAGGCAGGATTGGACAAATATGAATACTCTAAAACAAAATGATTGACTAGAAAATCAAAATTGAAAAATAGATAAGTGCATACAGACTAATATATATATATATATATATATATATATATATATATATATATAGATAGATAGATATAGATAGATATATAGATAGATAGATAGATAGATAAATTACACAACGTAATATGATAGGATAAAATGCAATACTCTATATGTGATGGGTATATTTCAAAAAGTGCACAATTCATTCAGCATTAAGTATTATGTTGATTTAGAGCAGAGCTTAGAATATAATGGAGTAAAGATTTGCTACACGGACACATTTATGTTTCAGCCTGGTTTTTTTTTTGTTTTTATATTCTTATATTTTTCTGTTATATTACAGAGAAACTCTGCTTTGAAATTATCCCCCATCATCAGAGCCAAAAATACAGTCCTACGTTTGAGGAAAATTATTTGGGTTCGTTTTCTGTTGCTATAAAATATACGAGCAGATATATGAACGGAGAAACAAAAAGAATATAAAAATTAAGTTACGTAGAGTAAATGAAGAAAAATAGAATAGATATATATATATATATATATATATATATATAAAGACGTGTTCAGACTAAGATTGATAAATTGATAGATGGATAAATAGATAATACCCGACTCAACTTAAGGAGATAATGCTGGAGCCAGCAGAAAGGTAGATTAGAATGATTGATTGGTGTCTTACGGTAAAATCAAACGTGGCTTGTAATATTAAAAGTGATGTTCGTCAGAGGAAACATGGCCGTTGTGCCGCACGATGTAATTATTGCTTCTTGAGTAAAGGAACAGTGAAGAACACTATCAAGGTCAACCTTTAAATGCTGGATGAAAAGACTCTGCGAATTGAGAGTAGGACAAGTCTTGTTATTCACTCGATAGAAACTGTCGTGTGGGTATGATCAATTCAAAATATTAAATACGTGGAAATCAGTGAATAAGTTTTTTTCTTTTTTCATCTTTGGTTGGGTGGTGATCATTGAAAAGTCCGGATTTTAAAAAAAACAAAACGGGTAAACTCAACTGGACATAAATTAAGGGACCTATTTAGCGATCACTTACAAATTGAACCCTCACTGAAACCCTATTAAGCAAATGAATGAGAAAGAAAAAAGTTTTTTTTTCAAGACATAGTAAGGTGTAAATTTCAATTTACAGTCCTTTAGCTCCAATTCAATCGCATAATCGTCAAATTACTTCACTCGATATATATATATATATATATATATATATATATATATATATATATATATATATATATATATATATATATATGGGGACGTTTTCTGAAAATACCGTTTAGTATATTGATGAATGATTCTCGTTTTCAATTTATATTTATAGAAAAATATATATCATGAATACTGAAATCGATTGATAGATTGATGATTCAATTAAAAAAACTGAAGTTGGATTAAAGGAGACTTTTGGAGAGAATATCGCCTGAGTAATGTATTAAGATAATCCATCAATATGGATAGGCCATTCCAACACTGATATTGAGAACCAACAAGGCAAAATGATAACATGAGGTATTGTTGGGACGCCATAGGTTAGTGGTACCGATGTTCCAGCTAGACCCAAGCACGATCATCTAATAGAACTGGGGGGTTTTTTTTGGGGGGGGGGGGTTCCATTTATCTTAACAGTAGTTGTATGAAATTAATTTTAAATCATGGCTTTTCTGTAGCAGTTATAAGAGATGGTCTGGTTATCGGTTAGAGTTCCTGCCTTGTAGGATTGTCTTCTCTTGCCTTTCCTCTATGCTTCGTTCTGATACGGAAGGTTATTTAGTAGACTTTGTGTCGACTGCCTCTGATGCTCACAGGCGGAGGTTGATGTCACTCTGAAAAGGAAGTTTAGAGTTGACTTTGTTTTCCTACCGTAACAACAGCAACACTAAAACTAGGGGTGTAAACTAATATGTAAGATTTGGGCCCCTACCTTCGATTGAGCGCACATCAGAGTGATTACCAAGAGGCTGTTATACTGATTGAGCTAAATTAAGTCTTAAAAATCAGCAGAGATTATCATACAGACTTGTATGGGCTCATTGAATTCTGATAAAATTTACATTGGTACGAATACATATATATATATATATATATATATATATATATATATATATATATATATATATATATATATATATATATATATATATATATATATATAAATATATATATATATATATGTATATACATATACATATATATATATATATATATATATATATATATATATATATATATATATATATATATATATATATATATATGATTGTGTCATCTGCAGACAGTGGTTTCGTTGTATGATAACTCTTCAGGGTGGTTATAGAGTATCCATTATCCCATTCAGTACCACGAGGTAGGATCGGAACTTTCGCTTCAGACCCCGAGGCTGGCATCTTACCTCTGCCCTACGCAGAACTGGAAGGTCGGTAAGGTTGAATTTAAGTGTTATATTTACTCAGGCATGAATTATCCATGCAGCAGAGTGCTCTATTCCTAAATATATATCTGAAGCAAAGGTTTCGATCCTAACTCGTGGTATTGGGTGGGATATTTGATAGTCTATAGCCACACTGAAGAGTTGTAATACAACGAAACAGCTGTCTGTGGATGACTCAATTATTGATTATATATATATATGTATGATTTTTTTAAATATACATACAATACCAAATCTGCAGCAATGATTTTCATTTCGAACATAAGTAAGAATGGAGTTTAACTCTGCAGCCAATCTTGTTTGTAATGAAATCACTCCAGCCCACGTTGGAGTTAGTGTGCAGACAATGCTGGTAGGAGAGTTCATACCAGAATCCAGACATCGTCATAAATCACAAAATTCCGTATAATGGCCGGTTTCCTAATACGTATAATGATAATCCATTCAAAAGAACACTGGATTATTATATGTACAAGGAAAAAGGCCATTATACGAAGTCTTGTGATTTATGATGGTGTCTGTGTATTTTGTTCTATGGGCAATGGCTAGAATGTGCGTGTTAGACAGGTATTTTGACAAACAGACAACTTCTGATTAACTGAAACTGTGGAAAAAACTTGGAAAGGTGCGTGTCTGTTAATGTTTACCCTTGCGAACACGCAAAATATATGAATATCCATTCCTAAGTGGAAGAGAATAATAGTTATAGCATGATATAGTCTGATAAATGCTAACATAAAAACAAACCTATTAATATATATATATAGATGTATATATATATACATATATATAGAGAGAGAGAGACAGAGAGACAGAGAAAGACAGAGAGAGAGACAGAGAGAGACAGAGACAGCGGCTTGTTAACTTGATAAATAGGAAATCCCCAAAGGCTGACATGAACAGACAGAGGCAGATGAACAAGAGCTGTAAATGATAGAGAGATAGATACATAGATACATAGATAGATAGATCGGTAGATAGATAGATGGATGGATTGATAGATTGACAGATAGATGGATGGATAGATAGAGAGATAGATAGATAGATAGATAGATACATAGGTATGTAGGTTGGTCTGATAAGTCACTCAATAGAAGTGACCAACGTCATGTTGCCTTATGCTGTGTTGGGATGATCAACTATAAAATTGGGAAAGTGGGGATGTTCAATGAATGAATTACTTCTTCTGCATTTTGTTGGGCAGTGCTCAATAAAAATCAAGTCTGGAAAGCGTGAATGTTGTTGGACACAAACTGAGAGGTCAATTGAGAATAAATACACATTGCAAATTCAAGCAGCACTAAAAGAACTATCTAAAGGGAATCTTTTGAAAACAGTTATTTTATATTATATAGACATGCTGAGGAGTAAATGTTTCCAGCCTTCTAGCTCCTTTGGTATGGCCCATACGCGTTTTATATACATATATACATACATATATACGCACATAACCAGGCTGCTTGGATGACTTCAAAACTGAAGAAACCTACGTTGACAGTTTTGGTGACAGTTTTGGTGGACTGTTTCTAATAGATAAATAGATTGATACGAGACTTGGAGGACACATAAGATTGAAGCAGGGAATTACGAACGATGCAATAGATAGATAGATAGATAGATCGATTGATCGATTGATCGATAGATAGATAGATAGATAGATAGATAGATCGATTGATCGATAGATAGATAGATAGATAGATAGATAGATAGATAGATAGATAGATGAGCCATGGATATGAATAGATTGATTGGGATAGTGAGCACACTGTCATAGATAGCTATAAATCAAATTCTGTTTATGTACAAACAAAGAAGTATGAATTCTTATGTATTGGATCCGATGGAAAGATAGTTAGATGCAAGATAGATTTAAGTAGGAAGTAAATCCACTGAACAAGATGTTTCCTTATCCGTGTTCTCAAATATGGAAGGGGGAGGAAAGCTACGTAAGCAATTGCATGGGGTATAAAAAAATAATAAGTCCCTGAAAAATGGATTGAATCTCAGGAAAAAATAAATGCCATTTATGATATTTCTATTTTCTTTTGAAATAAAAATATTGGAATCGACCTAGGGTCTGGGATTTGCTGAGCGAAGCGAAAGGCACATCTGGAATGAAGTCATAGACGAATATTATAATTTTCTGGGGCGAAATAAACGCCTTCTTTAGAAACGATTCGCAAAAAAAAAATTCTACAAATACAATAATTAGTGTTTTGCTTACGTCATTGCTGACGTCTGTTGACGTAATTTAGTGTAAATAAAATTTTATGTTACATTGAATTTGATGAATTGTGTCTTTACTCAACTAGGAACTATAAAGCAAAACTGTCACCAAAGCTGGCAGCAGAGGTTTCTTTCAGTTTTCAAGTAGGTTTTGCTGGTTATGTATGTATGTATTAATGCATATATCACAAGTACAAGCTACATCGATGGGGCTAGAGGACTGAAAAATTGAGCAATTGATCCTCATTATTATATGTTGTTGTTTTATTTTTTCAATTTTACCCAAATACTTTTTTCAGAGAGGGCTCAATCTGCAATGTAAACTTATGCTAAATTGATCCCCATTTTGTGTCCGCCTGTTTTTGGAGGGAGGACACACTTTTTTAGTGATCACTGCTAAACAAAAGGCAAGAAAAATAATTTATCCACGATTACCCATTTTTCCAATTTTCCTGATTGATCACCCCTAACACAGCTTCCTGCCAAAAGATGTTGGTTGAGTGACAGTTTATCTTTAGCTCAGATTAATATTTGGGAAGTGTTGGACCTAAATATCGGGTAAAATGATGTTTTTGATATTTTATAAGTACGATGCAAGTGTGAAATTACTTAAATATTGCCCACTTTTCCAAAAGTTGAGTCGCTAAAATGATAACTCGGCTCTTCATAGTTTCAGACAGATTGCTCTATCTAGTCAAGGTTCCACACTTCAGCGCCAAAAGATGTTACTTACTGTTTTTGCTATTTCACCTGTTGAGCACTAAACAATGTCAATTATGTAACGTCCCCCTGTTTGAAATTCGAGCCTTGTCTTCATTTTGTCTATTACAGTGATGCTATTTATTCTCTGGTGAATCTATTGTTTGTTGATATCAATATATCCAAACCCTGACTCCATGAACATTTTTGCTATTTTACTACCTAACCGTCAGACGATGTTAATAAAGTAACATCCCCCATTTTGAAATTTGCACTTTGTCTCTATTTTGTCCCTTGCACATTGCCACTGCTTTAACGAATCCCTGCTTTCTAGCGATGATATTTAGTTTTGGGGAAATATCCATAGTTTTATTCTTGGTAAACACACGTCAGCGAAAAAAACGCTGACGCTGAAGATGTTAACTTATATATATATATATATATATATATATATATATATATATATATATATATATATATATATATATATATATATATATATATATATATATATAACAGGCCAAATGATGCATTCAGTGCATAATGACGGGTGATCATTTCAAATAAGTTTCTATTTGATACAACCTAATTCATAATCATTTTGTCGGCTCATATATCAATACATCTAAGTATGACTCCAATCACTAATGTATATATGTATGAGTAGAATTTAAATCAAGTTTATCATACTTTTGGCTATGTCCAACAAGTAGTTTTAAAAGGACCAATATCGAATTTCCCAAGCAAATAATGTCTCCTAACATCACACTGAATATTTCTAATTACAAAGAAACCACAATACAAAAATGGATCCATCTATTCAAAAGTTAGGGAAGGGGTATCAACAAAGATTATATAAAATTTTCAGGGTTTTCTTTATGTGCTATTTTAGAAAAGCCACGATGGTTCATTGTCTCTCTGTTTGTGTCTATGTCTGTCAGGCTATAAAAAAAAGTACGTAGACATGGGTGCAGCCAAATCAAATTCAGTATGTCTACTCGATGTAGCTTGGGTCGGTGGTTGAAACAAAATGTTTTGAAAAAATATCTTGGGAGGGTTTTAGGGATGGTTCTTTAAAAAATGTCAAAGTGAAACTCACTTACACCCATATACATATTTTATTTCATACATCTATGTATAATTTTTCGAGGGGTGAGACGTGAGTTGAAACTAAATTTAAAAGTTTTGAGAAGAAAAAGCATTTTCAAATGGACAAGGTGCTCTATTTATAATCTAACTGTATTTCAAAACTGCATCTCTACTTTCTGATCAATACTCGATTAATTACGGTGCCAGACTAAATTTTGTTTCCCCTTTAGTGTCTTTATAATTATCCCATGAATTGTCCATTCTCCGGATATACATAAGGGAACACTCCAATACATATTTAGATATATGTACTTACGATCAGGGACTGGAAAAGGGAGAGCAATACAAGTGCGCTCTCGGATTCCTGCCTTGCTACAGGGGCGCTGTTAGCTCAAATGGTTAGAGCAAAGTCAAGTATAATCTGATATATATATATATGTGTGTGTGTGTGTGTGTGTGTGTGTTTGTGTGTGTGTCTATTTATGTCTCTTCCTTGCCATGTTTACTTTGCCAGATTTCTCAAGGTTATTATTTTCTTTCTCTCTCTCCCTCTCTCCCCCTTTCTCTTTCTCTTCTCTCTCTCTCTCTCTCTCTCTCTCTCTCTCTCTCTCTCTCTCTCTATATATATATATATATATATATATATATATATATATATATATATATATATATATATATCTTGCTTTTTTGCCCTCAGTCTATTTTTCCGACTTTTTTCACTTCATATTTTCGAATCTTCAGAGTTTTTTCCCAGTTTAGTAAACATCGATTCTTAATCCTCTCTGCTTAAAATATTGAACTGACCTAAATAAAACAGTTTCTGAGCCAAACAGTATTTGGCAATGAATGTACCCGCGTATATGTTACGCTTGCGCAAGATCTTAAGTGGAATAAGCCAACACGCATGCGTGCTCATTTGAACAATTGAACAGGTGAAATATTTTAAGACAATTTCAAATTGCAATTGACATTGAAAAAGAGGTTTCATTAAATAAAAGAACAAAAATTCGGTGATTAGTCAAGTTTTTGTGTGTCCCGATTAATGTAACTGCTGTGAAGCCTAGAACTCCCAATAAGAAGAGTATTTAACGGAAGCATTCTTCCGATTGTCATTTATGGGACTGAAAAATGGAATCTAACCAGAGGATTGGCCCCCAAACAAAGATCAATGCAATATGCACAGGAGAGATGCTCAAAATCACATGGAGACATCACAAAACAGCACAGTGTATTAGAGAAAAAATAAACAGGAGTCTGAGATATAGAATCCATTAGAAAACTCAAATGACAATGGGCTGGTCATGTTGCAAGAAAGTCAGACAACCACAGGACATCACGAATGAATCCCCAGAAAATCAAATGGGAAATCGTGGCTGGCAGAGTATAAGATAGCGAGACGAACTGGGAAAGTTCAGAAAGTATCTCGGAGAAGGCCAAAGTTCAATGACAGACGCTAAAAGGATGATGATGATGATGATGATGATGATGATGATGATGATGATGAATTAGGTGAAGATGTACAGTATTTTGAGAAGGGGATTTCTCCCTCAAAAATATTGTGAGAATAGAATTCCATTTTAGTTTCTATATTCGTCCATATATGTTTGATCATGTTTAATTATGTTTAATGAAATTCCCAACGTCACCTTCTGCACAACTCAAGAGAAATTTATCGAGAAACTTCTAGGGAGAGTGTTTGTTCTCAGTTGGCAATGAGATCATCTTTGATCGGTTACTTCAATCAAGTCTGCGTGACCAGTTGTCGGGATATATTCAAAATGGCCGGATACTTCCCGGATAGACCTCGTATTCGTACACGTACATGTATGCACGTTTACACGAATGCGTAGACACAAATCTCATAAACGTAAATCCCACAAACACGAATCACATGAACACGAAGATGTATTTCAATGTATTCTCGGTTATATAGTTTGTGTGTTGCTGTGTATGACTCTATGGTTTCCTTCTGAGAGGGAAAAAAATCAAGATTGAGCCATAAACTGCTTATTAAGTCAGCAAACAATATCCTTTTCCCCCTCAAGAGAAACAAAAACAATTGAAATAATCCTTCATAGAAAAACAGTTAATGGATTTTTTCCCTCTTGATACGATTTTCCCCGAGATAGGTTAAGGTCATATTAAACTGTTTAAAGAAAAATAGAATGAAACAGAAAGTGGACTGATTTTTTGTTGCTTCCTAAATAAATTCATTGCCATTCGATATCTTCATGTCAGCTTGGAGACTTTCGTCTTTGGATTCTTCTATATCTGAATACAATCGAATAAATGGTTGTGTGTGTGTGTGTGTGTGTGTGTGTGTGTGTGTGTGTGTGTGTGTGTGTGTGTGTGCATCTGTGTGCGTATGTATGCACTGGAATTGTTCGACAACTGACTATCGTGCGAGGATTTTGCCAAATATATTAGTCAACTCACAAGGCAGTGTATTGTCGAGTTAAATCAGCGTTTATCGTGAATCTATTTAAAATCAAGAAAAAACAACTGTTAAAATTAAATTGGGAACCCTGAAAAAAATTACCCAATACTTCGAAGCTATAGTTTCGTAAGATAGATGGAAAATTATCTTACTTGTCTATTATGCTATGCTGCATCACAAACCATAAATTCTAGTCCTCCAGAAATTTGCAAATTCAGAACAGTCACTTCTTTGTCAGGAATCGCCGGAATCTGGTTAAAGTTACTGTGCAACGTCACCATGAGCGATTGGCTGGTTTGAACGACGCATTAGAAGAGAAAGGAACTTTTTCTGGGCAACAATTTCACTTTCACTTTCAGTTCATGAATTGTTTCGTTCGATGCAGTCTCTTTGACTGGGGAGTAATTTCAATAGTTCTGAGATATCGAAAGAGTCTTCAAGGAATCCATCGGATTGAAGACTAGGTCATTCTTTTATGATGGAATAGGCACTTTACCAAAAAGGTGGCAGAGGTTTTCAAAAGGCAATAAAAACACTTTGTGGACTTCGTAATGATATTTTGAATTTATGAATAAGATGAATGAAATATTTTATTTTTAAAAAATGCCAGAGACTTTTACAACCACCTAAAATATTAACTTACACATACAGGTATTCACTGCTTTTACAAAAAAGGTGGGAGTCGAAAATGGGGTTATGGGTTTTTTTGTTTTGGGGGGTTTAGGGAAGGGGTCTTCAAAACAAAATGTTATAGAGGCATCGCAATCCCTATTCCCTTCTCTTCTTCACCAGTCATAACATACCGTCATCACCATTTACAGCTATAATACCATGACACTTAGTTAGGAAACTTTTCCCCTCACTAGTTGGTCTGTTTTTCAAATACCACAACTTTACATCGATAATCAACAGTTGAAATTTTTGCACCGCGATTTGCAGCCATGTTTGATGAACAGTGTTCGTGTCAGAAAATTTAAGAAGACATCTTTTCAATTCTGTTCATAGCTTATTGAGATATCATTAAAGAATATTGAATTTATACGTCGGATCCAATGGAACTATACCTGAATTACATTAAAAGACTGGCATATATCTGTTAAACATGACGGGATAACTCACGTATGGATCCAAATATCCTAATTTCAAGTTTCATTTAAAGTCTCCAGTAAACTTGAACGGTTTTAAAGGGTGATCAGACTTTGAGTTTCAAATATCACTTTGAATAAGCATTAAACATTTTTACAGTCACTCGCTCACTTTTTTCCTTCTATTTTAGGCTCTAGCGATCAACATCTCTGTTACGTATTCTTCGTTGTCATTGCTCCGCATATGATCACACTTTAAAACCCTTGAATTGCTATTAATCTATTTGTCATTTACTGATCCATTGTAGATTTTAAGTTATGACAGGAATTGGACAGAGCAGATAAGCATACAATTAAACGTACTGAATTGCTTGTATGACTTTTGTAATGATATATACCAATACAAATTTATAAGTCAAGTCAGGTAAGCTGAGCAAAAATCACCTTGAAATAATATAAAGTTTACATTTGCACAAGTATTCAGTGTGCACGTACATCTGTCACAAAAAAAATCACTGTATAAGAGTTTTGCATACACTGGGTAGAAACAGATTCAAGAAAACATCATCTGCAAGTTAACGATATTCACCCTCACCAGCTCACTTTTCATCGACTGTGAGGTCTTTTAGGAGAGCTACGCTAGGTTTTTGAAGGATTTCTCTGTGTTAAAACAAAGAACTTTCACCGTCAGTTCTGGATCTCCTATGGGCGTTGGGTCCCAAAGTAGTTTATGTATTTTTAAAGACAAGATGTTTTGTGTTAAATTTTGTGCCTGTTTATATACATACATATATATATATATATATATATATATATATATACGTATGCGTGTGTGTGTGTGTGTGTTTGCCTGTGTGTGTGTATTTTGAATTAGGGAGAGAAACCATCCGACACAAGTGTCTCGGTTTTAAACATTTATCAAGAGTTTTTCAAATATACACACACACACACACACACACACACACACACACACACACACACACACACACACACACACACACATATATATATATATATATATATGTGTGTGTGTGTGTGTGTGTGTATATATATATATATATATATGTGTGTGTGTGTGTTTGTGTGTATGTATGTATGTATGTATGTATCCTTGATTCATCCATTTATCAAGAGAGGTATATTATATATTTTAGTTTTAATCTAATTAATTTCATATATATATGTGTGTGTGTGTGTGTGTGTGTGTGTGTGTGTGTGTGTGTGTGTGTGTGTGTATACATAGAGAGAGAAAGAGAAAGAAAATGAAAGAGAGGGGGGAGATGGTGAAACGGAGATAGATAAAGACAGAGATAAACAGACAGACAGACCGATTGACAGAGATAGATATGAGAGAAAATGGCAAAATATCAGACTGTGCCTGCTTCCATAAGGCAAAATGTATTCTATTACACTGATGATTTCAAATCAGCTAAACATTAAAAAAAAGATAATAGCACTAATTGTATAAATAATCTCCAACAGAAAGAGGTTATAACTAATATGATAATTTCATGATTCCATTGGTTGAGATCGTTTTTACACGGGGTCACATGACAGATGCAGATTGTATTTCCTTGAGTTCAATCGGAGTGCGTGTTCAGTCGACTTGATAACAGTAACAGCTACAGGGGAAAAAAGGCAATTTTGACAAGAATCAGCTTTGCAGCTTAAAGTGGTTCATCTTGTTAAAACTCAACCCCAAAAGAAATATCCAACAATCATCTTAAAATAACGTACGGATACCTTGAAGAAAATAAGGGAATAAATAACGTTAAATAATTGTAAGACAGATGTCTTTTAAATGTGAAAACATGCACAGAAAGGAAGAAAGAAAGGAAAACAACGAGAAATAAAAGAGGGGAGGAAGACGACTAATGAGAAACAAAGAGAGAAGAAAGAGAATGAGAAATAAGAAAAGAAAGACAATAAAAAAAAGAGGAAGGAAGGTAGAGAGCCATTAAGAAGAAAAAGAAAGAACGAAAACAGAGAAAGACAAAAAAGATTGAAAATAACATACGGATACCTTTGAGAAAATGAAAGAATAAATAATGTTAAATGATGATGAGAATAAATGTGAAGACATGTACAAAAATAGAGAAAGAAAGAAAGCAAGATGAAAGAAAAGCTGATTGAAATAAAGAACGGAAGGAGGAAACACAGAAAGACTGAAAGAATAGAAAATAAGGGGCGAAAGACAACGAAAAATAAAGGATGGAATGAAGGTAATAAAGTAGGATAGAAAGATAAAGACAAAGAAAGAAAGAAAGAAAGAAGGAAGGAAGGAAAAGAGAAAGAATGAGAGAACGAACGAAGGAAATAAAGACAATATGAAGAGGGGAAGAAAGGAAAGAGGCTGATGAGAAAAGAAGAACGGAGAAAAAGATAGAAAATAGATAGAAAGAGAGAAAGGACGACGATAAAAAGGAAAGGAAGAAAGAGAGCTGATAAGAAAAAAAGAGGCGACAGAAAGAAATAAATCCAATAAGAAAATAAGGAAATCAGTCATAAAAAGATAATAATAATAATAATAATAATAATAATAATAATAATAATAATAATAATAATAATAATAATAATGATAATAATAATAATAATGAAAAAAATGAGGAAGAAACAAGAAAAAAGAGACTATACGAACAATCGAAAGAAAAAAGGAGAAAAACTATTACAGAATGAAAGTCGATGAAAAAAATAAATGCGAGAAGGCAATATATTAAGGTGTAAATGAGTTTCAAAAAGTCACAACAACAAAATAATAATAAAAGCAAGCCAACAAGATAAAGAGGAAAAAGGTGTCCAAAAATATGAAAAACTGAATGGTTAGAAGTGCGAACAGGAGAAGAAAAAAAAACAGCTCTTAATAAAAAAAAAAAACAAAAAAAAGATAGAAAAATAAAAAAGTACGAGTGAAATGTATTACGCACGCTAAAAAGCCGTCGCAAAATTAAGATTAATTCGCAACTCGAGAACGGAAATGACTTCTTGGAAGCTGAAGAGATGTTCTAAAGAGACGGACAAAACAATTTCTTTCCTACATTCGAACATTTGCAGGAAAGAAACAATCTGTTATAAGAGACAGATGCGCGCTACAACTGCCATCACGGTGATACTAACACGCCATCTAGTGATAGATCTTTCTCGGTTGGGGCAGTGTTGTCAGCAATACAGGTTCGCTTCTAGGGAGAAAAAAAAATATGAACATGAGTCAAAAGACAGGGGAAAGGAATTTACAGTGACAAAACAGCTTAGAAACATTTACGAGCATCCATAATAAAAAAAAAAAACGGAAGAAAGAAATGGCAATATACCATCACGCATACGCTTATGCATGCATAACGCAATCAGCATAGTCTTAAGCGACTCGTAGGCTAGAATATGTCAGGGAATAGCTCTGTAGGAAGAATATTTCTTAAGAATGTGCAGTTTTCTTTTCAGGGGTTGGGTACTAAGCTTCTTTATTAGTTCGATGGTTAAAGAGTCTAGCAACGAGTTTTGTGGGCTCTGTATGTATGTCTGTGTTTATGCGTGTGTCCATGGGTGTTTGTGTTTATGTGTATCCGTGTGTGTATTTGTGCATGTTTGTGCGTGTATGTGAGAAAACGTGCGAGTTGGCGTATCAGAATCAGTGGACCGTATTCGAACTCCGGTTGTTTGTTTGTTATTCACACTAATGCTCTTGAGAAAGACATGAATCTACCTCTTTATGTTCCCTCACGTTGCAAGATATATTGAGAAAGATGTGACTGGTGGGTCACAGTAATTGACAGAGAAAAAAGTGTCTGGACAAATCACTCTCACATAGTCTCCTTACTGTCCAGGTAATAAAAACAGAAAGAATTTCACACAAACACACACACACACACATATATATATATATATATATATATATATATATATATATATATTGTGTCACCTACGGACAGCTGTTTTGTTGTATTACAACTCTTCAGTGTGGCTATAGACTATCCATTATCCAGTCCAGTACAACGAGGCAGGATCGAAACCTTAGCTTCAGACCCGAAGGCTGGTATCCTCTCTCTACTCCACAGAACTTGACAGCCAGTGAGGCTGAATTTAAGCGATATAATTCATTGTATATATTTCTCATCCACCACAATGCTCCATTCCATGTTGGAAAAGCATTGCATAACGTTGCAATGAACGAGTTACCTCACTTAGAGAGTGCTCAACCCTGAATTAAATTGCGCAAGTACGTATTTAAATTGTGTATATATATATATATATATATATATATATATATATATATATATATATATATATATATATATATGTATATAGATAGATAGATAGATAGAGAGAGAGAGAGAGGTTGTGCATATATATATATATATATATATATATATATATATATATATATATATATACTGAGATCGTGCATATATATATATATATATATATATATGTATATATATATATATATATTGCATGTATGTGCTAATGAGATTCACTTCAAGTTCATATGAATGAGTCTCAGACTTTCTACTCACTTTTTAGTCATGTCACTGAGTGTTTCAACAAGAGGCTAGAAACAGCAGACGTAAACATCAGCTCAGGCCCGGCAGAATTGCCAATTCTACAGAATTGAACATCATCCAACCGTAAAAGATGGCGGACAAATTCGGCGGGAAAATCACGCTTGTGTGAATATGGCGACTGTGTTGCTGTTACCAAATTATGACGGAATAGCCTGCTAACCCTGAGATACAGCTGCAAGGGGCAAAATGCCCTTTGCAAGAAGGTACAGACTTTGGGCAAAGGCCAATAGATTCAAGGCTTACGTCTGTAACAAACAAATTTGTCAAGTGTGTAGCAATACTGATATCAACAGCCTAGAGGATATTTCACTTTTGTAGACCGGTCTTTGCAAAGCTGGCAATAGTCCTAGACTAGATGGAGAATGTAGAACCTTCTTCAAACAAGCAAGTATTTTTTGTGATAAGTGCTGAATACATATGATTTATGTAGGCATATATAGATGTACACAAAGTGTATATGTTATACTTATGAATGAGTAAACAGACTAAAATAAATAAAGGGACTCTATAATGACAAACCATTTAATTTAGAATGTATATAAGACAATATATTGCAGTACTATTATAGGAAACAGGGAAAACAATTGTATTTACTTGATAAAAGACTTTTTAAAAATGTAGGTCCCGATTTCTAGGTATCGAAGAATTAACAAAAGCGAAATCTTTTCGTAAATGTTTGTTTTTAGATATGCTAGTATTTCTAGCATCAATTTCTGTTACTGACTGACATACCAAAATATTAGTTACGTTCCTTACACGGTGTTGCCAATTTATATGTTTTTCGTGAAAATATGGATGCTCTTGGTTATGCCCTAATGTCAAAATTGCTATTCATATAATTTTTATAAAAAAAGCTTAATATTTCTATTCAGTTTTAATATTAACATAAGAAACATTTACAATAGATTCGGTAATATTTTTGATAAAAAAATATTGGAGTTTAAAGTTACATTTAACTTATTATTGATATCTCAATACATTTCCGGGATTTTAGAAATACATGTGGTGGATGTGATTGTTTCTGAGAGTTTTGTGATATTTTTGGCACGAATTCGTATGTAAATCTGCAAATAAAGTTGGCAACACCGCCCTCGCTGGATTTTCACACAAGAAAAGACCTAGTGCATCTATGATCTGACTTTCAGCCCTATTCTCCGAATGTTTCGATTGCAAACCCAAGACAAATTACTGCTTGTAGTTATTCCTCTCCGTGTAAAGATGGTATCATTAGAAATTCGAGTCTAAATTTTTGAAAAATACTCCATCTAGTTTAAAATTATAGGATATCTTTCTTTTCAACTAATGTTCGTCAGAAATTGTACGTCTTCTCTTTCGTACACGGACGATGATATGTATATATATATATATATATTTGAGGGAAAATGCATTTCATTCTATTTTCACCACAAATCTGTATCTCTCAACATTTTCTTGTCAATACACTTAATTGACTGGTGAATGTGATAGCTGATTTTCATAGAAGAAATTCTTATATGAATTCAAATGTATCTGTAACTTGGTTCCTGGTTAATATTGGCTATGGTTGTTCAATTTTAACAATTCATATTCCTCGTCATGAAAGTACATTCATTTTTGTAAATTGATAGTTATTGTATTGTATTCATCGTTATAAGCATCTTTGTATTATAAAAAAAAACAATTATGAAATGTCGATATCATTTATATAACTTTTGCATTTAACATCATGTGAGGTTATAATAAACAGGTTCCTCTGTAAATAAAAAAAACGAAATTAAACGAATATCAGAGGAAATAAATGAAATGTATTTGATTTATCTATTTGTATGTAAAAGAGAAACGTATTTATTCAAATTGCAAATTTGTATTTTGTCTGACTTTTATTTGTGAAATTCATTTTCGTCTCTCCAACTTTCTTATCACATTTTCCCCGTCTTTTTCTTTCATATGCATATTATCAAATCATTTTTCCAACTTTCTTCCGTTCATTATTCTGTCGTTTCCTTATTATCCCCTAAGGCTTCAATTCCGCATTACCTGGTGTATTAACCAATAAGTTGTTTGTGAAATACCTCTTGTCTACTCGACCGGAAGCTACCCATAAAATGGCCGCCATCTTGATAATGGCAGCCGACAATACACCGATAGTCTAAGTTCTAGTTGTAGTATCACTAATAATTATTAGGAGGGTTGAAGAAATGAAGAGTATATATATATCATCGCTCAGAAATGTTCCCGGCGGATATTTTGAACGTCTTCTGTTTTGGACTTCGTCAATCCTTTCACATTTGAACGAAGAGCTGGTGGTTATTTCTCCCTCTTTGCAATTTTAGATATGGTTGCAGTGTCTGTAGACAGAGATAACCGAATAAGGATTGGTGCGATATGATGTGATATTCAGCCTGGAGTAAAAAAAGAGAGATGGTTGAATGTTGGTGAAGAAGGCAGAGGAAAGAAAGAAGACCGAGGAATAAGCAAGCACAATGAAATGGAAAGAAGCAGAAGAAGAGGGAAAAGGGCGGAGACTGGATGATGCTGAGTAGAACTCCTCTCCAACTTCTATTCAGTCTAGAGATGATTACTGCAATTTTTGTTTAGTATATATAAATAATTGAAAATTTGAAAAAAAAATTTTCATATAAATTTGATCATTTATTGGAATTAAATGAGCACGTTTGTATCTACATGAGAGTGATCGGTTGGCAGCTCTCTGACCGATTGAACATAACCCTTCACCCTGCAGTAACCACGCTTGTTTATTTACTTTCTCTCCTGCTTTAGAGGAAGGCATAGTTTTATCGTAGTATACCAAATCTTCAGTTCCTTTTGGAGCATCGTTTTTTTTCATAACTTTTAATCTGTTTCTCTTTCATCCCATTCGTCTTCCTTGTTACCTTCTTGTTAACTTATGTACTATTTTCTTCTTCATCTTATTCTTTTCTGCTCCACTTCCTCCTCCTCCTCCTTCTCCTCCTCTTCCTCCTCCTCGTCTTCCTCCTCCTCCTCTTCCTCCTCTTCCTCCTCTTCTTTCTTTTTCTTTAAAAAATGTACTGTTTCTTCTTCATCCCGTTCTTTCCTCTTCTTCTTCGTTCATTTTACCTTACGAACTATCCCCTTCTTCACTGCGTTTTCCCACCGCTTCTTCTTCTTTGTCTTCTTCGTGATTGATGTAACATTTCCTTCTTCATCTTTTCCCTCCCTTCGTCTTTTTCTTGCTTGTTTTTCTTTATAATTCACGTACCACTTCGTTCGTCTTCTTCTCCTTCTTCTGTCAAGAATATATACACTAGTTGGCCAATATCCATGGCCTGACGCATAGTTATTTGCTGAATTTTGATCTTAAATTTTCAGTGTATAATAATTAATCTATGAGACGCATAATCATCTCTGAATTAAGTGCTTCAACACGGATGGAGATCATGTTCAGAAATAAATATTTCTCGTGTAAAATATTGGCTTTTATTCAACATCAGGCAATGGATTTATCAAAAACTTACGTATGTATGCATATACTGCATCGAATTGTCGAAATTTCTATCTTTTTTCTTTTACGAAAAATGAATGAAAACGTAAGTTTGATATGATCAAAACTTAATTTAATCAAAACAAAGACAAAAAATAACTGTTACTCAACGATCATGATTTTGCAAAATCGAACTTCCTCACAAAAAATATGTATATGCATAAGTTTATCGTTTTTACAAGAAATAAGAGCGTAGATTTAATCAGTTCAAAATAAGGATATGAAAAAATTTTTTTTTTTTTGCACAATCAAAAGTTTTTGTAATCAAAGCGAAATCAGACATTTTCAAAAAATAAGTAAATTTTGCTAATTTGGCAATTTCACGGATTGGACGCGCGCCTGTGTGTCTATATGCGCTTGTGTGCATGAATGGGCATGTATGTGTGTGTGCGCGTGTGTGTTGTTCATGCTTAGGCAATAAGTAATTCTATTCTGCTTCAATGATCGTAGCGAACGTTCCACTTTGGCAGACTCTTCATTTCTTACTTTGAACGACACTGATGTGTTGTTGTTGCACGTCACCTGCCGGTGGAATTCGCGCATGAGGAGCAGATAAATGCCAACAGAGCGACGGACCGATTTGACACAACTTCAGAGAATGGATGGCAGTTTTGCTGAACTGACAAGTTAACTTGTTTCTGTTTTCGTTTGTTTCACGCATGATCCCGTGTGAACTAAGAAGATCGCATGAGAGTTGAGAAGTCGGCAGGAAAAAAAATCGCGTCAAGGTCGCGCAACTAGTTCTCTTGGTATTCAAAATGGTTGGATAGAGCTTAAACTAGAGCGTCTGCTTTCGAGAAATAATTAGAAACCTCCACCACTTCTGTCAACATAGGTTTCTTCATTTTTAGTGAGTCTTGTTGGATGGCTATCGATGCATGTGTTGGGCCAGTGGAGTTAAAAGGTTGAAAATTTGAGCATATACCCCATATTACGTCTAGAAAACTTTTTTTTCGAAATTGATCCACGATAAAAAGTTTTTTGAAGAATTCAATCTACAATGTAAATTCAGGCTTATTTGGTTCCTGAGTTCGTGCCCGGCTTAGTTCACCTTTGATTTTATTTTATTTTATTTTATTTTCGTGTTTGTACTCTTTAGTGATTCAGCAAAAGGCAGGTAAAGTAACTTATTCATTGATCACCCTTTTTATACCATTTTTTTCCAATTCATCAAGTCCAACATAGTGGCCAAAAGACGCTGGTCACGTGACGGTCTCTACTGAGTGAAAAATCAGACCTGTTATCGACGTAATCTCGCAGGCCATTGTCAGCTTGTCCGATGCTCACTGAATGCTTTATTACTGTTATTTACTTGCCAGACTATACTAAACCAGGTTTGTATGAGAAACTGTCAACCCCAAAACTGGTTTCTCTCGTTTTAAGTGGTCGTGACTAGCTTGCTGGCTGGCTGGCTGGCTGGCTATGTATTTTTAGCCTGTACAGATTGCACCGATGGAGTTAGGGGCTACGCAGTTATTCCTTTTTATGACCCATTTTTTTTTTAATTCTGCCGAAAATAGGTTTTTGGGAAAAGGGGTCAATTTACGATGTAAGTTAATTCTAAATTAGTCCCTTGATTTACATCCAACAGCAGCAACGCTAATTTTATTAAAAATTTGGACCTTCTAGTGATTACCACCCAGCGAGTAATAAGTAAAGTGATTTATCCATCTGTCATCCATTCTTCCAATTTTTTTGATTGATCACCCCCAATAATGCATGCTGATGTTGGTCATGCGTCGGTTTCTATTGGGTGATTGACCAGACATGTCTGCTGTAAAGCTATAGCCGGCAAGATAGTCTTGCAAGCTTTTAATACCTTACACAGTAGTCCTTCATTCAGTTCGTGGCAGATTAGACGAGCATCAATTGGTGTCCGATGATATCTCACCAAATGTTTGTCCGTCTGTACGTGGCAACTTACATCAGGTAATAAACAATATACCACCATGATTTTATTTCTTTGTACTAATCGGACTCTACAGGATGCTTTCAGCTAGTTAGTTTTTGAAATGTCATTTTTTTTAATGCATATATCATATATTACCGACTATTCTCTATTCAACATTTATTTCCGTAAAAAGAGACCTTCTACCATTGTGGATTTTACACCAAAAAAAAATGGTAAAATCTGTCCATTCTTTCGTTGACATTTATTTATATAAAAAGAGAGACTTTCCTCTATCAATACGGTCGGTAGAATCTATTGGTTAAAATTGTAGTGGTAATAACATAAGTGACACAAAAAATGATTTAATTATCCAAATAAGTTTTGAAAGATATATTTTTGATAAAAACTTCAACCCACGGATTTTGAACTGCCAATTTAGATTTTGATTTTCGATTTTTTCTAATAAGGAAATGAGATTTTACGAAAGAATTAAAAGAAACCGCTGAATAGGCAACAGGAATTCGAAAACTAAAATGAAACTGGACTCACAAATTTGCAAAAATATTTTTTTTAAATATCTGAATGGATGAGACTGGATTCCTCTCCAGTAGTCTTACTTTCGTTCATAGCTGTCGAACTAAACGATCTATTTAGAGCTTTTTGAGTTCTTATTTGGTGCCAGTGAGTGATTAGCTTCGATATGTCCTACATTTTTTTTTCAATTATGGCTATTGTGATCAAAGCCCCGAAGACTGGATCATCAAAGCAAAGAAACAGAAGAAACAAGAAAAGATTCTTCCTTTTTAAATCTTAATTCAGAAGAATAAGCCAAGAAAAATGGATGCAGTCGTCTATGAC
Organism: Thysanoteuthis rhombus; assembly: GCA_963457665.1. Classification (NCBI taxonomy): domain Eukaryota; kingdom Metazoa; phylum Mollusca; class Cephalopoda; order Oegopsida; family Thysanoteuthidae; genus Thysanoteuthis; species Thysanoteuthis major. Next base: position 11,982,435 of record OY735237.1, on the reverse strand, counting down.
CGGAAGTCTGACACAGGAGTGAGTCCGTTCCCGGAAGGAAACACGTAACACACACATTAAAGAGGGATATTACTCGTTCTTCTTAGTATTGTGGAAGTGCCGTTGGCTAAGCAGAGATCAAACTCCAACTATGACTGAGACTGGCACAATTATTTTGGGAAAGGCATGAATCCATCCCACATCTGAGTAAAGGAGGGGGTGAAGTGTATGACTCAACTTCTGGCGGTTGTCGCCTCTAAGTCGATTTCAAGAATCGTAAATCCCGAAGAGCTAGCCAAGACGGAGAAACTTGCAACGTGTGACGCTTAGGCAAGGACGACTGAAGCTATTTCAAGAGTGTGGGCACTACTTACTCTTTAACTGACACATTCATTAATGATTCGTGTACTAAGATAAGAGTTCGGATTCTGAAATCCTACTGGCAGAATGTCCAATGACACTATTTGAAAGAGGACTTTGAATCAGGATTGGCTGACCACTTGCTGAAACAATACTATATCTAAACCCAGGGCTGAAACTGGATAGTTGAAAGGTTAACCATGTTCCTTTGGAATAGAGTAACTATTAAGTACATAGGAAACAACTCTTCGTAAGCATCCCCTCTTCTCCCTCTTCTCCCCCTTCTCTCTATGTCTCTCTTTAAATCTCAACAGCTTGAGATAGAGAGGCATAAATGTGATCATATACCAGCACACAGAAATACACACGCTCTCTCGCTCTCTCTCTCTCTCTCTCTCTCTCTCTCTCTCTCTCTCTCTCTCTTTGTATTTTAGTAGTCTGAGATGGATAGATAGAGAGCCATACGTGATAACATCTCTCTGCACACAGAAGCATACTCCCCCTCCCAAGCTACTCTCTCTCTCTCTCTCTCTCTCTCTCTCTCTCTTTAGACCTCAGCAGTCTGAGATAGATAGAATGAACAGACTGAGATGAGTACATAGATAATCTTGGGAAAATTTAGAAATTTTACATTATTACATATTATTGAAATCCCTGTTATTTTTCAAATTTTAAATTGAATTCACCTTCTGAAAAAGGATCTTAGCCTTGAGGCTTGTAGAACTTTGAAGAACCAAACAATTGACAAAGAACCATTTGTTGAAGCTCAAGAAATGCTGCAACAGAACAAAATTTTGGTAAAAAAAAAAACGTGGTTTTATGAATCCAATTTTCATATTTTGGGACTATCTAGTATGTATATACGAAGACCGCAAGGTTAACACCCAATCAAACAACGGTTTACACAACCAACAATTAAACATCGTCCCCGTGTCATGATCTCGGAGTTTTGTTCTTATGGTGGCCAAGGACGACGCTTTTTTCTGCTTCCAAAAGTGAAATGAATTCAGAGATATTTGGCCGTCTTGGAGTCTGTGAATATTCACACAGAAAAGGAGCAGTGCCATTTGAATGCCCCATGCCAAACCCCAAAACGTATGAAAAACGAATTCAGGATCGTGATATCAAGCTCTTGAAATGGCTTCCCAACGCATCGGTCTGCAACTCGATAAAGAGTCTGAAATAATCTGGAAAGAAAGATTTCAACGAACAAAACTGCTGCCATCATCATAAATCATGATAAAAATATCAAAGATTATTTGGACAAAAGAAATCAACAATAATCTGTGCAGTATCAACATCTTCCAAGGTCAGGATGGTGATCGAAAACAAATACTTTTCTTGTAAATATTGAATTTCCAACTTGAGTTGATACGTATTCCTCGTCTGGAAGGTTTTTTGGACGCAATAAAAGCATGACAAATTTTCAAATTGGTGAAGTCTAATCTTCATGATTTTTTGATGGGATTCCTAAACTTTCGCAAGCCACTGTAGATAGATCGACGGGCGTACTTGAATGATCTTTCTATACCTACGTGCAAATACATGTTTCTGCATGGATAAATATGGAGAAAGACAAAGAGAAAAATAGAATTGTGAACGGATCTTTTCGGAGGAGACCCCCACCCCTGGGTACGAGGCAGGGAATAAGAGGATGCATCAATGTCATTTGAGCGAAGTTGAGGGTAGACAGAATCAGTCAAAAAGCCAGGAGAACACAAATAGAAAGCAACATTGTTTCATGTCATGGACTAAGCCCGTAAGAACCGATTGAAAATAATGAGAGTTGACAGACCCTTTCTTGATAAACAAGAACCATAAGTTCAATGATACGTCCACCGTCGTTACACCAATAATTTTTCGATTTCAAAGGGATTTTAAACGAAGTGATAGTAAGATTACTACTTATGGTAATAGTAGCACCAGGAGGAAGAAGTTGAGGATGGGATTGGCTGACCCGAAGATTCAGCAATAAAAAAAAGTAATCTAAATTATTGCAAGTGTACATAATTTTATCTTTAATTTGTTTGGGATTCTTCGTGCATGGTCATTACATTTGATGTGGGCTTCAAATGAGTACGTTCAAATATATACTTAGCTGGAATTTGAAACATTTAGCCGATTTTAGCCATGTTTTAGCTACTGATAATAAATAACACTTAGGAATATTGTAAAAACCAAACGGTTGATATGCCATCAATTTATCAGAATAGATATTCTCTGAATGACGTCACACATTTTCTTTTTTTTTATTGGCGTAATTAAAACTGTTTTATAAAGATACATGGACACATCTAGAAAGCACCTATTTGATCCAATTGAATGTACAAAGTAGTCAAAAAAATGAAAAATCTTAAAACGTACACAAGTATCTAAATCTTTAAAATATGTACTTAAAACCTTAGAAATATATCACGTGTTATTAATGATTCAGATCAATCTATAATCTTTTAAATTTATTTCATTGAAATTTTGGTTAGTTTGTTGAAATATATTACTCATTTTATTACAATACATTAAATAAAAATATTACTAATTTTATCAAAAAATCTTCTGAATAATAATTCCTGATATCTAAACGTAATCAAAAATATCTAAATTAGGAATCAGGCACACGGTATTTCAATCTGTCACAGCGATTGCCAATATTTAAGTGCATTATGAAAAAAACTCGTTCCAATGCTTTGCATATCGGACTTTTCATATATTTTTGTAATTTTTTAATTGGATTATATATTATATATTTTTACAGATAGCTATTTTGTGAAGATCTTGTCAACCACATGACTTCCAGTCATTAGGAAGGAACTTAGTCGACTCCATTTGGTGTTTCTTTCAACACTTAAACCCACATACTTGTATACTGCTATTGTTTGATCATCAGTCTTTTATCATCCATCGTTGGACATAGACTTTCCCAGGATTCACCACACATCTTTATCGTGGGTGTCGCGGAGCCAATACTTTTTGAATGTGTCCAGTTCGTTTTGCCATCTGATATTCTGCCAACATCAATTCTACATTTGATCTTCGGGGATCCACTGGTTGTCTGCCATTCTTGCAACATAACCAGCCCATTGTCATTTGAGTTTCCAAATATATTCTACGATGTCTCGGACTCCTGGTTTTTCTCCTTGCTTAATATTTTTTCCCTATCTTGTAATCTCTCCATTTGATGTTGAGCATGATTCTCTCATGTGCACGTTGCATGGTTTTCAGTTTAAAGGTTCAGTTTCTAGACCAGGTTCCACATTTCAGCTCCATACATGACTATTGGGAGAATGCATTGGTTGTATACTCTTCTTCTTTGGACGTGAAATTTTATTGTTCTTGAGATCT
>OY735237.1:11956257-11973757 GCA_963457665.1 Thysanoteuthis rhombus | reverse complement strand
AATTCTTTTAGTGATCACTGATCCAAAGGCGAGAGAAGTAGATTGTTCATTGATCCCTCCCAATATGACATGCAGCCAAACAATTTTGGACACGTGACGGTTTCTATTGAGTGGTTAACCAGACCTGTTTCCTTATAAGTTTTTTTTTAATTCTTTTAAGAAAAGGTGATTCTTGCTTTTACGTGGCAAAAATTTTGTTGGCTTTAGATGGTTACTTCGATCCGATTCAAAATAAGTATAGAATGGCTACACCAATTCTGACTAATAATATTCAACACACTCCTTCACTCACTGTTGAAAACGGCGCACGATTGTTGATCACCGTTTTTTAACACTGACTGTACGAGTGCATGGGATATGTGGATTACCTATTTTGTGAGCCATTTTTAGCAGGTTTGTAGAACTTTACAAAGGAAATAACCATTCTATAGCCATTTATAATAGGAGTGGCCATTTTATAGTCAATTCATAGCCAACTAAAATCATATAACCGATTAGAAAACTCAAATGGTGATGGGCTGGATATGTTGCAAGAACGTCAGATAACCGCTGGACATCATGACTCACAACGTGGAAAAAAAATGTGGCCAGCAAAAAAATGAAATGGCGTGATGAACTTTACAAGTTCAGTAAGTGTTGGCTCCGCGACGCCCATGAAAGAAGTATGTGGAGAATGTTGAGGAGAGATCTACGTCCAACGATGGACACTAAAAATCTCATGATGATCATGAATTAGGGATCAACTAGAAATTTCAAGAAATCTCGATGCTGGGCCCCGAATGTTTGAATCGAAACCAGTGATGTGAAATCGATTGTTTTTTTGAAGCAAATAAAGCCCCATGGCTCCAGAGTAACGCTCACAAAATAATTTTACTTTTAAAAATAAATTATTCTATTTTATTATAGCTGCAAGCGGCTTATACGGGCATGAAACATTATTACCTATCTTGCACGCTCTCTTACTTTCTAGCACTCTCTCTTTTCTTCTCTGCCTTATCTCTCTAGCCCTTTCCCTCCACCTCTCTCTCTCTCTCTCTCTCTCTCTCTATATATATATATATATATATATATATATATATATATATATATATATATATTCTTTGTTTATCCTAATTCTTTCCTTTCTTTTACTCTTTTTCTTGATTCCTTTGTTTGCTTTCTGTCTTCATTTATTTCTTTATTTCTCTCCTTTTTACTTTCTCTTTCTCTGTCCCTCTATCTTTGCCTGTCTGTCTGTCTGTCTCTCTCTCTCTTTCTCTGTCTCTTTCTCTCTCTCTCTCTCACACACACACATACACACATACTTTTTACTCATTATTTTTCTGTCTATCTCATTTTCGTCCTTTCCTCCATTATTTTTCTCTCCCTTTTCACTCTATTTCTTTGTTTCTTTCTTTGTGTCTCTATTTCTTCCTTTCCTCGTTATTATTGACTTGAGCCTGAAAAAAAAAAAAAAAAAAAAAACAGAACACCCTCCCGGATCTCTATTCTCAGCGCCAAGCCGTCATATCTCCTAAAGCAAGATCATGAACCAAAATCATTTTTCCAAAAATTCACCCTTTTTAAATATTTCTCTTCTTTTTTTCCCCGAATGCTAATTTTTTCAATACTTTTTGACGATGTGAAGAGGAGGAGAGGAGATTGTTCCATTATTTAGTTTTTATTTCATTTATTTCATTACATTTAAATTTTTTTTTTCGGCCTTTGATTCAGTTTTGAAATTGATTTCCTACGTCCCCAGGCATTGGCGCAAAAAAAAAAGATTATTTTCATTAACCCTGAAGATCCAAAATTTTCCATGAAATTCATACCTATTGTTTATATTCATCTTTTTGATCTCTCTCTCTCTCTGTCTGTCTGTCTGTCTGTCTGTCTGTCTGTCTCTCTCTCTCTCTCTCTGTCTCTCTCTCTCAGTGTGTGTATGTGAGTGTGGGGGTATACACCTTATTTAAAAATGAAATAATTCTTGTAGAGAGGTTTCCGTTTCACTTTTCGAAAAAGTTTTTTTTTTTCTTGTGTGATAAATTCAGCATTATTGTTAACAGATCTGGAATTCTCCATGAAACACATACCAATCGTCTATCTATCTATCTATCTATCTATCTCTATGGATATCTATCTATCTATCTATCTTATTGCTAACGGATTGTTTATTAAAAAACGGACAATAATTCCTCCGTCACCGGAGTTTTGTATTTTTTATAGAGTCTAGTTCCTGCTTCTTCAGTTGAATAGCTTTACCAATTCAATAATATATACTAATTAATTTGAATTTCTACAAAACGATATTTCAAGAAGAAAAAATAATGAATTTCTTCCATTTGAACAGTCATTACTTACAATTGATGGGTAGTAGGTATTTTTATCCTCACCTTTGAGTGGAAGAGTCCTCTGTTATGGACAGAGAAAGAGAAACATGAAACGATCACACTGATCATTATATATCAACTTAGCATAAGTTGGTATCAGACTATCTATACGGGATGATCTGACAAGGATCCAATCCGCAAACAACGGCTATCATGACTCATTTAACGTCCGTCGTTGGGTATCAACCTCCCCCTGGATCCGCCACATCTCTCTATCATGGACGTAGCAGAGCCAGTATTTCTTAAATTTGTCCAGTTCATCTCTCCATCTTGTATGTTGTCCATCGGTCCATCGGTCCATCGAGTCCATCGGTTGTCGGTCATTCTTGCAACATGGCCTGCCCATTGCCATCTCCGTCGCTAATTGCTATGCGATGTGCAACTGACCTGTTTTATGTTATTTGTCAATTTAGCACAGTTTGGTATCAGATCAGTCCTAGATCCAGAACCGTCCTTGGAAGCTGTCACGCTGCTGGTTAACAGTCAAGATCAGTAGGAACCTAGAATCATAAATAAACTTATATCTCTATGGTACATTGGAAAGCAATAAAAATATGTAACTGAAAATTTTACAGAAATAATTGTTCTGTGCTCTTCCGTAATTGATTAGACATTATTTAAGTTCAATAAAAAAAAATCAAAACATAAACATTGGAAACATAGTTGAATCTTTAAGAATTAATATTAAGAATCTTTATCATTGTAGTTTCCTGTAAATCATCTTCTTCATCTGCAACGTAGTGTTATGAGTGTTTAACAGGATTAGAATGTACCTAATTCAGGGGTCCCCTTTGACACTGGGTTCAATGGGGAGCAATTGGTCCAACTGGCTTAAGGCTAGTCCACGGTAAATCCAATAAGGATCGAACCCACTAGTGATGGACGGAAAGATAAGCTTGCCGTAGTGTAAACTATATTCATACACCAAAACTTTCCAGTTCATACTTCACAGACGAATGATTTTTATTGGAGTTTTCTTTCTTCTGACAAAAGGATTTTTACGATAAAATTAGCATTTTATACGTTTCAGACTCCTGTCGCAAAATATGTCACTTTGATGTTAAAAAATGATGAGGAATTAAATGATTATTAATAAATCTTTCTCTTGCAATTCTTCGGTGATTGTCTTTGATTGGAAAATATGTGCACGGAAATTATTTGAAATGTTAATCAGCACATTACGTTTGCACTGTTCTGTCAAGCAGATGATGGGAAGATATATATATATATATATATATATATATATATATATATATATATATATATATATATATGTATATATGTATATATATATATATATATATATATATATATGTATGTATATATATATATATAGATGGATAGATAGAGAGAGAGAGAGGGAGAGGGGGGAGAGGGGGACATAAACAGACAGACAAACAAATAAGAGAACACATATAAAGTATATACTCGTGCAAAATCTAAAAGAACACTATATTTTAACTTAAAAAGATGTAACCCGGAACGCCAAGTAAATTTGCCAACTTATATACATATATTGCTATCTATCTCACTCTATTTATATATATATATATATATATATATATATATATATATATATATATATATATATATATATATATATATATATATATATGTATGTATATATATATGTGTTTGTGTGTGTGTATTTATATGTATATATATATATGTGTGTGTGTGTGTGTGTGTGTATAAGTGAGAGTAAGCAACCTGAAGTATGTAAATATATTTGTAATTACAAGAACCTCACTTTTTTGCTCTTCCAATACTTTTATATCCCACATTACACGCTACAGAAAAAAATACCGAAATAAAATTATCTGAACATAGATTCACAGATATAAAGAAAAAAACTGTGAATCTTTTTTTGTTGGGGGTAAAATTACTTCCGTGCTCATTCAACCGCTAATTTCACTGATTTTCAACGCGTGTGGGTTTACGATTTGATGCGTGAACTAGATTTTCCATTCCTTTTTGTTGACTTTACTGCGCATACTCTCACGCATGCGTGATTAGGTGCGCTGTGCAGTGAGTTGTCATATCTCTCTGTGCCATTTTAATACGTGTGGGGCGGGCTTCGGGGGCTGAATGCGTTTGGACACGTGTGTGGTCACAAATTCTTTAGAGTGTAAACTTCAGATAACGGCTTGGCGAACAGGGGCGTATCAGGAGATTTGGGTTCCTCGGGGGTTGGCTCTTCGAGGGGCTCCTCCCCCAAGCATTTGGTGTGTGGTTCTTAACTTTGGGGCCACGGACCCTTAGGGGTCTATGAGGGTATTACATGAGAATCAATCGATAGAGGTCTGTGTGCCTGTTGAGTAAGCAGTCCTTTCAGATCTGATCTAGCTGAGGATTTTAGAGCCTTCTTGAAGGGTATCCTCGAACATTTACTGGAGATATGTTATTATACACTGTTAATAAAAATGCAGAAGACTAATTACATTCTATGAAGCATTTCAGGCTCCTCATCCTCTATTTGGGGCCCAGGGTTCGATTTAAAATCGCTCCAATCCGGTCTCTCTCAGCAACGCCCCTGTCGGTGTTTATTTGCTCAGGTCCTGTAGAGTTTACCAACTCTGGCGTTATAAAAAAATCTTCCCGGTAAGAGTAGCAAATGTATGAAAAAGCCAAAGTAAAAAAACGTCCACATCTGAGGATATCAATATTTTCGAGATTAACAATTTTGATATCAATCATATCGAATTTAATTACAAATATCCTTATAGGTCAAATCCAACTCCATCTAAACTGAATCTGGCTCAATGATGCAAATGGCTGCCGTCAAAAAAGCCTATTTCAAGTACACATTGAAGAATATTAAAGTACATAGCCTAGTAGCTAGAGTTGAAGATATTGTGTCTCACAAATCAACAGTTTTCTATTGGCAAAATGGAAAAATATCCAGCGGCAAAATATCAAATCTTCGCTTCACTAATAGTTTCAAGTCTAAGTCATGCATGCAGAATGCTTGAGGTGTAAGTGACCCGACGGTTAGCAGCACGAACAAGCTAACCGTTTTGAAAATCTTGGCTTGGACAATAGGAGTTCCCCCTGGACAAATGTCCTTTGGAAAGGTATGAATATGCCTGTTCTCTTCATAGCTATGGATAAAAAGGGAAACGGACTTTAGTCATGGATGGTCATTATATTATGGGACGGACAAATCTGATTCTAAACCAGGGTACGGAACCGCTCTCCTTTAGACTACATCAGCCAGACTGAGAGAGGGATCCAGTTGACTGGATATCAGTACGCTTCTTCCAGGCTTGTGCCCTGGAGAGGCACATTCATTTTCATTCCATTGTCAATCAAGAGAGAATGATGCCTTATTTTATACAAAAACGTACGTATGTTACGCTGAATGGGCAATATTGCCTGATCGACGAAGTTTTGGTTTGATCAAAACAATGATATAAAACAACTATTTTTTACAATCAAAAAATAAGTAAGCACATAGTTTTAAGGGGGGTTGCTAAAGAATACGTAGTTTTAAATCTATTCAATCGAGATTTCTCTATATTCAAGAGCTTATCTAATCAATGTGAATTCGAATATTTTTGATAGCAAAATAAGCGTATTTTGCCAATTGAACAATTTGGACGTAACACATATATTTGTTGTAAAAACTTGAAATATGTTTACAGTACTGCAATGATAACAAACAAATGTTCACTTCCGTATTCTATCAGGATTACTGTCTTCACCTTATTTATTTTATGTCGGGATTAGTAAAGGGTCAACACTCATCTCACTCTCTCTTTCTCTCTCTCTCTCTCTCTTTCATCAACGGGAAGTCTCAACTCAGATTTATAATACTTACAAAGCGTATCTTTGTACGATATAAGATGAAATAGACCAAGGTATGAGGATATGAAGATTGAGTTTTGCCCATCTTAATCTTCTATCTAAACGCAGAGATTCAGTCTACGTAGACAATCAAATATCTTCTGGATTGTCACCAGGCAGATATAGAAAAAGGTAATTTTAAAGTTTTGGGAACACTCAACAAAAATTATCCCATATAAATTGACGGCAATAGCCTCTGTACACATGTACGTCTTTCGTAGAAGCGAAATATCTATACTTATATTTATTTTTTTTCACATTTTCAGATAAGTACCATAGTCACCGCCAACACGGCACGCTGCTCAAAGACGGTGGTCACGCGATGGTTGCTATTGAGTGACCAACCAGACCTATTATTATTATCATTATTATTATTATTATCATTATTATCATCATTATTATTATCATTATTATTATTATTATGATTATTATTATTGTTCGAAATAAATTTGAAATCGTTGATGTTGCCTTTTGCAGAAAGAAGCGAAACAAAATTCGAACGTCAGACATCAAAGTTCAAGTAAGATGATCTATTGATTTTCAGTTTTGTTTCATTATATTTTGAAATTTATTATTATTATTATTATTATTATTATTGTTGTTGTTGTTGTTGTTGTTGTTGTTGTTGTTACTGTTTTTGTTGTTGTTGTTGGTGGTGGTGGTGGTATTATTACTAAACTTTCTATTATTCAAAAAGAGCAAAACTAGACTCGGAGTGTCTGATACAACCAAAAGCTCCCTAACCACACAGCTGAAAAGCCAATATAACCTGCGGGTAGCATAAGAGAAATCTTAGAATTTACTGCACGCTCTTTATTTCTTTTCATTTTCTTCAACTGAGAAACGACAAGAAAATCACAAGCCTCCAAGACAGAGGCAGAGACAAAACCGCAGTAAGGGGTAAGGGAGAGGATAGAGGGATCGGTAGGTGAGCCAGTAGGTAGATAGGTAGGTAGGTAAGTCGATGGGTTCATCTTGATTGTATAATGTTCTCATCACCGTAAATATTAGACTCAAGAAACGTCGGGACATCAGTCTAGTCACGTTGAAGCCCCGAGTGCTTTAGTGTCTGGTCTTATAGCTCCTTAATAAAAAAAAGATAAAAAGGGACCCAAAGGCCCTAGAAAAGGAATATTCGTATAATAACTTTCATTATTCCAACCCTATCCCCTTCTGTCGGGCAATTAATGAGGAATCAAATATATTAACCATGCTTTGCTGTTCCATGTTTTTGCAGACGCTTTGAAAGGAAGCAAATATTAAAATATGTCGATTAGATTTCTCGGTGATGACGACTCCGTTTATGATTTATCAGAATCAATTAGATCAGAAGTACAAAGAACGTATCACTGGAAGGCCTGCCTGGGGGGCTGAGTTGGTTCCTGGGATCGTTGTCCGAGCCCTGGTGAGAAAACAGAAGTTTTGATGCAGATTTTAGAGGTAGGCTCTTCCGATTTTCAAGATTGGCGTCAGGCAATTTCTTTCCTTCCTTCTTCTCTCTTCACTTGTGCGTGTTTGTTAAATTCCTGTCCAAGTCTATCTTTCTGCCATAACAATAACAACAACAACAACAGCAACAACAGTCCTCACTAAATTTAATGGAGGAAATTCATTACTTTTTGTCTGCCCTGTGCACGTTGAACCAAACCGATATGTAAAACTAATATTCCTCAGCTGTGATTTGGAATCACAACCCAGTGATTAGTAGCCTACTCTATTTTCGATTGAGTAAAACTGATAATAACCGAAAGCTCATTTCATTCTAATATATATATATATATATATATATATACATATATGTGTGTGTGTGTGTGTGTGTGTATATATATGTAAATGAATTGCATCATATCATACTAAAACTCTTTTTGAAATTACCTCCCATTAAAGCTTTAACGAAAATGGGACTGCACCAGTAATTGTTTATTTTATTAACATTGTCCACGCCAAATGATATATTCAGTGTCTAATAGAGTATATCAAACGCAATTTTTAATCATTCTGTCAGATTATATATTCATTTCCTGATATATATATATATATACATATATATACATATATATATATGTGTGTGTGTGTGTGTGTGTGTGTATATATATATATATATATATATATATATATTCATTTTTATTATATAAACAATTAAAAGTGTCAGTGATCACTACCATTTAGAATAGAAGTTGGAATAGAGTTTGATCCTGTAACCATCTGTCTTGTACACTTTGTGTCTCTCATTTGGAGCAAAAATTTTGTAAGTTCTCTTGAAACGGCCAAAATGTTTTTTTATATTCCTCTGTTGTTGAGTTTTTTCCTTACTTTCTCGCTCTACCGATACAAGACATGTCATGTGACTCGTTCTTTATCAAAGGAACTATAAACAATATTGTAAACCCAATAAGATGAACGAAATCAAACCGAATTAAGATAGGAACAGCAACCGTGATGCTCCTCTGCAAACGAAACTCAATGTACACAATATTCACCAGAGAAGAAAATATTCACAATATGCACCTGGGAAAAAAAATTCACAATATTCACCAGAAAAAAATATTTTTCACAAAAAAATATCTTCCTAAACACAATGTGCAAGTCTAAACAATATACAATGTAGTGAAGTTCGTAGTATGGAGGCGTGCAGATGCGTACAAAAAAAGGCATGTCCTTTTCGCAAATGCATAACATTAGAGCCACTCAAAGGCACCAATCGGAATAAAACAGGATTTTTTTCCGTTGTGAATAAACTACATATTAAGAAGGTCGGAAATTTCTTCCTCTAGGGCAAGTGATTCCGTAGACGATTACAATGACCTGCGTTCCGACTGGTGACGCCGGGAAATCTTTGGTCTTAAGGGACACGGAGACGTCGCTTCTAACCCTCTGTCACATCGGCTCGGGAATCTGCGACATGAATTCCCCTTTTTAATTGACCAATCAGAAAAGGAACTTGTCTTCCTGCCCTGAGGGGAAAAGAGGAAGGGGTTGATCTTGTGTCCTGAATCAGTCGTCGGGGTAATGTCAGAGAAGAGTTACCTTTTTCGTGCAGTTTTTCCTGTGATGATGGGTTGGGGGCTATTGATGGTGTCCTGCGATGGGCTCGTTAGATGGTGCTATTATTGAAATCATTTGTGATTTATAAGTACTGGCAAAGGCAACGAACTGGAAATCATAGAAAGCGAAAAAATCTGTATTCAAAGAACGAACATTCTCCAATGGTTTTTTTTTTTTTGTATTGCTGTTAGAAACCACCAACTAAATCTGTCACCAAAACTTTCGGCATTGGTTTCATCAGTTTTTAAATTGGTTTGGCTCGTTATCTATGTATGATGTATCACACGAACTGGATACATCGAAAGAACTAGACAACTAAAAATTTCATAGCTTACTTCTAATTATACCTGAAAAAAGTATTTTTTCAGCGTAGGGGCCAATTTACAGCGTAAGTTTATGCTAAATTGATACCATAGCATTACCACCTTTTTTTTTTTGTTTTGTTTTGTTTTTGTTTTTTGTTTTTTTTTTTTGTTGTATTTTGTTTTTTTTGTTTTCTTGAAAATTCAGCTTTTTTAGTGAACTCTGCCTAACATTGGACATAAAGGCGAGTCAAGTAAAATTCATTCAATTTTTTGATTGATCACCCCTAACGCAGTATGCTGCCAAAAGACCTTAGTCACCTGACGTTTTCTATTGTGGGACTAACCAGATCATATTTTCATTTGAATTCGTGCGATTTTCTTCGATATATCTCTACTGATTTTCTTACAGCCTCATGTGTATTTGTATGCATCTCTGTGTGAGATCTGTAAGTGCGTGTGTGCATGCAAATACTTTAGTGGTATGCAAACAGGCTATTCGTAATGTGCAGTTAGTTAATTTTACATGAGGTACCTCATGCAGTCAGGGTGAGTCGGTGCTCTTATCTTGCGAAGAACAACCAGCCATGGACAAAGCCTTTTTTTATCTTGAATACAATTAATAAATGAATAATAATTACTCTTCAGTACCCTCTGTGGTGAATGGGTAAACAAAAGTACAATGAAGAAACCCAGGAAGATCCTTCATTATAAGGACATAATATATAATAAGATATCCAATATAAACGAGGCATTCCAAAAAGCTGACTAGTTTGTCTTTACCATTGAAGATGGACAGGTAAAATACTCGGCCACGTCTTTATGTCTGTCTCTCTGTCTGTCCATCTTCCCCCGTGTCCGTCCGTCAGTCAGTCCGTCTTTCCCTCTGTCAAAACGTTATCTCCAAAACCTCTTGATGAATTTCAGTGAAGGTTGGACTGTTGGGTCAGGAATGACAGGTTAAATTTTGGGGTGGATCCACGAATTATTTTCTGATTTTCCACTTTCTTTTCATACACGTAATGTATGTGTACACTCATGACTCTCCACAAGATTCTCAATGAATTCCAATGACAGTCTGTAAAAAGATGGGCAATAGGCTGCAAAAAGATTGTTTGGATTATTCGGCGGATCAATGCAGAATTATCTCCCTTGTGTTATAGTTATTTATCTATGCCGCATAATATCGCCAAGTGTTCGTGCCTCTCTATGCGATATCTCCAAAAGTTCTCAATGAATTTCTATGAGAGTTTGTTGATGGATTGACAACAGACTACGGAATAAGTGACTATTTTAGAGGGTGGATCCACTTTCAATAATCTTCAATGACATTGGCGTATGAATACCGTCTTTGAATTCTCTTTAGTTTCCAGTCTTCATTCATGACAGTTTTCAATTTGTTCAATCTACCGTATAATATTTTCGTTTTTACCAATTGTGACATCATCCCTTATATTGATATTCTTGAAAGAATGCATAGAGAAAATTCTCGCTCATCAACATACACGTAACTATGAATAAGAATATATATGGTGTCGAACAGTTCGCTGTCTACCTTGCATTTAAATTACTGCACTCTACCTTGACTAAACAATAACTGTTGTCCCTTGAGGGAGACTACAAACTACCACACCTGACCAACGCACCAATAAATTTTAAATGTTGCATTACTGAGTGTGAAGATGACACGACTTGTACCTGAAGAATCTATTTTCAGAAATACAGACAGAGATGACAGTGGTGAAAAAATGAAAAGAAGATTTCGTTTAGTTTTGATCAGAAAAAAAATGGTCGAACAGGTTTTGTGCTGCTGCTGCTGCTGCTGATGATGATGATGATGATCGCTGTCACTTGATACGAGTTCGGTCTTTTCTTGGGAGAAAGAGTCACATAGTCATGTGTTATCCAGCGTGAGCGGTAGAGGGGTCCACAGTCCGGTCCTGGCTTGGCAAGATGTTTGGTTAATCGGCAGCACAGAATAAATCGAACGACCGCAGAACAATCCCCTTGCTGCACCTGGAAACTTTCACAAACGGTTATCTATCTGGATGATGGCCAGGCAAAACATTGCTTAACTTTGGTGATCTTATAGCACCGGGGTATCCTACGTGATTTGGCTGTAGACTGGAAAACTAGAAACAAACTTTGAATGTGAATTAGCGCCAATTATTAAAAAAAGATGTTTGACTTGTATTTTCTCTCATTTCGTTGGTTACTCTTTATCCCAACTTTACCCTAGCTGTCAAGTGTATAGTAACCAAGAGTGAGCTATCCGTGCAGATTCAAAATAAAGTTAAGCTCTCTACGAAACTTGAACTTGTATCCATTTTGCCTAAGTGTAAGCCGGTGGTAATTGTACCAGCTACTCTTTACCAACTGATCGATGAGATCTCCACGGTTGGTAGAAAATTAAATCCAACCTTAAAACCTACCCACTAGTCTTCCCTAACCTCCCTCAAAACCATATTTATAATAGTTTTTTACGCTAATATTATCAAAATTATCTTTTTGCATCTTTAATCAGATAAAGCATCGTCAGACAATGTTAACTAGTGAATTAGTGTTTGAATAAACATCGTTTTTGTTCTCTGGTCATTTTAGCCAATGATTCAATGAGACCCCCGTGTGATACAACCCAAGTTGTATTTTGGTAATTTCATATTTATGAATAAATTTCACAAAACGATGATTTTAAAACACTTGCTTCAACTTTATTTGTTTTTAAAATTTCCACCATTCCCGAGTAGTTTGTCATTTTCATTGACACCGCCGGTCATTTCTACTTTCAATCTGGCAAAGATTTTGAGAACAGAGAGAGTAAATTGTAAATGTGTTTTAAAATTATGGTTCAGTGAATTTTATTCTGAATATAAAACGACCAAAAAAACGACTGAATAAATACTGATCGGACTAAAAGTAGATCGGATGATTGAATGTCGAGATGGAGATTTCGTATCTCCAGTAGGAATAGAAGTAGAAGCAATCACACATACTTTTACTCCAATGTTTTTATCAAGAAGCCGTAGAAATTCCTTGGTGATTTCCAACTCATAACAATTTTTTACATCACTGAACTTTTAATCAATATAGGTGGAAAAACTTTTGCTTAAAACCTTATAAGTCGTATTGTATTCAAAATTGCCAAATCTTTTTTTTTTTTATTTGTGGATCTTGCTTTTTTTTCTATCATTTCAGGACCTTTTAAAAAATGTTTTGCATTAACTTTTCATGTCTATTTTTTTTATTTTCCTGGGCATTGCTTTTTTTTTCAACAGAGAAAATGAAAACAGGCAAAAAAAATATCAAAACTTGTATAACAATAAAAGAAGACTTGTGTATATTTTTCTCTGGTTAAGCCTATTGTACTTCACTTCGTTTCACGTTTTTCTCGCCTATAAGAGAAAAATATTTCTTTTGGCAGCTATGTTCTATTACAAACTGTCAACCAAGACTGTCAACAGAATCAAACGTTTCTTCAGTTTTCAAGTTGGTCAGGATGACTGACTGACTATATGTACGTACACAAACACACACACACACATATGTACATATATAAGAGTACGTGTGTGTGTGTGTCACGCCTACAGGTCGTGACACAGAAGGTAGAGGACTGAAAAATTTAAACATTTACTTCTCATTATGTATAAAGAAAATTTCCGCTTTTAAATGCCATCCCCGAAAAGATATGCTTAATTGGTCCCTGAGTTTGTGTCCAGCAGCATTCAGGTTTGTTTTTGCTTTTTCATCGGACATTTCTAGAAATCACTGACCCATAAAAGGCAAGTAGAGTATCTCATTCATTGATCATCACTTTATCACTTTGTTCCAATATTTTAATTGATCACGCCTAACACGGTATGCTGACAAAATACATTGGTTACATGATGGTTTCTATTGAGTCGCTAACTATACTTGTTTTCAGTTTTTTTTTTGTTATGATGGACAATCTTGCTGGAAGCGTTGAATATTTTTTTCTGTCATTAAAGAAGTTGCGAGTTTTGCATCGTAAAAAATTGTGTATACAGCATTATACAGTCTTCGCCTTATCGTTTTAGGATTCAAATCATATATATATATATATATATATATATATGTTCTGTTCAAAAATCATCCAACCATTTTGAATATCTCGAAAACCGATTGCGCAAACGATGTAATTTAGCAAGGGACCTAATTGCGTATGTGTGGACAGGAACTACTCCCACGGAGTTATCTACTCAGCAGTGGGACGACATTGAATGAGTATGTGTACTGTGTAATCGTCTAATTCATAATGATCAAGCCTGTCCATTCATCAAGTCTCCTGCAGTGGTTTTTCTTTTTTCTTGGCAAAACGTCATCTCGCCAACGTCTGCCAATATTTCAGACCTTGGACGATATTGAAGAAAATACAACTAGGTAGATTCATCCATAGTCAACATTGACAGTGGAACAAACCACATATGTGATCATGTCAATGTAAGTGAATGAATGCGTGTGCAATTTTATTAGCCATTTCCTGAATATTCGCGTATTCATGTGTGTGT
Organism: Thysanoteuthis rhombus; assembly: GCA_963457665.1. Classification (NCBI taxonomy): domain Eukaryota; kingdom Metazoa; phylum Mollusca; class Cephalopoda; order Oegopsida; family Thysanoteuthidae; genus Thysanoteuthis; species Thysanoteuthis major. Next base: position 11,959,669 of record OY735237.1, on the reverse strand, counting down.
GTGTATGTATGTATGTGTGTGTTTGTGTGTGTGTGTGTGCACACGTGCGGAAACATTGTAAACCTATTGGCTCCTGTGTACATATCTGTATGTCTAATCATGGGTTGTAAACAAGACGCTTCTTTTTATCATATTGATCAAACCCCTTTATTTTAAAGGTCCCAATAGCTTTCAATTAAAAAGAAAACATTTTATATCTTCTCGTTCGTGCTTTTACCTCCAATCAAGATAAAATTTTGAAAAGATGATTCCACATTAAATGGCCATTTTGTAGGGGTTGGGGGCATTTATCTTTATGATTGTGATTCCAGCAAATTGTAAATCGGTGAATGTTGTTACACTTACCGTCATGACTATGAATGCACTAGTATTGTGTCCTTCTGAATATCGAATGAGAGAAAAAAAGCGAAACCAAGTATGTTAAACTTTACCAGGGAAAAATATACATCCGTCTACTTTCATTCTTGTGCACAGAAATGTCACCTCAGACTTGCAGTTGAAACACCTAAAAACTGCACATTCGATAAATACAATGTTAAAATAAATGCAACCGCCTTACCGTGCTCTCCTTAGTATCACCCACAGTCTGGGGATCCACGTTGTGAATCGTGATATCTAGTGGTTGTCTACAACTCTTGCATGACAGGCAAGTTTTCTCGGGATCCTGTTCTTCCTCTAACATATTGTCTTCATCATGCATGGTTCTTCACGATTCTCTTTCGTGCATGTTGCATGATTCTCAGTTTGCAGATCAGTCTTTTGGTTTGGTTCCATGCTTCAGCGCCATAGGTGACAATCGGGGGGTGCATTGATTGAATACCTTTCTTTTTTTAGCACTAAGGGCATCTTCTTGCTCTTGAAGGCTGAGTTTGCCCTGTTGAAAGCCTGTTAGCCTAGTGTGATTCGTCGCTTGATTTCTTCTTTGATCACATAGTTTGAATTAACAGATATTGGGGAAATAAGTGACTAAAGTGACACAAAAAGAATTGATTTTTTTTTCTTAATGCGCATTGGTTGAGGATATAAAGCTCTTTAGACTGTTGCACCGATCTCCCAAATCATGAAGGCCTGTTTGAAAATCAGCATTCGAAATCCCAGCTTTTACCAGGGTTCGAACTAAGATTCCTGGGAGCAAATGAAAAGAAGGTTCAGTTAGATAGACTGACAGATAGACAAACAATTAGATAGGTGAATACCTCCATGCACACACACACTCTATCTATTTCTCTATCTATCTATCTCTCCACATATATATATCTATACTATCTACCTATCTCTATCTCCGTCCGTTTGTCTTTGTCTTTCTCTCTCTCTCTCTCTCTCTCTCTCTCTCTCTCTCTCTCTCTCTCTCTCTCTCTCTCTCTGTATATATATATATATAAATATATATATATATATATACATATATATATATATATATATATATATATCAACAGCCGGAGATAGATATATTGATAATCTTCTTTCAATAGAAGCTGGGGAATACAATGCATAATATATTCAAAGTAGGCGTTCAAAGTAGAAAAGAATAGGTCTGTTGCATTATGGGAATCCGGTCTTAATCTTTAGTCTTGAAAGACCTTGGGAAGATCTCAGGGGCCATCCATTTGTGTTTCCATCGCTTTTTGCTTGATTAAAAAAGAGAAAGAAAAATCCTTCCATCTATCGATATTCCAACTGTGCGAAAATGCAATCGATTTTCTTTTTTATCGGACGATGACGCCATCTTTAAATTAGCGACTTGGGATATTGTGAACGCATTTTTCTCTGCTTATTTGCAACTCTTTTGATGGAGTCACGGACCCACTTCTCTTTTTAGCCTAATGTGCCTTTTCTTCTTCTTCTTCTTCTTCTTCTTCTTCTTCTTCTTCTTCTTCTTCTTCTTCTTCTTCTTCTTCTTCTTCTTCTTTTTTTCTTTTTCTTCCTCGTCTTCTCCTTAATATTCTTCTTTTCTTTCTTTCATTTCTGTTTCTTCTTCTTTTTTCTTCTTCTTCTTCTTCTTCTTCTTCTTCTTCTTCTTCTTCTTCTTCTTCTTCTTCTTCTTCTCCTCGTTTTTTTTTTCTTTTTCTTCCTCGTCTTTTCCTTAATATTCTTCTTTTCTTTCTTTCATTTCTGTTTCTTCTTCTTTTTTCTTCTTCTTCTTCTTCTTCTTCTTCTTCTTCTTCTTCTTCTTCTTCTTCTTCTTCTTATTCACGTTTTTCTTTTCCTTCTTTTATCATTCCTATTTTCTTCTTCTACTTTCCTACTTCTTTTCTTCTTCTTCTTCTTCTCCTCGTTCTTTCTTTTTTTTTTTTCTTTCTCGTCTTTTCCTTAATATTCTTCTTTTCTTTCTTTCATTTCTGTTTCTTCTTCTTCACGTTCTTATTTTCCTTTTTTATCATTCCTATTTTCTTCTTCTTCTTCTTCTTCTTCTTCTTCTTCTTCTTCTTCTTCTTCTTCTTCTTCTTCTTCTTGTCTTTTTTCCACACCCATCACTTCCGGTACAGCAATTCCGATCCCACGTAAGCAAAAGCTTTTACTTATTTCAGATTTGAAAAAAAAAACAAAAGAAAAAAACAAGAAGTAAATCATGATGTTGAATGTTGTAAATGAAAAGGGTTTTAAAATGGCCTAAACTGCCATAACAAGTACATCAAAGGCTTTCCATCAATAAAAACAATCCGCAGACCAATATTTGTAAGTTGTTTTTTTTTTCCTCATTTAATTTTCTCAGAATTTTAAGAACAATTTAAAAAGTAAGCGTCCAAAAACAAGGGAGAAAAAATCATCTCCATTATTTATAGAAAAAAGTATGATCTTTTTTAAGACAGTTTTTTGTGTGTGTGTGTGCTTGGATAACTTATTGCTTACGTGAAATTTTTTAAAAGATTTCCCTGGTTGTCGATATTTCCTTTGAAAAAGCATTCATACTGAACGTTTATTGTTTATTTACCATTCAGTTTTACCTTGGTTAGCATTCTAGATTCATTAAAAAATATGCAACAACAGAATGAACAAAACAATACGCGGTCATTAAAACATAGAGTGAATGATATGCGCCAGAACAACTCTCTTGTTGCTCCCTTCCTATGCCAAGGCTATTCTCGTCATTTTAAAGTATATGATGTCATTGATGAGCCTCAACAAGATGGTATGGTTTAATGCTGTGTGTCTCATCTGGTAGTGACTTTCCTGGGAAGGTGAGATTTTTTTTCCTCATTGTATTAACCGGAGTGTACAGTATACAAATATGTAGGAGACAGTCCATGGTGCTGTCTTTTGTCATTTTATATTTCGGAAATCTGATATCACTAAATCTACAACGATAAATATTTGGAAAAAGTGTTGCAGCGAATCGGCGCTGAACGGAGCTTATCGGTTTATTATTGTATAACCTTACAGATGTAGTATATAATGGGTTTTTAGTTATGGA
>OY735237.1:11896257-11951257 GCA_963457665.1 Thysanoteuthis rhombus | reverse complement strand
GAATAAAATGGATATCATTCATAGATACCGGGATGAATACGTAACTGAATTATTCGAAGCGTTTAAGTTCTCAAATAACATTTTCTTGACATTTCGTGCTGGTTTCCTTACAGACGGAACTTTTCAAGGTTCTGCTCGGTGGAAAGATGATAGCAATGGCGCCGGTTCCTTTCTGTCTTTTGGAGTTTTTCTCGATCATCCGAAATTAATAAGTAATGGCGTTGATCCATTACTTCAGCATTGTAGACCTCCGTTTGTGATGGCACCAAAGGGATCCGATTTCTGGATTTAGGTGGTCTGTTACGAAGCGAAGGGAGACCTCGGATCTGGTGTTCTAGGCCCTGTGGATAAATCGAAAAAAAACGTCGAGACAAAAGAGAAGAAAGTATGTTCTAAAGAACGTAAAATGTTGGAAACGATAAGCACTTATATTATATACTAGTTAATCCTGGGAGAAAAATTATGGATATATCTCTACCAGGCCTAAATGAATTACAGTAGCCTGTGCGTGCACCGGAACTAGTCACAATTATTTAGAATTATCAAAAAAATAGATCTGGAAATTATTGGTCAAAAATAGCCATAGAGATTTGCCAATATAATTGGGTATTGCCGGTCCAAAATGAACATAGAAACCCCAAAAGTACTTTGGAATGAACAAATAAAGCGTTTTTAGTGGGTTACGCTGGGAGACGTCAATTTTAAAGCTAAACAAATATATGAAAATAAACTTTTTGAAATGTATCAGATAGGGTTTCTCTCGAAGTTTTCCCCCAAGACATACAACCAGTATTATATACATACATACATATGTATATATATATATATATATATATATATATATATATATATATATATATATATATATATATATATAAGACCCTAAATAGTCTGGATTCTGTCAAACCTATTCCTTTATTAAATATGTGACCAGTCATTTTTATGTATGTAAAGAAAGAAAATCCCAAATGGTCCAAATTCTATTAATTTCGAAGCCGTTAGAGAAAAAAACTTTTTGAAATATATCAGATGCTTTTCTGCAATTGCTGTTGATAGGGTCCTTTAAAAATATACGACCAGTAATTTCCATACAAGTAAAAGAAAAAAAAAAGAAAAAAAAAAGGACCCCAAATTGAAACGCTATTCCATAAACTAACTAATGTAATTTAGACGAAATCCTTTGAGGTACGCCACTAGAAATGATATTTTATCTTTGATATTTCAGTAGAATGTTATCTGTTTATCGTAGAGCGTCTGTCATCTTACAGTATTCGCTCCAGTAGATATTCAACCTGAACTTTGTCGTTTGACCTCCCTTACCCAACGCCCGACCCCCTGCTGGAAACTGTGGGTCTGCGATTAATCAGCCATGTCACCCAACCAAAAAAGAAAAAAAGGGTAAGTAAATAAGCAAGTAAAAACTCATTGGTAAATTAGGTTCAAATCTCAAGGGTATACAAGATTTCCCGATGGGTTCGAAACGTAATCCGACTATTAAAAGTCAATGATATGCAATTACACACGCATGTATACGCCTGACTGTCACTCAGCAACGTACGCACGATGGCTTATATACATACCCTGGGTAGGGTACCACTCCTGTAAGACCGGCCCCACATGTGAAATACACCGACATCATCCTTTAAGGATATTTCGTACATTTGAAGTTATCTTTTGAGCAAGTTTCGCTGTAGAAGGTTGGAGAATTTTCTCTTACATTAGCTGTCTTAAATGATGCGAGAATTAATAGCTTTTGGTACTGCGATGTGTGCAGCCCAGTACTACAAGTCATACGAGTATACATAAGGAGTGATTGAAAAAATTGTCCTGGCACTGGCTACTGTACGCTGGTGCTTTGTACGACACACCGTCCGTGCTTAACTTAGTGTAACACTTCTCGACTCATTCCGGTATTAGGCAACACTGACTATGCCTGACCCTCTGGCCGCATTCCTGAAGCAACTCGTCGTAAAGCAATTAAACAGCCTTGGGGTGGACCAAAAAGTGAGGGGGATGAATAGATGTTTTGGGGTGCATAAAGATTGATTAATGGCCGAGAAATCCAAATATCCAAGCATTATATAAACCAGTTCATTCTGTGTGAAAATTGAAACGTTTTATCTAATATGTAGGAAACACCAGACAAAACAAGATAGCTCAAATACAAATGATCACATCTTACTTTTTATTCACTTGAGAACTATTTTTTATACCTTAAAATTATGATAATTAAGTTTACTAATTAAATCACCGACCCATTATAACCTTCCTGCTTTTAACTACGTCAGTCAAGGTCGAAATGTCACGAAAACTATATAAACTGAAAAAATAATAATTTTATAATCTATTGGGAAGTTCTCATACAGAAACATAAATAAAATGATGTCAGCTCCCAGACTAAAAAACTTGTTTTGATACCTTTCAATATCCCTGGTTACTGTTTACATAACTTCAGTTTTATGTGCATGTCCGTTGACAGCAAAATAAAGTCTTGTATTTGCTCACGTGTTTAATTCACCCGAAATTTTAAACATTAAAGTTTTTGCTAACATTAAGATGAAATTTAGTAACGCATAAAATTATTTCAGCTATTGACGGAAAGATTGCTATCTCAATTTTCTACCAAATGTTAGCAAGAAAATATGTCAGGCTATTACACACAATTCCCCTACCGCACTCTCCTTACCTGGAACGTAACTTGCTTGCGGTACCGGGCTTCCTTATATTCTCATGGGTGAATCGTAACGGTTTTGTTTTTGTTTTTTTGATTTTTGTTTTTTTTGGTGGTTTTTTCTTTGTTGTTGTTGTTGTTGTTGTTTTTTTAATGTTTTTTTTTTTACACTCATAAACTTATAAACATCTCTTTGTTATACTCCAGTCCAAGCCAGGGGGCTGGAACTGATTTTGCTTTCTCTACCTTTACAACAACAAGGACAATCCTCACTAAATTCAGGGAAACAAAATCTTCACTGTTTTGCTGTCCCATTACGTTAAATAAAACTGCAAAAATGAAATCAGACATTTCATTAAATTTTGGAATCTCGATCAGTATGCGGCTCTCTCACCTACAGAGCCAAACTTACAAGACTAATATATTTCCGAATTTATTTCGTATATATAAAGTAAAAAAACTAGCAATTACCATCTTCAGTCGGGATAGAAGTGAGAGTGAAGTTTGACCTGCTACAGTCGGGCTTGTATATTGTTTGTTCCTTTTATCCAGTTTAATTTAATCTATATTTCCTTTTATTTTCTCACATATCAATAACAATATATGTAAAAAAAAAAATACGGGAGTGCTTACCTCATTCGAATAAATAATTTTTTTCATGCTAGAGATACATTTTTTTATATTTCATTATTTTTCTATTCATATTATTCGTATTTTATGCAAATCAACAAAATTGCCTCATTGGTAAAACTTACATAAGGTTTGATTCTTCATTGATTACATAAACATTTGATTGTAAAAATATTTTTATCCTTGTTTCGTTTAAATGAACTTTCGATTACGATAAAACAACGTAATAATTCATGTTTTGTAAAAAAAAGAAAATTAAAAACTACAAATTGATTTTTATTTTGTGAAAAAATGTTTGATTTCATTTTGATTGCATAAACTTCTGGTGGTAAAAAAGGGTTGTGTCTATCTTTTTCGTAAAAAAAAATCGGTAAAAAGGTCTTTTCCTCCAAAAATCAAAATATTCATTTTTGGAGGAAAAGACCTCTTTACCGTTTTTTTGGACTTTACTCTGACGGGTCTATTAGTAATATTTATATATATATATATATATATATATATATATATATATATATATATATATATATATATATATATATAATGTGTACTTTAGAGAGTGAGACAGACTCAGGAGTGAAGTTTTTGGTGGTAAGGTTTATTAATCCTTATATGTCAATAGTCCATATATATATATATATATATATATATATATATATATATATATATATATATGTATATTATTTTAGATATTTTCCGGTGACAAACGCCTCCGATGTTATAAAAAGGATTTGTTCTGAATATATTCATTTTTCGATGGAGTTTTTTTACATGACTTCAAATTTTGATGCTACTGTCGTTCAGTTTTTGACTGTGATAGCAAGTTATTATTATTATTATTATTATTATTATTATTATTATTATTAGTAGTAGTAGTAGTAGTAGTAGTAGTAGTAGTAGTAGTAGTAGTAGTAGAATCTCTAATTGATGCTTGTGAATGTTTTCATAAATGATGTTGCGCTAACCCCAGCAATGCCGTGTTCTAGACAATCACGATAATTAATCCTATTTCTAATTTATTTACTCTCGATTCTCAAATTCACAGAATGGTTCCAAGTTCACCGACTATCATTTCACAATTCCCGGACAGAGTCCTGGTAAATTTCAATTTTTCCAAATTCTTGCTCCCCCATACTACCACAATGTTTACAAACTGGCAACAACTCATTCCGTTGTTCACAACTATCATAACCAGTGTATGGATATTATTTACTGATGAAGTATTGTAACACATTGGAATCGTTAATCAGCTTCTGCCAAAACATGGAGAGTCTTTGTGCCCGATTGGTGAAAGCAAGTAGGCAGGCATAAAGTGGACTCCGTGCGGCAATGAAGAGAGTTAGTTCGATTCTCACCAACGGCTTACTCTTTACTTCCTTTCGAGCCGTTATTCGTTGCCATGGAAACTATTGAAACATGTCTAGTTAGTTGCTCAATGAGAACCATCATGTGAACAACATCTTTTGACACCATGCTATGTGGGGGTGATCAATCAGAAAATTGGAATCAATAGATATGATATTCTGTTGTCTTTTGTTGGATCATTGAAAAGTTCAAATTTTGGAAAATGCAAGTAGGCACAAACGAATGATCATTTCGGCATAAAATTACATGGTAAATTGAAAAATTTCTTCCTTGACATGATAGGGAGTGATTGTCGAAATGTTCTACCCTTTAGCTCAATAGGTGCTTCCTCTATGTGTGATACATACATATGTGCACAAACAGACAGACGGACAGATAAGCTAAAAAATTTAAAAAAATATTTTGAGTTCTGTTAAAAGCTCTGGCTGACTGTTTTTTTATTCAGATAAGGGTAAAATCTCGTCAAATTCGTTGGAATATTGTATCATATCAGCTCTTTTCTTTTTAATGCAAAGGTCAGTCTGGATCTCAAAGTTCAAGAGTATCATTCTTTTTTTTAAATTCTAGGATAGCATCTGGTTTGTGCTTATATAATTTGTTCGTTGCTTCCACATTTCACAGTATATCCCTTTCTCTCATGGTGAATATAATGATGATGATGGGTTGATAAAATAGATATCATTAATAATAATACTGTGATAAATGCGTAATTGAATTATTCGAAGCGTTTAAGTTCTCACATAACGTTTTCTTGACATTTCGTGCTGGTTTCCTTACAGACGGAACTTTTCAAGGTTCTGCTCGGTGGAAAGATGATAGCAATGGCGCCGGTTCCTTTTTGCCTTTTTGAGTTTTTCTCGATCATCCAAAATTAATAAGTAATGGCGTTGATCCATTACTTCAGCATTGTAGACCTCCGTTTGTGATGGCACCAAAGGGATCCGATTTCTGGATTTAGGTGGTCAGTTGCAAAGCGAAGGGGATTCTCAAACCCGATCTTCTGGGCTCCTTTGCAGAGATAGAAAAAAAAGAAGGATCAAGGAAGCAAGCTCGTTCTCAAAAACGTAAAATTTTGAAAAGTTGATCATGATTACAATCCCTTTTTCTTCTCCAAAGATGATAATCTACTCTGAGTAGAACTTACTAAGGGATGTTTTATTCTCTGTAATTATCTGTAATTAGTACAATCCATGATCAATTCTTTATTAAAAATCGCAGGAGGTTGTAAACGCTGTAATTCCATAACGAAATGGTGAGTAACTGGCTCGTTTCAATGATGCAGTAGATCAGGGAATACTTTCTGGAGGGAGGGGGCAATGAAGTCGACCAATGATCACACATCGTATCAATAGAGTCCAAGTCTCAAATGCAACGAAGGAGTATCGATAATCGATCAGGGTATATACTGATATTGATGATAATTATCCATCCCAGTAATTCAGACGGGAATTCGAAAGTACAACGACTGAAAAGTGTGACTATATAAACTAATACGAAAACATTACTCCGAATAAATCAACCTATAATAATGATAGTTGAGAAAGTACTGGCTATGCAACGCCAATGATAGAAAAATCGGACAAATCCTGAGGAAGATCTATGTCCAACGCCGGGAGATAGAAAAAAAACTGATGATGAAGATGATAATTCCTCATCTTAGAAATTCTGTCAAAGAGAGGACAAGGGTCCAAATATTGTGATAAAAACAACAAAGATAAGGATACCAGTCCAAATAGATCAGTCTATATCAATGATGATTTCTTATATTCAGAACTCAAACAGATATTACCAGATGCAACGAAAGAAACTTAGTCGCTATGCAGCCAAGATGACAACAGTAGTCCGAATAGTTCTGTGTATAGAGACAATTTGCAGTAAAGGGGACCAACTCGTAAATAACTTCTTCTGTTAAGCTTGACATACGGCTGAACGAATCTGTTCCAAATAAAAAGAAAATGGCGAAACGAAGCTTGTTCGTGTTGAAAAGGACATAAAATGCCTGTTTAGACATTAGCGGGTTTTTTGTTGTTGTCTTTTTTCTTTTAACAGGGAGCGTTATTTATCGGGGCCAGCTACTAGACAAGTGAAGGGACTCGTGCTAAACACGGTCGAAAGTGCAGAATGAGGAGAAGAGACATGAAGGGGGGGAAAGTAGATTTTTTTTAAAAGGACCGAAGAATAAAAAGATGACAACACAAATACGAAAAGCTAGAATATAGAAGGCAAGATTTGGGGCTTGGCTCCTTAAGTGCTCACCTTCTAAAATTCAGTGCAAGGGTTCTCAGCCTGACGGTCGCAACCCTCTCCCCCGGAGGTCCACTAATGAATTACTGGGGTAAACCTTTCAAGAGCTTAGTAGCAAATATGAAACGGGGAAATTATTAAAGGCAGTGACTTACTCAGATATTCAAGGCCTAGGCAGAGGGTCCTGCTCCCCGGAGCCTCCATCCTATCTCTAACACTAAGCAATTCTTTTTTTTTTTTTTGTATAAAATAGCGTTAGCAGAAATGCAGTAGGTAAACAACTGTTTATAAAGCTTCTGAAGGTCCATCGATTGGAGACCCGGGTGTGATTCAAAATCACTTCCACCCCTCGGCTTTACCCTTATAGAAAAGAACAGCAATGAGGTAAAAAGAGACGATAAAAATGAAAAATAAGACTAATCAGCGAACATATCAGATAAAAAAGAAAGAATGGTTATAAACAAGGACCAGAAAGAGCATAGAGACGGTTTTGCCTGAGGCCAACAGGTTGAGAACGTAAGAAAGCAAAAAATGAAGAATAACAAGACTTTTCCCAAGAGTTGAGAATAATGTGGAACGTGAAGGTGGGGGTTGTGCCAACTACTTTTGGAGCACTCGTAACCGGGCTAAAACTTAAAAAGAGGAATTACTTGAATTAGGAAATCGTGAAAAGGTTGAGACTGTCATAATAACAGCGCTGTTGTGATCTGCAAGGATAACGGGGAAGGTGCTGGTGACATAAGGGGACTTGCTGTCACTCCACCTCAAGCGACAATCACCGAGCATCTGGTTTGAACGCACTAATTAATTGAACATAAAATGATGATATTAATATTGATGCAGATGATGATGGGTATGCTACAAGAGAAACAATAACGGGAGAGAAAATTGGAGAACTAACGAGCATAACAAAGAAGAAGACGTAACTATGATTATTCAATATGGACAAAGGAAGAATAAATAAAATAATATTAATGGAGGAGAAGAAGAAGAAGAAGAAGAAGAAGAAGAAGAAGAAGAAGAAGAAGAAGAAGAAGAAGAAGAAGAAGAAGGGGGGAGAAAAAGAAGAAAAAGGTGACAGAAAGAACAAGAGGAGAACAGAGCAGAAAAAGAGACGGACAGAACAAAGGGAAAAGAAAATGGGAAAAGACATAGAAGAAACAGAACAGACAGCCAAGAAGGTGACAGACGGACAGTTAGAAAAGGAAAAGGACAAAAAAGAGACAGGCGGACAGACCAAAATAGGAAAAGAGAGCAGGAAAAGAGACGGACAGAACAAAGAGAAAAGAAAGTAAAAAAAGAGAAAGAGGCAGACGGATAGAGGAGAACGAAAACAAAGCAGGAAGAGAGAAAGACGGACACAAAAAAAAAACAACAGAAAAGAAAGCGGAAGAAGAGATAGACAGACAGTCGAGACAAAAGGAGAAAAAAAGGCAGAAGAAGAGAGAGACAGACAGATAGAACGAAAGGAGATTAAATCATAAACAGATAGAGACAGATAGACTGGACTGAAGGGAGGAAGAGCTGAAAAAGAAAGAGACAGACAGAAGAAAAGGAAATGAGAAAGAGAAAGACAGATAAGAGAAGAGGGAAATAAAGCAGGAAGAGAAGCAGACAGACACAAGAAACGGGATAAAAAGCAGAAAAAGAGATCAACAGAGAGTCAAGACAAAGGGGGAAGGGGAAAATAAGAGAGAGACGGGCAGATATAACAAAAGGAAATTAAATGATAAAAAGATAGAGATAGACAGACAGAACTAAGGGGGGAAAGAACAGAAAAAGGAAGAGACAAGCAGAACAAAAGGAAAAGAAAGGTAAACAAACAGAATCCTTCAAGACGAAGATTCAAGAAAAAAAAAGGTTCGGTTGCAGTGAAAGCAAAATGGCGTAACTCCAAAGTAGAAAGTGAGACGGCCATTTCTAACGGGGCAACCATTTGGGCATAAAGGTATACGGTTACTTGCCAAACGAGATTGACTGTTTATGAGAGTTGAGTGCTTGGATGTGAATTACCGAGGTTAACTAACGGAGGAAAGGCGAGCATTCCAAAGCAAAGACAGTTTACCGAGACAACATAAATTATGCTTCTCTACGCTTTTTACTGAAGTTTGTTTTGTGGTGGGTAATGTACAGAGAGGGGGGCCCTTATTTTGGTTGTTTTTTGTTTTTTTTTTTTTTTTGGCTAAGATTTGTGTTATGTGTGTACAGGGGGGTGCTCTTTACTTTGGTCCATTTTTTTTTTTATTTATTTATTTTTTTTTTGGCTTGTGGCATTTTGTAGTCGTCGTTGTTTAGATATTCTTGAAGCTGGAAGGGCTGTTAAAAAATATGGGAAGGGTTGGTTGTAGACCGTGTTTAGACTATCGGAGAATGTTGTTTGAGCTGCTTTATTTCCTCTTGGAACCCCCACACACGAACTCTCTCTCTCTCTCTCTCTCTCTCTCTATATATATATATATATATATATATATATATATATACATATATATATATACATATATATATATATATATATATATATATATATATATATATATATATGTATATATATATATATATTGATAGATAGATAGATATATATTGTTTACTCATTTCATACACTCACTGGATATATATATATATATATATATATATATATATATATATATATATATATATATATATATATATGTATGAAAAGAGTAAACGATATATGTATATATATATATATGTAATATTTATATATATATATATATATATATATATATATATATATATATATATATATATATATATATATCGTTTACTCTTTTCATACACTCACTGGATTTCTATCACTACCGATAGATAGAACAAAATATTGATGAACAGATAGATGAAAAAGAATCAGATAGATAGATAGATAGATAGATAGATAGATTGATAGATTTAGTAGAATTGTCTTCCAAGGGGACACAAGAGTTGAGTAACCATCATGGATCAGACTGACCAGATGAAAAGGAGTCCGGGAACAACTTTGCTCCAGAAAATAAACTTCTCAACCATCAACCTTCTCCATTCAGTAAACCAAGCAGAATATACCATTTGCTGTAGAATTTGTTGACTTTAAAAAGGCCTTGGAAATCCCTAAAGTTATTGACGCAATGATACAACAAGGTGTAGACCCCGTATACGTCAGAGTACTGCAACGTATCTATTGATTCATTAGTTTCTCCATCAGGCTACGTGAAGACTCTGAGCCCTTTCAACTAAAAAAAAAGGTGAGACAAGGTGATACCAGCTCAACCAAACCTTACACAGCCTGCTTTGTGATGATCTTTCAGAATATACATGATTGCAAAACAAAGGAATCGAAATAGATGGCAAATACTTAGGTAACCAGATTTGTAGACGACATCGTCCTGAATAATGTAGACCACTACATTATTCAGGACAACGAATATCATATAGAGAAGAAATAAAGCAAAGAATCACACTAAGTTGGCAAGCTTTCGGAAGAGCAAGCTCGACTTTCAAGGATAAGATAATCCCAATAGTACTAAGAAGAAGAGTATACAACCAATGGAGCTGAAACGTGGATCCTATCCAAAAGTTTGACCCTCAAACAGAGGACTATGCTACGTGCACACAAGAGAATCATACTCAACATCACATGGAAAAATCACAAGACAGTACGGTATACTAGATGGCAATTGACTGGAAATGTTGCAAGAATGTCAAACAACCAATGGACATGACAGAAAGATTTGGAGAATCTTGGGAAAGTTTTATGTCCAATGATGGATGCTAACAGGCTGCTGATGATGATGACAATGATGACAAGACCAGTGGTTTCGAAACTGGGGTCTGCATATCCTCGGGGATTCGTCAAATAATATTCAGGGGTCTGCAGTAGTTTTCCTTTTGACCCTGACATTTTAAATATTGAAGCAATGAAACGATACCATCCATTGCAAAATAATTGTACACAGACCTGTAATATATATCAGAATGCAGATAAAATTATTCAGTAGAGGATAAATATGAGTTTTTAAAATCTAAATTGCTCATAATTGTAGATAATTGATTAATTCAGTCAGTTGGAATATTTGCTTTATTCTAGAAGATGTCCTTGAGTTTTTCAAGTTTCGAAATCACTAATCTGGACTGTAAACCACTGCTCAACCAGGAGACATCACCAACTATTTACTAAATTTAATTTTGTTTGGTACAAAGCCACAAGAATCTTTCTTTCTTTGAAAACGCGATCAAGTGATTGGTCGATGACTCTATTACCGACTGATCTAAACTGGTATGTCTTATATATACCCATTTTTTTATTGTATGTAAAATAAAAAAGTTAGTGTAATCCTCTTCAGTTTGAGTAGACGGTGTGGGATTCGACCCTGTTGCAGCCAGGCTTATCTCCACAACTTTTCTGTCTTTCTCTCATTAGATATGCGTTTTATTTTCTTCTTTCTTTACTTTGTTCAAATTTTTATTTTTTATATTTATATATATATATATATATATATGTGTGTGTGTGTGTGTGTGTGTGATTATAAATTGCGTTATATTATATTGAAAAAATCTCCCATTATTACATAGCAAATGTTTCATTTTGGTCTAGACAACATGGATAGAATAAATAATTGGAGGATGTGGGACTGCAGCAGGAATCGAACCTGCCACTGATAGCTTCAACGTAGCCCTGCTATTTACCATTGATCCAAATAGCAGCTGATAATGCAAAGGTTTAAATGATACATTGACCGTGTAACGGCGGGAGATCATTTCGAATAAGAGTTTCAATATAATATGATGTATTATGTCGGATGATGTATCCATTTCTTGGTAATATATATATATATATATATATATATATATATATATATATATATATATATATATATATACACACACATATATATATATATGTGTGTGTGTGTGTGTGTGTGTGTGCGTGTGTGTGTGTGTGTGTGTGTGTTCCGTGAAGATCTACCATTAATAACTATCTAAAAATCAATTTCATTCAATTTCCTTAATTTCAATACCACGTACATCCATTTATTTCAGTATCCATCTTTTCCACGTTCTTTTTATGTACTAGCGTACTACCCGTCAAAAATGGAGGTATTATTGACAAATTGATTTCTTTTTATCAAACCCCAAAACCGGAGTTGGTTCTATTATTCCACCGTAAGAAGAACAAGAACAATCTCCCCCAAAGTTAGGAGTACACATCGTTACTTATAGTTCATATTCTCTTAAGGGAACTGATTGTCAGAGGGCTGTCTTACTGACTGAGCTGAATAAACAAGTCTAAGAAATTCGGAAAAAATCATCTGATTGATATGAACGAACCTATCTAATTATCATAAACTAATACGTTTACACAAGAAAAAGAATATTTTTATATCGTTTTTCGTTTATTATATATACCATCCAAAATTGTAGAAATCATCCTCAGTTAGGATTGAAGTTGGAGTGGCTTTTAACCTTACAACAGCTAGGCTTGTACACTTTCATTTTATTTTTTTATTCGTTTTTTTTTTTTTTCATCTTACTCTTTCTTCTTTCGATTCGTTTTAGAAAAGAACTTTTTCTTTGCTTTTATGTTCTATTTCGTCTTAGGAATTTTTACGGGGAAATTGATAAGTTACGAACAGGCAAACAAAAACCTTTGACTTCCTTAGCAACAGAAACTCACGGAGAGGAACGACCATCTGAACCATTCACATGAAGGCACGTTTACATTGTGCCAGCACTTGCTCTTCCATCCACGTAAGTGGTTCTCAGGGAAAATTAACCCATTAACTACAAGAAAAAAATATCTAATCTATCGTACTGTCGTGAAAGGTTTGAACAATCATATCTCTTCTTTATTCCAATATCCTTTGTTTTCCTCTCTTCTGATATCTATAAAGGAAAACTTGGAGATTCATCATGGAGGTGTTCAAAACTGTAAAACGGAATAAGATAATAAAATTACTCTGAATACCATCAATCAACAGTATCCCAACATTGCTATCTGAATCGATAATTCGCCTGATTTAACTGTTCCTGGCTTTTTTCTTTGAGGATATTTGAAGCATGATATCTATGTTGATAAGCCAAGGACTGTCCACGAGCTAAAAATTGATATCTGAGAAGAAATAAGTGACATAAGACCTTTAAATTGGTCAGCAAATTGTAACTGAAAGGTGAGAATGTCAAGTTGAAAATGGCAGGCATTCAAAAGAAATTTTCCATGTAGAGATTCGATTAATTTTCCCATGTTTGTACATTTAATTTGTTGAAAAGAATTTTTTAATGTGAATCTTTCAATGCCCAAATGCAACATTTCGCCACATAGAACGTCTTATTGTTGGACTATTTTCCTCGTCTATGCTAGTATTTTTTTTTACAACGTTCCCGCCGTATACCCTCTGGTTTTATTCAGTTTTTTTTCCTTTTCTGTCTGATTTATCTTCCTTAAAGGAGAAACAAAATGACAGAAATAACAGTCTAGACCAGGAAAATAGTCCAACTATAACATATACGATGATTAAAACGCCCGTTGTAATCAAATTGAAAAAAAAAAAAGAAATCTTTAATCCAGCTGGCACACAACTTTTGATGCCTATATGCTGGCTATGGCTGCAGTTGTCCCTGCCACAACACAAGTTTGTTTTTTTTTTTTGTTCTCAGCTTGCTTACAATATATGAAATAGTCTAAGAGGTGACAAGCTGCCGACGTGGTACCACCCACTTCACCCTGCAGCACACTATTCTAAGTTGAAAAATTAAGAATTTATGTTAATTTCATTTTCAACCCTTCCAAGCGTAACTTATAAAAATGCTCATTGCTTGAATTTTCAAAAAGGCATGAAAGGGGGGAAAACGTGTTAATATGTAGTTTATGGTTAATGGGGTTTGATTGACGAACCGATGACAGCACAGATGTTCACTTCCTGCCAATGTTTTTTTAGAAAAGAATCGATATCTCCTTCCCCAGCTATGGATGAAATAGCTTGGCAGATTGGGCTCTCTCTAATCTCAGAAAGAAAACCAATCTAGAAGGACAATTCTAAATCAGGGAGCGGAGCCCCCTTAAAGCGGTTTGATTCCCAATTTGACGTCTCTCCGGAAGCCACTACAGCCAAGCTGCTACCAGACCATCACTCTCCATTTTACCCCCTGGGCTGGGGTTCTGGACATCCCAGGATCCTCATATGCTTTGCTCAGCAATGCAACCTGGGAGGAGGGGGAAGGGGCTCCAAAATCGTTACATTATCTGGAGAGGCAGAATGGTGGCCATTTATAGTTCAGAGAGCTAACTCTTTTATTAAATTTCAAATATCTATATTTTGTAGAACGAAACTCATAATGCATTGTATCTGTCCCCCTGAACATTCATTTTGGTGTAAATGAAAAACCAGTAATGAGTAGATCACTTTGACAAGACGTCTATCTCGTTCAGTCATGTAAAGAAAAGTTGCTTGAACAGTATTTGAAAGTGAAAGAAAAAAACAAATTAAAAAAGAAGAATGTGCCGAAGAAGGAGAAACAAGGGGAATGACAGGAGAGAAAAGATGTTTCGATAGAAGCACAAGTGCATAATCAGGTGTAGCTAGTGAGGCCCAAGCTCACACATAAGTCTGGAACTGTTAAATCTAGTGAATTGTCGATTAAGATGGAGGTGTTGGGATCCCTACATAGTTTACTGGAGGCATCTGCTTATTACATAAATAATAATTAACACTATTGATTGATAATATTCAAAGTGAAATCCCACTATTCTATTCCGTTGTTCAGTTGTGTACACTTCTACGATGACTTCCCAAAGGCTTCTTTATATATCTGAAAAATGGAAAAACCAAGAATATTATAATAGGAAAAAATGTGGTTGTTTAAACCCTTTGCAACTTAAATTTGCTACGGTCAACTTATTCTGGTTAAAAGGTTTTAGCCCATTGTAAACTTATTCTTCTAAACTATGAAAAATAAGTGTCAAGTGCTGAGGCTCTTACTTCATAAACAAACTATAACAAATAAGGCTTGGTGATTATTTAGCTGAGTGGAATGCTTACAGAGGGTCCCAAGCTCTGTTCGTGAACCCCAAACACCTTAAAGCCAAAATCTGAAACTCGTCCACTTACCATCTGACGTACGTAACATCACTGGAATGTAGATCTCAAGAGAAACTAGGAGTTCGGAGTTTTACCGTGGGGCGACGGTTAACGAGCCTCACGGGACATTACGACTAGAGTGAGAACGAACCTCTCCACGTACCAACCCTTGTAGCCATGTGTCAGAATAAGCTACGCTTGGTAAATCCAGATTTTGACCAGCCGAACGCAGATGCAATGCCATTGGCATGGCGCTGCATGATCTTTATCAGAGAGACCTTATGTCTTATGTACTCGCAACAGTATTTTTTTTTTATGAGGTCCGTGCTCCAAACGTTCGTGTGTGAGTTTCCCCACGTAAAATCCCTCGTGTGCCACATCCTGCTCTCGTGGGGTTAGGGTAAATAGGGGCTTTGTAAATGCAAAAACAGGGTCCAATTCACATAAGGGGTGAGCGGGCTGCAGCCCACGGGCTCATAATCTAAAGACGCCTCGGGCATGTGCCAAAACAAAAAAGATCAGAAGCTTTACCCTTGATTTTATTCTATTTGTAACGATGAAGATCAGGGACGTATAATCATTTCTATGGTATTCATTGTGATAAAAAAAAAACATTTTTCTTTTAATATACTGAAATCCTCATGATAAACACCAGAGGGAGTACATTTTTGACTCGAAATAATAATAAAGGGAACATACGTTACGTAATTATTTGTTCGAAAAAAATTTCGATATTTTTGCACCTCCACTAAGCTTCACACGACCACCAGACTAATTGGAGAAGATCTATTCTAGCCCATAGCCTTCGATTGCTCTAGCCTGGCACTGGATACAAGGGTATGTCGATTTGGAGTGATGGTTTACGAGCTAGCCTCACAAAGTAGTACTGCTTGTCTACTGAGGTTTTTTCTTTAATTTGCAAGAAGGGATAAAAAGGCAGAAGAGACTGGCTGCTGCTGGTTCGAACCCCGTTCTTCCTTCTAATCCGACAAAAGATGATTACGGAAAATGATAATATATAACGTAAAATATATATTTTTTAATATGTATAGATTTATCTGTTAGATTGAAATGAGCTGTTGCATGTTCGTAATATGATACGTAGATAGGTAAAACTAACAGGGAAATGGTAGTCTCAAAAATGTATTTATTCATTAGAATGAAATATGTAAGACTTGTCATTTTAGCTCAGTCGGTAAATGACACGTGATTAAGAATTACGGTGAGAGAATGTTAACTTTCACTTCCCTGATTTTGTGAGGGCTGTTCTTGTTTTTCTTGTTACAGTAAAAAAAAAAATTTAAAAAAAAGCAAAGTCAACTCCAGGTTTGTACTCGAGTTTGACACAATTAAGCAATGGGAAGTAGGTGGGAAAGAAACAAAAAGCAAATAAGGGAATGAATGAATGAATGAATGAATGAATGAATGAAAAAAGAAAGAAAGAAAGAAAGGAAAAGAAAAAAAAGACAATGAAGCAAATAAAGATGCCAACAATTTTTTTTTAAATACAAAGTAACGTTTTGCTGCACGTAAGAAAGAACTTTGTCTGAGATTGCTTACGTTCGCACTTCACTAATGTCCTTGGGGAAGACGTGAATCCACTTCTTCTTTTACTCTGTGCCATTGCCATTTATCTTGACAAAATGTTCCTTAACTAAGTTGACAGTGAAGAGTGTACTTGAGAGAGCCTTCGTGCAAACCACTTCCCCATAACGTTGGTATTTATTCATCTCCCTATCGATAGCAAATATGGCACTCGCTGAGGCCAATTTAGTGTCTCCTACACATGGTTGTGGACGACAACAAAAATTCTTTGGTTTCTGTGGCCAGTGAAACAATATTCACAAACAAAACAAGAAGATGGTCGTACCTCCTTGATATCGATTTAATATCTCCCAATAAGGTGCTTACGCTACAGAACAGACACAAAATTAATTTGTTGTTTTTTCTTCCAGAACTTACCCACCGATCCACACCAACAGATTATCTTTATTTTTCTGTCTGTGTCTTGCCTGGGGGTCTACATTCTTCGTTACAACCTTTAAGCACTCGTCAGAATACATAAATTTTGTTCAGTCTTGCTTTTGCACTTAGTCGAAAACGACAGATGGTTATCGTATCGGAGTGGGGTCATTGGCTTAACAGACGATTAATTGTCCCTGACCAATGATCATGCTTTTTTCTTCAGTCCAATGGGGAGGTACTGCTTCCGAGTCGGAATCTATAAGGCCGGATGTACGTCTGTTTAGGCATACCTCAATTTGAATCCTGTTTTGCTCAAATACGAGGCTAACCGAAAGGGGGAACGTTAGTTTGAAACCACATTAAACTCTTAACTGATAACCACATCTTTCGGTGAATCATCCAAGAAGAATTCCTTAAAATTTGGTCATCCTATAGGTCAGTTACAAAAAAACAGTCAATTAACAATGAGTTTGACTTTTAAAATTCTGATTGTAATTGAGTTCTCATCTTATCTGGTGGCCGCCTTATCTGTCAGAATACACGGTGAGTAAATTTCATCCTTGAAACAAGACTTGGATCAGAAATCAATTAACATTTATCGTGAAGAGCATATGGATTTTGATTATTTTTTATAATTTAGATATTCTACGTACACGAGCACTCGAAGGGGTTGCTGGCAATGGTCGCTCTATTTCGTTCGTCTGTTTTGATTCTGCTTTATTTTACTTAGGAAATTTCGTTGTTATCTGCTTCAGGTTTGCCAGGCCCGTCAGAGCCCCACCAGACTCCTGTTGACTGCACGTTCCAAAGATGCATTCCTTACTCTGTCCGTGGTCCCACGTCACTAAACGTAGGGCTTGGATATCCGAACTTTGGCCCTGTTATTAACCTGCGGGCAGGATAGTTATATACATGCTTTTCCGACGGGCATTTGTGCAAGATGGAAATAGATGAAGATGTTTTGGCCAGAGTTTGAACCTGGCTCGCTGATCCCATCTTTCTGTGCTGGTTTGTTATCGATTTAATATATCCCAATAGATTGATTACACTACAGTACAGACATTAGGTACATTTGTTTTTTCTTTCCTCAGAGTTTACCTACCCGTTCACACCAACTGAATATCTCTATTTTTCTGTGTGTTTCTTGCCCGGGGGTCTACGTTCCTCGTTTCAATCTTCAAGCACTCGTCAGAATACATCAATTTTCTTTGCTTTGCTTTTGCACTTATTCAAAAGCAGCAGATGGTTATCGTATCAGGGGGGGGGTCACTGGATTAACAGACGACTAATTGTCCCTTACTGACACCGTTGGTAGCTGAATGGTCCACGCCCGTTGGCAGAAGCCTCCGTCAGCGAGACGTTGTGGCCGCTTGGCTGAACAGACGAAAACGTTGAAGGATTAAAAGGAAAAACCGTTCTTTGGAAGATCGTATATATGCACACGATTACGTCAAGACCGGTTGAACGTTCGGGCGAAGAGGTATGAGAGGGAAAACCCCGTGGGCTGAAGAGATAAGATGCTGTCACATCCGGTTGTTTTCGAAAAGACATTTTTCACTGGTTACCCTACACCCTTGAAGACAAACGGCGCACGGTTACAACAAAGTACCCCTAATTTTCTACTTTGGAGAGCACCGACATGCATCACGTTTCTGTGAAAACAGTTAGCTACCTGCTTTTTTTCTTTGTATCCCCGTGAAAAAAAATCTATTTTCAGAGTTCCCACTGTAAGTGTTACGTACGAGGTCTGTCCTAAAATTATCCGGCTACCTTATATCATCATCATCATCATCATCTGCCTTTTAGTGTCCGTCGTTGGTCATACACCGTCCCCAATATTCACCAGATCTCTCTTTTCTCTGCATTACAGAGCTACTACTTTCTGAATTCATCTAGCTCGTTACGCCATCTTTCTGTCGGCCATGGTTTTGCATAACGAAACTTTAAAAAAAAAACTACCATGGGCAATTGTTCTTTAGTCACCTTCAAAGTATCCCCACCTTAAAACATCACTCATTTATCCTAAGGGTCACTTTCACTTTTCAAAAAAGCCTACCTTGGGCAATTTCTCCATAATCACCTTCAAAGTATCTCCCCCTTAGGACATCACCCATTTATCCTAAGGTCACTTTCACTTTTTAAAAATATCTGAAAAGTCCTATTCTGATATCACCATCTTCTGCCGTGTTCGATCACAAAGTGGTGAATAACGAACTTTCAAAAGACTGGAGGGTATTGTAAAGACAATATAGGCATCCCTTGTTGGGAAAGTGAAAAACTGATACTTGGTATCAAAAATGCCCGTGTGAAGTTAACGTCCTAATACCAACTAGTCTACAAAAAAGATGTGCCGATATAGTCATACCCCGTCACCTTTTTGCTTCCATGAAAAAAGTCCAGAAGTTTAAACAGCGTTCAGCCTTTGTTTTTTTTTCTTCCAGGAAGATGTTTTCAGGAAGACACTCCATTCTCCCGTACCTCCTAACAATTCAACGGACGACGACGACTCAGCTTAACATAACATCATCACTTTTTTTTAAACGCTGAAAAAATCTTAATGATAACTGCTTCCTCATTTTATGCTATTTTGACTTAAATTTTGTTTTCCTTATAGGACCGCTCTACTTTCAGATAGCCGGGGAAATGTATACAAGATTACTGAATCAATAACTTGTTCTTGAGCGTTATCATGTCTTGAAAAAATTTTAATAAAATTTTCTGAAAATCCCTCTGAATAGACATTCACTGAATGTTTGATTTTAAAATGATCCCTGATTCTTTGTCCGGCAATATTCACGATTTTTTTTTTTCGAAAATTTGGACTTTTATTGTGATCACTGTCAAACAAAAGGTGAAAGAAGTGATTAATTCATTAATCACCCCTTCTTCTATTTTAATTGATCACCTGCAACACGGTTTGTACTAGAACGACGCGACGATTTCTATTGAGTGAGTAAACAGACCTGTCACTCAAAAATTCATTGTAAATGATTTACAATAGGAAATACATTTAAAATTATGAAAAAAGAGCTTCCAGTGGTCAGGAAGTAGTACGAGTATTACTGACGGGATAGTATTATCATATGTATACTATAAATGAACTGCTCCGGATTATGTCAAATAAATTAATCAAAATGAGTTAAAAGGGTTTAACAATGGCTTTGAATGGATGCAAACGTCAGTGGAAGAATAGGATTATTATATGTATAATCTTCAATGGTCAGGTTGACTCTGAAATGACTTCCGGCAAAAGAAAAACTGATCACTACTTTTCACTTTTTTCGTACAAAGCAAAAATTGGCATAAAACGAACTTTTGAAGAACAGGGACTACCTGTACTTCATTTTTATTAGATGATTTTATCTTAAGAATAGGAACTTAGATATCATTACAATGGAAAACTTCATCGTTTCAAATGAAGAGTGTTTACTTTTATCATCAAACTTATTACCTTTTCGTATAGCGTTCTATGATTACGGACGAAGAACCAAGTGTATTGCACTGTCCATTATTAGAATATATACTAGTTAGGAAGCTTGTATTGTGAGTTTTAAAGGTATACAATAAATACATTTTCTTGATAGTCACCTACTGAGCTGAAACATTGAATCTAGAGAAAAATATTGACCCTCAAACTGAGAATCATGCAACGTGTACAAGAAATGCGCTGAACACCTTACGGAGAAATCACAAGACAGAACACTATATTAGAGTAGAAAAACAGGAGTTAGAGATATCATAGAATTGATTTGAAAACTCAAATGGCAATGGGTTAGTCACGCTGCAAAAATGTCAGACAACCGCTTGACATCACGACCCTCAACGTGGATCCCCAGAGAACATATTCCGAATAGTTTGCGGTAAAACATGGGACGGCGTGACGAACTAAACAAGTTGAGAAAGTACTGGCTCCACGTCACCCATGATAGAAGGGTCTGCCGAATCCCAGGGAACGTCTTATGACCTATGACGAACGCTAGAAGGCTGATGATGATGAAATTGATTTTTTAAACTAATGTATTGTTCTCTAATATATCTATGATATCATTAAGCAGTCCAATTATTGATACCTTTTTGATATCATAATGCTTTTATTTATGGCTTGAATTATGGGCGTATAATTTCGAATGTCCTCTCATTCGTGTCTAGAAGAATTCCAGCGCAAATCTATTAATCGAAATAATATTAGTTTTGTTTGAGGGCAGCACGTATCTTTTGCCAGATATAAATATTTTTTTACCGAGTGTACACATATGTTGAATTTGAATGTTGAGTTTGAAAGGTACTGAGTGTGCGACGTCGGGTTGGGAACGGGGGTTGGACACATGATGTAGTTGGGTTTACGAGTCTGCCGGACCTCGGATTAAATTCAATGGTAAATAATTAGGCGAATTGATTTCGGTCCGAACGGACGGTCGGTTTCGTTGTAAGTCTCGCAGTGACGTGACTTGACTCGTGTCATCTCACGATATTTGATGAGGCTTGTGTCACGTTCGTCAAGAATGAATTGTTGTTTATTCTGTGTCTCCAGTTCCTGAGTGGAAGAGATTGAACGAGTTTATAAGTGAGCGAGTTAGAGTGAGTGAGTGAATAATTTGAGAGAGAGTGGGTGAGAGAGGGTACGAGCGAGGGAGGGCGGAAATGAGTGACAGAGTGGGTGAATTGGTGAATGCGTAAGACGGTGGATTAATTAGTGAGTGAGTGAAGGAGCAAGGGAGTGAGAGAGTGAATCAGTGAGTGAGAGGATGAATGAGCGAGTGAGAATCTACGTGAAGGAAGGAGCAAATGTGAGAGTGAGTGAATTAATGAGAGAGAGGGTGGGTAGGTGAGAGAGTGAGAGAGTGATTGGATGAAAGAGAGTGTGAGTGCGACAGGGAGAGATGTCCCCTCAAAAAAATATCAATATTTTCAGCAAGAATTTTCTCTCCTTGAATTCAGCCACTAGTTACTCAAACCATTTAGAGCTAATATCGTTCTTAAGGAAATGCAACTCAATGAATCTTCATAAATTATTTAGACAATATTGATATGGTTGTGGTTTTGATCATTATGATTCAGTCGATTCATTCTCCTGCCAACCTTCCGAGCCTAATTTTTTTTTCTTTAAATGGACTTTATTCATTATTCAATGAATGACCAGTGCTAATCTCTCATCTTCGTGGTTTCCAACTTCGCATTACAGTAGATGTGTTTTCTGGCCTTTGGATTAATCAAATAAATTATTGTTACACCATAGAATATTTCAATTGATACCCACATTTTTATTGTTTTGATGAATCCAATTCCACAGATGCCTTCTTTAAAATATTTGGTATTGCTTGGATTTCTGAGTTAGATCATTTTCATTCTATTGTTTTATAATCATGTATCGCTTTACGACAGATTATGGCAGTGAGATTTGAAAAAAAAAAGATACGTAATTTTTACACGTGGTCGTATGAAGGCAATGTACGTAATCAAGTGAAATGATTCCAGGATGTCAGGATTACGTAGCTTTATCTATGAAAATGTACATTAAGTGACCAGTTAACCTCAGTAGACAGCAGGAGCTACAAGATTAAGAGAAAAAGATTTGAATAGGGCCCTACTCCTCTTCCGTTCTGTATACTTGGAGGAGGTCAGATAAAATGAGATCCTTATTTGACTGGAGAAAAAACATCCCTCATGTGACATCGTTCTCTTTTCAATCAGCATCTACCAATAATCTGCGTGTATGCAGCGAGATAAGTGTGCAATTGGCCACTTCACAAAGTTGGTATTCACCATATATATATATCAGTCGGCACACCAAGCATTGCTGCGTCGAGTTTCGAAATTGTTTGGATCGGCAGTTCTTGAAAAATAAATCAACATAGGTTATACATCTCTTATCTGAAAGTATAGATCTAATCTCAGATATGAAATACCCAAGTTGGCTATAGATCTGAATTTAGATAGATGATATATAAATTGGCAACACTGAAGAGAAATAACTGGAATACTTCGAAGCTCTAATTTTGTGTTACAGACGGGATTTAATTGTCTATTTTGGGAATCTGCTCCCCACACCATAAAGTCTGGTCCCTTCTAAACATGGACATTTGGAACAGGAATTATCCTATTCATATAGAGAGGGATATTACAATCAAAATGACATTATTCTGAGTCGTATTTCCGACACCCTGAGCCAAACGTGTCCGACGATTGTGAAAAAAATACTATTATTACACTGGTGAGCGTTCAACCCAAAATTTAACGTTAATATATACGTAGAGATTTTCTCAGTCTGTTGACCTCACCACTGTTCATATTTGGATCATAACGCTCCAGCTGTCACATTCTACGGTCTTCATCAGACGAGTGTCGTGAATGAGAAGAGTTTGGAATATTGAATCAAAACCCTCACCATTTACGACACCTACCTGAAGGAGACTGTAGGGTAAAAAGGCCGAAACATTGCGTTGAAAAGATGAATCAAGATGAAGGACAACAGTCCAGAAAAGTCTGTACATATTGACAATACCTCACCTTTTAACATAGAAATTGCATTAAGGCAATTTAAGACGGCAATATTTAAATAACGTGGATCATTTCAAGGTGCACCATAGTGGAAAGATGGGTAGCAAGTTCTCCTCACCGCAACAGTCGGTGTTTGAGCTGTTATGGAATTAATGAATGGTATTTTAGGGTTGCTCATATAGGGATAAAGAAATTTGGCCTTAACAGTATTACCAACTCATTTTTTTCTGTTTGCACTAGTTTGACTTGCAAGCCGGGAAAAACGTCAGAAATGATCAAAGCACATGAAAAGGATGCTAAAAATGGTCAAAAACATTTTTTAAAAATGGCCAAAATGATGAATCATACAGGTGGTGCTAATTTAGGGCCCTTTCGTGTTGCCAAAACGGTAAACACGCTGGATTTCAAGCAAAAAGTGCTAAATTGTCAATACTGATCCCTTGTTCAACCTTTCATTCTCTCTACAAAGAACATTCTGAATGAATCGAGAACTTACGATCAGAACGATAGAAGTCCTAACTACAAAACTAAAACGAAGATCAATGGCCGGTTCCAAACGTTTTTTTTATTTTTCATTTCTTATAAACATTAAGATCAACTCTTATATTTACAAATCGCTTGAAATCGCTCCTATAGACAGGGAATGGAATTAAAAAATGATGGAACCTTATTTAACTGAAAAAGAAATCTACCTAAAGGTCAAAGGGAGGTGAATTCAATCAGTAGATATTTGCCTTGGAGTTGATATTTTATTTTTTTGTATGAATTTTTAGAGTTAAGGAACTGAAACATTTATCTTGGTCGAATAAGACGGTCAGTAAAATTGAGTTCAAGCAATATATTTACTTATCTCGTTCTGGAGTTGGAAGAGCATTGCATAGCAGCTTGAAATGAACTAGTTTCCTTACTTTAAGAGTGATCAACCCTGAAGAAGGGAGCTTTAATTATAAAGATCATTGATAATAAGCTACAAATAATATGAGTCATCCACAGACAGCTGTGGATGACTCAAATATATATATATATTTAGAGCGCTAAATATTTGAATATGGACGATGTATGGGCAGTATACATCCCTTTGGGTGTCCATTAGGTGTAAGTTCCTAGCTCACCAAAGAAGAAAATAATCTTTAGAATAGAACTAGTGGCGCAAATTTTGAGTCCTGCCTGTGGCATAAGAAACCATTGCACCAACTTTTAATACCACCAAAGACGCAAAAAGCCCTTGATCCGACTGGCTGCAGCTTCAAGGTAATACGATTGTTTTCAACACCAATAACAGAACCAACGAACTGAGATCGAAACTTGGCAGACACTCAATAGAAACTGTCAGGTGACCAATGTCCTTTGGCCACATGCCATGTTAGGGGCTACCAATTAAAAATGTCTGAATTTTAAAAAAAATAAATAAATGAAAACAAAACAAGCATGAATGCTTCCAGACACAAACCAAGGGACCAATTTAACATAAACAAACATTGTAAGTTCAACCTTTCACTAAAAACCAGTTTAGGGTGCTAATATGAAAAGACATTTTTTTTTCATAAACATAAAGATTGAATATCTAAATTTTTTGATCTGGCGTCTAGGCATCATTCGTACATACGTACAAACATGGCCAGTCAGTAAGATCAACCTGAAAACTAAAGAAACCCATGTTAGCCGTTTTGATGACAGATTTGGTTGACAGTTTCTGATACTTCTCCTTTTTTGTATTTTCCTGTGACAAGCTATCTTGAATGAAAACATACCTAAGATCCAAAGTCTTGAGGCGAAGAATAAAACAGCTCAGATCAAAATAAACAAATTTGATTTAAAATGGGATTCTTTGCAGTTTTGATTTCTATCTTACGGCTTATTTTCCTCTTTGAAATGGTTGAAAAAACAGACAATCAAAGGAAGGAAAGAAGAAAGAAAGGAAAAGAGAGAAAGAAAGGGCAAAAGAAAGAACAAAAAAAAGAAAGGAGGGAAGGAAGAAAAAAGGTGAAAAAGATGAGATTGAAAAAAGATTAAAAGGAAGAAAGGAAGGGAAAAAGAAAGAAAGGAAGGAAGAAAGTGAAGAAAAGGGGACAAAAGTGTGCATAAATAAAGAAAGGAAACAAGAAAGAGAGAAAAAGTGAGAAGGAGAAAGGATTAGAAGAAAAGTTGGAAGGAAGGAAAATAAAGAAAGGAAGGAAGAGAAAAAGAGAAAGTGAAGAAGCGGGAAAGGAAGATAGTAAAGAAGGGAAGAAGAAGAAATAAATTGGACAAAGAAAGGCAGGAAGTGAGGAAGGAAGAAAAAAGCATGGGATGAAGAGAAAAATCGATAGATGGAAGAGTAGAAGAGATAGACCAGCTTGAAAAAGACTGAGAGAAATTCGAGTGAAAAGAAAAAAAAGAAAGAAGAAAAATGAAAAAAAAAACGCCCTTGGGAGAGAAAAAAAAGAGAAGATAAAGGAATGAAGACATTTTGTCCCCACTCTCAGGAGATAATCATTCGAAATAACTTTTAAGGAGCTGCTTTGTAAATGTATCCCCGTTCTCCAAGAAATTCACCATGATTGCAATAGAGAAACAACTGATTACTGGGAATATTTTCAATTCATTTTGAGCAGTTTCTAAACATTTTCATCCTTTATTCGCCTTCTTTCTTCTTTTTCGTTTACTTTTTTTTCTTCTTTTTTTCTTCTTTTTTTCTTCTATTTTTATCTTTTCTCCCCATCCCTCCTTATTGTTTATCTCCCTCTTTTTCTCCTTCTTTTTTGTCGATTTTCTCACTCTCCTGCCTTTCTAATTTTTTTCCTTTTACCTTTCCTTTTCTTCTCCCTCTTTTTATTCTCGCTCTTCCCTTTCTTGCTCCCTTTTTTTCATCTCTTTTTTCTTTGCGCCCTTCTTTCTCTTTTTCTCCTCTTCCTCTCCTTCCTCTTCTTCACAACGTAAGGAAAAGTTGTTTTCATTGACAATGATTTGTCCTGTTATGTTTGTCTCTACCCTTACGTTAAACTAAACCTATGTACAAAATTTACATTTCCTTACCATGATTTGAAATCACAACCATCTGATTGGTAGGTGGCTTTTTTCACTAACTGACGTCTCATATACCAATGAATTTGTTCATTGTTTATACAATACAAAAATGACAGTTACTATTTTCAGTCGGAATAAAAGTGCGAGTGCAGTTCAACCTTGCAGCAGCCGGGCGTGTTTAAATTATTCAATTCTCATCTACGCTGAATTGTCGTACTGTATACAAACGATCTCAGCGTTGCAATAAAAAGCAAATATTATATATCTGTACCACACTTAGATGAATCAGACTGCACGTGTACTAGAATAAATTATCAAAAGAATTGTCTTAAATTGTATGAAAAAATATCTTTTTTTTTAGAATCATCCAACAAAATTGATCTTTTATCTCAGATTTTCATTGAAAAAGAAAAAAAAACAGCACAAGAATGTGGCGTTGTTGGTTTAAAATCACAATAGTGACCCCCACCCAAAAAAAACACTTTTTTTTAATAAAAAAACAAAAGAACCGAAGGATGGTGCTTAATGGTGCAATTCTGAAAGTTTTTGAAATAGCCCCCAAATGTGACCAGGAGCACCTAAAGACACACAAAGAGACTGGAACACTCATAGAGAAAAGACTGTGTAGCCGCAGACTTAGCTGGTAGGTCGGGCCTTTGGGGGGTCACGTTGATTCGATAGAATGAAAGAAAAACAGGTATAATATTTACAATGTCACTTTCTCTTTGTTATGCAATAGTATACAATCTTTTTATTCTTTTGGTACTTTATTCTTGTAGACTTATTGTCACGAAGAGGGCAGCAACTTCTTTGCTAGAAGGGAGTAGGTTTTTACCGAATAAGGCTTCTTGCCCCACACTCAACCACACTGCTTTACCCCAGCTTTTGACCAGCTTTGGCGACAGCAAAGTGGAACTGCAAAGGATAAACCACTACATTCACCTAGGTCTATGAATGTCCCTAAATCCTCAATAGGAGAAATCAAGCAAAGAATCACTCTAGTCTGGCAAGCTGAACCTTCAAGAAAAGGAAAATCCTATTGATCCTAAAGAGAAGGGAATACAACCGATGCATCTTCCTTCACTTACAGAGCAGAGACATGGAATCTAACCAGAAGGTTGACCCTCTAACTGAGAACCATGCAACCTGCACAAGAGAGAATCATGTTCACATAACGTGAAAAGATCACAAGACAGCACAGTATATTAGCGAGAAAATAGGCGCCGGGGATATCATAGAATCTATTAGGAAATTGAAAAGGCAATAGGCTGACTATGTTCCAAGAATGTTGAAAAAAAAATTCTCGACATCCCTAGAGATCATATATGAAACTGTAGCCAGCAAAACTTCAGATGATGAGACAAACTAAGCAAATTCAGAAAGTCTTGGTTCGGCGACGTCCTTGATAGAAATTTGAGGGTTTTCCCTTTTAGTTTAACTGACTCTGAAATAAACTGCCTGACAAAGCCGAAGGGCTCAAATGGTCCATCCATTCACCTACAGCTCAGCGGGAGGGGGAGAGCGGAATTAAGCTTCGCCCAAGGGCATTAATACTAATTGAACGTGATCAGTATCAGCCAAAACTCAAACTAGGTCAGCCGATTCTGTTTTTCCGTGACAGAAACCGTTACACCACTCTCACCATCACAGATTTAATCATTGCTCGAATAACTAAATCTGGGAAATGTCCTCTTTATCTTGAATTCAAATCTATTTTGGAACTATTATCTGAAACTGTCATTAAAACTTTCAACATAGGTTTCTTCAGATTTCAAGTAGGTCATGATGGTTGGGTGGCCATCTACTGTATTTAACAGCATATGAAACGCACTTTATCTTTAAGTTCTTCATCAGTTGAGTACTTACGTTACTGCATTATGCACATGAAGTAAAAAGTCAGCTGATTTTGAGGGTTAATATTGATTACAATGGAAAACAGCAAAATCGAATAACCCAATAGTATATAGGGCTATGGAGAACCAGGGGGAATACAGATTGTTTTTTTTTTTTTGTTTTTTTTCTGGTTTTTTCAAGAACACACCTAAAGAAATTGGGGTGCGTCTTATATGCCAAAAATACGATGTGCACAGATGTCTCGCGCATACAAGCTGTGTCAATGGAGCAAGAAATCTAAAAATTTCAAAATTTGTTCTTTACATTGTCTTTTATCAATACATATGATTTTAGTGGGGGTTCAGTTTGCAATGTGAGCTTCTACTAAATTGACCCCCTTGTTTGTGCCAGTGTTCACGCTTGTATTTTGGAAATTTAGGCTTTTTTTAGTGATTACCGCCAACCAAAATGTGAGGGACGTAACACTGATTTCCAATTTTTCAATTGATCACCCCCAACGCAACATGCTGTCACATGTTATTCTTATGACAGTTTCTATTGGGTGACTAAACAAACCTGTATTGACTTCAATTCTCTATTCCTCCTGGCTCAGTATATGCATAGGCCTTGAACAGCTGGGTATTTCATGGGATACTAAAAACCTTCCAATTTCGTTTGTTAATCAAGCTAAACCTTTGTATGCAGAAGGATATGTCAGCTCCACTGATGGATCTGAATCCGAAGTAAATTTTTTCTGCGCTGTTTGAAGTGTACATTTCTACTAAATATCAAAAAGAAACTTCCCGTACTTTTACCGCCAATTTAACTACCCAGAATGCCTTTCTGCCAGATCTAACGCTCTTTTATTCTTCCGGTTTTTCTTGGGGCCCATCAGGACTATTTCCGGCTCTGATGCGTCTTGCAGTGATCTTTTATCAAAGACAACTGAAAAAAAGAAGCTCAAAAACATTTTTTAATCAAAGCTAATAATTAGTTTTAGAGATTGTTTTTCTATTTGGGGCAGGGTTGCCAAACTCACGATTTTTAAGGCTATATCCAGGCCTTTTCCAGTTTAACCCTTGAAAAATTACTAAAATAATTTGATATTGCCCAAGGGAAATACTGAATTTGAAAGAACATTCAGTAAAATGGGCATATATATATATATATATATATATATATATATATATATATATATATATATATATATATATATATATATATATATATATATATATATGTATGTATGTATATATATATGCATATGCTGAATATTCGTATTTGCTTACATATATATATATATATATGTTCAATTTCTGCGGCAGCCTCGTTTTCTTTAATTATTTATTCTATTTGTCATCTGGACCAAATGATATAATCACTGTGTAATAACAGAGGATCATTTCACGTAGTATTTCAATACAATATAGTACATTTTAAAATAATTCTGTTGGTTCATATATCCATTTCCCAATGACTTAATTGTCCGTATTGAAAGAAAAAGAGCAGATATTGACCGTGAATAAACATGCACACATATATGTACATATATATGTGAATATATGTATATATATATGTGCATGTGTGTGTGTGTGAAGAATAGGGAGTGAAACTCAGGTGAAAGAGCGCATAAAGACTTTGTTCATTGATTAGTTAAACCATAAATGATTAGTGTGCTATACATGTTTCAGGAGGGGTTCCAATTTGTTTTCGTGTGGTGTATTTATATATATATATATATATATATATATATATATATATATATATATATATATATATATATATATATATATATATATATAATGTGTACTGTAGAGAGTGAGACAGACTCGGGAGTGAGGTGTTTGGAGGTAAGGTTTATTAATCCTTATAAGTAATTTGTCCATACATGTTTTGGGATTCTTCCCATCAT
This sequence comes from Thysanoteuthis rhombus, assembly GCA_963457665.1. Taxonomy (NCBI): domain Eukaryota; kingdom Metazoa; phylum Mollusca; class Cephalopoda; order Oegopsida; family Thysanoteuthidae; genus Thysanoteuthis; species Thysanoteuthis major. Next base: position 11,921,067 of record OY735237.1, on the reverse strand, counting down.
CAGTGGTGTGTGCTGTGTGAGTGCTTATTAAAATTTCCCATGTGGAACCAGAGTCCACTGTCAGGAGCTATGCATTGAAAAACACTTGAAATAGTACGTAGAATGAATCGCCCGGAACGTTGTGTTAACATCATCAAAGGTGAGAAAAATCGGATTCTGAGTAATACCAACAGCTCATCTTGTTCAACGTCAAAGAACGTTAATTACCGTTTTTAGATGCGTTAGTCATTGGATGACATATCAAAATATGTGTTACGTCCCTTGCTCATTGTTACATAAGAAATATGTGTTACATTCCTTGTTCATTCTTCCGAATCCAGAAGTTTTAGAAGGCGTCTAGATGTCAGAAATTGCTATTTCGCTAATTTCAATAAGATAGTAATAATAATTTTGATTAAATAAGTAACAATTTGATAAAAAGATTTTGAAGACTAGAGTTACATTTAATGTATCAATGACGTGACATATTTCCTAGATTTTAGATCGATAGATAGATAGATATATACCTAGAGAGTCAAAATGTTTCTAGGTGTTTTAAGATATTTTTTGATTCAATTTTCATGCGTCAGTTTGAATATAGAGTTGGCAACCCTGCCCTTGCTAGATCTTCACACAAGAAGTGAATAAACACATCTATGATCTGACTTTCCAACTTGATAACTAATTCACTTCTAGATGTTAATGAAACTCTGAGTAAAATCTCGAGTAAAATACGAAATGATGCTGCGTAAAGAATTATGCGATCAAAATCTTAGAATAAAGGATAAAAAGTTTCTCTTGTAGGATCAGCAAAAAGTTCAAATTTCCAAAAGAACAAACGAGCACATTCCAGTGACTAATTTAGCATAAACTATGTTGTAAATTGTCCAATCCCCATTAAATTACATATTAGGGTTGGAAATTTAGGAGAAATATGAAATGTTTCTATCGACATAGTAGTGAGTAAATGTTGAAGTTTTCAGCCCTCTAGCTCCATTGGTGTGACTAGTATGCATGATACATACATACATGCATTCATAGGCAGATAGACAGTTAAAGCAGCAGAGAAAGTGAAGAAAGCTATTTTGGCAGTTTTTGTGACAGTTTTGATTGACATTTTCTAACTTGATAATGGTGGAAGGGATTTTAGAATTAGATGATAGTCATATTGACACGGATAAACAAAACAATGTAAGGAAGAAAGAATGAAAGAGTGACGGAAGAAAGAAAGAAAGAAAGAAAGAAAGAAAGAAAGAGAGAGAGAATGTGGAATTCCCAGTAAAGGAAAGAAGGGAAAAAAGGGAAGAAAAAAAAACGAGGAAGTAAGAAAGGAATGAAGGGAAGGGACAAAAGAAGTTTGAACCAATACAAAGAACAAAAAGAGACAGAAAATAAGAAAGAATAGAATATGAAATTCCCAGTAGAGAAAGAAATAAAAAATCCTTTCTTTCTTTCTTCCTTCATTTCAGAGCAAAGAAAAGAAGGGAAAAAAAGATAGATAGATAGAGAGAGAGAGAGAGAGAGAGAGAGAGAGAGAGAGAGAGAGAGAGGGGGGAAAAAAGCAAGAGAGGAAGGCAGAGAGAAAGAAAAAAAATCGAACAATAAAAAAGAACGAAAATATAAATAAATTTACTGGAAATGAAGAACAAAGAAAGGAAGGAAGAGAAGAAGTATACAGAAAGAAAGAAAGAAAGAAAGAAAGAAAGGAAGAATGAAAAGAAGGAAGGATGAATAAAAGACACGAAATTCTGACCGAAAAAAAAGAACGAAAGAAAAGAAAAGAAATAAACTCATGAAAGATAGGAAAAACTAAAGAAGCTACAAAATATTCATAGAAAACGGCCATAAAAAAGGGGGAAAGGAAAGAAATTGTAAAACAATCAGAGAAATTGGAAAGAGCAACGAGAAGAAGGGAAAGAAGGAAAGAATGATAGAAATGTTGCAATCAATGGAAATATTAACGGTAGATGGAAATAAATTGGATACGAATGAAGAATTCGCGAATTAGATGCTCGGATATTCGAAACAAAATAAAACGGCCATTTTTACGTGAGTAAGTACCAGAGTGAAAATCAACAACACGTAGCCAACATACCCACCAAGATCCCATCTCCTCACCCATCTCCGTGAACCTGACTCACGACAAAAGAATTCCTGAAAGGTTTATGGCACATTTCGTATTTCTAACCAGTTTCAGACTCTGCAAGTTGATGTCCATTTCACCCCCTACATTCTAACGTTGTCTCTCTTTCCTTGTATTGAATCACCGTAGCTATACAGATCGACCGACCAACCAGCCAAGTGGGCTACAGATTTTTATCTCTTTGCTCGTCTGTGCACGTGTGGGACGGGGGGGGGGTCTCTGGGTCCCTCTTGTTACATTTTTGGGGCTATAACCTTGGAAATTAGCTTGAGTATACTGCTAAGCACTATCAAAAAACTTTTTGTTTTGTTTTGTTTTGGTTTTTTTTTAGGTCGGGGGCTTAAAAAAATGGTTGGTGGGGTTCATGATTATTATGGACAGACAATGACAAAATCTTGAGCTGATATTTCTTTTTAGACAATTTCAGGTAAAAGATATGTCTTTTGAAGATAATTCAGATAATATATCATTTTTTTTAATATAATTTTAGATATTATTAGATGATTGTTTCTGGTACACGTGCGGGCGACGATGGTTCATTTAGGTGCAATACGGATATAGCTCTTATCTTTCGTGTTCCGTCTTTTCTTCGTTTCCTTCCCGTGCCAAAATCATTCAGATCCTGGCTGAGTCCTCAATCGATTGATATAAACAGATGAGCAGTCATCAAAAACATCATGATTGTACAAAAACGTGAGGGTCTGACCATTTTTATTCTACCAGGATACATCACAGACGCCAGCTCAAAACCTGTCCCCCGAGCGTGGTTTTCAAGCTAATTGTCTACTTCACACTGTAAAACAAATAAATAAAGATCCTGTTCGGCCAAACTGATTGGACACCAAGTAAGGGCCCAGTTTAGCATTATACTTACATTGTGAATTGAATCCTTTTTCAATCAATTTTGAAAATTTTTGAATTTCCAAATCTGATACCATATGAATATATTCTGGATTTCTATTTGTAACTATAGAAGATTTGATGGCCATAATTCTAATAGTCATTAAGTTGTGATGACAGATAGATTGACCGAAAAGACGTTTGAATTTTAGGCATGAATCAGTTTCCCTGCTCGAAATGAACCTTATTTGCTATAAGACCAGAATCCAAGTGTTTGAATTTAGAAAACTACCTTTAGAGCAGGAAAATTATTCGTGCTTACCTGCAAACTTTTGAAAAATCGCTGAACACGTCTCACACAGCCACTGTCATGGTTGTATACATGGTGACATATCAAATACTATGAAGAATATGTGAAGATATATTATAGATTGTTTTACTATAGAAATCCATTGCGAATTATTTTAGTATAAAAACGTATTGCAAGTTTTTTAAAACCACTTCTTATATAAATCGTACAGAGAAACACTTTGCTAATCATTTTAACATAAAAATCCATTGAAAATTATTTGAGTATAAAAGGGCATTGCTAATTTATTTTTAAAAAAGCTGTTTTAACGATTCATATATAGAAATGCATTGAACATTATCTTATTATAGAAATACGTTAGTGATTCATTTTGAAAAAAAAATATACACTGCAAAGTTTTGAAAAGTAGTCTTTTATACATCCTGTACATTGAAATATTATGTAAATTAGTACGTTGACCTGGACAAAGTTCTCCGAGGGAATTCTCCTTTTGTGGAAAGTACTTAGTCGCCTACCAACCACCTTAGCATTATTGAAGACAACCCTTCCATGGAAACTGTCTCCTACGATGGCTATGACAACTAATTCGATCTGCAGAACATTCGTCATCACTAAACTTGCACCAGTTGAGGGCCCTGATGACAGCCTTCTGGCACCATATCCCACAGGAAAACTCCAAAGGTTTTTAGTCCATGTTTAATTGGGTATTATCAGTTTTGCCGTCACATGGAAGATTAAAACCTTATTAAGCAAGTGATTAGAACATTTTTGCTCATCAGTATGTATATATATATATATATATATATATATATATATATATATATATATATATATATATATAATCATATATATATGTGTGTGTGTGTGTGTGTGTGTGTGTGGAGAGAGAAACATAGAGAGAGATAGAGACAGAGAGTCTCGGAGGATAAAGGTTCAGTGCCAGCTATCCTATGTTCATCGTGGTGTCAAATTACCGATATATACAAATTTACAGCCTGCAGGATGCAGCTGTTTTTAGAGCCCATGAAACAAGGAAAACAACAAAAAAAAACGAATATTCCTCATCTTTATAATAATATATATGAGTGTGTGTGTGTGTGCATGCGCGCGTGTAAATGCATGGATAGATTTATTTACATATGTAATGCGGGAGAGAAAGAGAAAGAGAGACGGACACACAGAGACAGAGACAGAGAAGTGAAGACGGTGGGCTATATGAAGAAAGGCAAACATTACCATGGACAAACATACATTGGGATTCGACAAAACTTGAACAAAGTTATGGCAGTCGTTTATATCTCTTTGCCGCCAATGCAAAGGACGTAGATGTGAAAAAAAATTCAGTCTTGCCGCTATCACGCACCTCTCCATCCATTCTTCCACTTAACCCTAGCTTAGGGTTTTCTGCATCGTCATACGACGAAAGGCGATGACAGCCAACGCACTTAGCAAGATATATTTCCCACTGTATATCGATTTGTGGGCCTAGCTATGTCCTGAAGCCTAAACCCTAAATACAAAACCTCTAGCGTTGCGTTTGTTCATGAAAACTCTCGAAATCCCTAACTGGTCGTAAAGTCTAAGATGATGCTCCTCCAGAGACACTTACATCTAAGTTTTATGTTCCTCTGAGTTAAAAGAGCTGAGGAGAAAAATGGGTGTACAATGAGGGTGGGGGCAATAGGCCAGAATAGATAGATAGATAGATACATACATACATACATACATACAAAGACAGATAGATGGATAGATGTTCTCAGAAATAAAGAGATACAAGCAAGCATACTGATATTTGAAAACCAACTATGAGGGTTTAGATTTCGGAAAAATATATATATGCTTGTGTAGATATGTGTGAGATACACACACACACACATACACACACACACACACACACATATATATATATATATATATATATATATATATATATATATATATATCTCAACAAAAAATTAAATAAGTAATTTATGATATATATAAAACAAGACCAAGTGATAGCAAACCCAGTGTCAATCAGTTTCTCTCAATCTCAATCGGAATGATTATAAATTACATTATAACATATTGAAACTCCCATTTAAAAAGATCTCTCGTCAGTGCAGAGTTCGTATATCACTTGGCCAAGACAACGTAAATAGAATAAACAATAAAAGAAAATGAGGCTGCAGTAGGAATCGAACCTGCAACCTATAAGGTAGCCGCAACAACTTCATTTCAAATAAGTATTTTTACATAATATAATGCTATACATAATCATTCAGTCAGATATATATATATATATATATATATATATATATATATATATATATATATATATATATATATATATATATATATATATATATATATATATATATAATTGAGACAAAGACAGCTCTTTCGTTATAATACAAGTCTTCGGTGTGGCTATAGACTCGATATCCCTTCCAGTATCGCTACGTCGGGTTGAAATCTTCGCTCAATACCCAGAGGCAGATGCTCTACCCCTGCCCTGTACAGAACTGAATGGGTGGTATGACCGAATTAAGCGATATATCTACACTTTTGCATAATTCCTCATCTACCAGAGTGCTCCATTCCAGAGTTGAACAATATATATATATATATATATATATATATATATATATATAGAGAGAGAGAGAGAGAGAGAGAGATGTGCGAGTGATATAGAAGTAATTAACATTAGGTGCAAGTTGCTCACAGGCCCTTGCAATGTCATGTTTTGCCAAATAATATGTTTATAAAACACTTCCAAATAGATCATAAAAGATTAATTGGCTGATCATTGCTCCACTACGTGCTCCCTTGCTCCTTTTTTATATCATTCATAAACATAAACAGTTTGGTATCAGACCTACAATTGTGGCTGATCGGGTGAGTATCCAATCTAATATCAACTGCACACAATATTATTATTGTTATACGACGTAATCCCTGATCTGTTTTTTTTTTTTTTGTTGTTGTTGTTTTTATTTTTTTTTTCATATCATTTATTATCACAGCACCAAACCTGTCATAGTGAGAGCTTTAATAAAGATTGAACCCACTAACAATAGCCAGCAAGATTAATTCGCTGATAACTGCTATATGATGTGCTAAGGATGCATTTATTTGCAAATGATTCACTGGTTAATTCTGGTAAAAACATTTAAGGATATACTTCTGCTTTTCTTAGATTTCTTTTTTAGAGTACTGAAATCGTTTCACAGGAACTGTCCATGATTAAAACAGTTAATAGGAGATATTTTTGTTGATAGAATTGTTACCTTTAAGTTAGAGTCTATTCAAACGGACAGTGATACAGAAAAATCACTATCAAGTTAAAAACTATCCACGAAAAATGTCACCAAAACTGTCAAAATAGATTTTTTCAGTTTTTATGTTGGTCCAGCTGGCTATTTATGCATGTATCATGCGTGCAGGCCGCATCAGTGGAGCCAGAAGACTGAAATTTTCAGTATTTATACCTCATCAGGTCTACATTAGTTTTTATTTTTTACAAACACCATGAATTATTTTTTGGCGTTTGATTTACTATGAAAGTTTATGCTAAATTGATCCCTTTTTGAGTCTGCTTGTTTTCATTTTTTGGAGTTCTTTTATTTATCTATTTATTTTTTTTTGTTGAAAATTCAGACTTTTTTGTGATCACTGTCCGATAAAAGGCGTCAGGATAAATTCATTAAGTGATCACCCCTTTTTCCCCAACTTTTTTCAATTGATCACTCCCAACACAGCATGCTGCCAAAAGTCGTTGGCTGTGCGAGGGTTTCTATTTAATGACTAACCAAACTTATTTCTTACCATGCTTATTGTATTCTTGATACATCTAGTCTTGTCTGTTATCTTCTGTGTTGTTTCGTGTACGTATGTTTTTGTACCGGATCCTAATGCACTTAGGGTTCTTGCTATCCACCTCAAGATCCAACCACTTTACTCTTTACACCTAAAACTCAACACTGACGGCTTCGTCCGTTCAACAAGGTGTATGCTTACTTTTATTACAGACTATTCACTTATCTCGATAAGAATTCTTGCCAACGCAAAGCGAATAAAGAACCACGTATCATATTCCTCTGACACCAGTACAGCAATGGACAATCCCCAGCGTTCCGTCGGACGTGTGTGATACAACCATGACCGTTGGTCAACGTGGGGCTCGGATTAAAATGACAGAAGAACATGAACAAGGAGTGGGGGTGTTGGAATCGTGGTCGGGACTGGGTTAAACGAGATTAGAAATTCTCGCGAGATGATTTTGGCTTGTGATCGAATAACTTGGCACTACGAAGAGAAAGGATTTATCGAATAAGAAGGAATTTCGTTCTCTCTTTCGTCGCCGTCTCTTTCCCCGTCTACTCCTCACTTTGCAAAAATTGGCAAGATCCCACTTCACTGTTATCCCAGACCGTGGAAATTCTGACCTCTTATCGCAACATGTGTCAGTGGGTAAAACCCTGAGGTCCGGATTTGGCACTTGTAGATACTGATAATCCATAATTTAAATTCATGTTAACTAAATTAAAGGCTAGTTGTTTAATTTGCTTTACAGGTTTCCCCCGATATCCGAAAGTATAATTTGTTTGAAGATGCAACCGTTTATATTGGCTTATTACTTCTAATTCGGTTTGCAGTCATCGCAAAGGCGTGTCTTTCAGCATTAACTTCCCGACCCTTTATAAGATTGAACCTTGTACTGGTTTCCTCCTCTATTTGAGAGTAAATCGTTCCTATAAAAAAAAAAGGTTCTGTAAAGCGAAATAGCATAGAATGGGGGAGCAATTACCATTAATATATATGGGGGAAACATTTGGGCATTCATAGACAAATAAAGGCTGATGATAATGTTTAAAGCTGACTGGGAAATGAAGGATACTGTGATGTAGGGGAGAGAGAGAGACAGAGGAAGAGAAAAAAAGGAGAAGGAAAGAAAGAATCAGATGGAGTAAAACAAGTGAAAGAAGAGATGAAAGGAGAGACGAAAGAAGAGACAAAAGAAGAAGAGATGAAAGAAGAAGAGGGAAACAGAAGAAGCTTCCAGCAACTTTTGATCCTTAAACGAGAAGAAGAAGACAGAGAAGAAAAAGGAAGCAAGAACACGAACGAGAACGTCTGCACGATGATGATGATGATGATGATGATGATGATGATGATGATGATGATGATGATGATGATGATTGTGGTGGTGGTGGTGGTGATGATGATGATGATGATGATGATGGCTGTGGTGGTGGTAGTGGTGGTGGTGATGATGATAGGATATTCAATTACTAAACTAAGTTTTGTAACGTCATTTGGACTCGTGCTGTAATATGTAAAGCTTAGTGAACACTTATTTAAAAAGATTGAAAGATTAAGTGAAAAAGAGAGAAAAAGGGGAAAGAATTGTTAAAACGAAGTTAAGAAGAGAGAGACAGAAGAACCATTCACTGGTCTTTGATCCTTAAACGATGAGAGGAAGACAAAGAAGAGAAAGGAAGAAGGGGAAGAAAATGAACAAGAACAACAGCACGATGATGATGATGATGATGATGATGATGATGATGATGATGATGATGATGATGATGATGATGATGATGATGATGATGATGATGATGATGATGATGATAGCAGAAGAAGAAGAAGAAGAAAAATCGAATGAACTAAAACGAGAGAGAGAAGAAAAACAGGAAGAAGAATGACGACGAGGAAGGAAGGAGAACCCATCACTAACCTCTAATTCCGAAACGTGAATAGAAGAGGCGGATAATTTCAGTTCGTTCATCTGAATTCTAATGAGCTTAATTTGATGAGGGACACAGTTAAGGTGTGTTGTGTCCCATACATCAGCCGTAAATTATGGTGAGACGTCCATTCGAGACGTCCCTCCTGCCACTTCTTTTTAGCTGAGCGGGGCTGGTCATCCCCAAAGGATAAGCGGCACTCTCCATTCCTTTTTTTATCACCTTTTTGGTCATCTCCCAAATTACGTACCCTTAAAGACAGGTGATTGATTGTCAGGCACACTCATTTTTTTTTTAGAAAAAAAAAATTATACTTGTGCAAGAGTTAAAGAGCCAAAAAAAAAAAAAAAAAACCATATAAAAAGAAAATAAAACAAGTCTGGTTAGTCACTCAATAGAAACTGTCAGGTGACCAACATCTTTCAGCAACAAGCTGGGTTATCAGGTGATCAATTAAAAAATTAAACAAGGATGATATACGAACAAATTACTTCTATAGGCTTCGGTGGTAATCATTAGAAAAAAAATCAAAATTTAAAAAAAAAAAAACAAGCGTGGATGCTGCCGGACACGAAATAGAGGACCAATTTTGCCTGAACTTACATTGCAAACTTACCCCTCACCAATAAACTATTTCGGAGGGATATTTCGAAAAACGCAAAAAAAGTTTTTTCTATATATAATAGACAGTAATTTTCAGTCCTCTAGCTCCATTGTTGCGACATGTGCATGTAATACCCAAATACATACATACATAGCCAGCCAGCCAGACCAACTTGAAAACTGAAGAAACCTATTTTTTTTTGGTGACCGCTTAGGTTGTAATACTCTTCCCAGGGACTGACAAGCCTGACCAATGTGATGTTTTGCAAAAATAAAAATTCTGCGTAAGACGTGGAGAATTGGCAGAGTTCATCGTTGTGATTGTAACGATCACACAGTACACAAACTAACTGATTTGTGTCTTATTATTGACTGTGTAACCTTACGCGAGATTGTATGTTCATGCTGACGTAATAATGTCCTCTCTGATTGGTTATCAAGCTATATAAAATCTGCACAACTGGAACTTGAGTTATTCATAATAGCTGGATAATTTCCGAAGACCTCTCATAATTCTTATAGAAATACGTATCAGCCAAAACAGACCTTCCCAAAACTATTCCCCGCTGAGGAGGGGCATATTTTCGTATGATATCATATGAACGAAACATTTCGTTTATTTCTCATGAACAATCGTTGCTTTCATTCCATTCATCAAGATCTACATCTTCTTTTGAATCACTCACCCGGTTCACTACCAAAGTAAGAAGACCCGAAACAAAGAAACTCCATGCGGGATATCTTGTCAGATGCCCTGAGACCAAAAATGCTTTTACTACCTTCATCAATATCTACGAATTGTTCTGAACCACTATCCGATTAGCTGACAAAATGAAAGGACGGACAAGAAATTCGTTGCAAGATATCTATCAACTGTTCCCGAACAAACGTTGCTTTAACTGTCGTCTCAAGATTGGAAGATTTGTATTGAGTCACAATTCGACTCATTGCAAGGAAACAAAAAATACGACGAAGAAACTTCTCACAAAATATCTGGTCAGTCGCTCCAAGTTTGGAATAAAGCTTAAGCTGCCCTCCTTCGGTGCAGGAAGAAAAGTTGGAGAGCTATATTAAGTCTGGATTATTAGACTAAAAACTTATTCCAATATAAAACCAGTAATCATTTTTTTCAAGTAAGTATTTTCTTAGATGGATTTCTGCAACTAAGTCTGATGTAAAAATAGTTTTGATATGAGAATACAAAATAAAAAGTAAAATATTTGATAAGGAAAAGAAAAACAGGCAAGAGATATACCTTCTTTCTTAAGCTAAGAAAAAATATTGGACACTTTCTGTAGCCTTAGATATTTTTTTTACTGTTTTTGTTCCCTAAGAAAAAAATTTCTTCTACCTCCTTTTTCATCATTATCATCATTATTTGCTTTTTGTTACCGATTCAACAATTGGGTTTTGTTCCAATCACGTACGGAATGCTGTGTATGCAGTTTCTTCAAGTTCAACCTTAGTTCATTACCAGATTGATGAATTAAAGCTGTGTCAGCCTCGAGGTGTGGATAATTTTGCAATTTCTTTGTCAGTGAGTCAATCAAAGAAAATCTACTCAGTAACAAAAGAAAACAGAGTGCGTGTGCGAGCGTGATTATAACTTATATGCGTATAACACTTCTAGTCACCTTATTTTGCATCAAGTCATATTGATAAGTTTCACTATATTTAAGCAAATTGTATTGAAAGACGCGGTTGAATATCAATCGTCTATTTCTGTAATTTGGGAATTATATACAGGAAGTACTTGTATTCATGTATAAACTGTTTTGAATATATCTGTACTTAGTTAAGTGTTTTACTTTATATGTGTTCCTTGGGGTTCGACATTTTTGATTGAAACAGTACGATGATAAATCCTGATTGATTAAGACCTGTTAAAAGGTTAGAATTTAAAAATAAGATTTAACTAGCTGTTTTATTGTTAAGAACACCCACTTGATTCGAATCAAGAGAGAAAGAGGGATTGAATGAGGGACAATGTGTCCCTATTTCAAATCAACTGTGTTGAACATGTAATGAGGTCTCCTTATTCAAATCGTTCAGGTCGAACAAGGGACCTTTTCTCCTAATTTCTAATTGTCTAGATCGAACATGGGACAAACTCTCCTTATTTCGAAGCGTTGACATCGAGCAAGGGGTAGGTCAGCTTGCTTCAAATTGTCTGGGTCGAAAAAGGGACGAGCTATCCTCATTTAAAAACCGTCTGGGTCAAATTGAGAATAAGGTACTCCCATTTCAAATGTGTAGGTCGATTGAGGGAAAAGAATTCTTTTTTTCACATCGTCCAGCGAAGACGCAGAGTTCCCTTTTTTCAGATGATCTCAGGGGTTCTCAACCTTTTTGGTGTTACCTCTATCTCTCACAGGGAGCATTTTTCCATGGCCCACATGTACAGTGAATATTCGATAGGATACCAAATGTTTTTCAACACACGAAAAGCAATAAAATGAGCAGCTTCCGCATTACAAGATTATTCAATGAAAGTAATGTAAACAAATAATTATAATAACATCAAATATTTTGCATACATGTACCATATTTAAATCTCATCTATGGGGTCCCTGTGTCTGGTGTAATGCAGCTTGTGCAGACACATTTATATGTATATATATATAGTACAAATCAGGTTTGAAATGTAGCATGATATAATATAATGTAAAGCAATGTCTGATATGTGATAAATTTATTTCATAGAGTGCTCGATGCATTCAACTTTATACTCTTAGAGTTGATTTGGTTTAGAGTAGAGCTGGAAATATTGTAGGAAGTGGATTCGCTTGAAGAGGCCCAAAGAGGGCAGAAACTTGTTTGTGTAGCGAATCCACTTCGCACTATATATATATATATATATATATATATATATATATATATATATATATATATATATATATATATATATATATATATATATATATATATATAATATTTACTTGGTAAATAATTATAGAAATGTTGCTGTTGACTCATTTTATGTTGTCAATTTAATTTCGAAATGCAGACTATTTTCTGCTTAGTCGTTCACCCCAAGCCAAAAGTTAATATTGTCCAGTGGTGAGTGATAACTCCCAGGTTGACCAACCTTGCAACCACTTCAAACAGTTGAGGTTTTAAGGCTTTCATCTCAGCACTCGATACTCGAAAGGCAGAAAAAAACGAAGTCTATGCAAATACTCTCCATTTCCTTAATGAATACTCACCGATAGTCTCATGATCCAAACCACATGGGTTGTATAAGATGGAGTAATTATAAACACTCTGAGTCAAGATTCGAACTCACGTTCTCTGATTTTGCTTTCCGTGCCAGTAACTGTTATGCTGGCCTTATCCTCCAATTGTAGTTAGTGTTTTTGAAAGAGAAAAAAAGATCTGTTGAGTTATTCAACAAAAACCATCCAACGTCTTGTGTTGGGGATGATCAAATAAAAGGGAGGAGGAAAATAAGTGAGCAATGAATATGTTACTACAGTCGCTTTTTGTTAGATATAAAGTCAAAATTTCAAAAAATTCACAAAAAAAGCAAAAAAAATTTTAAATCATTTAAAAAATGGCCCAAATTCAAAAGAAATCGCTAAGAAAAAATCTGAATTCAAAAAATCACCCCAAAAAGTCCGAATTCAAAAAATCAATAAAAAAAAGACCAAATTAAAAAAAACAAAAAACAAGTGTTACTGTTGTTGGGTACTGACATAGAGACTAATTTAGCACAGACTTACATTGCAAAATAACCCATTCTATTTTTCCTCTGGACATGATAAGGAGTAAATGTTTGAACTTTCAGTTCTTTCATTGCATCTCAGCAGCATCAATGCATGATACATGAATAAAAAGCCAGGTACACAGTAACCGATTTTGACAATTTTGATGACAATTATGTTTGTGGGTCTCTAACGCAGTCTCTTTGATAATCTATGGTCTTCTGATAAGCTGTTGCTCTCTTCAGTTCACTTCGTCTCGTTTTCTATTTTTACATCCTGCAAACTAGCCCTGAACCCTTGATTCCCTCCAAAATAAATTCATTCTTTCCGACAATAATTGCAGCACAATCGATTGCAGTAAAAAAATGTTTTTTTATCGGTTTGAAAACAGAAAGAAATTATTCCATATAAATTATTGGTAACTGTTCTTTCGTTTTACACCATTTTGACTAATGAAAAGATTTTTCGGGGCCCTTTATTTTCGGATCACAGGGAAACTGGCAGCAGCGTATGATGCTTTGTATCTTGGGTGTGCTGTGAGCTGAGGATTCACGAAAAGCTAAGTGTCTGTAAAAAGCACTGTGCCAAAAAGCTTCAACTGTCCATTCCTTTTCACGCTTTTACGTATCCCTAGCACACAGCACACCAAGGCCACAAAGCATCAAACGTCACTGGAACATGTATCTATTTATTGTATAAAAGCTTGATTATGTATTAATGATATACAGGAATACTCCAAATGGTGTAATTTTGATTAGTAAGTTTTTTTTATGTTGTACAGTTAAGATATTGTTGTCTTAATTGATGTAACTAAGTATAAGCTGGAAAAATTATGATAAAACCTTGAACAGAACGGTTTCAGGCAGTACGGAACACTTCTGGACGAATCAACTGCACGAATCAAGCTAAGACTGGATAAATCTATACGTAGACTACGCCATGGAGCAGAGCCATAGACATTGAGGGGCTCTCAAACATTGAGCTATATAGAACTTCCCTTGAGTGGAAATACTGATCATAAGTAATGATGCCGATTGAAAATTACGTCGACTCCTCAATGGCGTTTTGACCCATCATTAAACAGTTTTCACACAATCATCATCATCATCATCATCATCATCATCATCATCATCATCATCATCATCAATCTTTCATCGGCTGTCATTGGACGTGGACTTTCCCCAGGATTCATAACACCTCTCTATAGTGGGCGTCACAGAGCCAATAATTTCTAAATCTGTTCAATTCGTTACTCCATTTTGTATTCTGCAAACCTCAGTTGCACATCAGATCTCTGGGGATTCATATTGGGAGTCCTTATGTCCATCAGTTGTCTGCCATTCTCGCAACGTGACCAGCCTGTTGCTATTATCGTTTTCTAGTGGATTCTATGATATCTAAGGCTCTTGTTTTCTTTCTGATATATTGTGTTGTCTTGTAATTTCTCCATGTGAGGTTGAGCATGATTCTTTCATGTGCACATTGCATAGGTCTCAGTTTGCAGGTCAGTCTCTTGGTTATATTTCATGTTTCAGCTCCACGAGTGACTATCAAAAGTGTGCATTGGTTGCATACCTTTCTTTTTAAGATTAATAGGATCTTCTTGTTTTTTGAAGGTTGAGCTTACTCTGCCAAAGACTTGCTATCCTAGAGTGATTCATAGAGAATCGTTGTCCTAGGTAGATGCAATGGTCTATTTTCTCCAGTTTTCTTATAATAAGTCCCGGTGAAAGACTTTATTTTGAATATTTGAACACATTTATGCTTATGCTTCAATCTGAATTTCCCAATCAATAATCTTTTTTATATAATCCAGATCTTATTTATATGATATGGTTTGCCCCCAAATTATTGATGGCTAAGGTCCAATTGGGGTCTTAATCTGACTCAGTATACCTATACTGCATCAGCATTAAGATGCTATAATGAAAAATAGATATTGTGTCATTAATCAAATAGGATTTATTCGTTAAGACAATACGTAGTTGAGTTGAAATGAAATAAAGATGCCGTTGGAGAAATTCGTAAACAGATTTTCGAGCGACATCCTCAAATTATATCATGGTTAAAGTAACATCATTAAATTTCTATGCTTGGCGAAGAATTCCCGGTCCTGGAGCAATGTTCTCGCCGCACCTTCAAACATTGTTGATGTTTACGCTTAGGAATAACTTTGTACAATAACTTCGATCCTAATTTGCGTAGACTCGTGTGAAGACTTACGATTTAGCACTGTCTCCATATGTGTGCTTGCGTGTACGCCGATAAAGACAAGTTCCAGGTTGCAGGCTATGTGAGTTTTACACGTATTCACGCGCGCGTTGCTTTGTATAGTGTGCGCAGGCCTCTTCGCGGGCGGTTTCTTGTTTTTGTCAGTCAGCGCGGGAATATCACGCTAGTATTGGCGCCATTTTTAGTGCGCATGCGTGGACCTAGCGGAATAATGATAGTCACGGGAAGGGATTCAGAGTAACAGTTGGATAATGAAGGCTGTACTCGTCGACAACTTAATTGCGGACAGGTATCTTCCATTGCTTTGCTTAGCCTTTACGCGACGGTTGAACAAAAGAGAGCGTAAGGCCACCTAGTGGCGTTTTGAAAATGATGGGATGTTCTTCCATAGAATTTTCAAGGGATGGATGCAAGTGATTACTCCACAAACTGCGAATGACGGAAATTTCAGTTCTTGTAGTTTTATAGCTAAATCGATAATTTTTTCTGTTTTATTACCTGTGATATCAACTCAGATCTATATGTGAATCAGGGTTTTTATCTTGCAATAGATAACTTGCAATCTATCGTTCATCAATGGACCATGTCTTTAGTTTTGCGATGAATGATTGATATCCTTTACCATCTGCAGTGGATAATAGGTTAATCTTTTTTTTTTTCTTTTCTTTTCTTTTTTTTAGACGTGTCCAACATCTCTATAGGTCACTTCAGCTGTTCTCTTTTAACTGACATCATTTCTTATTATTAAATCAATTCTCGTGATTGAAGAATATCTTCAATTTACCTTTCAGTGGGGAATTCTTTTTTTTTTTTTGTCACCAGAAAACTTTCATTCTTTTGTTAATCAATTCTCGTGATAGATATGTAATTACGTCATCAGCGTTCACAAGTATGGGATGGTAGATTAAAATTATTCTCTTGTTTTTTTCTTTTAGATAAAACTTATATGGTTTATAGTTTCTAGCGATCCCCTTAATCCGTGGTCTACATTTCAGGGATCCTTTATCCGCAGTTACTATTCCAGAGCACCGCCCATTCACATTTTCCATTTTGGTGCCCCCAGCCCGCTTATCCACAGTTTTGCCTTCGGTGGTGTGTTGACACATCATTAGAATTCTGTTCTTCATCTCTTCTCCTTTCAGCTTACGATTTTGTAAGCTCACGTGGATATGTTTGGGCGAATGTCCTTATCTATCGTTTGTGTCTTATACGCCCCCCTCCGCACGTTTTAACGTGTTTTTCACAGCATTGAGAGCGATAAGATATCACCTGAATTTATATTCATCAGATTTAAATTTTCCATTGAAGCATTTACGTGTTTCAATGAAAAAGAAACCACCAAGAACCCTCAACTCTAAATGCACACCACATGAAGCAAATGTTTGAATGTAGAAATTGAGAGAAAGAGAGAAATCTATATACATATGTATATAAATATATAGAGAGAGGGAGAGAAAGAGGCAGAGAGAAAGAGAGATACACACAAATATATATGTATATATATGTGTGTGTGTGTGTATGTATATATATATGTATATGTATATATATGAATATATATATATATATATATATATATATATATATATATATATATGTGTGTGTGTGTGTCTGTGTGTGTATGTATGTATATATATAAAGAGACAGAGGGAGAAAAACACGTACTAATATTCCACACGCGCTCTTGTGTATGTGTCTAAATAATTTGATTGGACCGTTCATGTCCGAAAAAATGTCTCCACTATCATTGCACACACTCAAACATACAAACACACACACATACATTCATATAGTATGTTATACTTAATGTACCCACTCAATCGCTTTTATCTCTGTCAATCCTCGTGACATGCCTGTTACGAGATATTCTATCAAAATATCTTTCACATTGCTATCCAGACTACCACTGCACTACATACACTCCTTTGGTTACAACTGTTATTAACCGATATTTATCAAGCTGAACGTTCTTACAGGGTGAGACTAAGTGGAGGGCGGTGAACTGCAAGAAGATTACAATGCGCCAATCTTCTAAATGGGGGGGGGGTCAAAACATTCATTTACTATAATGATTACACAAAAAGTGAAAAAAAATTGAACCAATGTTCTCATTAGTATTTCAATACAGACTGCATTTAAAGCCTATAAGAAAGGTCTCGTGTATTCCTATTGATTTCCCATGTCTCGACGGCTATTGTAGTATATCTCAAATGCTCTGCAGAATGCACTAAGAATGGATTATTTCTACAGTATGGAAACTTGAAGTTGGTGAACGAAACCAAATTCAACAAGAATTACTTAATACTTTTTTTTTTTAGCAACTTGGGGCACTCGATATGTTGTGCTCGAAATATATGAAGAAGGGGATATATTATGCTTTTCAATAATAGAATTACAAACGTATAGATATATGTACGTATACAGCGACCCAAATAATGGGATCAGAAGTCCGTACTATATATAAAAACTTCTTTCAGTTGATTCTCTACCAATGTATTTAACCGGATACATACGAGTATGTGTGATTACTTAACAGTCTGACTGTTGTTACTCTGCAACTGGTTAATTAACGGAGAAAAGAGTGGGCCAGAAACCTTTTGCGCAAAGAACTCTCCCGTTGGTATTGTAAACGCTCGGGCTATTGCAGCTAAAAAGGTTTTATCTTCCTTCAGGCAATCGTGGCAGACACAAATACATTATATATATATATATATATATATATATATATATATATATATATATATATATATATATATATATATGTGTGTGTGTGTGTTTGTGTGTGTGTGTGTGTGTGTGTGTGTGAAGTACATTTAGTACAAATCAGGTTTGCAATATAACATAATATGATATGATATAATATAAAGCTATGTCTGATATGTGATGGATTTATTTTGTAGAGTGCTCGATATATTTAATTTTGAACTCCTAAGTGTTGAGTTGGTTTTGAGTAGAGCTGGAAATATCGTACAAAGTAGATTTGCTACAAACACGTTTATGGGCAGTAACAGAGCAGAAACATAAGACTTACTTACAGGGCAGAAACATAAACATGTTTGTGTAGCAAATCTACTTTATATTATATATATATATGGGTACATATATATGTGTGTGTGTGCGTGTGTGTGTTCTCTAGGCAAAATGTCTCTTCACTTGCATGCCACAATGTCTAACTAAAAAGAAGATGGATGAGTAAGAATTATAAAATAACCTAATTTCAAACTCATATTCCCAGGCAGTTTCAGCAACTTAGATAGTGACCAATCTGTTCAGCTCAAAGAAATATGTTTATTTCCAGTAATACGATACAATCTCGAATTTGTTCATTAAGTAAAGAAATATCAACTATCATTAATGTTTTACTGGTGTTTCTATCATTTTTCAATAGAATATCTTAATTTCAGTTGCTTTTCGTTGCAACAACTTCGATCGTCAATTCTACTCGAATTTTTTTACTGATGGCAGAAGACTTGCTGCCTGTGAGGTGGTGATGAATAGCAGCTGAAATCAAACTGGAAGAAAAAGTAGCAAAAAAAAATTATCTTTTTTTTCTTTTTCTTCTCTTTTCCCTTTTTTTATCTTAATGGTAATGACTGAAATAGTACTTTTATTGGATATAGAAAAATAAATGTTGGTGTTAAGAGCGACTGTATGTTGTTTCCTGTTAGCAACTATCATGGGAAGCTTGACTTCCAAGACTTCTTCACCAAGACATGACCTCTTTAACTTCAAGATATTGAGGCTAAAGTATGTCCTAGTTTCGAAGGCCTCAAAGCGAGAGGAAAGGAACCCCAAAGGAGATAGCCATTCAATAGAAACCAAGGTCTTTTGACAGCATGATGTGTTAGGAGTGAACAATTAAAAATTGAATGAGAAGTAATCAATGTTACTGTTCTCGCCTCTTGTTGGATCAGTGCAAAATTTTAATTCCTTTAAAAAAAACAACACTAATGACCAATTCAGAATAAACTTACACTGTGAATTTAGCCCCCATGAAAAACTTATTTTGGGGCAGGGTCAAAAAACGGAAAAAGGTTTCTCTAGAAATAAAAAGAAGTGAATGTTGGAACTTTGAGTCGGTTAGCTCCATTGGCTTGGTCTGTACACGTGATACACGCATACATATATATTTGGCCAGCCAGACCAACTTGAAAACTGAAGAAACCTGTTATGACAGTTTTGGTTGACAATTTCAGAAAAGCTGCAAGAAAACTGACAGAACATGTATTTCTGTTTGACGTTAATGGGGAAAAATTGAAAGGGTGGGGTCTGGTGAAGGGGCCCTAGCCAAGCACTAATTAGTATGCAACTGAGACATCTGAGACACTGACATTGATTATTATTGGAACAGTTTGCAGGAAGCTGGATGCAATGTCGGGGTTCAAAATTAAACATAGGAAAAAGAGATATGAACAGAAAAGAAGCCCCAAGTCTTGCCTTCTGAATCAGTAATGCGTTTGTATGGACTCCATATCTCTAAAAATATGTGTGTATACGGACGTGCATACAGGCTGGTGAATACTGTTTGGGATACCACTGTAACAAATGCAGAACTAAGCCAAGCAAAGTAAGTAATTGTTTGGTTGATATATATAATTTTTAAAAAATCGAAACTATGATTTGAACTAAAAAAACAGTAAATATTTAATCAAAATATAGACCATGTGAAGCGATATCTCATTCCAATGGTCTTTTGATGGTAATATACCATCTATACTGAAATTCTTTAGGTTTATTGGTCGTAAATCCAGTAGCAGTTCAGATTATGGCTTCCCCATTATTGAACCTTTTAGGAAGGTCATAATGAAAAAATGATGATCTGAAAGAGATATGTCAGGTGAATATGGAGGACGCAGTAAGACTTCATATTCCAATTATTTCAGCTTAGACACAGTCAGTGCATGTCAGACTAAACCAAGCTGAGCAAATAACTATCGATTTGTTATATATGAAATGTTTTTTGACTAGTAAAGAGAGATATGATACAAGTAAAAAATATTTTATCAAAATAAGTCCCATTTTAAGCTACAACCATTTTTCAACGGCCCTTTGATGATGATATGCCATTTATATTAAAGATTCTTTAGGTTTTGTGGTCACAAAGTCAGAAAAAGCAGCAAATATGGTTTCCCTACCATTAAACCATTTATCATAGGATTAAGTCTAAAATGCTTGATAAAATGTAGAACAAATGTCTGATGAATATTGAGGATTCCACAAGAATCTGATTCTGATTCCCTCAGCCAAAACACAATCAGCCGAGAGGTGTGGAAGTTGGTACTATCGTGAAGCTTTTAATTCAACCGACGACGCGGGCTATTATCCAATCACTTGACATTTTGTATTGCCTTGAGATGAAGTTATACGGCCGCTGCTGAAGTCTTAAAATCTCCAGAAAATGCTTGGACAATCGTTCCTGCGTCGTTGGTCAGTTTGCAATAAAATTTCATGATTGAAAACAAGTCTTAAGCGAGGTTTAATATTGGTATCCATATTCCAAGATTCAAACTTCTTGGACCAATGTGATACATTGCACAGTGCTGACGTATACACGTTAAGTGCTTTGTTTGCGTTAACAGCAGCTTGAGCAGAATAATGGCCTAATCTTAATCCGTACAAGAACATTAGTCTAAATTCTTGGGTAGACATCGTTGTTGTTAAGGACTGTAAACCCTCCAAATCAACAAATTGTACCTTATTTACATTGAATTAAAAAAAACATTTACAACAGTAAATTTTTCACATTTGATGTCGTTCCCTTTGGTGTAAAATATGAACAGCAAATTGAAAAAATTTGGATCTGGTTAGTCACTCAATAGAAACCATCAAGTGACCAACGTATTTTGGCAGCATGTTGTGTTGGTCGTAATCAGTCTAGAAAAAATTGGAAAGGGGTAATCAGTGAATGAATAACTTCAGTCGCCTCTTGTTGGTCGGTGATCACTTACAAAAACAAGCATGATATTGCCGGAATTAAAGGCACAAATTTAGTGTAAGCTCACATTATAAATTAAGCGCTGCACTGGAACCCTTTTTAAGGAGGGAGGATTTTTTCTAAAGTTTTTTTTTTCTGCACACAATAAGGCGCTAATGTTCAAATATATATACAAAAAAAACATACATGGATGCTAGAGAGGTACCAATTTAGCATAAAGCTTGATTACAAATTGATCCCCCACCCACACACTAAAATTTTTCATGGTCCAATTTTACTTTTTAAAAGATAACCATGAGTACTACTGGTAATAGCCCAAGGAACCATTTTAGCATTTTTCATTTTAAATTAAACCATCCATTGAAGACATATTTTGTAGGGAGGCTGGATATTCAAAGAACAAATACATTTTTTTACATAATAAGGTATAAGCATAAGAAATTTTCAGCCCTCCTTTGCCATAAATAAATAGCCAGTCAGACCCACTTAAAAACTGAAGAAACCTATGTTGTTTTTAACTATGTTGCAGTTGACAAATTTTTTTGTTGATGGTGTGCACACGCTGACCGAAAAAGACTCTGTGCGAGAATTCTGTCTGAGTATGAGATCTTTGGTAACTAGAATTAGACAAGGAAAAATAGAATCCGGATATATACGATGTCCCAGTCATCTCCAAGGCTATTTCTTCCATCCAATTCCTTATAGATTTATCCAAAGTCCAAAGAATGGATTAGTTGAAAAAAATCTCATAAAGGAAGGAATCTAATCACAACAAATGAGATGAAAAAAAAAAAAATAGGCCTGGTTGATCATGTAACTGATCTCTTGGCAGTATCTCCTGTTAAGGGTGATCAATTATTAAAAAAATGGAAAAGAGGGGGGATCAATTGAAAAATTGGGAAAAGGAGTGATCAATGAATAAAATACATTTTGTTGTGCAGTCATCATTAAAAGAAAGTCTGGATTTTCTCAAAACCAGCTTGAATGCTACCGGACACAAACAAAAGGATAAATTTAGCATAAACTTACATAGAAAAGTTGCACCCCCCCCCCACACACACACACATCAAAAAAAGCTCATTTGAGGGTGAACGTTCAAAAAACAGAAAAAGTTTCCACACAAAATAATGAGTAAATGTTCAAATGTAGCAGCCTGTACACGTCATACATACATATATGCATACATACAGACATACATACCTAAGTACATACATACAAACATACATATATAGCTAGCCATTGTCGGTAACAGAGAGTTACATCCCTAAGATGAATGAATTACCTTTTGCTTTAAAACAGATGGAAAGGGGTGATCAGTCAATAAATTAGTTCCATCGCCTTCTGATGGATGGTGATCACTAAAAAAAAGTCCAAATTTTCAAAAAGCAAGCGTTAATGTTGCCAGGTACACACTAAAGGACTAATTTTGAATAAACATAACTTATGAATTGACCACATCCCCAACTAAAGATGTATTTGACAAGGATTTGAAAAAAAATTTTTTTTTTCGATGAGGGGTAAATGTTTAAAAGTTCAGCCCTTTACCTCCACTGTGCAGCCAGTATGCACAACACATACATACATAGCCAGCCAGCTCAACAGCTCAATTTAAAGACTGAAGAAACCAGTTTGGGTGAAAGTTTTGGCTGACGGTTCTTTAGATACACCACGATAACCGTTCGCTTAAAATACAAGGAGAAAAAGACAAAAAAAAAAGGAAAAAAAGGAGGGAAAGAGAGAGGGAAAACTATTGACAGGGAGTAGGGCGTTGTCCTTGTTTGTATCCACGGGGCGGTATATGTGATAGAGGGTTAGGTGTGGGGGAATCCGCTTTGTAGGTATCTGGGCAGTTGAGAAAGTAAAGAGGAAGTTGTGGTCGAAATTAGCCCAGACATCCCTTCAAGACTCCGACTGCTGAACAGGAAAAAAACATCCAGACGGTGAGGAGGGAAAATGATTAATTTCTTGATATGATTAGGAAATCGGTTTTTATGAAAATTTATTGATAGCTTGCGGGGATGTGAACTCAAAGATATAACAATATTCATTTTTTTTTTTCTCAAGGAATGGAAAATAGAGAATTAATGCAAAAATGAAATATTGAAATGACAGAAAAATATCATGGAATGAACAGGACACCCACAACTAAGATAGTGCATAGAAACCTCCATTCTCACGGGACTTCTTCTTCCGTGGCCTTATGCCAGACTAATCTGATTAAACATGCCTGGTTAGTCACTCAGATGGAATTGTCAAAGGACCAATGTCTTCTAGAAACATGCCGTATTGGGGATGATCAATTAAGAAAACTTGGTAATCAATGAATGAATCATCATTAGACAACAAAGTCAAGATTTTCTGAAAAAAAAACAAACATCAATATTACCAGACATAAACAAAAAAGACCAATTTAGCATATTCTTACATTGCAAATTGAATCCTCCACTGAAACCCTTTTTATGGAAAAGAAATTTTTCATGTTTTTTCCCTAGACATGATAGGAAGTAAGAGTTAAAATTGGAGCGGCCTGTACGTCTTTTGGCAACATGCAGTGTTTTGGTGATCAATTAAATTATTGGTAAAACGGATGATCAACGAATAAATAACTTCAGTCACCTTTTTGTGAGCTGGTCACAAAGAAATTCTGAATTTTGAAAAAACAAGCATGAAGCTGCCGGATACAAACTAAGAGACTAATTTAGCATAAACCTACATCGTAATTTGCACCCCTTGTTGAAAACCTATTTGTGAGAGAATTCTCAAAAACGAGAAAACGTTCGTTCAAGACATAATAAGGAGTATATGTTCAAAATGTCAGCTCTCAGGCTCTATTGGTGCCGCCTGTATTCTTGATACACGGATAGATAGATAGATAGATAGATAGATAGATAGATATCCATACCTTGCACGGGTGGATCACCATATCCTGCACGTGTAGCAGAACTAATTATCTAAAAACATATTTATAATTATCCAAAGAAATTAATCTGTCACCTGAAATAATCTACAAAAAATGGATCTAAGAAAAAAATATCAGCCAAACATAAGGGCATTGTTGGTCATAAACTGATCATAGAGGAAAAAATAACAATAGATAGATGGATAACCAGTCAGATCCATTTCAAAACTGAAGAAACTTTTCGTTGACAATTTCAAGAAACGGCATTTTTCTCTTGTCTGATTTTGACAACTGGGTTTCCGGATCATCTAATCCAAGGGTTTGTCTTTTTGTCAGATTTCTAAGGTTTTTCAGGCTTTCGTGATAATTCTCTCTATCCGTCCTTTTTGGTAAGCTTGATATTTGGTGATCTGTAAAGCTTATAAGGCATAAAAGAAAGAAA
>OY735237.1:11866257-11891257 GCA_963457665.1 Thysanoteuthis rhombus | reverse complement strand
TAATTGAGTACACTTTAAGCCTTGAGGTTGGGGGGAGGTATTACTACAATAGACTTGCATGAGGCCATGGAGTGATCATAAGAATTAGTAGGCGTAAAGTCCAAGTCTCGACCAGACTTGAGACTTGCAAGGTTCACCAAACTGACGCATGCAACAGAAATTGGGACTTTTGTCATTGGTAATCATATTCGATTCGGATGTCTCTTGAAAGACAGACGCTCCACCTATACCAACTTCCATCGATACCAGAGGTGTGTATTCGAGACTAGGTAAAAGGACTAAATATCGATTGTTTATTTTCGAGACAGGGGGGCTAACTGACAAGCGCTCTCTATAGGGGAGATCGGCACAAATCTTATGGCCGTTTTGGTCTTGAACAGTACAGAACCAAACCTAAATTGAATATCGACTGGAGGGCTCTGCTGCGAATCGAAACACAAATGGCAATCTGAGATTAATAAGCACTAATTATGAACGATATGATTTTCTTGGTCTGGTGTCCGTAACGATGGACTATTCCAATTTCCTGAAAAATACTTCCAACACATAATTTGAAACCATGAACATTTCAACTGAAACAAATTCAGTATTTTTCCCACTAAGATATTGTTTCTCAAAGATTCAAATATATCTGCGAATTTTTCCATAGTGATTGAGTAGTAAGCGTATAATCTAGCTGGACACCTAACCCTGAGTCTCATACATCTCTGTTGAATTGTCTATTTTATTACTATACTTTTATAAATAAATCAATTATTGTATTAATTTGGACTATTTTTCACCTCCATATCCTTTTTCAATCGTCTTCGTCACAACTAACATACCCCAGGCTGTCACTCTACGGCAGCAAGCAACCAACACTAATCTGAAATATAGACCAAGCTCCCAGTGAGACTCTTGCCGGAGGGAATACTGGTTTTTCCCCAGCTGCTTTGTCCACTCAACCACGAGAGCTTCATGGTTGGCAGAAGTCATATCTTATCCAACAACTAGAATTAGGACAAAGGTAAATAGTAGACAAAATTAACAATGAATAATCCATTGTTTGGAAATGAAATCATCTTTGAATGCCTCTATCCAGCCGCTGTTAGAAAAGCTCAAATCCGGCAACAAAAGTTCTCGGCTCAGTTCCACAATGCTTTGTGGGATTGCATTGTAGCCAGTCATGCAATACTACGTCACTGGTCGGCCAGGAGGCATCAGTGGCTCACTGCTCTGATCTTCGACCCCGGAGAACGGATGATTCGTGCGGTGCAGATGATCTGGCGTCTTGTGAAGCCGTGGCTTAATCTTGTCAAGGTGGAGGATTAAGGTCTGAAATCTCTTGAGTCCACATCTCCAGGTCAATTGCGGCCGAAATGACAATGATAGATATCTCAGCCGTTTTGATGAGGGTGAGATGGAGACGAAGGAGTGGTTACATGTTTGACTCTACAGGCTTCTTATTAGCCTGATAGTGTCTTCTCGTTAACCCCTTAACTGCAAATGACTGATATTTAAGTCGTTTCAGTTCTATGGACCAACTAAGGATGAGAGAAATTTCCGCCAGTCTCGTATTGGACACTTCCTCTTGAAATTACGAACGACTTTTTATGCTGATCTTTCTCTGTCTATAAATTCAAGTGGAAGGGTCCATTGTTAACAGAGGAAACTGTCTTCTCATTAACCCATTGACTGCTGGTGACTGATATTTAGGTTGTTTCAGTTCTGTGACCCATCTACAGATGAGAAAAATTTCCATCAGTCACGTATTTAACACTTCCACTTGAAATTGTAGGTGACTTTTTATGTCTATCTTTCTCTGTCTGTGAGTTCAAGTGGCAGAGTCCATTGTTTACAGCGGGACCCGTTTTCTCATTAACCCCTTAACTGCAGATAACTGAAATATCAGTCGTTGATGTTCTATGACTCAACTGCAAATGATGGATATTCTGACTAACCATACATTGGACACTTCCACTTAAATTACAAAAGACCTCTTCTGCCTTAAAGAAGTGAACTCAAAAATTCAGACAAGTCTTTCTTAGTTATAATTGATTTAAAAGTGTGCCTGCCACAGGGTCGAACTCCAGTTCAACTTCTATTCCAACTGAAGATGATTTCTGCAACTTTTGTATTAGATATATAATAAACAGAAAAATGTACAAACATTTTTTTTTTTTTGTAAAAATGTATTTATTTATAGGAATGAAATTAGCCCGTGAATATCTGATTGATAAATTTTCAAAACTTGTCAATTCAGATCAGTCAGTAAGATGCTGGCGATCATTGATAGAAAATTAAATCCCACTCGTGAAATGGGGTTTTAGATATCGATTTACATACCTTATTTTGCTGATGATTGTTCATGTTGTTCTTGTTCTTGTCAGGAAATCAAAGTCAACTCAATACTTTGTTCGACAGACTGTTCAGCTTATTATGTGTCACCCTCTTTCATTTAAGTTACTTATTTGAACACGGCAACTGAGCTGCTCCTATAGCAGTTAAAAGGTTAACATTGGGTTTTGGGAGATGCTGCCCAAAAGTTCAGGGTATTTTGGACAGCACACACACGAGCCATATGTACGGCAGGCTTTTACCTCCAGCCTTTGAGAGTGGTAACTTTTGTGTATCGCTGTATTTCGAGGGAAGTGGCTAAAACTAGATATAAGGGTAATTTTTCTAAGATCAAATTCCCCGGACAATGTTGCAAACCCTCTTTAAAAAAATAGATAGATGGACACGGATAAGCGTGTGTGTTTTATTTTCCTCTCTTTCCTCACACATATTCATTTAAGTGAACCAACAGGTGCTTTCATACACGCTAGAATACACCCCCACACAACCACACACCCCACACACATATCTATCTATCTATCTATCTATCGATATATATATATACATATATACATATATATATATATATATATATATATATATATATATATATATATATATATATATATATATATATATATCAGTTCACTGACCCACAGCAGCAGGGTGGACTCGAAATGAAATGTCTCATTTTATTGATTTCATATAAGCTTATACTGTTCAACCTACGCTGAAGATGTCAGACCTCTCTGCTGGAGATGTTAGGAATAACTCCATGTATACAACCCACTTTGGCTCTGTCTCAACTTTTTACAGAACAACTATCTCTCTCTCTCTCTCTCTCTCCTTCTCTCTCTCTCTCTCTCTCTCTCTCTCTCTGTCTATATATATACGTATATATATATAAATATATACTATAATGAAATGGATGCGTGAACCGACAGAATCATTATAAATTGCATTATATTACTTATTATATATATATATATATATATATATATATATATATATATATATGTATGTGTGTGTGTGTGTGCGTGTGTGTGTGTAATATTGTATTTGGTCTTGACAGCATAAAGAGAATACAAAATTAACAGCAATCGAACCTATGACTGATATGTATATATATATATATATATATATATATATATATATATATATATATATATATATATATATATATATATATATATGTCTATATATATATATATATATATATATATATATATATATATATATATATATATAAACCGGATGTGGGTATAAAGGTTCCGGTATTTACACAATTATATTATTTCACGTGACACTCTTTTGTATGCAACCCTTCATTACCTTTGTATCTACCTACGACCCCCACACACTACTTCCCTCATTCCACTTATAGGGATCCCACCCCACTCCGATCCAACACTTTGATGGTAAGTGTCAGATTCACATGATGAGGCAGATGCCATAACTCCATACCATGGACTTCCGTTCGTTATCTCCTGCCAACCACTTCCCCACCCTCAGCCGAACCACACCACCGAGGCCCATACCAATACATACCAAAACCATCGGAAACACCAACATCTCTCCCAGCTCTATCGACTCTTACATGAGATACACCACTTTCGTTCGAATTCCTGGAACTTTTCCCCTTAAGTCAACATCATAAGGGAATGTCCTTCATTTTATAATACAGAGGCTAAAACAAAACAAACAGGTTTGCTAAGTCCTTCAATGAAAACCGTCACATGACCGAAGTCTTTCGACAGCATACCGTGTTGGGGATGATTAATTGAAAAGGGGGGTGATCAATGAATAACTTATTGCTCCAGACTTTCGTTAGGCGATGATCACATAAAAAATCCCAATTCTCAAAAAAAACAAAACAAGCGTGAACAATACCGGACATGAACAATGGGACTAATTTAGCATGAACTTGCATTGTAAAATGAACCCTCCATTAAAAACTATATGGGGGTGGATAAGACTTTTTTTTCTAGACATAATATGGAGTGAATGTTCAGAATTTCAATTGTCTTTAACTCCATCACTGAGTTCTGTATGCGCAAGCCATACATAGTGTATGGTGTCAGTGAGACAGACAAGCAGCAAAACCTACTTAAAGAATGAGGAAACCTATGTTGATACTGACTATGCTGATAGTTTTGGTTGACGGTTTCTGAAGAAATCTGGTATGTTGACTATAATGTTGACGATTCTCTCGCGTGTTAGTTATAACATTAATTAATCTCTCGTATGTTGTTTATTACGTTGATGATTCTCTTTTATATTGATTATAACATCAATCATTATCTAGTACGCTGTCTACAACTTCGATAATTCTCTCGTATGTCCGTTATAACATTAATTAGCCTCCCGTATGTTGTCTAAAACTTAGATAATCCTTTCGTATGTTGGCTAAAACGTTGATAATTCTTTTGCATGTTGTCTATAACGTTGATAATTCAATCTTAATGTTTTGAGAGCATCGTTTAGCTAAAAAAAATCCCCGATTTGGAACTAAACAAAACAATTCGGTCACGCTTGATATTTAACAGTTCTTTCTCCATAAACAGTAGAAATCCTTGAAATGAATTAAAAATCATACACCAAAAACGTTTTGTTTTGTTTTCAGTTCTCTTAGCTTTAATAACTGTTAAAAGCTGTGAGAAATGACACCTGTCATAACATAATTAAAGACTGTTTCTGAAGTTAAAACTAAACGCTCCTAATTCTATTCAGCAACAAGCACATAGAAAACGTTTTGGCCACCACCCTTGTCCCCGGAATATGCAAATCTATACAAGTGGAAGTTCCCAAAAACTCTTGCAGAATAAAGAAACCCATACAGTGCTGACTTTCATACTATTCAAAGTACTTATGCTCCCTAGACGTTTGTATAATTTGATAATAAAATACTAATAAAATTAGTCACTCAATAGAAACCGTCTCATGACCAACGTCTGCAGGTAACATCACATGTTAGGGTGATCAAATAAAAAATGGAAAAAGGAGAGATCAATTGAAAAATTTGGAAAGGGGGTGATTAATAAATAGATTATCTCTGTTGAGTGGCCATTACTAAAAAGTTTGGATTTTCAAAAAGCAATCCTGGAAGCTAAAGGACACAAACTAAGGTATCAATTCAGCATAAACTTACATTGTAAATTGATCCTCACTAAAAACCTATTCAAGGAGGATCTTAAAAAAACTTCTTTTTTTTCCAGACATACTAAAGAGTGTGTGTTTTAATTTTCAGTCTTCTAACTTGATTGGTGTAACCTGTGCGCATGATAGATAGATATGCATATAAATACATTCATACATGTCAATAATGGCTGGCTGGCTAGTACTATCTAGTAACTTAGAGTTACCCTTCTTTCATGTCGCTGTATAAATAGTTGTATATCTATCGGTGAACCAACAATCTTCAATAAAATAAGTGGAAAGTCTTCCACGTTCGTGCGTTTTCTCTCTACAAAACATTAGCGTCCATTTTCTGTTGCGATTTTGTCAATAAATGACGTTTCCTCTTCTCTTATAGATTATACACTTGACCAAGGCTGAAGAATGAATCGACTGAAATGCTGCAGTAACAACATCAAAAACATTAAGAATGGCCTCAATTGACCGAACGAAATTTAAAATGTTTATGATTCCTACACAATAATTTTGAGGAGAGTCATTGATAGTAAAAGAATCTTTTTTTTCGATCACTCGAACTTATTCGTGTTATTTTTGTTGCTCCCACAAAATTTCAGCGGATCCATTCACAGGTCTTCTTCAGGTGTACAGTCTGTGTGTAAAGAACGGGACGCATTTTGGGGGGTCGCAATCTCGACTTTCAGTTTCCTGAACTCGATTATCCCGAACGTTGATCGATCAACTCTTTATTGGACCGATCCTTAATTTCCTTAGATCATCATTCTCTTGAAAAACAAAGGAAAACGATAGGAGTAACTGAACAGACCTTTCTTTCATAGTTAATTATTTACGAAAATACCGGCTAACTTATTTTTTAAAAAGATGGTATTGGGGTTTGTTTACTATTTATTGAGAAAAGCATCTATTGTAAATGTAGTATTTATTTTCGATAACAATTAGTATTTACAATATATATCCTCGATAAGGCTTCTGGGAAAAATATTTCCTGTACGATTACATGTATTCTGAATCATGAACCGGGCGATTTTTTCTGTAGTGTCCGGTGAAGGAAGCGAACATATTTTTTTCTCTATGAACAGCGATGCTTTCAGCGAAAAATACAGACGTGTGTGGAATTCAACCCTTTATGGCCTTTGCTGTTCAACAAGTACAATGTATGGAAGTCCTGGTCTACCAGCAAATGAAGCAACTGCATGATACACACAAGTATATTACTTGATACGACAGGAAAAAAGAGTACCCTTCTTTAAAAATGAATAATACACCTGTGGGCTGCCATAGAATGTATCAACTTAAAAGTTCGATCATTTGAGAACTATTTGAACGGTGATAATTCTGTTCATACTTTCAGACCAGAAGTAGGCAACCTACGACCTGCGGGCCTGATTTGGCCCGCAGGAGGATTTTAACTGAACTACCAGCAAAAAATTTAATATGTTACTTTCTTATTCATGTGTCAAAGATTCTTGGTGCATTTTCAAAAGATTCTAAAGATGCATTAATTAGAATAGATTATGACTGAATTCAATTATTTGATAATAAATTAACAACCTGGTTTGATCATGAATGATTATACAGGATGCGTCTCTCATTGATTTGAAGCAAAATAAAACTCGATGTATTTGAACAGATTATCCTTGTTCCAAACTTTTCAAGGAATTTATCTGATTCACCTTCCACTCATTAGTACATAATCTGGTCCTCTGAGGCAAAAAGGTTACCGACCTCCGTTCTTGACAAAACAGAATCATAACATGTTTGGAACGGGTGTCAGTCTAGACTGGGTAAACAGGTGGCCAGTGGGCCTAACGCCATATGCTCTATTTAGTTACAAACAAAAGATGAAACTGTTCATGATGTGTCAAGTGGGCACTGATTGTGCTTTGAGATGTCAGTAATACCCTGACGTCCATTGGAGAGTTATCTCGTCTTTTCTATACAACCGTGAAATTCTCCATATGGCGGAAGCGGGGCCCTCCTCTGGTGAAAGAGCGCGGCTGAACCGTTTTTGAGATTGGAGAATTTTGACAAGGGAGTATTAGGAAGATAGATAGATAGATAGATGAATAGATAGAGAGAGAGGGGGGAGAGAGAAGGGGTTGATAGAGAAGACAGATTTGGATCCGGAAGTGGATTTGAAAAAGACGGAAATACGGAAGAGAAAGACAAAAGAGTAAAAAAAAAAAAAAAAGGAAGGGGGAAAAGATTAAGATAAGTGAGAAAAAAATTGATGATGATGATGATGATGATGATGATGATGACGGTTGCGGTTGTGGCGGTGATGGTGGTGGAGGTGATGGTAGTGTTGATGATGATAGTGCTGGCGGTGGTTGAGATGGAGATGATGGTGGTGGTAGTGATGGTGTTTGCTTTAGTAATAGTGATAATGGTGGTGGTGATGATGATTATAGTGTTGGTGATGGTGGCAGTAATGAGGGTAATGGGGGTGATGGGGGGTTGAAGATGATGATAGAGGCGACGAAGATGATAGTAAAGGTGGTGATGATGATGGTGATAATGGTCATGATGGTGATAATGATAGTGGTGGTGATGATGATGGTGGTGATGGTACTAATAATGATGATAATTTCGGTGATGATGGTCACGGTGCTAATGATGGTAATGATGATGATAGTGGTGGTGATGATGGTGTTGATGATGATGCTGATGGTGAGGATGGTGATGATGGTGGTAACGATGGTGATGATGGTGATAGTGATGATGATGATGGTTGTGATGATGGTAATGGTGATAAATGTGTTGGAGATGGTGATGGCAGTGATGATGATGATGACGATGATGATGAAGCGTGAGGGAAAGGTTGAGTTCTACGGTTGGGAATTCCAGAATGAAAGTAATTGCTGCCAGAAAAAGAAAGAAGATAGTCGAGAGAAAAGGGAAGAAAAGTCCCGAATCAAAAGTGATGATGATGATTCAAAAAGAAGAAAAAAAAGGAAGGAAAAAATAACACTAAAAAAATAAAAAATTGAAAAGATAAAGAAACCAGTCTGGTTAGTCACCCAATTGAAAATGTCACGCAACCAACGTCTTTAGATTGCATGCCATGTTAGGGGTGGTCAACTGGAGAAAAAAATTGAAATTTGGGTGATTGATGAATTAGCTATTTCTCCCATCTTTAGTTGGATCAGTAAAAAAAAACGTCTGGGTTGGAGAAAAAAGAAAAAAAAGAACACAACCGGGCACAAACTGAGGATCAATTTAGAAGAAAAACCTCATTGAAAATTGAACCCCCACCATTTAAGGTCGGGTATTTTGGAAAAAAGATTGAAAAAAGTTCTCCCTAGACAAAATAAAAGAAAAATCTTTATATTTTCAGCCCTCAAGCATCATTAACGCGGCTACTACTCGTCATACATGCACATATATATCTATATATATATCTATATATCTATCTATGTATATATATATATATATATATATATATATATATATATATATATATATATATATATATATATATATATATATAGATATATCTATATATCTATATATATATATATATATATATATATATATATATATGTATAAATATATGCATACATGCATAAATAGTCAACCAGACCAACTAGAAAAATGGAGAAACCTATGTTAATAGCCTTGGTAACAGTTTTGTTTGACGGTTTCTAAAAAAAGGGTAGAAAGTGATGAAGATAATGAAGTATTAGAATATAAAGAAGTTTAAAGGAATAAGCAACAAAAAAGATTAACGACCCGGAGAGGGAAAGAGAAATGAAGAAAATCAGAAAAGAAAAGAAAGAAAGAAGACGAAGGAAGAGAAAATTGAAAAAAAGGAGGAAGAGAAACAGAATAGAGAAAGAGAAATCTTGTATGAACATGTACGAATGACACATTCGAGGAAGGGTTGGGGCTGTACATTGCAGGGGTCTACAAGGATACTGAGAGTGGTGCTGGAGATTTGAGGAGACTTGCTGTCGCTTAGTCTTCATGGATGACCACCAAACATCTGATGTGAACATGGTAATGCATTGATAATTGATGATAATGACAAAGGTATTAATAATAATGATTATAACAATAATAGTACATATATATATACGTCTTTGTGTAAACATATATATACATATATGTATATATAAACACACATATATATATATAAACATATATAAACATATATATATATACTACAATTACTACTGCTGCTACTACTACATCTGATAATGATAATAAATCATTATTATTATCATCATCATCATTATCATCATCATCATCCACTCATGTAATAATTAGAAATATGTCTTTAGTCTTACACGATAAGGGACGCGTACCGTCTGTGATGTCGTAAGGTAAAATTCTATGTAGTCGAAAGCCTGAATGTAAAGCATAATGAGAAATGTTAAAAAAAAACAAGTACAAACAAACCAAGGGATAAATTTAGTATAAGCTTACATTCTAAACTGAACTCCTTTTGAAAAGGTATATAGGGGGATTGCCACCATCAGACATATCAAGAATATTCTAGATCAATTGGTGCAGTCTGCATATATGATACACACATACATAGCTAGCACAGCTAACTTGAAAACTGAAGGAAAAGTGCGTTGACAGTTAATCGAAGAAAAACTCACTGCAATACAAATCTCTCTTATCCACGTATATGAAATGCAATGTTTAGAGAGGGCTATCCTCCAAACTCACTGCAATACGAATCTCCCTTATCCACGTATATGAAATGCAATGTGTATAGAAGGCTATTCTTCAAGCTCACTGCAATGCAAATCGCTATTATCCACCAATATAAAATGAGCTGTGTATGAAAAAACTGATTTCCAAGCTCAACGCAATTTTAATCTCTAATATTCCCACGTACAAAATGCAATGAGTTTAGAAAGCTATTATCCAGGATCAACGCTATCAAAGTCTCTCTTATCTACGAATATAAAATGCAATGTCTATAGAAAGCGATTCCCCAAGCTGAACGCAATTAATATCTGTATTATCCACGTATATAAAACAGAATGCGTATAGAAAGCTATTGTCCAAGCTCACTGCTTGCAAACCTCTATCATCCTCGTTTATAAAATAAATGTATAGAACGCTATTCTCCAAGGTAACTGCAATTCAAATCTCATTTTTCCACGTATACAAAATGTAATAAGTATAGAAGGCTATTCTCCAAGCCCACTACATTACAAATCTTTATTTTCTACGTCTATAAAATGCAATGTGTATGGAAAGCTATTCTCCAACCTCACTGCAATTCAAATCTCTATCATCCCTGTATATAAAGAGCAATGTGTATAGATGGCTATTTTCCAAGCTCATCGCAATTCAAATTCCTATTATCCACGTATATATAAAAAAAACTATGCATATGGAAGGCTATTCTCCAAACTCACAGCAATGAAAAAATATTTCTTTTATCCACGTATATAAAAAGCAATGAACATATCCACATATTTCATATTCACTGTCGTTTTTTTTTACTATTTGGGCAAACCAGTTTATGATACTGGGGACCCCATATTCCAGCCAAACAAGTTTTTCTCCTATTTCCTTTGTTTTCAGTGCAAGAAAAACACGGAGATGCTCAGTCGATAATAATTGAATTGCAGGTATTTTGGTGCATGGAGAGAGGAGAATAGGTTCATGGTGTTGTTTGGTCATTGGACAGATATCTGTCGGAGACAGAGGGTGAAGAGACCATTATTGTTTTTATCACTAACCACGCCCGACAATCCCATCTCCGCTATGCAGACAATTCTCTCCCTCTCTCGAAAAACGGCTTTACCCGACGTTTTCGACATAGCTAGTCTCCGTCAGTTTTTCCTGGGGATCCATTTTCCGACTTCCGGCACTGGTCGACATTCCGGGTTTTATAGCCAACCCTATTTGGGTGACAGACGGCTGGCGGTGGGCGAGAAGCAAAACAGTTATATTTGCAAAAGGCCAACCCAGCAAAAAAGGGTTTTGCGTGCAAGAAAATGAGAGGATCGCGTGCCGGGTAAAAAGGGGTCTGTTAGGGGCGAATGAGAATAGTTATGGTGGGAAGGGCGGTCGAGGGAGAAAGATTTACTATGGCCAGCCCTTAAAATTCTCTCAGAAGGGAGATGATGTGCAAAAGAAAGACCAAATGAAAGAAAAAAAGAAAAACGAATGAAATGAATAAAATGGGTCTAGTTAGTCACTCAAAAGACACAGTCATGACCCACGAATTTTGGCAGCAAGCTGAGTTGCGGTGATCAGTAGGAAGGTGGGATGATCAATTAATGTCACTTCTCCTGCCTTTTGTTGGACAGTAAACACTAATGTTTTGGTGACAATTTTGGTTCTTGGTTCTCTGATAGAGACGAATAACAGACAAAAAAAAACGAGAAGAAAAATGATAAAGAAAAAAAGAAGAAAAATGATAAAGATAGAAAAAAGAACAAAAAGAAAGCAAAGGAAGGCGTCAGAAGACAACGAATGAAAAGGGAAAAAGAAAGAACAAAAGAATGAATTTTAAGATGAAGGGTATGAAGAAAATTGAGATGAACGAGGAGACGTGGAATTTTAACAATCACAGTCGACTCCAATGTTTATCAAAGTGATCGAATACGAGGAGAAAGATTTATGAGTGAATAAAAAAGATAAGAAAAATAACACTGTAAGAATTGAAAAAGAAAAGCTTAAATAAAAATGGTCTGCTTGGTTCCACAATAGAAACTGTCAGGCAATCAATGTATTTTAGCAACATGCTGTGTTGGGGTCGATCAATTAAAAAACTGGGAAAATGGGTGATCAACGAATAAGTTACTTCTCTTGCACTTTTTGGAGCACTGATCATTAAAAAGGTCTTAGTTGAAAAGAAAAACGAACACAAACCAGGGTATCAATTAAGCATAAATTTCCACTACAAATTGAACCTCCACTAAAAACCTACTTTGGAGGGGAAAATTGAGAAAAAACAAACAGACAATATAAGGAGTGAATATTTAATTTTTCCACCCTATAGCTCCTTTAATGCGGTCAGTATGTGTGATACATACGCAGCCAGACAGACAGAGGAGAAAATTAGAGTAAAAATTGAAAAAACTCTGGTTGACGGTTTCCAATACATACACTGAAACATATGGCAACGAGAGAGATCACTATGACGATAGCAACGAAAGGGATAATTGTACTGTGCGGTAGATAGTAACAGCAGAGAGATATACAGAGAAACTGCGATTATTATACGATGAGATAATTATGGTAGAAAACATTGTAATCTACGGAGGGAAATAGCAGCAAAACAGATTATTGTACACTAAAGTAGCAATGGGAGAGATATTATTTACACTAAAACAGATAGCAATGAAGGAGAGAGGGGGAGAGAGAAAAGGAAAGAGAGAAAGAGAGAGATATTGAGCAATTACTGAACAATGATAATGAAACTGAAATATCACTATTTATTTCTCAGTGTAGGTGTTAGTGCCCGCTGGTGGAGTTCGTTTGCTACAGGGGGTCGTTAAAATGACTGAGGAACTTGAGGAGGGGTTTGCACTTCTAGAGAAGTTGTTGAAGTGATTCCATAAACATCAATGATTATGATTTTCAAATGGCTGCTCACTGGTAGTATCTTCTCGCTAATTGAGTGATGTACTTACTATAACATTTTCCTTAATAAAAACTTAGAAATCAATGTTGATGTTTTCGTTTAATAGTGACAAACTTCCACATTTCTCTCAATACTTTTGTTGAGTTCATCTGATATTCATACCACAGGTAAGGGGCGTTGACAGGTAGATGAGTGCTATAGGGTGGCGTTGAGCTGAAACGGGTTAAGAAACACTCCTATGCACTGAGGAAGATAGGGGTAGATTACTATAAACTATAACAACGATGAAAGATTTATTAGGCTTCGCTGAGACAGATAGCAACGAGACAGAGCAAGAAATAGACAGAAAATCGAGAATTACACATCAGGAAAATGATGATTGTCAGCGGTCAGAATGAAGTATAGTTCATCATTTTACTCTAGGATTAGATCGAAAATCAGGAAAGAGGGTATCATCAGAGGTCAGGAGTTAAGTAAGTATAGTTTCAGAATTATATATACGATGTGAATGCAATGTCGATTTTATATTCACATTTGCGTGCAAATTTTGCCCGACAGTCTCTTAATCGATGCACTTGCAATTATTCTGATGGTATGTTATAGAGCTTTTCGCTCGATTTCTATAATTTTTTTTAACATTCTGGCCGGTTCTTGACGTATATGGTCGTCCACAACGTTCATTATTTTTTTACATCCTCTCGGTGTTTTTGTTCCGATCGAACGCACGTACATTCGAAATGCAATCTCCCCTGAGAAAATCCGGTTAGCATCGGAAAATATTTGCAATTTTGACGAGGATGTACTTCAACAGATGCTTTCAAAAGATTCCTATCCAAGATGTTTAGTTTCCCTTCCTGAAAAATTATCACGAAATGGATTTACCCATGCTACCAAAAATAACGAAAGTATTCAGCAATTGCACACTGCTTGAAAAATATCGAAAATATCATGTTTCTCTGCGAGGTATTGTTTATGTACAAGTCGAATGAAACAAGATTTTTATGTATTTGCAAAAAAAAAAAAAAGAAATAAGGGAAACTATTCTATGATTAGTGTTCAACAGTTATCTCCTCTTGAACAATGTCATTGACAAATATTAAGACAATCATGCAGCATAATATATAAGAATATTCATAGTCAGCCTTTTAAAACATCCTAAACCTTCGTTGATATTTACGTACAATCACTGCAACTGGGAACTCTACATGCATATTCTTCATTGCATGTGTTGCAGTACTGCCTTTACGAAATTCTCACAGGCTGCAATGGCGAACGTGATACTCATTGATCTTATATCGCAATAACTTTCTTTACCGCCTTTTACTTTCAACCTAATATTTAGTTGTTTTTATTACAACTCAATGGTCACTTTACGGCAGCGAGTGAGCAGCACGTATCGAAAATAAATAGTGAGCTTCAAGTGAGATTTGTTACGTCCCAGACAGAATCCTGGCTTACGTACATGTGCTTCAACCAATAGGCCACAGAAGCTTTCATGGCTGGCAGAAGTCAAATCGTATCTTATAAACTTTTTAATCATACACTGAATATCGACACCAATATCAAGATAGATGAGGATAAGTCAAAAATCAATACAATATTGTGGATATTTTATAGCAATTATACCCAATAACTGCGTCTGAGATAAAACAAAGAGAATCAACCACACCCGATTATTGACAAACAGAAAGCAAACATTTCAAGACGATCCAGGAGGCGAACCCTCTCTGTCTTGATGGTCAAAATTACACCCACTCGCCAACTGAAGACTGCCAAAGAGTACAACGACCAAAACACAGTGTTCAAAGAATTAACCTAGACAAGGACAAAAGTCCGCTCAAGACCTTCCAGAATGGTATTCCTTCCTCAGAAGAAATTAGATAGAAACCATAACATATTTTAATTGATAATCCTTTAATTCTAATTTTTGGAAAGGAAATTTTAGAGAGTTAACTTAATATTTATCTGCTTAAAAAATAAACAAAGCGAAAATAGCGTTTATGGTTGGTTTTATAGCTAGCTGCTATAAAAACA
The DNA here is from genome assembly GCA_963457665.1 of Thysanoteuthis rhombus. Classification (NCBI taxonomy): domain Eukaryota; kingdom Metazoa; phylum Mollusca; class Cephalopoda; order Oegopsida; family Thysanoteuthidae; genus Thysanoteuthis; species Thysanoteuthis major. Next base: position 11,876,196 of record OY735237.1, on the reverse strand, counting down.
GCTCCCTGTCTATGATACTTTCCCCTGAATTTATCCCCAGTCAAACCTCCAGTGACTCAGCCTAATTAAACATCATCATCAGTTTGGGGATCTACGGGCGCTAAAGGAAAATGACTCTATATAAATTAATTGTAATAGCTTCTTCATTCTGATAACGAAATGTTTCTTTTTTTTTTCTCTCTTACAGGAATTTTCGGTTTGTGAGGTTAACTTGTATTTACCGATACACATATCATAATCAATTTTCTACACTTTGAGATTATACTTGTAATCAGCTGATTTGGGTTCCACGTGCACATAAGATAATCATGCCAAACATTACATGGAGAGATCGTTAGACAGCACAGTATATTAGATATCTTAAAATCCATTGAATAACTCAAATGGCAATGAGCTGGGTATGTTACAAGAATGTCAGAGAGCCTCTGGACATCACAACTCATCACATGGATCCCCAGAGATCATAAGCGAAATTGTGACTGACAGATGGTGAGAATGTGTGACAAGCTAGACAAATTCAGAAAGTATTGGCTTCGCAACGCCCATGATGGAAAGTTCTGATGAATGTTGGGGAAGGTCTATATCCAACGACGGGTGTTAAAAAGATGATGATGATGATGATGATGATGATGACGACGACGACGAGACTAGCTTGCAGGTCTACACATTTTGGACGTTGGTAAAATCGTTGATACTACAACAACAACAATAAGGACAACTACAATCACAAGACTGACTGCTTCAGGGTCAAACTGTACTTTGACTGGATCGCATAATTTTTTTTAGATACTTTGACTTTTGCAAAAACATCTTTCCTTTCACTGAAAAAGATCATTCAATTTGACTATGCATGGGGACTTAATTTTTTTTCTCTAGATAAATGGCATGAAAATCTAGATAGTTCTAAGTATGATTTAAGGTAGATTAGATATTAACTGGACAAACGTCCATGGCTTTCGATTTGTTCGCTGTCTTTGTCTCTCTCTTTCTCTCTCTTTATTTTCTTTCTCCCGTTCCCCTTTTCTTTTTTTTATTCATTCTCTCTTTTTTCCCTTTCATGAATTAATGACTTAAGCAATAAAATCCATCTTTCTCTCCCCTCTCTCTATTCATCATTAAAAGTTCACTCTTTAAACTCAACCGGAAGTCTAAAATTGTCATTGTTGTTAGGTAAGAAAATTGAAGTCAGTATGAGTTAGACAATAATTATGATATAATGTTAAATTTGGTAACATCGACGCGAATGCCTCGTCGCTTTTATAACTAGCAAAGTTAATTAGTTAAGCTTTATTTGCATCGGAATCCATAGTAAAATCAGGAATTAATAGTATTGCATAATTAGGAATAAATAGCGCAGTATAATTAGGAATTAATCAGTCAAGCCTTCATATGACTCAATTTTGTGCCAATTCGAAATTATCTCTTGATAAGTTCAAAGTGCACCCTTGTGGGGCGTTAACCCTTGTGGGGCGTGCACCCTTGTGGGGCGTGCACCCTATGTTCCGAATCATGGTTTCAGAGTAGTGTAAATGTATGCGGTTACAATGGAAACATCTCAGACGCACACGTACCTACATGAACTACAAGCATCTCCCAAATAAACATTCAAATATTTCTCTCAAGCGTATAAATACGTCCAACCAAAGAAATACCCACCACCCGACACCAGCCTTGTTTTTTCCCCACCAGAGGGCGTTAAGACCCTCAGCTATCAAACTTGCTTCGTTGCACTGTGGTTTCTAATAACTGACATTGCGTGCCGTCGGCAAGACAATGTGTACATCCCTGAGGCAACAGTAGTCTCTCTCTCTGTCTCTGTGTCTCTGTCCGTCTCTGTCTCTCTTTCTCTCTCTCTCTCTCTCTCTCTCTCTCGCGCGCGCGCGCGTGCATGTTTCTGGTGAGGGTGAATCGTCATTTCGTTTGCCTGTTTCTCTTTATCTTTCTCTCTTTTTCTTTATCTTTTTCTTTTCCCTCTCTCTCTCTCTCTCTCTCTCTCTCTCTCTCTCTCTCTCTCTCTCTCTCTCTCTCTCTCTCTCTCTCTGGTGTGCATTTTTCTGATGAGAGTGAACCTTCGCATCGTTTATGTTTCTCTTTATCTTTCTCTCTTTATCCTTTTCATTTTCTCTTTCCGTCTCTCCCCCCCCCCCTCTCTCTCTCTCTCTCTCATCCTTTTTTCTAGCGTCTTACAATTCCATGTTCGCCAAAAAAACTTTTGAAAAAGCACTTTTCAAATCCATACCAAACGATATGATGGTCCACCCTCCTCAGAGAAATGCACGACAAAGTGTGAATAATTCTGTCAATGTTGCCGGGAGGGTGCGAAAAAAAGGGTCAAGGGGACGGTTGTAGACGTTCAGTGGTAGCTTTAGTTAATGATGATTCAACATCATCTGTTGTGTGCTGTCAGAATTAATTTGATATAAAGGGAAAAGATTTGGGTTATTTACACATACTTGCTTAATCACAAATGAATATAAGACGTCTGTCCAGAAAGTATCCGGTCATTTTGAATATCTCAAAAACCGGTTGATTGGCCTAGATGTAACTTGGTAACCAACCGGATCGGACCTTCCTGTGCATGCTTGAACGGGTTCTTTCCCGTGGGGTAACCCAGTCGGCAGTAACACGCTATTGTGTGAGCTTGCGTATTGTGTCAACGAAGTCAGCCCCTTCTCATCTCATGCTTTTTTTTCTTTTGAAACATAGCATCACCCACTTCCATCACTCCCGTTCCAGATTTTGCTCCCGGTGATTTCAGGCTATTTGCTGTTGAAATGGACGAAATATGGAAAAACACAACCAGACAGCTGGTAGCAATATCGAAAGAGGACTTTGCAGGAGGTTTTGAAAAGTTGGATTGGTGAGTTGTGAGGTTCCAAATGTACCAATTTTAAAAAGGGTACTAAGTCACTATTACTTAATGTAGGTTATTTTCAGCTGAAATTGAATGACTGGATATTCTGAGGGTGATTTGGAATATGCACAAATATCCCAGCATCTATGATTTAAATAAATTCATATCTTCATTATTCTGTCACTGAAGAATTCCATGGAGAACAAAGATTCTGGTTTTGATTTAAATAATTATTCAATTCATTGTGAAACAAAACAAGTGATAATCAGAATGTGATGGGTTTGGTAAATACATGATCGTTGGCTACCTGACGATAGGCGTTGTCATGCAGCCGAAGCGGAAGGGTTCCTAAAATGAAATTCTGCCCAGGGCTCTATGAAGGCGGTAGGGGCATCAAAATCAGATTTTGCTTACGTTCCAATAAAGGTTTGAACCGGCCCTGCGTGCAGCAAAACTACTAGTTGACTTCTTCGACCGGATTAAAAAAGCCATTTTTGTCCCCATATATCACTCAAATAAACCAATTACTGATTGCAGCATTGTTCACTACCGTTCTGCAATAAACTCTGTGAGGGTTGAGATATTCAAGACTGTTCTGGATCTAATCACGATTTTCTTCGCATGCAAGATGTACGTAACCTAGTCTCGAATCTATTGTATTGACCCCAGTTAGCTTGATCTAGCACAGGATCATATCAGTTATCATATTTTTCGGTTTTTAAGGGTGCAGCAAATGCAACACAATTTTTTATTTATTTTGATGTTATATGAAGTCAAGAAGAAAGGTCAAACAAGGGATGAGGTTTCCTTATTTTGAGTTGTCTGATCAATTCAAACATTGTAGGTTATAGAACTTCACAGCACGCACATAAATGTATATTTTGGACAGTTCTACTACAAGGGGAAGAAAATGGCCGGCCTACTAAAATTAAGTATTTCATTACAGTGATGTAAATCAAAACTTGGACATAGATAGATAGATAGATAGATAGATAGATAGAAACAGATAAACAGACAGATAGACAGAGGGACGGACAGGCGGACAGACGGACACATGGAATGTGGACAAGGAGATGGCGAGAAAGGAAGAAAGTTTGTAAAAGCATGTACACAGACGGAAAAAAGTGGAACGTATCAAAGCAGGTGGAGAATGACGTTAGGAATTCCAAAAAAGAATTTGTGAAAATGCAAAGAAAAAATACCAGATTGCCAGCAAAACGCAGATGGGGTATTTGAAAAAAAACTTAGGATGGTAAGTAAAGGATAAGCAAAACAATTTAGATAAAAAATCTAACAAATTGAAACCGAAAAGGCGAAGGGGAAGGAGACAAAACGCTACACAAAAACCCCGCCTTGAGCAAATCCAAGCGTTTGCAGAGTACAGGTTGCCTCGAATTGATAATAACACTTATCTATCAAAAATTCTTCTTTCTTTTTAGTAGTATTTTATTAATCAAATCATTATTATTTTTTTTTACGTTAAAATAATGAATTAATATTATATTCATAAAAAAACAACTTATATTAACACGCTTATATAATGTATTCGGTAATCTTTGCACATGAAGATATAAAGGGACTTCTGTGAATATTGAAAAAGGTTATCACTTTTTTGTGGTTAAAAATGGCGAGATTTTTTCATTTGATCATTTCCCGTCACTCTTATAGCTAATGTGTTAAGTAAGCTTGATAATTGATTCCTGGCTTTTCATTATTTACCCTGTTATACTTTCTATTTATTTTCCTTATTAAAATCTGATACCTTTTATTATTTATTTTCATTATTGTGTTACCATCCGATCAAAGTACACTTAGAAAATCATGTGGAGGCTCTAATTAATCAATGTTAGTGGACATATCATTTAAAGATCCTAATAATTATGGTTTCTATTTATTTTCATCATTGTGTTGATTTCAGATCTATGTGTTGTATAATTATATCTTTTGGAGCATTTGTATGAATCTTCAAGCTCTCTCAACATTTCAGGCGTAACTGCATGATTTTTCGAGCCCACCTAACATTTTGGCTATGAAGTGGAAATGAGCAAATGAAAGAACCTAGCCATTTTCAGCCATTTTAGCTACAAACGAAGATAACTTTCTTTTTTCCAATGTTCACACGTTTTTTTTTTTTTTTGGAGCCTGATCTGCAACGACTACTATGGATTCATTTTGCCCCGATTTCGTTCATGACACCTTCTTTAAGAAGGCATCCTCAGCGTCAAATCAGGACAGCCTGTAGTGTCCCGACCTTCTCCGCTATCCAGTGCCCGTTTATTCATAAAGGAATGGAAACGTCCCAGTGTCAAAGGGCAAATTGGAATCGACAGCTTCTTGCCACTGACCTTTTTCTGTCAGCTGAGATAAGATAAAGATGGTGGAGCATAACTGATAACAGAAACATTCTTTCTACAGCCTCTGCGGTCATTCTTTCTTCTTGTCGTTCAAGAATTTCAACTGTCTTATTTTGTTTCTCTTTATAGGAAACGGCGAAACAAAAGAAGGGTATACGATCAATGCATCCTCCCGATGGTCATCTATGGAGCTGAATCATAGAACTTAACCAGGAGATTGACCTTTAAACAGAGAACCAAGCAACATTAACAGGAAAGATTCATGCTGAACATCGCATGGAGATATCACAAGGCAGCAAAATATATTAGAGAAAAAAAAAACAGGAGCCCGAGACATCATACAATCCTTTAAAGAACTCAAATGGAGATGGGCTGTTGTGGAAATGGCAGACAACTGCTGGACATCACGATTCACAACACGGATCCCTAGAGATCACATGCGAAATCAAAGCCGGTAGATTAAAAGATGGCAAGACGAACTAGACGAAATCAGAAAGTATTGGCTCCACAACACCCATGATAAAGGGGTTTAACGAATCCTGGGAAAGGTCTATGTCCAACGATCGACAATAAGGGGCTATCGCAGGTGATATTATATAATAATATAGATATATAATGATAATTATAATATATGATGATATATATTTCATTTACTAAGGTTAACAAACTGTGACACATGGTCACAACAGCGTTACACCGAATGTAGAGAAAAAAGACTTACTGTTGTTTAATGTGTTATTTAATCATCGAATGAAGCATAATTCATTTTTGAATCCCGGGGAAGGTCCACGTCCAACAACGGACAATAAAAGGCTGCTGATGACACAAAACCACCAATATGTTTTGTTTGTTTTTTTGTTTGTTCGTTTGTTGTTTTTTTTTCAGGTGATTCTGTCCGGTTATCTATCTATCTATCTATCTATCTATCTATCTATCTATCTATCTATCAGGCACACAGACTATACCGATGAAACTAGAGATCAGACATTTCAAACTTTTACTCTTCATTATGTCTTAAATTAATCTGAACCAAGGCCAAAGTAATGAGACACCCAGTGGAGACCAAGTTCACTACACTCACGAATTAATCCATGACGCTTTATTTTTCTGGTGTCCTTTCTATCGAATACAGGGTCAACTAACTGCAATGAAGACAACAGAGAAAGGAAAAGGTCCGAGATGATCAGATTATAATAGTATCAAGACATTGTTTCAAACCTTCAGACATGAAGATGATTGGAGAGTAATGCTGCTGAAACGTTTTGATAAAGACGACGAAAGCGGGGAAAGTGATCTGAAAGAACTGATGTAAAAAGTAACAACGTTTCATCTGGGATATTAAGACAGAAAGAAGGCCAAAGAGTTCGGGGACAAAAACGTTGTGATAAAAAGGTATGAATCATCACGTCAACGATGCTTCCACCATCTGCAGCCGAAGTACTAGAAAGAGGTGGTGGAGAAGAGCAAATTGTCTGTCTTTGATTCAAATGATTCTTATACTTGTAAAATATTGTGATATGCAGTATTCTACATTATTTTCAATGAAAATCGAAAATAACCCTTTTTAGGTGTTAAGGGCCATTTTTAGCATTTTTGAATAAAAAAAGAGAGGGCCCTGGATATTCTGTCATGACATCATTAGCAGCAGGTAAAAAAAATGATTTTCTCCCAATGACGTCACACCTTAACTGGCGCCACACTTTTTAATGACATCACACCTATTCTTTCCTTGTTATTTCTGATGTTCAGCAACTGAGATCGACTGACCGAAAAGCGTCTAATAGAGATGCATGGATTATAACAAACAAACTAGTCTTGAAGAATTGATACATAGCAGCAACATCCGGTTTCAGAAATTTTAGTAAGGCTCCATTCCATCTTATTCCGGACAAGTGCTGCGAATAACTTCTTTTTTCCACTTAATCAAGACATTCACATGCTTGTAAAATATCCAGAGCCTTCACAGTACGAATATCAGTGATCTAAACACATTAATTGTCGTATTCCTAAGACATTCGTGCTTCGGGCGGTAAACGTAACTCCCAGTTTTCTATTCATAACTTTGCCGTTCTCTCTCTTGCAAGCACACGCCTGCATAAACACCTGACCGGTGCAGTCATCTGGAAGACAGTCCAGCGTTTGTCTGTGGCAGGCTCAAGTCCCGAATCCACGGGAACCGGCTAACGTTACGCCTGAACAGACTACGGGTTAGTCTCGTAATAAAAGATTGCGACTGAACGAATAGCCAAACAATTAGTGTACGACAGGAAAACCTGTTTCCGGCGAGACGTTGCGAGTGAAATCGCCAGCAAGATTGGGAGAGCAAGGTTGGGAAAGAAAGACTATGAGAGCAAGACTGGGAGAGCAATGATGGAAAATTTTGGATGGACGGCGCCGGAGCAAAGAAAATGGCCGGGGAGCAATGTTAGACGTCGGACCCCAAGTGGTGACGGAGACAGAACGTTCGAAATTAGTAGGTTGAAAATGGGGGCATTTTTTTTTTAATGTTTCTTCGCGGCTGCTTCCATCGCTTCAACACCTCTTCGAGATTCCTTGGCAGATGGTCGAGCAAATCAGCGAATAGGAAGGACGAATGTGAATCGTCGTCCAAGCGAAATGCAGCTTTCGTGGACACCTGCGAAATCTCAAAATGAGGTTCGGGTCCTTGTCAGGGGAGGTCACTCGTTGGACATTTTTTTGTGTGCGTCATCCATGAGAGAGATGATAAAAATCATATAAATAATTGAAAAAAAACAAAAACAATAGACGATGAAAAAAAAGTTTAAAAAAAGGTTTTCATGATATAAAAATGATTATGAAAAATGTTGATATATAAAATGTGCAAAAAATATATTGAAAATGAAATATAGATTAACAAAAAAAAAAAAACAAACGCAAAGAGAGAAAGGAAGCGGGAGAAAGAAGAAAGAAAGAGATTATCACAGAAGAATGAAAAGAAAAAGAAAAAGAAGAGGAGGAAAATTAACTTAGAGATATGGAAAGAAAAAAAAGAGACAGATTCATCACTCAATAAAAACTGCCACGTAACCAACATCTTTCGCTAGCATGTCGTCTTGGGGGTGATCAATCAAAGAATTAAAAGATAACAATGAATGAGTTACTTTTTTACTCAACTTTTGTTGGGCGTTGATCACTAAAACAGTCCAAATTAAAAAAAAGAAAAAAAAAAACGAAAAAATCTAACACACCGGACACAAAACAGGGGTCAAATTAGCATGGAATTACATTGCAAATTGAATCCCAAAATGAAAATAAACTTGAAGATGATTAAAGGAGAGAAAAACATCTTTTTTTTTACATAATTTGGAATGAATGACAAGATTTTAAGCTTTCTGTGTGAGATGGTGAGTCTTGTGCGTGCGATACGTACATACATACATGGATAGCCAACCAACCAGAGCAACTTGAAAACTGAAGAAATTTCTGTTGAAGTTGACTGTTTCCGTTGACAGTTTCTGTCAGAGTAAAAAAAAATGCATTGAAGGAAAAAAGCAATAAACCGTAAAGAAAGGAATACGAAGCTATGTAAAAAAAAAAGCTCAAGCAATAAAAATTATACAGAAAATTGTGATAATATCTTAAAATGATAAATAAAAATGTTGTCAATGGACAATTGGATATTTATTATTTTGAGGGGGAGGCTTTCATTTTCTTTTTATGGTCTTTTTTCATTTTGGCAGTTCAACAAATAAATCTTTATACTTGCCCACGCATCTACACGTTCCTATATTTTCATTCTTCTGTACCAGTGTCTCCCAGCATTTTCAAGTGATTCCCCTATTTTTGTTCATAAGACTTCTAGTTTTCCCTCCTTCCAGTCGATTACGAAAGATAGAAAATTCCATAGAAGTTAATAAAATCAATTAAATACAACAAAAAACGGCCAGTATGATAAGTAAATTTCAAATGAGTTCAATACTAACAAGGAAATTTCCGAGGTTTGGTTACACTCCCTCTTGCATGATAAAACCCCGCCACCCTTGAGCCCAAAATATTCAACACTGCTACAATTTACTTATAGCCTCGTTCCCAGATTGGACAATCTTAATTCCACGGGTTGAGAATCACTGCATTATAGGCAAAATCATATCTAGTTTAACCGTACCGTCAAAAAGGATGGCATACATAAAAGATGGATATTTACGTTGCGATTTATATACGTAGATATTGGAGAATTCTGTTGACCACAAACAGATTGTTTTCTTCTTCCTCTTTTTGTTTCAATTACTTTATATACATATCAGCTATTTGTTAAATTCAGCATTTTTACTACGTCATCAGAATATGAAATTCTATTTCCCTACTTCATTTGCATCTCTTAGCATGACAGAATACGAAAACACATTGGTAATTATTAGGCATGTAGATCCATGAATGAGCGCGTTCATGCCAGATATCGAGTTGTTATCAATGGGGATTGAGTGACAGCAAGTCTTCTCAATTCTGTAACACTGTTTAGTATTCAAACTGTGTTCAGTAATATTTACCATGGTTTTGTTCTTGGACACCATTAAGAGCGCTACATTTTCTCTCTTCTATTATATAACCATGTCCGTGTTGATTCTGTTCCTTGAGATTGTCCTCTGAATTTCATGTATTGCTACCTCCAAACATACGCACACCGTTTATGATTTCTCTTTCACTTGTTCCCTCGTATTGTAGTCGTCCTGTAGGTTTCATTGCAGTCTTTAGCTGTTCTGATCATTCTTC
>OY735237.1:11858757-11863757 GCA_963457665.1 Thysanoteuthis rhombus | reverse complement strand
CAGCAGTTGGTATTTGAGAGGACGAAGTGTGTCAGGGTAGAAGGGAAGTGATGTGGAGTTAGATTTTGGGGGTATGTTAGGGATAGTGTAAATGGAGGGGTGGTGGATATATATATATATATATATATATATATATATGTGTGTGTGTGTGTGTGTGTGTGTGTATCGCCCGTAAAGGCGGCACGGTTGGAACTGGAAGGTTGAATAATTGGGGTTTCTTTTGAACTACCCCAAATAGGTTTTTAGTGGAGGGTTCTGGGCGCAGTGTGGGTTAATGCTTTATTGGTTCCTAGTTTTAGCCCGTTTATTTTTTTGAAAATTCGGACTATTCAGTGATTACTGTCAAATAAAAGGCTAATGAAGAAACTTCCATCTTCACAGCTATGCTCTTATTCTCAATATGACTGTTGCACATGATTTTTGTTTTATGTAGGCTGTGGATCCCCAGATATCACATGCGAAACCGAGGCCGACAGAATGCAAGATGGAGAGATGAACAAGACAAGGTCAGAAAATACAGGCTCCGGAACGCCCATGGTAGAGAATTGTGACGAATCATGGGGAAGGTCTATGTCCAAGGAAGGACTTTAAAAGACAGATGATGATGATGATGATGATGATGATGATGATGATGAAGAAGAAGAAACTTGTTCGTTGCACACCAGTTCTTGCATTGTTTTAATTGATCATCTAAAACACAGCATGATACCAAAAGACGTTGATCATATGACAGTTTCTATTGAGTGATTAACCAGACCTGTAATTCTCTCATTCTTTCTTTGCCTTGTCTGTCAGGATTTCTCTCTTTATTTTCATCTCTCCCTCCCTCAACGTTGTTGTTCTTTTTTTCTTTTCAAACATTCCTTTTCATGTTTTTTTTTTTTTTTTTCACTTTCGGTCAATATTCCTGTTCAACTTTCCGTCACTCTTTATTTTTCTTCATTTTTGCATTCATTGCAGGCAATGGGTTCATGCCCCTTCCCTAGGACATTTCTTCGAAATGACTACTAACTGTCTTGCTCTGAGACATAGAGTTATACTTATTCAGCATTATATTTACTTTCCGACGATGTACAAAATGCCAATATTTGATGAAAACTTTTTACTTTTTGTACAGGCTAGGACTCTACAGCTAGAATCCACCATTATGGAAAATGGTATATCTCTGAATTTTTGAAATGAGGTATTATTATTATTTCTATTAATATTCGGACCATCCTCATCTTGGTTGTTTTTCATACAACGTTTCGGCCGTTGCACTCTACGGCCTTCATCAGGTAGGTGTGGGGAAGTAACGAATCGAACCCTTGTGGACACATAGCGTAGTGGTTACAGCATCAGACAAATTATTGCTAAGTAATCTGATGGTTCTAGGTTCAATCCTAGTGTGAGACAATAATAATACTACTAATGCTAAGAGGGGAGTGCAGTCAATATACCCTCGTCAGATTAATAAAGGGTTCGGTTCGTTACTTTCCCACACCTTCCTGATGAAGGCCGTAGAGTGCAACGGCCGAAACGTTGTATGAAAAAACAACCCAGATGAGGATGGTCCGAATATCAATAGAAATAATGGAAAATGGTGCTAAAATGCTTTTGCAACTGATCTGGAAATTTCATCCAAGATATTCTTACTCACTGAAGGTTCCTCTATCATGTCCGATCGGTTTTGTTAGTCATCTGAAAAAATTGTACGGGATTCTATAACATCGTCAGGACAACAGATAGATTCTTCATTCCATTTTCTTTTTTATTCTTTCTTTTCTTTCTTTGGTTATGTATTTATTCCCAGCTTTCTTTTCATTCTTCATCAGGAAAGAACCTGGATTTTCTCGTCCAGTAATTCATTCATTCATTTTTTTCTGTTATTTCCAACGGTATCATCAACTCTTACTTTCTATTCTTTGTCTGGCTTTTGTGACGTCAGGGAGAATTTTTTTTTCTTTCATCTTCTGCTTTTTCTGATGTTCTTCCTTTTTTCCTCGCTTCCTTTCTTCTTTCTTTATTTCTTTCGTCCCTTTTTTTCTCTCCAGGGATTTACACAATTTTTTTGTTAATTTATGTATAACTTATTTCACCCCAAAACTCCATGGAGCGGACTTTTTTGGCTATTCATTTACAGGTTCCGTCGACTTCAGACCTGGAAAGACGTGGGAAACCCTCTCTGATCTTTGTTCCTGAAGTCGAGTCATCATTATCGAATTTCAAAGATATCAACTTTCACTTTCGATGCTTTTTCCTCGAATTTCTTCTTTCTTGCACTTGTGTTTTGAGGAAAATGGATACTCTACAATTTCTTTATCTTTTCTTCCTTATTTTTTCCTTCAATCGTTTTTCCTTCTTTCTTTCTCCCACCAAATATCCTCATTCAATTCTCAACTTTCTTATCATTTTATAATTCTTTTTACCATATTTTTCGGTTCTTTCATTCTTTTTGTTTTATTTTCTTTCGTTCTTGTTTTCTTTCATTATATCTTTCTTTCTTTCATTTTTTTTTCTTTTTTGACCCCCTCGATTTGGACCCCTTTGCACTTTCTTTTTTATCATCTTTCTCTCAATTCTCATGAAATTATCCTTCCTCTCCTTTTCGTTTCTCCTTTCGCTAAAATAAATCTCCTTTCGCTCCTACTCTTTTGAAGGGGATTTATTTTCTCCTATATCTTATATTTTGGCAATTCATCATCACGCTCTCTCCCCCTCTCTCTCTCTCTCTCTCTCTCTCTCTCCCTATCTCTCTCGTCCCATTACCCCCTCGTATCCCCCCCCACTCAAAATGCTCGATTTCGAAGACGACATCGTTGTGGCATCACCATAAACGTTCAACAGTTGTTCGCCATTCCTTTACTTTGAAAGCAGACGTCTTCGCCCCCTGCTCCGCCCCCTGTTCCACCCCTGCTTTGCCCATTCACAAAACAACGCTTATTCTTTACAGCCATTTCCTTTGCCGGCAACATGGCTGACCCATGAATTGTCTCCTAATCCATTTCCGGGGAGCAAAAGAAAAATGGCCACCGACAGCATCTCGAAGACAAATACAAAAGATAGCAAGATGAATTCATTGTCAGACCATTTCCCTAAAAAGAAGTACCGTGGAGGTCATTTTCCTACTCTTTTTTTTTCTTTATCCACTTCGTAATTATCTGTATCCACGGCCATTTTTTTAGGTAACCTTTCTTTTTTTGACTCAGCCAACGAAGTTGGAAGAGGTATATGTATTCATTCGTGTTTCTCTGTCTGATAGTCTGCCCGCATATATCTCTGAAAGTTCTCAATGAATTTCAATATATATGTGGGAAAGGAACTTTGAGGCAGATCAAGGAATTCGTTTCCAATTGAGATATATTTTCCCATATATTAAGAAGAGTTGAATGATCGTGTGAAATATGCAAATCGAAACACGATTACTTAATTCTCCAGTATCGTAGCTATATACGACTGATTTTCATTCAGTTTTTGGTTTGTGTATGGCATTGGTGTTATGCAATCTTTGAGTGCTTTCAAGTTTGTGGCTGTTCAGAATATTGAATTCAGTCTTCATTCGGCCGAACATTTATACAGATCCCTGAAGTATACAAAAATAACATAACGTTTTGTTTCGTTTTTTATTACTATTTGTATCAAGCAGATAAATTTGGAATAAGAACGTGAATAAGGTAAAAACTAATATACTTTCTATCTGCATGTGTATGCGTGACTATTATTAGGATATGAACAGGTTATTCGGCTAGTATATATACATATGTGCATATATATGTATTATAATTAATGATTGTGTCATCCACAGACAGCTGTTTCGTTGTATTACAACTTTTCAGTATGGCTATAGACAATTCAGTATCCCTTCCAGTACCGCTAAGTCGGGTCGAAACCTTCATTTCGGAACCAGAGGCAGATTCTCTATCCCTGCCAGCCAGACCGAATTGAGTAGTTTATTTTTTACGTATAATTCCCCATCCTAGAGATAGAAAAGCATTGCATAGTTGCTCATAGCAGATGGAGGCCCTACCTAAGAGTGCTCAACCCTAAAGAAGGTAGCATCAATTATAATTAATAATTAATATACATATATCTTTTATATTTGAATGGTGAAATATTTCGTGTCTATAATCTTGAGATAAGTCAGCTTAAGAGTTCTTCAGAATATCATACTCATTATCAGTCTTCCGTATACAAATTACCCTCTGTATTTTGAGGTAAGTCATTACACTGGGTAAGGTTTTTTTTAGGGGGGGGGGTCTCACTTTTTTCCTTCCTGGGTAGTAATTTTTATCAACTGATTATGTATGGAAAAAAGAAGATAATTAACATTTTCTTCTTAAAACATAGTTTTTGCAACCAAGACAGTTATAATTTGAAAAGTACATATTTTCAATTGAACAACGGGCATATTTGCACATTTTTAATTGCATGAAGGAAGATCACCTTTATCTTTGACACAAAGGTCTGAAGGGAATGATAGCCATTTTATATATATTTTACCCATAAACAATCAGAAAATAACACTCACCACCTAGGAACGGAAAAGGACTTATCATTCCAACGATTGTACTGAACTAATTACTTGTATGGCTTATGTTGTTACCTCAACGTTCCAACTGATGTATCCGATTGCCTTCTCCTGGTGTGCAATAACTAAAGAAAAGTACGAGGAGAGAATCGTGGTCAACATCACAAAACAGCGCAGTATATGAAAGAAAAAAACAGGAGTCAGGGATATCATAGAATCCATTAAGAAATTCAAATGGCAATGGACTGGTCACGTAACAAGAATTTCAGATGACCGCTGGGCATCACGACTCGCAAAGTGAACCGCCAGAGATTGTATGCGAAACTGAGGCCGACAAAATATAAGACGAAATAGACAAGTTCAGAAAGTCTCGCAAATCCTTGAGAAGGTCCATGTCCAACGACGGACGCTAAAACGATGATGATGATTGTGGTGGTGGTAGTGGTGGCAATGACTCGAATCTAAATCACTTTGGTCGTAATCACTTTGGTCC
>OY735237.1:11821257-11853757 GCA_963457665.1 Thysanoteuthis rhombus | reverse complement strand
ATAGATATTAGGTGTATCCCATTTCCCAGTGCCTTTTACTTGAAAACTACGGGCTGAATACACATAGAGTGAATATATATATATATATATATATATATATATATATATATATATATATATATTGTTTCGCCCTACGTATGATTTGATTTTTCTGTACCGTATATTTATCAATTCAAAAGGGCCTTTTTCACGCTAGTCTAAACCGAAGAGTGGATCCTTTTAAAAAAATTGAAAAGATAAACATTGAAAAAGTACAAAGAGGGCACTTGTGCTGCAGAGACAAGCACCTGTTGGGGAAAAGCCTCTCGTGCTGGCGGTAGATTCAAAGCTTGCCCCCTGAGACACAGCTGCCACTGGTTGCCGCCCGATCGACATTCGATGACATTTTTAGTTTCGGGGTTATTCTAATCTTTCACTCGAGCACTGATTCCCTGTTTTCGCACTTTTTTTCTTCCTTTCTTGATTTTCTTTACAACAATTCAGGGTTGAGCACTGTTTAAGTGAGGTAACTCGTTCATTGTAAGCTTATGCAATGCTCTTCCAACATGGAATGGAGCATTCTGATGGATGAGGAATATATACTGACCGTGTAGCTCTGTGGAGTAGAGGGAGGGTACCAGCCTCCGTGTCTGAAGCTAAGGTTTCGATCTTGCCTCGTGGTACTGGATGGGATAATGGATAGTCACACTGAAGAGTTATAATACAACGAAACAGCTGTCTGTGGATGACACTATATATATATATATATATACATATACATATATATATATATATATATATATATATATATATATATATGTGTGTGTGTGTGTGTGTGTGTGTTATCAAAATATGTCTATTTTTTTTCTTTACTGTTTCTCAATATATTTTTGTTTTTTTCTGTAAGTTTTTTCATTATTAGAAATCGTCGATCATAATTGTCACCAAAACTGTCAATATAGATTTCTATCAGTTTTGAGGTTGGTCTGCCTGATTATGCTTATGTGTATCCTAGGCTGCACAAAAATACTTTGAGGACTGAATACTTAAAAATATACTCTTAATCATGTCAACAAAAAACAATTTTTGGGGGAGGGGGTAATTTTTCACTGAGATGGGTTTCTAGAAGGGTTTCAATTTGCAATGTGTTTTCATAGTAAATTCATCCCCGAGTTTGTGTCCCTTTTTTTTTTTATTTATTGTTCATCTATTTTTTCAACCTGTTTCTCCCATTTTTTCTAATTGTTTTTTTCTTTTTTGGTCAATTTGTCTATTATTTCATTTCTGGGTGATTTCTGTCTTATTCTAAACTTCTTCTCTTGTCTTTTTTCCTTCGTTCCTTCCTTCTCTTTTTTTCTTTCTTCCTATTTATGCGAATAACTGTGCGTCTTTTCTTTTTCTTTTTCAATTGTTTGCTTTCTGTATCTTTTTTTCTTTCTTTCTTCCTGTCTTTCTTTTTTTTTTTTTTTTAGCTTTGTTTTGCTCATTTCCTTTCTTTCATTCTTTCTTCCTCTTTCTTTTTCTTGTTAATGTCTTCCATGGCTTCTGTTTGCTTTTTTCTGCTTTTTTTTCTTTTATTTGTATTCTTTCTATCTTTCTCTTTTTTTCTTTTTTTCTTTCTCTCTATCTCACTTTCTCTCTTTCTTTTTTGCTTTCCTATTTTCTCCCTGCATCTCCCTTTTTAAGAAACCGTCAAACAAAACTGTCACAAAAAACTGTAATTGTAGGTATCTCTCAGTTTTCAAGCTGGTCTGACTGACTGGCTGGCTATGTATGTATCAAGCATACAAGCCACACCAATGGAGCTAGACGGCTGAAAATTTTACCATCCACTCCCTATTATGTCTACTTTATTTTTTTAATTACCTCCCCTGTAAGTTTTTTTTCGGGGGTTGAGCAATTTAAAATGTAGATTAATACTAAACTGATACCTCAGTTTTTTCAAGTCCAGACATTTTTTTTAGTTATCAAAATTTTTTGCCAATCAACATTGGTCTCATGACTGTTTCTATTGAATGATTAACCAGATTTGTATTCCATTTTTTCTTCCTTTCTTCCTTTCTCCATTTCCTTCTCTTCCCTTCTATTTCCTCTCTCTCTCTCTCTCTCTCTCTCTCTCTCTCTCTCTCTCTCTCTCTCTCTCTCTCTCTCTCTCTCTGTTGCACTTTCCCTTATTCTCTATTCGTGTCTACCTTACATTCCTTCCTCTGTTCCTTGAACAATTCTGATAATGAAACTAAATAAAAAAAGCCTTCATGAAAAAAAAACCATCGGGTAATTGATATCAAGCCGTGAATCAGTAATCAAAGAAAAGATGTTTAAGTACGGATCAATGTTTTGCCTTTTTGTTCTTTTTTTTTCTTTTACTTCATGTTGACATCACAGATCTGTTTCTTATTGAAATGAACAAGACATCTTGAAAGTATTATTTCTCCAACATCCTAAAAAATATTGGCCACCAAGGCTGCCGTATTGTTCTTTTCGGACCCCCTTTAAAGAGAAGGAAGCCCTCATGTTCAAAGAGCCTAGAAACTACCACTTGAATATTTACCAGGGATGAATAACGCACTCTTGGTCATAAAGAGAGGGGAGTGTGCAAGATAGGACACGTGTATTTTGAGCAACACACGTCTGGATACACAGTAAGTTCGAGTATATATATATATATATATATATATATATATATATATATATATATATATATATATATATATATATATATATATATATATATATGTAAGCCCTGTTTCAAAGAATGAATACGTAGTATAAAATAATATCAATATACTATAGACAAAAAACCCTTATATAAAATGACAAACAACATGTATGGCATATACTATATAATAAGAAATGGGAGTGGTGTTTGATCAACGCAGCTGGGGTACCACGTTAATATAACTGTTTTGTTTTTAAAATCCCCGAAATGGTTACATGGCGAACAACTGATGATTCCAACAAGAAACGATTTATACATTGTACCACGATGAGAAAAAAGGTGTACTTGAAACAGAGAATGAAACCTCGACAAAAATTATATAAATTGCTTTGACAGATATTGGGAAATAGATGACTGAAGAGAAACAAGAGAATCTTTTCAAAAAGATTTAGTGTTTAAAGGTGTAAAGCTTTCTTCTTTCTTTCTTTCTCTCTCTCTCTCTCTCTCTCTCTCTGTCTATCTATCTATCCATATATATATTCGCCCGATAAGACCCGAAGAGGGCAGAAACATGAACTAGTTTGTGTAGCGAATCAACATTCTACTATATATATATATATATATATTAGAAAGAAGTTCGAGCTAATTTTTTCATTGGTAATGATAGCTAGCGTTCCGTCCGAAGTTTGGACCTCTTCAGAGCTTCTGACAAAGATCAGTGTGAGAAAAATGACGGTAAGTCAACAAAGCCCAGTTGAAATGTAGTTGATATCTGGAGGTTAGGTTTAATCAGGAAACAGTATTTGATATGTCATTGTGCTTGATCCAATCTTGCTAATTCATGTTGTTTGTATTACAGCACATTCACTCTTTGTTGTCAATGACGTCCTTATAGGAACAGTATTTTCTAGTATGTGTGTATGTGTGTGTATGTGTTCATTTATATGTGTGTGTTCGTGCGTATGTTTTTGTGTCAGTTTGATACAATTCTCAGTTACACCCGGTTCATTGAATAGTTGTGTTATTCCTTAGTTCTCGATAGTTGTTGGAAAAATGGCCCCTAGATAATTAGCCCCGGATAGTTGTGTACTGTCGACATGTCAACTGAGTTCAATACTTCAGGTGTTCAAACGACGGGGGACGGTGACGTAAAGCTAGGTGTCATGGGGGCGTTGGGCTGAAAAAGGTAGAAAAAAGACTGGTCTACAGCCTGCAACCAGGGGTTCCCGAGACGATGTCCCGCATGATATTTTTTTTTCATGAGCTGTCATGTCACGTGTAATGACGGAACCACATAATCTTCCATCGCTTTACGGTGACAAGGGCCTGTGACTTCGCTTCATACCTATTATTTGATCTTGTGCTCCTAGTAAGAAACACAGAACCGCTCTCTCGGGTATTTCGTTTTGAACGTCCAGCCGACGGTGTCTACGAATCACACCCATACAGCAGAAGGGATAGCACAAGATAATTGAAGATCCTGAACTGGGTGTAGAGGCAGATCGAGAGAGTCTTCCAGGATCTTCCAGAAGACCCTTGGAATTATCCGGAAATTTTTTCATACTGTTTTCTTCTTCATCCCAACATATGGCAATCTTTTCTTTCCCTATTAAGCGACCAAAAGTCCATTAAAAAAAGGAATTCTACTAATCAGTAGTTAGACAAATATTTTTTAGGTTGGGTAATAGATTTATATTTCCATGGATTCATCTTTCATACTTGTAAAATATCTTGGTGGTACATAAAATGATTGATAGTAAGTAAAATAAATCATCAAATCAATTAAAAGGGATTGGGATATAGTCACGAAGGAAAACGTTTTTTCTCGAAATTTGGATGCTAGTTCCGTGACTTTTTTTTTTTTAATTTCCAAATTTTGGATGACCCTCAGCTGAACAGACTGGATCTGCCCCTGACAAATCATTTAAAAAATTAAAACAAAAAACAAAAAAAAAAAACAGGTCTGTTTAGTCATTCAATAGAAAACTGCACGTGACAAACATCTTTTGGCAGCATATCGTGTCGGGGGTAATCAATTAAGATTTGGAAAACAGGATGACCAATGAATTGATTACATCTTTTGTTGGGCAGTGATCGCTAGAAAAAGTATAAAGCGAAAATGCTGCCAGACACAAACTAACAGATCAATTTAGCATACACTTACATTACAAATTGAACCTTCACCAATAAGCTATTGGGGAAAGGGTTGGAAAAAATATCTTTCTAGACATAATAAGGAGTAAATGTTTTAATGTTTAGCCCTCTAGGTGTATTGATACAGCCCCAGAGATCATATCTGAAACTGCGTCCGGCAAAATATGTGATGGAGTGACGAAATAGACAAGTTCGGAAAGTATTCGCTTCGCAACATCCATGATAGAGAGATCTGGTAAATCTTAGGGAAGTTCTATGGCCAACGACGGACACTAAAAAGATGATAATGACCTGTATATATTTTAGATAAAATTGCTTACCATTAAAAATTGTATAAATCATTCCAAATCTTTCATTGTTATCTTACATGCAATTATATAATCTGTGCGACAAGTACGTCTATGTATCCATACATAAACCATTCTGTGTATTCCGAAAAAAATACGCTCAATGAAAATTTAGAATTGATTTTTATTGCATTGAAATCTTAAACTGATCTTTTAACTGTAAAAACAACGGATTAGTTCTTATGCTTTAGTTATGTGACCACACAAACAATTTGAAAAAGTTTGGTTCCCGTTTGGGAAGGATCCAGAACTAATTACTGAGTAGACATCAGCTGGCGATAGCTGATTCATCTTATGTACATTCCATTCACTCACCGCGTGGTAAAATCAAATGACATGTTATATGACCGTTTATAAGTTTCGATCCAAAGGCAAAAACTGTCTGTTTACTGTATGTCGAATAGCAAGAATAAAGAACCACATGAATTTTGGTTTCAAATAAGTAAATTCGAATCATCACTTTGGTCATACAACCGAGAAGAACTCAATTTACCTGGAAAGGTTTTAACACACATGTAGTTTCTACAGTTAAGATTTCGACTGAAAATCTCAATGCGATGAAAAGATATCCAAAATTTTCATTGTTCGTATTTTCTCGGAACACCCAGCATGTATTTAGAACTGGTTGCTAAAATACTTAACAAGCAGGTAGAAACGGGGCCTACATTTTTCCATCTGGCCTGGGTCTATTACCAGCTTTACACGGACCTGATCACGGACAACAGACCGTAGAATAACAGACCCCGATGTCTGCTTAGCATAAGAAGTTGAGATTAGGTTAGAGAGCTGTAGAACATGGATATGCCCCAGTGGACAAGTGGTTAAGCCATTAGCTATGTTCTTCGCAGGTTTTGGATGGAGAAGTAAAAACGTCGAGTCCTCTTTATATCCTTTTTTTTTTTTAAATCTTTTTCATCTTTTTTGTGTGTAGACAAAGGGTTTTGTGGCATGTACCTCGTAACGGAAACAGTAGGCACGTGGGCGTGTGCCCTTATGAGATACGAAATGCTGGTAAAGCTTTTGCGACGAAGTAGGGGGTGTTGAGGGCCGTTTTAGAACGAGGACCGACAGCGATTTCGGAGATGATACAAAGGGCGTATTAGTGGTGGGAAGAGGTGAGAAAAAGAACGTGTATAGGAGAAAAAGGGGTCCTTACAACTGAAGGGTTGGTTTCCGGTATTTGGGGCTTTTTTTATGCTGGAAGTAGTATTGAAGGGAAAGAGAGATGGAGAGAATTAGAAGAAACAAAGATAGAAAGAAAGGGATAAAAAAAAGAAAGAAAGAAGGAAAGGAATAAAAAGAAAGAAAGAATGAATGAAATAACTAATTATAGAAAAAAAAGAAGAGAAAGGAAACACAATGGGAACAAGTAAAGTGAATTTGAAGAAAAAGAAAAGAAAGAAAACACGGAAAGTGAGAAGAGAAGTTGAGAGAGTTAGAAAAAAGAAAGAAAGAAAGAAACAAAGAATGGAGGAAGAGAAAGAGAAAACTAGAAAAAGAAGGAAGAAAAACACAGAAATGGTAAAGATAATTAGAAGGAGGAAAGAAGAATAAAGATAGGAAGAAAAAAGAGAGAGAGAAAAAAGAAAAAGATAAAGGAGAAACAAAAAGAGAACGCAATGAGATCAGAGAAAGAGAATCAGACTGAAGATAGGAAGGAAGTAAACACGATAACAAAGAAGTGAGGAAGACAGAAGAAGAAAATAATGAAAAAATTGCTCAAAATGAGATTAAAAGAATGAGAAGTGGGAAGAAAGAGAGAACAAGAAAAAGCACACAAGGATAGAAGAGAAGGAAATTAAAAAAAGTAAAGTGAGGAAGAACGAAACAGAACAAGGAGAGAGATAAAGAAAGACTAGAAGAACAGAAGAAAGAAAACATGATCAGACAGATGGAAGGAAAAGGTTAGGAATAAGGAAGGATTTAGAGAAAAAAATGAAAAATGAAAACAAAAGGGAAAAGGAAGAAAAGAGAAAGAGAAGAAAAGGAAAAAAGAAAAGAAAAGAATGTATAAGAGAGGAAATGAAGAAAATTCAGGAAACAAGTGTTAAAATGTACGAAAACAAAAATTAAAAATGGTCAAAGCTTTTAAGAAGTCGAGTAAAGAAGAGTGTTTTACTCTAACCGAGCTTAGTATATGTCAAGTCTTTCCGTCTCGGCTAGTTCTTCGAGATTCGCAACATGTAAAAAAAATCTGAATCCTGTTAACGCTATAAAAACTAACCTAGGTTTGCCTCGGGTTGAAACTAACCCAAATTAGATTTTAGTGATGTAAATGCAAATTAACCTCGATTAATTTAACCAACCAACAGATATGGGTTAACTTAACTTAGGACGAACCAAGGTTATTTACGTTTATACTACGAAAATCTAACCTTAGTTAGTTTCAAGCCAGGGCGAACTTAGGTTAGTTTTTACCCTGTACTCAGGGCTTTATATGCAACAAGCTTTGGGGATTGTATCACTAACTCCACCATATAAGCCTTCAAATGATCTGGCATATTTTTTTTAAGCCCCTGGGATGGTTAATGCAAGGAGTATTTACAATTGTGTGTTCAAGGTCTTTCTATTGGTTATCAAACTAATCTTGAGATCAGCTGGTTGTCAACAAAAGTTTCTACGGGTTTCAAGTGGTTCTGCCTAGGTATGTATGTATGTATGTATGTATGTATGTATGTATGTATGCATGCATACACGTATCAAATGTACATGTCGTACAAATGGACCTTGAGGCCTGAAAATGTACTCCTAGTTATGTCAAGAAAAAACTTTTTTTTTTGTTTTTTCAAAATCTCCTTCCCCCCATAAAAAGATTTAGAGTCGGATGGATAGTTTTTATCCGGCATAATGGTGAAAGTATTTCATAGACTAGGGGGAGAACAGATCTCATCGGGAGTAATCCCACATCATCAGAAATGCCATCCCACCAATGACGAGGGAGTCACTCGAAACGTCTGTGAATAGATACTTATTCACCCGATGTATGTTTTCTTCCTTGTCTATACATTCTTTTCACCATATAGAAGAAAGATTAACGTGTACATAGATTTAAAAAAAAGAGATACATTTACAGATAATGAACATAGATTAAAAAAAACAAACTTTGAAATGAATGAACAAGCCAAACCAGGGGGTTTCTTTCAGTCATTGAAACCTGGTTCATCCTAGTTTCTTTCTTTCTTTATATTTATCTATCTATCTATCTATTTATATATATATATATATATATATATATATATATATATATATATATATATATATATATATATATATATATATCATATCTACATGACTATCACTATTTCGTATATATTCACGACGATCAATCAATCTATCACAATTACTTCATATCAATCCAACTTTCTATTTACTCACTTTATCAATCTATCTATTTATCTATCTATCTCAATAAACTGTTGCACTATCTCTCTGTTAATTCATATCTAGCTAGCTAGCGATCTCTATAAGTTACGTTTTACCCCAATCTCTTCTTGAAACAAAATCTGTTCTTTAAATATCTCACCATCCGACACAAACGCCCATAATAAGCTTCTCATTCATAAAAGTCAGTTTCCTAAGACATTGAATGTGAGAATTCCCGTTTCTACCTTATACAGTTGACCCCTTTAACCCGTGCACGATCTAACAGTGGAAACGCGCTCAATTTCTGGATCTCTCACTCCACACCCTACACTCTGATCTTACTCCGGTTTCGTTGACACATAGCATCGTAACCAGCAACGTCAGTCGGCATTTATTCTGTAATCATTTAATCTGTCTGTAACAGGTCCCTAGGTGATGAGGGTGAAGTTTGGATTGATTGTGCCGGATATAGGCTTAGAACGGGGTCGTTTTGTGAGGGATCGGGTTTCCGGAAAATCTGTGAGGACTGGTTGCGCCCGAGATGGTGGAAGAATAAAAATATGTTACGCCTAATCGGCAAAACTGCTCAATTAGAGAATGAAACAACGCATTTACTTACTTTTCGTTTATATAAACTTTTGACTGTAAAAAAAAAGAGTTGTTTTTTTATCCTAGTTTTGATTCAATAAACTTTTGATTGAATTTAAACAACGTATCTATTTTATCTCCCATTTTTTAGCAATCATAGACTTTTATTTCTTATAGCTTACCACGGTCTCATAAACAAGGTTTTTGCACACATAAATAAACACATACAGATATCTATATATATACTCATGTAAACTTTTCTTGTAACGCTGAAAATGAATACAATTTTTGTATCTACGACCTCGTGTCTCTTTTAATCCGATCTATGTTATTTCAACGTGTTATCTTATGATTGTTTATTATAACTGATTATTATATAATTCTAGGTTCGAATTGCATGTAATCTAGTTTAATTTGTATTTAAACTAGTAATTTTGGAGTTCGTTATATATATATGATATTAATTGATAATTGAGTCATCCACTGACAGCTGTTTCGTTGTATTACAACTCTTCAGTGTGGCTATAGACTATCAATCATCCCATCCAGTACTAAAAGGTAGGATCGAAACCTCTGTTTCGGACCCAGAGCTTGGCATTTTACCCTGCCCTACTCAGAACTGGATGTCAGTAAGACAGAATTTAAGCAATATATTTACTCTCGCACAATTCCCTGTCTACCGGCGTGCTCTATCCCAGAGTTGGAAGAGCATTGTTATATAACTTATAATGAACAAGTTATCTTACTTAAAGAGTGCTCAACCATGAATAAGGGAGCGTTATACATATATTCCTCTCCATCGTGACTTGATCTTACTTTTTCGTGGGTTTTCTTTTTCAATATGCTTTCAGCTTCCTCTCTCGATATTATATTTATCCCTCGGATCCACTTATCAGAAATTTCTCTACCTCAATTAGGGTTTGCCATGTGAAATAAACTTGAAGGCAAAGAGCACCCGGAGTGGTATACGTTATGTATGAGATGATACTAATTTTATTGGGGGGGGGGGTGAAAGAATTGATATCAATTTTTTTTTCAATTAATAATGATTTTTCTGTTCTTTTTTCAATATATACATACGGTAAATTTTGTATGTTTTTATTTTTGTAATTTTCTTGAATTTTCTTCACTTTTTTTCAATTTTTTCAATTTTCTCAAATTATATTAATTATTTTATTTTTCTAATTCGTATTATTCTTTTGTTTTTCAATTTATATTATTTTTTCTTCTATTCATTTACATAAATTTGGCTATTTTTTATCTATATTTTTCTATTTTACTTATTATATTCATTTTTTTTCGATTATTTTTTTCAATTAATATCAATTTTATATTTTCTCAATTAATATCATTTTTTCAATTCATTATGATTTCGTATGTTTTTATTCTTTTAATTTTCCTCAATCTTTTTCAATTTTTTCAATTTATGATAATTTTTCTATTTTTTGTTTATATTTTTAATTTTTTATCAATTTTTCTTTTTTTAATTTTAGTTAATTTTTCTATCTTTATCTATATTTTTTATTTTTCAGATCATACTAATTTTTTTCTTTTTCTTTGATTATTTTTTTTTTTCAATTTATATCAATTTTGTATTTTTTCGATTGATATTACTTTTTTTTCAATTTATTCTAATTTTTTTTTATTTGTATTAATTTCTATATTTTTTAAATTCATATCAAATTTTGCATTTTTCTAAATAATACATTGTAACACAGAAAATACGTCTGAAGCATCAAATATATTGCATGCCACATGTAACAGGGTGGCAAGTCACGTGTGACCTGCAGACCTCATATTTGACTCCTCTGAGCTAGAGGGTTGAAAATTCAAACATTCACCCCATCCATTATGTCTACAATTTTCTAAAATTTCATTTCACCCCTTTGAGCTTCAATTTGAAAGGTAGGTTTGTTTAAGCTGAAATTATCCCCTATCCTGTTAAAAAATCAGACATTTTTTAGCAATCACCGCCCAACAACATGAAAGTGTACCTTATTCATTGATCCATACCTTTTTTTTTCCCCCATCTTTTCATTGATCACACAACATGGTGCCAAAAGACGTTGGTTACATGACAGTTTCTATTCAGCGATTAACCAGACCCGTTTCTTTAGTTTCCGTTCGACCTTTTCTTTTCCTCTCATAAAATACAAAACCATTGCTTCATTGGAATGGTGCAGAAATGAAAAAGTGTCAGGAGGTCTGCAAATCTTGAGAGACGGAAGAGTGATCAGTACAAAAGAAGGATTGGAAATGGATGTTCGGGGGCAGCGAAACGAAATTCACGGCTCGTCTTCTTGTCTGACAGGAAGGCCACGTTCGGCATTTGTCCAGGTTAAGCCGAAATACCAAGTTGAATCGGATTTATTCCACGCCAATGTCTAATTGATCTGCTTTCAATATCACTTTGTGGTTAATCACTGGGAGGCGTTGAATAATCTTAAGGGCTTACGATGGAGATCTGTCTTTCTGTCTCCGTCTATACCTGAGAGATTGGTAGGAGAGATGGTTTGAAGGAAAGAAGGAAGGAAGGGAGGAAGAGACAACTGGGAGGAGGTAAGCAGAGACGGATGGATGGAGGGGGGAGGGGGAGACAGAAAGGAAAAAAGGGAGAGTGAAGGGAAGGAAGGGAGAAAGGGAGAAGGGAACGAATGGAAGGAGGTAAATAGAGATGGAAGGAAGCGCTGGGGGAAGAGATTAAAAGGAAAAAAGGGAGAGTGAAAGGAAGGACAGAAGGAAGGTGAAAGGGAGGAAAGAATGAATGGAAGGAGGTAAGTAGAGATGGAAGTAGGGAGGGTGAGGACGCTGGGGAAAGAGGTAGAAGGAAAAAAGGGAGAGTGAAAGGAAGGAAGGAAGGAAGGGAGAGAAGGAGAAGGGAACGAATGGAAGGAGATAAGCAGAGATGGAAGGAGGGAGGGAGAGAGGGTAGGGGTACTGGGGGAAGAGATAGAAAGAATATGGGAGAGTTAAAGGGAGGAGGGACGGATGGGGGCGTGGAAAGAAGACAGAGAGAGAACGAAAGAAAGGAGGGAGGGAAGAAAAAGTGAGGGGGGAGGAAGTTGGAGAGGATGGAAGGAGGGAGAGTGGATGCAGGCGTAGAAGGAATGAAGAGTGGGTAGGAAATAAGGGAGGGAGAAAGTAAGGAAGAAAGGAAAGAATAGAAGGAAATAATGGAAGGAAAAGGAGCAATTGATTAGGGATGAAGGAGAGGGATAAAAAGTAGGAAGGAAAAGAGAGAAGGAAACAGAAGAAGAAAAAAGATGGAATGATGAAAAAGACAGAAAAGGAAAAAAGAAGGGAAGAAAAAAAAGAAGACTGGAAGGGTGATATGGAGAGAATGCATGGAAGATGGAATAACGAAGATGTAAAAGAAAGAAAGAAAGAAAGAAAGACTAGAAAGATAAAACGGAG
This sequence comes from Thysanoteuthis rhombus, assembly GCA_963457665.1. Lineage (NCBI taxonomy): Eukaryota > Metazoa > Mollusca > Cephalopoda > Oegopsida > Thysanoteuthidae > Thysanoteuthis > Thysanoteuthis major. The sequence goes on along the minus strand of OY735237.1, from coordinate 11,841,253 downwards.
AGGTTGCAGGGCAAGATAGAATGAGGGTGAAGCGAATGAAAAAAAAGGGGGAAAAGAAGGGAAAAAAAGACGGTGAGGTTGTAGAGAAAGAATGATGAAGAAGTAACAGAAAGAAAAAAGGAAGAAAAAAAGAAAGAAAGAATCAAATAAAAGAAAATAAAGGTGCGAAAACGGACTGTATGAAAGAGTCAAGAACGAAAAGCTGGAACCAAAAAGAAAAAGAGTTAGTTATTCAACAAATCAAATGTATGTACCGTTAGTTGAATGTTACAGTTCGAGAAAATAATAAATAAATTACGACCTTCAACTTTCAACTCTGACGTCATCCCAAGACTCCTTCCAAACCATCTTCCTCTTTTCCCCCCACACACTCACACACTGACCCTTAAATCCGAAGAATCTCTTCGCTGTCCCCTCTCGGTACCGATGACAGAAAAAGTAACATGAACTTTGAAAACCCTAACTCGTCCATACGGATTCTTTGCCGTCATCAGACCACATAACCTGCCGCCAACCAACTCTCCGCCTTATACATTCCCGTTTCTCCGCCCTGAACCAGAGCCGCAATTTTCTCCTACATGTGTCACTTCTGTGAGTCATACAGAGTCCTGGACATTCCGAAAGACGGCAATGAGGAAATTCGAACACTCGACCCTATGTTCTGTCCAAGGGGCACTTGTCAGAATTGTCAACCTCTTTCGGGGCCTCTTTTCGAATTTCATCCCCGGCCAGACACTGTCCGTAGCCAACATGACAGGTTTGTCGATTTGGAGAAAGACTGTTCTAATCAAACATTAAAATATTTGACGCTGGCCGTCCCACTGAGTCCGTCAAGACACTGCTTGATATCTCTACAATTTGGCCAAGTTTGTCACGTCAGTTTTATTCGTGAAAATAATGAATATAACAGCCTTACTCTGACACTTGCATTACTTCCTAACCTTCAAGCATTTGTTTTGGGGTTTTTTCTACATTTTTATTACATCTATGTAGAAAACGTTTTTGCAATGCTTTCCCGTAATGAAACAATTTGCAAATGATTTACATCTTTTTATTATATACAAGCTCAAATCCTACTTATTGGTTTGTTAGTTTGTATGAAGCAGTTTTTTTTTTCTAAAATCTAAAAATGTGTGGAAATAAATGGGAAAGGCGAACAATATAGCTGCCTTCTGATATTCCCCACCCGATACTCCATCGTCTGTCATCCTAGCTACCTTCTGATACCCCCCGATACTCCATCGTCTGTCATTCTATCTGCTACATCTGTAAATGTCACACAAGTTCCTCAGCAGATAGTTTCAATAGAAATAAAATAGATTTGAAAATGATAATCACAAATCCATATCTCTCGACAACTTGATCCTGATTCAACGAATTTCTTCTATTTCTCGAAAGTCTTTTTTCGTTTGGTTCTAATACAAATTGAAAAAAATCACAACCTGCATTTTGTTTGCCATAAATACATTTGGACTGAAATATATACTCGTATTATTGATGCAGACGTAAATAATCCTATGCTAGTTATACATATAATAACTCTATCGTTACATTAACGCTTGCACAAATTTCCTACCACTGAAAATCCCATTGTTTTATTTTCAAGTATTTCTGTAGTACAGCCATTAGCAACACATTTACGTAATGGATATAATTTCCTGTTCAGTTAGTCACGCTTGGATTAATTCTTGGCCCCTGGCAACATTTGTCTTCCCGATTCTCAATGCATTGTAATTATCAAAATCAGCCTTTTAACGTCCGTCGTTGGACTTAGACCTTCTCTGAGATCCACAGATCTCCTTATCATGGGCATCGCAGAGCCAGTACTCCCTGAATTTGTCTAGCTTGTCACGACATTTTATTTTCTGCCGGTCAAGGTTTCGCATACGATCTATTAGGATCCATGTTGAGTCGTGATGTCCAACAGTTCTCTGACATTCTTGCAACATGTCCAGCCCATCACCATTTGAGTTTTCTAATGAATTCTGACCTCTTTTTTTTCTTCAATATATTGCGCTCTTTTGTGATCTCTCCATGTGAGGTTGAGCATAATTCTCTCATGGGCACGTTGCATGGTTCTCTGGTTGACGGTCAATCTTTTGTTTAAGTTCTATGTTTCAGCTCCATAGGTGACTATCCGCAGGTGAATTGACTAAACATTATTCTCTTTTGGACTAGTGGGATAATTTGGTCTTAAAAGTTGAGCTTGCTCTATCGAAAGCTTGCCATCCTAGTTTGATTCTATGCTTGGTTTCTTCTCCTTTTGAGGATTTCATGGAGATTCGTTTCTATTACATCAAACAAATACAAATGTATTTCCATTGTACATATGATAGCTCCTCTCAATCAGTTATTCTTGCATTAATTCCTGACCACTGACAATCCCTTCTTTCTTGATTTTCAATGCGTGAGGATTTCAAAATCGTTCGCATTACATTTGCATTATACACTTGATATTCATATCGAATCAGTAATGCTTACACTAATTCCTGACCACCGACAATCCGTTTTGCCTGATTCTCAAAGCATTTCGATAGTAAAATCATCGGCAAGGATTCTGGAAAAATTATTATACTTTTATAGGGAGTATGGACAAAATTATATTTCCTCCAATACTGTAACTAGATCATATATTATTATTATTATTATTATTATTATTATTATTATTATTATTATTATTATTATTATTATTCATAATAATAATAATAATAATGATAATAATAGATGGATCTATAATCTGATTAATTTCTCTGCGTTTAGGAACAATTGAGCAGATATGGATAGGAAATGAACAATGTGAGAATCTAGACATATGGCAGTAATTTGGACCTTCGCCTCACCAGCGGGCTGTGAAGCACAATGGTTAAAAGTGTCGCTACGAATATATATATATATATATATATATATATATATATATATATATATATATATATATATATATATGTATATGTATTGAAAGCAAATCATTCAAAACATTAACTGTTAAAACGTAGCAGAGTAATAAATGAAGCAGATCCCAAACCCGATTTGCTTTTCATCCAACCCAATGGGTACACGATCTACACCATCCTTTCCTTTCACAACGAATGAAACACTTGTCTGGTCACGATATAGGCTTGCCTAACCTTTTGGGGATCTATGTGTAACGAGCCGTGACGTTGAAGAGAGGCAAAAAGAACAAAGAATATAAAAACAGCTGTTCAGCCATAGAAGAGAGCAAAGATATAAAATCAATTACAGCCAACGTGTGCGGGGTTCTTTTGCATTTGTCGGTGCTTGTGTATACAATAATACTTTACGGTTAAAGTATTATTGTACAAATTAATGAAACTAGGGATAAAGCTGGGTCCGTTCGGATGGTGTAATGGTTAGCACGGTTCTCACACGGAGAAGATCCTCGGTTCAATTCTTGGGTTTGAGCAAAGAAATTGGAAAAATCTTCGTTTGGACATATTAACCTAATTAAGTACAGATGTATCTATTGTGTGGAGTAGGTATCCCTTGGGACTTGAATCCTGCCAAGGGGGTGATCATAAAAAAAAACTTGTGGATAGAAAGTCTGCGTGACTTACAAGGATCACCAAGCCGATGCATGCAACAGACACTTTTACATACTCCATTGTGGACTCTCTCTTGAGAGAAGTGGCGCGAAGTCTTACTGCTTTATCTCAGGTATAAGCTGAACGTGTGTGTGAGTATATATATATATATATATATATATATATACTTATATATATATATATATATATATATATATATATATATATATATATACTTATATATATATATATATATATATATATATATATATATATACTTATATATATATATATATATATATATATATATATATATATATATATATATAAGCACCATTGCCCCAGGTGTATTACTTTCTCTTGATATTTAATGGTTGGATAATTTCTGGGTAGACCATATATATGTACAAAATTATAGATTGCATTATATTATATTGAAAGTTTATTTGAAATATCATCATCATCAGTCTTTTAAGGTCCGTTGTTGGACATACACCTAACCCTGGATTTGCCACAATGATCTCCCGTTATTACGCAGTGAATGTATGATTTGACATAGACAACGTAAATAGAATACAAAATTAAAGAAGATGCGACTGCTGCAGGAATCGAACCTGCCACCAATATTTTCACTGCTTCAACGTGAAATTGGTCTTATCACTGAGTTAATTAACCACGGGTAATGAAGGCCTAAATAACTGTTTTTAAATCTATTTACACATTTTAGACGAAATGATGCATTCACTGGTGATCATTTCGAAGAGAGTTACGATATGATATAACGTTATTTAAAGTCATTCTGTCGGATCACTCATCCATCTTTTCATAACACACACAGACACTCACACTTACACACACACACACACACACACACACACACACATATATATATATATATATATATATATATATATATATATATATATATATATATATATATATATATATAATCAACGCTCCCTTATTCAGGGTTGAGGACACTCTAAGTGAGGTAACTCCTTCATAACAAGCTTATGCAATGCTCTACCGACTTGAGAATAGAGCACTCTGGTGGATGGAAAATTCTGCGTGAGTGAATATATCGCTTAAAAATACAACCTCACTGGCCGTCCATTTCTAGTCTCTAGTCTATAGCCACACTGAATAGTTGTAATACAACTAAACAGCTGTCTGTAGATAACACAATTATTTATTATATATATATATATATATATATATATATGATTTTAGATCAGTCATATACACCCGTTTATTAATGCAAATATACATATATATATATATGTGTGTATGTGTGTGTGTGTGTGTGCATGTGGAAAAATCAAATTATTAGAACTATTGTGTGTGAAAAGAAACTTTTCGAAAATAGGGACGTTCTTTAATTTTTTTTCTCGTCCCACAAAAAATGTACACCCCAGTCCTCATCGAATGTGACACTGGCCTGGTCCCCAGATAGTCCTGACTAACGTTTTGGATTCGTGTGAAACCAGCCGTGACGTTTCAGAGTGAAGAGAGAACAAAGAATATAACAGCTGTTCAGCGATTGGAGATAACGATAATAGGAAATCAATTAGGAAGTAAGTGTATATGGTCTTTCTGGGCGTGTGCGTGCGTGTAATAGGGGAGAACGGGCTAGTTGGTACATTTTTTACTAAGATGGCATTAATTTCCTGAGATTGATTAATTCATTAAAAGGCAAATATAGCCAGAGGTTACAATGGAAAATAAACACTCTCCGTGTCGGTGATTCAAATGTTTATTAAATCATTATTTGAACACTCGGAAAAAGTTTGCAAGCCTACCCCAATAGCGAGGATAGTAGGTTCAATCTGATTGAGCAAGTTAATTCTCTTTGCTGCTAGGTAGAGATGTGATTAATATAGCATTATAATTGAGAAATATAAATTTCAAAACAAGTCAAAAGAATGTATTTGAGTGAACTTTAAGATTTTAGGAATATAATGTGTACCTGGTAGGACAGGTGAAATAATGAGTGAGTGGACCCCGATTTGGCTTTTCCTCAGTTTCAGTAGCATACTAAGTAGTTGTATGCTAAGTGATCCCACTTTCAATGTACCTACCAACTCCAAACACATTCTACTACAAGAAAATATTCCCACTGAAATCATTTGAAATGTAGTATATATATAAATATATATATACACAGTATATGTGGTACAAATCAGACTAGCAGTATAACATAATATAATTATATATCAATAATATAAAGCCACTTCTGAAATGTATTGGATTTATTTCATAGAGTGCTCGATACATACAACATTTTACACGTGGAGTTGAGTTGTTTTAGAGTAGTGCTGGAAATAAATAGTAGGTTGTGGATTCGCTACACAAACTAGCTCTTGTTTCGGCCCTCTCTGGGCCTCTTCAGGCGAATGATTGTCTATGTTTTTTGGGGGGTGGGTCTATTTATTGGGAATTTGGTGATAATGTTGTTAGTGTGATATATATATATATATATATATATATATATATATATATATATATATATATATATATATATATATATATATATATATATATATATATATATATATATACATATATATATATATATATCATTTATTGCAACTCTCTTGTTTATCGTCGATGGAATTTTATTTCGTTCCAGGATTATTTTCGTTAATTATTTTAGTGCATTTTTCCGGGACGTTGTTCGAATGGATCATATTCGGAAATTAGCAGAGATTCTATGATCTGATATCTTTTTTTTTTCTTTGTTTGGTTCTGCTATTGTTACTTTTGTGTATTTCAGATTGAAATCGTGATCCTCCTTGTATCGATAGACCACGAATGCGTTATATATATATATATATATATATATATATATATATATATATATATATATATAGATAGATAGATAGATAGATAGATAGATAGATATACATATATATATATATATATATATATATATATATATATATATATATTTATAGATAGATAGATAGATATACATATATATATATATATATATATATATATATATATATATATATATATATATATATTTATATATATATATATATATATATATATATATATATGTATGGTTGGTCACTTATCGTAGATTGTGAATTGGTAAGTGGTGAGATGATTCCGTTTGCCGGTGTTATGTCGTGTTTATAATATAAGTACCCGATGTTTCAAAGAAAAAGAGTTAGTAAGAATATGTACTGATAGATTTCTCATTACAAATTTGTTTCACACCTCTCTGCGATTATCAAGTGAATACTACGAAAAAGCAGTATGAGATCTTACATATATATATACCCGGTTTTTTACGTTTTTCTTTCCAGTAGTGTTCGGAATTCAAATTTTGAAATGTTATTTAATATGGTTATAAGAGATCTCTCAGGAATGTACTGGTACTTTGTAATACCACTAAGGTCATAGTGCAAAGTTGATACTTCAAGGTTACATGAAAAAAGAACACACACACACACACACACACACACACACACACACACACACACACACTCACTCACTCGCTGACTCACTTATAAAATCTGGTATGAATTCTTATCAAAACTCACTCGATAAATGAGTGAAACCAGTTTGGATTGGATATTCCATGAGTATAAGTATATATCTATTTATATATATATATATATATATATATATATATATATATATATATATATATATATATATATATATATATATTGGTCAGAGCTGGTCTGGATACGGCACAGATTTAATAAAGTTTCCATGTACTCTATATACTCCTGTTCGTACTTGAATAATACAACCATATATATATATATATATATATATATATATATATATATATATATATATATAAAGAGAGAGAGAGAGAGAGAGAGAGAGAGAGAGAGAGAAAATTTACCTGCAAGAAAATATGCTATTGTTTTATCCGAGATCGTCCCTACTCTAAGAACAGAACGCTGTTGAAATAAAGATTCTTTGGATTAATATAAACTTATGGTATGTATATTACCTCCATACATAAAGATATAACCACAAACACATGCACAAACACACAAACATGTATAGATTCATATACATATATATATATATATATATATATATACACACACACACACACTCATATATATATATATATATATATATCATCAAAATCGATCGATGAGGCCCAGAGAGGACAGAAACATAAACTTATTTGTGTAACAAATTCATTTCCTATTATATATTCTCAGCTCTGCTCAACTTGACTCTCAGAGTATAGAGTTAAATGTACTGAGCACTCCATGGTATAAATCCATCATATATCAGGCAATTATTTTATATCATAATATATTATGCTATACTACTAACTTAACCTGTATGATATGTACTATTATTATGCTATACTACAAACTTAACCTGTATGATATGTACTATATATATATATATATATATATATATATATATATATATATATATATAGTATATAAATGTATATACATATATGTATATATATATATATATATGTATATATATATATATATATATATATATATATATATATATACATATATATATATATAGTTATGTAAACATTTCATATTGTCTATGAATTTTTCACATTGTAATACTGGAAAAAGAACAACTTCTTCCGTCAATTTATTTATATAGTCCCAAAGTATCCAAGGCTGCGTGTCACACAAGCCACTGTTAATCCGATTTATGTTATTCCACCGTATTGTCTGCTGTTTGTTATACATTTTTAGGTTGTTCTTGCAAGTAATTTAGTTGTATCGGTTTTTGTTTATATTGTTAGTTTGTTTTTTGTTGTTGTATTTTTTTACTTGTTCTTCAATTCCTCATTATGGAACTCATCAACTGTTTTTACCCTAGACCTGTTCCGGGAGTATTGAAATTGCTATGACACTAACGGTCATACTCATTAATATCTTCATAAATATAACTACTCCATAATCTCAATATATTTCAAAGTCGAAGGTCTTCTTTTGTTGTAATTCTATTCGTGTGGATTAATGTTAAAGTAAAATTATTCCACATGTATTCATTTTATGTGTGTTACAGATAAACTCAGCTTAAACCTAAATTGAGATTCTCACTTATCTTAATATTAAATTAATGATGTTTCAATTGGTAATTTGTATCTCCATGAATATTACATAATCATAATTAGTTTTGAAGTCAAACAAAATATTTTTCTATTACTATTGTATTAATGTGGCTTTGGTTCAGGTGAAATGATTTTACATGCATTTATTCATTGCATGTTACAGATAAATTCAGGTTAGATTTGAAGGAAAAATTCTCGCTTTTGGTTATATCTGAACAATGATATTTCAACTGTTATGAGTTGTCTAAATATACTTATCATCTTTTGTAATATTTGTGTCTCTATTGATATGTTTTCAAAAATTAGCAGTAATGTTGCGTTTCGAATCAAATCTTGAAAAATGTAAGTATTTTTCTTACCTTTATATATATATATATATATATATATATATGTGTGTGTGTGTGTGTGTGTGTGTGTGTACATATATATATATGTATATATATATATATATATATATATATATATATGTATATGAAAAAATACTCATAACTCATCTGTATCCATACCCCTCTTAATACACACACGCAAATATACGTATATATTTACAATGTCTACAATGTGTACAATATTTAAGGGGTAAAAGAGGGGGTTGTGATATAGTTTTCCCCCCACTCAGGGCTTTAGCAAGAGATTTGGTAACCCAGGAGGCTTGGGTCCTTTAGAGGGTGGGGCTACAGCATTTAGTGAGCTTATTTATTGTTTATTATCAGTAGTGATGCAGTAGATGAGCTTCTATTTATTAACCATATTGGGAGTCCCAACACTCACTTCCTCAGTTATGCCTCGATCATCACGTTTGACCCTTTTTTTGGAAAGGAAAGTTTCCATTCACTCCTGTACCCTTGAAAGGAGGAAGTCTCCCTTATTTTTGATATCTTACAAGAGCAAAAACTCCAATGTCTAGAACCCTGGTCTTTTGAGAAGGCATACAAAATTTAGTTTGACTGCACCCACGTTTAGGTACAAAATCATTATTATAACATATATATATATATATATATATATATATATATATATATATATATATATATATATATATATATATATATATATATATATATATATATATATATATATATATATGGCTTAGAAAGCTTTACAGCTTTAAATGCTAAACATTAAAAAGTTTTTTCAAAAGATTTTTTGAGTCACTCCAGTCACCCATTTCCTAACATCTATCAATGCAATTTAAGACAAAAGCAAGGTCCAGTTGCATCGTCTATCTAATGATTTGGATATGGCGAAGAGAAAGTAATACCATTGTCATAGACAAAATTCACATATTTTATCGATGTATACGTGTGTGCCTGTGAGAGTATGTATGTATGTTTGCATATATATATATATATATATATATATATAGATAGATAGATAGATAGATAGATAGATATACGCTTGGCTTAGCAAAGTAAGATATACGACGAGTCCCCACGTCTATTGTTTATTGTGAAATTTAAAGGTGAACGAACAATATGTTTAAATATAATCTGTAATATACAATATATGCCATCGAAATTATTTAGCACTTTTACCATTTGTTATCTAACGGTTCCAGATGAACTCATTTCTTAGCAAACTGATAATTTTGAATACCCGAGTTAAACGATAAACCATATAATATCCCTAAAACGTAACTTATTTTCTGAAAGACGCACCAAATGTATAACAAAGTAATACGTTTATTTTACTATTTTTTTATTTGTCGTTGAATGAAGTGTTGTAACCCATTGTAATAATTTTGAATTCTATTTCCTTTCATTATTTACTCAGACACTTAAGAACTAATCAATTCTTGTCGTTGTTTTTATCTCAAATCAACCCGGGCCGTAGCAGCTGGGCGTAATCTTGGCTTCCTTCTGGTAAGAGAGACGTGAGTTCGAATAACACCGGGAGCTTATTCCTTATTTCTTATCCGCGTTGTTTGCTCTCGGTCGTAGAATGACGGTCCAAGTTGCACTGTTATGAAAACATCTTAAACATTAAGATTAGGGTAAACAGTAGTCAGAATTAATACAATGAGTAACACATTTGTTAAGAACGTAGCAAATGTGGCAGCTCTGATCTGAATGTCGACTTCGTTTAAGTTCATCGAAGGCTAGAAACAGTCCATGTGGCTAGTTGTCCTTTGTGGACAGGATTAAGAAATCTATACATATTCATAAACGCTAGACAGCTTCCGGGTGTTGGGGCGTGGCATTAGGTGCCTGTGTTGGGGTGTGAGAGTGTGTGTTTATGCGTAACGGGTCATTATGCATTCTTGTGTGTGCATGTGTGTGTGTGTGTGTGTGTGTGTGTGTTTGAGTACGTGTGTGTATCTTAAAGTGTATGTTTCAGATTTAGATGTAGGCGTGGAACTTTTGCATATTTGTGTCTGTGTTTACGTCTATGTATAAGGATATGATTGTATGTGTGGACGCCTATCTATGAATCATTGTATATCTTTTGTACTTCTATATATATGTGTGAGTCAGTGCGTATTCGTATGTATGTGCTTGAGTGTGTCCGTATGTATACCCGTATATATATTTTTGATTGTGTGTCTTTGTATGATTACGTTTTTGCTTGCAATCGTGTATGTCTGTGTAAGTGTACAACGAGTGTCTATGTGTGCGTACGTACATGTTTGCGTGTCCTCGTGAGCCTGGGATTGTACACACGTATGTTAATGTATGTTTCTATGTATGCGTATGGATGAAAATGTCAGTGAGTGCATAATTTGGCAACGGTCCAAGTGTTGTAAGGATCCCATCCGGCCTTTAAATGCAGGATTTACTTCATTACAACGCGTCAGCATAGGTTTCTTTAAGTTTTCAAGTTGGTCTAGCTGGCTATTTACGTATGTGTGTATGCATGCATGTATGTATGAAACGTATAAGCCACACCAATGGAGTTAAAAGATTGCAAATTTAAAGATTTACTCCTTATAATGTTGGGAAAAGAAACTCTTTTGTTTCAACCCCCCCCCAGGACAATACTTTTTAGTGGGGATTCAGTTTGCAAAATAAGTTTATACATTTACATTGAATATATATATATCTCTATATATATTTATATATATATATGTATATATATATATATATATTCATATATATATGTATAAATGTATATATATATAATCGTTTATTCATAATATATATATATATATATATATATATATATATATATATATATATATATATATGAATAAACAATTATATATATATACATTTATAAGGTACAAATTGTGGATTTTTGCATTTTAAAAAAGCTCAAAATAGTCAATAAACGAGAAAAACGGCAATGTACAATTTTCATTGAAAATCTCGGAATATTTCCATATTGCAATATTTTACAAGTATGAGAATCAATTGACCCAAAGAAAGACTACTTACTCTTCTTCTTCTTCTTCTTCTTCTTCTTCTTCTTCTTCTTCTTCTTCTTCTTCTTCTTCTTCGTCTTCCTCTTATTCTTATTCTTATTCTTATTCTTATTCTTATTCTTCCTCTTCCTCTTCCTCTTCTTCTTCTTCTTCTTCTTCTTCTTCTTCTTTTTCTTCTTCTTCTTCTTCTTCTTCTTCTTCTTCTTCTTCTTCTTCTTCTTCTTCTTCTTCTTCTTAATACTATCATAGATGGTGGACGCAACGTTGAATTTGGTTCTTGTTTTTGAATTTTCCACTTGACCAAAACAAAAACCTGGTTCGTTGATTTAATATTTTTCTCTTTGATTCAATACTCTGAATTTTGGTAATCTTTTTAATCTACCATTATATCGTTATACCTTTTCAAGGCCAATTATTTTCTTATAGTCAGGAGAGCATTACATTTTTGGAACTGTCAGGGTGTGGCATGGAGTGAAAAGGAAGGTTCAGAACAATTGATATATAACTTTGAGAAGAGTCATCTGCTTACCAATCTTTGTTCGGACAAGGTTTGACCAATTATTTACTTGACAGATGCTGAAAAATCAATCAAACGATGCATCGGGTCAACATGATCAAAAATGAGAAGAGATCAGATTGTCCGAAAAGTTACGGCCTGACTTAGTCATTTTTTTTCTATTCTCATAATACGTTTACAATCAAATTTAATGTTAGAAACAGTCAACCAAAACTGCCACCAAAATTGTCAACATTAAGTGTCCTCAGTTTTTAAGTTGGTCTGGCTGGCTGTTTATATCCCATGACCATACAGACGGCACTAATGAAGCTTGAAATCTGGAAAAAAAACTTTTGGGGCTTTCTTTTTACCACCATATGTTTTTTCGAGGTGGGGGCTATTTTCAATGTAAGTTTATGGTAAATTGTTCCCTTGGTCAGAGTCCAGTGGCATTTACGCTTACTTTTCGATTTTTCTTCTTTCTTTCCTTTTTGTAATCACTAGTAATTTATTCATTGGTCACCTTACTTTCGTATTTTTTGATTGATCACCCAGGATAGGATGTATCAGTTTACACATAGAATCAACTTACCAACGTTTGCTGCACAAGAGATTCCGTTTATGCCAAATGAATGATGGGCCACTGTATGAGTATAATTGTTATTAGCATTAACCCTCTCTCTTTCGCCACATTTGGGACCAAGATTGACACTAAAGATTGACTAAATAATTAGTATCACTGAGACACTCTCACTTCTTCATTGTTATTTGAGACCCATGTTGGCGAATGTAAGAGTGGCGAATGAGAGAGAGAGATTGTAGACTAAGCAATCAGTATTACTAGGGCAGTGTCCGTTCCAAATGTGCAAGTTTGAAAGGGACTAGACTTTATGGTCTGTGGGGCAGTCTGTTATAATAATCATGTGAAATAAATTTGCGTCTGTCGTATGGAACTACGTCTTCGAAATGTTTCACTCGCTTCTCTTCAGTCTTGCCAATTTAGATATTTCATTTCTGAATTTATATCTATAATTCTAGATGAAAGATCCATATTCTGCAATCTTGTATCTATTTTATTAGATTCCTCGGGGACCGCTGCACCAAACAACTTCTAACTCCAAACTGCAATACCTGGTATGCTGACTAATACATATGCCGACTATCAACTTCACACAATGACTAGTTGTCTAGTTATACCGGTACATATACTCATTCTCTCCCACAGATGTTTCTGCTATTATAGTTGGATTTCAGCAAACCGTCTCTTCAAAATATTAGGATGTTCGGAAAGTAATTACGTATTTTCATGTTCGGAGAATAATGACGCATTTTCAAAAAGGAGATAAGAACAAATGACAGTGAAGTTTAATTTAATACCATTCATCAATAATGTAATCACCATCGTTATCAACGACAGCAGCCAAACGAGAGAACAAATTTTCGACTCGTCTCCGAAAGAATTCTGCGTTTCGGAGTTCTTTAAAATCTCCATCCTTCATGGGGTTAAACTTTACTATACAGTATAAACCACGCACTGCCGGATAGAAGAGATGATGAACTAACTCTAGACATCGTTACGTATCACTTAACCTCGGTCTGCACTTCGTTGGTCGGCTTACAATTTATAGCAGTGAAATACGTAATTACTTTCCAAACACAAAAAATTCGTGATTACACTCAGAACACTCTAATATTTGTACTTCTAGATTTGTCTCCCTTATTTTGTTTTGTTTTGTTTATTTTTTGTTTTTATTTATCTATTTTTTTTCTCTAGATGAATGATTTTCTTTCAGTTTTTAGTTTGTGAGCGATGCTAGCAAAGGTATCCGGTCTCTGAGAGCTCTCTAGTTCCCTAAAGTACTTCTTACAGCCATTTTACCGTACGCAGATATTCGTTTTGCAGACACATAGGCTAAACCACACATCAATACATTCATAAATAGATCTGATCGCGTGCAGACATCCATAGATACGCACCGAAATAACATGCATTTCTATGGGACAACATAATAGCTGTAATGGAAAAATCTATTGTCAGCACGGGACACAGAGAGGCGACATTTGCATACAAAGACCTTTTATCAGGGACGACAGGAGTTCATCTACATAATGTGACACGTTTCCTCTTAATCTTGAACGGGTTTTGTGTGTCTAGGACATTGTTTGACCCATGACCCTTGTGCCAATAACCGCATTCGGTTTGATTGTTTTCGTATTTTTATTTGTTTGTATTCTTTTCTCCAGCCCCGATAATATGTCAGGAGAAGGGTTACTTAAAATCCATGCCCAAGTTCGACTGCGTACAGTGGACGCACCATATGCTTAGCGAAAACATAGTCGTACATATGTAATTATGAGGATCACGGGATTTCTAGGACCCAACCCATATCACAGAGGCAGGAGCATTTTCTAGAGAGGGTTGACATTTCTTTTTCATAATCAGAATTATCATTTGCACGAACGGAATATCATGGGATATTTGAGGGTCTAATATCAGAAGAATAATTGTTAAATGGACTCAACCAACCCTGTGTAAAAAAAAAAAATGACAGCAAACCCAGGTTTCTGTTCTTCTCTTATCTCTAATTCATCTGTTTGAAACTGTTAACTAAAACTGCCACACAAACTCTCGATATAGATTTCTATTGTATGTGCAGTGTATGAATTCTTCGTGCAGCCCAATGTATAATGTAAATAGTATCAGAATGAGTTGCCAATAATCTTACAGGGGACATTCATTGAAAATGAGAAAGAATGAGATTTTCAGGAATTAAGTCAACGTTACTTTGATAATGCGTTATATATATATATATATATATATATATATATATATATATATATATATATATATTGTACATATATATATATATATATACACACACACATATATATATATATATATATATATATACACACATATATATATATATATATGAAGCTAAGGGTTCGATCATGTCTAGTGGTACTGGATGGGATAATGGATAGTCTATAGCCACGCTGAAGAGTTGTAATTCAACGAAACAGCTGTCCGTGGGTGACATAATGTATATATATATATATATATATATATATATATATATATATATATATATATGTGTGTGTGTGTGTGTGTGTGTGTGAGTAGTTTCTTCTAAGACTTATTGTGTGCATTTTTAAGGCAGGCAACAAAAATTTTTGAAATTGCTCGAAAATAATTTTCTGTTATTAGAAAACGTTAACCAAAACTGTCAAAATAGCATTCCTCAGTTTTTAAGTGGGTCTGCATGAATGGCTATCTAATAAAGAGCCACGTGTACAGGTCATACCGATAGAATTATAAGGCTGAGCATTTTTACTCCTTACTATGTCAAGAAGAAACTTTTTTTTAAATTTTCTCGAAATCCTTCCCCCCAAAAAATATGTTCTTGGAATGGGGGTTAATCGACAGCGTAAGTTTATACTTGATCAGTCCCTTTTATTTTTTTCATTTTTTTTTGTATTCAGCTGTGTCACTCCCAACACGGCGTGCTGTCAAAAGACGTTGGTCACGTGACGGTTTCTATTGAGTGACTAACCAGTCCTGGTCAGTTACTTTTATCATTACTCTAATCTGGTTAGCTTTGGACATGACCAGTATTAGTTGGAAAAACATCAAGAACCAACCAATTTCTGTGTGTATGGAGGGGGCTTACCCTGCCACGCTGGTCCATGCCATTCCCAAGCAGCATTAGTACAAAGTAAACGCAAACTGAATTCGAAACCGGCCCACCGATCCCAATCCCTGACTCCGGCTGGTATGAGCCCAGAAGACACCCACTCACAGACACGTACGCCTTAGCTGAGTAGATTCACGTCCAGGTTCTGCCTTTTCCTTCCCTTCGCTCATTGTTCTGCCATTAGATGAATGGGTCGCCCTTCTTTAACATTATCAAAAACCACCCACCAACGTGGATCCCGTCATCTAATCTGCCACACCCTCCGTGTGTGCCGTTTGTAGCCCATTAGCAAGAAGTCAGGACCTTAGCCGATCATAATGACATCAATGGCACGAATATTTACTTGATTTGCATATAACCATTGCCTGTGACCAAAAACTTGATTCCCGCCTATCCATAATTGTGCTGATTAGATGGCATGTATTTTTCCTGCGTTTTGTGGTCATCGTCCCTGAAATTTTGTGACCGGTGGGAATTGATAACGGAGTGGGATTCAGAATGGTGGGGGGGAGGAGACGGGGAAACAGGGCAAATGAGAGAGGGGATGTTGAGTGTGAGAAAGTGAAAGAGGGTGAAATGTAGATAGGTAGAGAGTAGTGAGAAACAAAGAAAGAGACAGCGTCGGAGAAATGGTGAAGGAAATGAATTAAAAAAAACAATCTATCAGTAATTGAAGAAATCTCGATTACTCGACAACTGGTCAGTGTACCAAGATGAAATTCGCCAGATATATTAGTCACCACAAGAAGCAGTACGACGTCTAGTTTGATGTTGTTTGGATCAGCAGTTTCTGAGAATTATAATGCACTGCAATTACCCACCAACTGGCTATTTTATAAAACTGACATTTGCCAGATATATCAGTCAACACGGAAGAGGTTGCAGCGCCGATTTTGAAATCTTTTTGATCAGTGATTCGTTAGAAATCTGATTGAAATTATTTTACATAACAATTATGATAGCCTGCTCTACACACACCATGAAGTCCAGCCCCATCCGAACATTCACGTTTGGAACGGACACGGTTCTTGTTGAAACAATAGAGAAAAGAAAGGAGAAGAGAATAGTCGTGAAAGAGAGAGAAAGAGAGCGAGAGGAAGAGAGAGAAGGAAGAAATGTAATGAGTTATAGCAAAAGAAAAAAAGAGGAAAGTGAAGAGACAATACGAAAAGAGAGAAAAGAGGAAAAGAAAAGAGATAAACAATGAATAGAACCGATAGAGGAAAGGAGAGAAAGGAAGAGAGTGAGGGTAAAAAGGAAATAGGTAAGAAAAAAGTAAAAGCAATAAAGAAGAGAGAGAGAAAAGAGAAGAGGGTGAGAGAGAAAGTGAGAAAACGAGAGAGAAAGTGAGAAAACGAGAGAGAAATGAGAAAGGAAGTAAAAACAATGAGTAGAAAGAAAGTAATCAGCTTTGAACTCATGAGCGCTTGGTAGGTCACTAGACCGACCAAACCAACGTCTTTGTCCACACACCTTCGTATCCCCTGGCACAGACAACGGAATAAGAACAATCCACCGCCGTTGATCGAATGGAGGATTCGGTTCGAAAGGTTACAGAAAACGAACGACGCCTGAAAAAGCTGGAGGGAACAACAGCCAAAACGTTGTGACTAAAACAACCAAGATGACGACACTAGTCCGAATAAATCAGTGTATGATATCGAAGATTCCTAATCACAGAAATCCAGAAAAAGATATAATTCCATTCAATATTGAAAAGGGCTAACCTCAGATTGGATTTAAACTAGAGATTCTCAAAGTGGGTATAGGAAGACTCAATGGAGCCTTTGAAGGCAGGAAAAAAAACACTTATTACCCAAGAACGAACGAAATGTTTCATGGTGTTATCAGCATCCATAATGGACCTCCTCCTTATTAGATTAGAAAAATATATGGTAACATTATGGAGAGGATATCAGTTTAAATAAATGCGTTTGCTGATTCTATTTTCTGTGCTGCTAACCGTTAGGCTACCCCCACAAAGGACCTTAAGAACAAAAAAATCACTAATACTTGAAGCAAGAGTAATTGATTAATAATTCTTTTTCACAGAATCAATAATATTTATTTCACCATAAAAACATTTTAGTTTTTTATGCATGAGTCAGTTGACTAGCTGTACTAGCTCAACATGCTCACAATGTTACCATTCGATACTTCCTACCTCTGGTACTTTCAGATACTTTTGTATAGTCTATTTTCTATCATATTGTAAATGCTACCATTTTTTTGAATTATCAAAATTGAATTTTCAATGGATAATTTTGTATTGATTTTACGGGGTTGGGGGCGTTGATGAAATATACGCTCTATAAACAGGGAGAGGCAATCCAAGGCCCACGGGCCAGAGCTGTCCTGCAAAGAGATAATGATAGACCTGCAAGCAAACCTTGAGAGTACTTTTTATGGTTTAAAGACTCCCTCTGTCTTTTTTTCCTTCAAACTTGAAAGATACATTGACTGAAATAAATTGCGACTAAATTCAGTTCTTAGAGTACTAATTGGATTCTTGGTTGACCACTAATGATTTTCCCACGTGCACTAATAATTAAATCAAGGCAAAATATATCTAAGTGTATTTAAATAGATGATTCTCATATTTCAAGCATTTTTATAATATTTATTTGGTCGTCGATTCATAAATACGCCGTCTTGCCCGAAGAGGCGAAAAAATTGCCGGTCCCTGCTCTGGAAGGAGTCGTGATAAAAAAAAGTTGGGGAAACTCTGATTTAAACACACCATTTGCTGTAGTCATACAAAAGAGGCGTATTGAGAATGAAAAAAGATGGTGGTAGCGGACAGCTGTTCGGTCGAAGAAAGAGATTACTTTGTAGAGTTTCCGGAACAACCGTTTTTTAAATCTCATTTTAGCCTGCTATGTACTCTCTCTCTCTCTCTTTCTCTCTCTCTCTCTCTCTCTCTCTCTCTCTCTCTCTCTCTCTCTCTCTCCTCATTGTTTTTACTGCCTTTCTCATTTCTCTCTCGTTTTCTCACTTTCTTACTCATTGTCTTCTTTTCGTTTTCTCTCTTTCTCTCTCACCTTCTTCTATTCTCTCCCTCTTCTTTATTGCCTTTACTTTTTTCTCACCTTTTTCCTCTTCCCCTCACTCTTTTCCTTTCTCTCCTTTCCTCTCTTGGCTCTATTTATTGTTTATCTCTTTTCTTTTCCCCTCTCCTCTCTTTTCGTATTGTTTCTTCACTTTTCTCTGTTTTTCTATTGCTATAACTCATCAGATTTCTCCTTTCTCTCTCCCGTCTCTCTCTCTCTCTCCCGTCTCTCTCTCTTTCTCTCTCTCTCTCTCTCTCTCTCTCTCTCTCTCTCTCTCTCTCTCTCTCTCTCTCGCACACACACACACAACTCTTCTCTTCTCCTTTCTTTTCTCTATTGTTTTAACAAGAATCGTGCCCGTTCCAAAGGTGAATGTTCGGAAAGAGCAGGACTTCATGGTGTGTGTAGAGCAGGCTATCATGTCTGTCTGTCTCTCCCTCTCTCTATCTCTGTCTGTCTGTCTGTCTGTCTGTCTGTCTCTCCCTCTCTCTCTATCTCTGTCTGTCTGTCTGTCTGCCTCTCTCTCTCTCTCTCTCTCTTTAGCTCAGAGTAATATAACGGTACCTCAAGACCAGTGAGGAAACAGTTGTTACACGAACAGGAAAAGCATCTTTGAAGAAACCCAACGGAAGGATTTGGGCGAGGAGAAAGCAAATCTTTTTCGTTCGTTCCAACTTTTAGAAACTGTTAACCAAAACTGTCACCAGAACTGTCAGCATAGGTTTCTTTCAGTTTTCAAGTTGGTCTGATTGGCTATGTGTATATGTATCATACGTACAATCCACAC
>OY735237.1:11798757-11818757 GCA_963457665.1 Thysanoteuthis rhombus | reverse complement strand
TTTAGATATTTTTTTTAATTTCTTTTTTTTTAAAGCTCTCATCCAAAACTGTCAACAAGGATTTTTTTCAGTTCTCAATTTGGTTTGGTTGGCTGGCTTGCAGGCTGAATGGCTATATATGTATGGATCATATGCAGTGGTCGCAAAAATGGATCTAGAGACCATTACGTTTGTTTTCGTTTTTTTTTTTGTTTTGTTTTGTTTTTTACTACCCCACTCCTAAATAAGTTTTACTAGTGTGGGAAGTGTGGGACTTGATTTTCAATTTTGGCTAAATTGATTTAACAATTTTTGCCTGACAAAAATCACGCTTTATTTTGTTCCTTTTGGGATTTTTCTTTCATCAATATCGGACATTTTTGTGATCAAAGCTTAACAAAAGGCAAGAGAGGAACCCTATTCATTGATCAACCCATTATCAATTTTTTTAATTGATCACCCCCTATACAGAATGCTGCCAGAATATATTAGTTTAGTGACGGTTTCAGTTGAATGACTAACCATTTTCGAATTTCCGAGTCTGGTGATGCCAATTTTATTGATTTTGGGATTGTTTTTTTTATTTATTTTGGAATGATCTCTATATTCGAAAAAATTGAAAGCAAATATCTATACGGGCAGACCCAAAGCCATGTTTGCTGAGTGGAGCACTAATTTTGTTTATTTGGGGCGATTTCTCTTGATTATTACAGATCGAAATCTGGCAATCATCATCATCATCATCATCATCATCATCATCATCATCATCATCATCATCATCATCATCATCATCATCAGTAGCAGTAACAGCCATGGTAAGTCCACTACAACAATAACAAGACAAAAATAAAAAGATCTGAAGGGACATGGCAAGGGTCTTAGTCAAATAATAAAATGGAATAGCACACATCTGTTCTAGTATCCAAACGGCTCAAAGCGTCACCAATATCCATGCTGAGCGTGATTGCACTAACCTCAACCTTTCTAATCCATCAGTCCATATTTTTCTGGTCTTTCCGAACTGTGTTCACCATCCCTCAATTGTTCAACCTTTTGTTCCATTTTTTCCTTTCTTCCTGCTAAAGGTCCAGCCCATCTTCATTTTTGGCGTTTAATTAGTCTGGGTACCACATATCACAAATACTTTTTACAATATCGGCTAGACTTGGAAGTCCATGATATCTGGTATTACTCATTTAACCAGCTTTTTTCGCGATAGCTGGTGGAGAATAGATGGATTCATGTCTTTTCCAAAGACATCTAAGTAAAGTGAACGCTGATCGTTTCACTTGTGGTTTGAACTTGGCTTTCTGATTCCATTTTCCGGCCACCGACAGTTATTTTAATTCAAATAAGAGTATCTAGAGTTTGAACGTGACACTCCGATTCCATTTTCCGTTCTCCAGACCGTTCAGCAATTCCTATAATCAGAATAAAATAAGGGTTTATTCTGAGGAAGTGTGTTAAAATTCTTTATGGAATGTAATTCTTCCAAAGCTTAAATAGAATAAAATCATGTGTAATATAACACTTCAAAAGAAATCGTACTTATTGTCCGCCAAAGAAGAACAATGTGTTCTTTTGTGCCCGTTCCTAGTATATTTATTAGAAACCATTAACTAAAACAGTCACCAAAATGTCAAAGTAGGTTTCTTCAGCTTTCAAATTGATCTGGATGGCTATGTAGATATTACGCATATAGGATACACCAATGGGACGAGAGGGCTGAAAATTTAAGCATTTATTCATTAAACTTTTTGTTGTTGTTTCTTGAAAATTCCTCTTAAGTAGATTTTCTGGGAGGGTTCAGTTTGAAAGGTAAGTTTATGCTAAATTGGCCCCTAATTTGTACTATTGTTCTTGCTTGTTTTTGGTGGGGTTGTTTTGGGGGAGAAATTCAGAAATTTGGAATTTTGAAAGTTTTAGTTATTAACAAAGGCCCCTATTCCAAAACTTTTATTGATCAACCCCAACACGGTATGCTGCCATAGGATGTTGGTTACGTGACGGTTCCTGTTTAGCGTATCGATTGCTTTCAACAATTAATTATTTATTGCTATGCTGATTAGTTTGTTACTTCAAACATGATCAAACAGGATTGACAAGCTTTTGTGTAATTCCATTGCAGATATAATTGAAGAAATGTTGAAAACTTATTCTCCTAATTAGCTTAAGCGTTCTCACTATCATTATTTCATTACTAGTTTTACTCCATCTTATTATTGTTGCTTTTTAGGGAATAAATTTTCATTATTATAATTTTACAACGAGTATTATTTCCTCTGATTATTGTTGCTTTTTAGATGGAACATTTGCACGTCTCTTTTTATCACTGGTTTTACTCTATCTTATCATTGTTGTTTTTCAAATGAAGCATATTCAATATTGATGATATATGACTATTTTTTGCTTTATCAATTCAGCTTTTTAGATTAAGCATGTTTACTATTATTATCAAACCAAACATCTTTTTTTAAATGTTTTTTTTTTTTTTCAAATGTATCATTCAATGAAGTATTGCAACATTGTTATTTATAGTTTTTACCTAATTCTTAACTTTCAGTTGCTTTTTATAACAATTTTGAATCGGGCTGTAATCCTAAGGCAACGATTAAACAGTGCAATCAAGAAATAAAGAGCAAGCCCACGGTGAGGATCGAACTTACTCCCTCTTGTCAGAGTGAATTTCTGTGTACGGTTGAACACTTTAAACATTCAGTCTTGGACATTTTATAATAAAACGGAAGCCGATTTTAGGCCTTAAAACTAACATCTTACAAACGATATACCACGCTTGTTGCTATTTACAGTTGAGACCTGGTAGTCTATTAATTCAACTATATTTCTTTCAAATTTATTCTCAGATGAAGTAGAACAATTTTACTTTCTATCCAAGCATGTGCTGGTACACTTTTCGATTGCTTGAGCGAACAGTAATAAATCAGAAACGAAGAAATAGCTCTTGACAAAACTTGAACCATCCTAGATATTATATCATGGACGTTGCTATAATCACTTCGGACACAAATGCTGTGATGATTAATCAGATCCAAAATTAGTAGGCAGTCGCTGACTCAGCCCTTTTCAAATCTCTGCACACTTTGTTTTTCTAACTAATATTTTTTTTTCATTTTGGATGAAGCATTTTAATTATTATCATTCTTATTGCACGTTTAAAACCAATTTCTTATTTTTGGTTTCCATCTCAACACCCCAGGTCGACACACTCTTCAACCGTTGAAGCAAACAGAAAAAAAGGCGGAAATAACGAAGTACCTTCTTCCGACAAGATTTGAAGTCGCATTCCTTTTTTTCTTTCGTATAGAAGAGATATTGGCGTGAAAGTTATATGAAGACGATGGAGCATCTTCATGGGTGGGGAGGAGCTCTTTGTGAAGACGACTTGGACGGGGCGGTGGGGCTTCTGGTTGGGGTTGGTGGACAAAGAATAGATGAAAGGGGTCGGTGTCAATTGGTACACGAATCAAAGAATAAAAGAGTCTGGGGAAGAGGAAAGAAGAATTGGTTTGAGGTGCATGGAATGGTTTGATGACTTTTGAGATCTTTAGGGATACGTTCTGGCAGTTTGTGTGGAGAGTGGTTATCTCTGCTAGAAAGGTCAAAAGGTTAAGGAGCTATGGGATTACCAGTGAAGGTGTGGCCGCTGGTAGCAAAAAGTACCGGTCAAGTGTCACTTCGTTCTTGTTTGGTGGGAGACGGCCCTATCAGTCTGGGCGTGCACACCCCTACACCCTGCATGCGTACGCACATATACGCCCCGGCTAAGGGACACCGTATAAAACAACACCCAAGAACACGCACTGGATGGGATGTCAAGGCTCATCTGGTTCAGGTTCTTTGTTCTCTAGAGAGACAGTCCAGTTCAGTAGTTCTCAAACGTTGTGCCGCGGCACAGTAGTGTGTCGCAGCACAATCATCATCATCGCCGTCGTCTTTCAACGTCTGCCGTTGAACATAGACCTTCCCCAGGATTCGCTACACTTCTCTATCATGGGCGTCGCGCAGCCAATACTTTCTGGATTTGTCTAGCTCGTCACTCCATCTAATACTCTGCCTGCCTCGGTTGCGCATGTGATCTCAGGGGAATCCATGTCGTGAGTCGTGATGTCCATCGGTTGTCTGCCATTCTTGCAGCATGGCCAGCCCTCTGCCATTTGAGATTTTTAATGGATTCTATGATGTCCCTGACTCTTGTCTTTTCCCGGGTGTACTGTGCTGTCTTGTAGTCTCTTCATGTGATGTCCAGCATAATTCTTTCATGTGCACGTTGCATGGATCTCAATTTGCGGATCCGTCTCTTGGTTAGGTTCGATGTTCCAGCTCCATAAGTGACTATTGGGAGGATGCATTGGTTATTCACCCTTCTTTTTTAAGATTAATGAGATCTTTTTTTTTTTAAGTTGAGCTTGTTCTGCCAAAAGCTTGGCACCCTAGCGTGATCCTTCGCTTGATTTCTTCTTCTTTTGAGGGTCTCATGGAGATTCGTTATTTCGTAAGTGTGCCGCTTGAATTTTTCCAAATGCACAAACATACTTAAAGGTCTTTTCCAGTCAGGCTCTTTAAGGATCCTCTCCCCAAGACTCCCATATTTCAAACTCCTTATTATGTTTGTGATTTTCCATAGTTATTATAATTTCTGCATTTTAATTATCGTATAAGACTCCCAATTCCAGTGTATTTAAAGAAGTGTAGAGTCTTTGCAGTAGCAATAGTTCTACATGTTCGATGACTAAACAGCGCAAATACTGGGAGGATTCTTATTAATACGTGTCCTGGTCTGGCGAGTCCTTCCACAAACGAATGAAATCCACTGCTGAACTGTCATTCGAACCTTGGTCATATCTAGTAAGGTTTTATGTTTGTCCTGCTTCTTCCACAGAGTTGACAATATTATGGTTTTATCATTAGATTGTGTAAGATCTCAACCTTTCCAGCGATAGGTGGAAGGAAAATCAGTATGCTGATATAAAGGTTTCGTTCAATGATAACTAAAATGCTTTTGTCTATTCCATCAGATTTTTACAGTTGAAAGTCACACGTAAGTCAGATATATATTTTAGTGTGCCACTATAGAACAGAATTTGAGGAATATTGGTTCAGCTTAGGAATAATATTATGATGATTCCAAAAATTCCAACATGTTTTGGCAAAATCTTTTAGTCATTTAAATTCATATCTTCAGTATTCATTTGTAAAAGTATTTTGCGCTGGCTTCCAATGATCCCACGTCGCTTCTCAGATAAATTCTGTATCCCACCATAAAAGATTCCGTTCCTGATTTGATGAATTCTTCCAGGATTTTTTTGAAATTTTAGATTCGTAATAATCGCTGATCAGACAAAGGGTGTTGCAATGGTTGAAACAAGATGACGTTCTGGAGAATAAGCTGCTTATCCAAGTCTTTTGATTGCTGCGTTGCATTCATAAAGTTAGGCAAAGTACCAGTCATTTTCGTTGCCCAGAATGTGGTCTTTCCATAAAGAAGACACCGAGCAGAGAGAAGAATAGCAATCCGCCCAGTGGATTTCGTTTTGGGTTGACCGTTAAAGGATGTGTTGTATCTGACTGCAATCGTTTTGGATTCGCGCAATAGATCCATTTTACCATCACAAGAGATTATCTTCTCCAAGATTAGGATTATCGTGATAGATCCATTTCTTCGTCGCCATTGATAATCTTCACGAGTTTAAATGTTTCTGTGTTAATTAAGAGGAGAAAGATAAGTGTTTAAATGTTTCCACCTTTCCCGGAGCAATTAAACGATGCACGACAATAAATGATTGCACAAACAATGACAAGTGAATTAAAAAGACACTTCTGAGATTTCCCAAATGTTGTGGACTTTTGCAACAACTCTGAAATACAGCTTTTACGTGGTGTATCGTATCAGTCGATGAGATGCGATAATATCCGAATAAAACAGTCTTTTCTCCAGTCGCCAACCGGGAATCAAAATCATATTTCATTATTTGATTTTATTTCTGTGTTAAAAAACGTATTGACATTCATAGTATTCCTTTCTTCCTTCCTTCCTTCTCTTTCCCTTTCTTCTTCCATTTTCCTTCCTTCCTCTCTTCCTCCATTCCCTCCTCCCCTCACTCCTTTGCCTCTTTCTTTTCTCTTGCTCCCTTCCTTCCTACATTTCATTGAATGTGTAATTCATTTGCCATTCTTTCCTTCCTTCCTTCGTTCCTTCCTTCCTGCTTTTTTCCTTCCTTCGATCCTTCCTTACTTCTTTCTTCACTTCCTTCTTTCTTTCCTCCCTCCTTCAGCTCAAGTTTTTTTCCTTTGCTTCTGTCTTTTTCTTCTTTCCTTCCACACTTTCTTCTTCTTCCCTTCTTTCTTTTTTCTCTTTTACCCTCTTCCTCTCTTCCTTCTATGATTCCCCTCTTCCTCATGTTCCCTCTTTCTTTTTCCTTTCTTTCTTTTTTCTTTCTTTCTTTCTTCCTTTCTTTCTCCAATCTTTTCTCATCCTTTTTTGCTTCCTTCTTTTCTCCCTCCTTTCCTTCCCCCCACTCTCCCTTTCTTGTTCCCTTTTGTCTTCTCTCCTTTCCCTCTTTCCTTCTTTCTCCCCTTCTCCCATCCTTCCTTCATCCCATCCCCTCCATCCCTTCTTCCGACGTTATTATTTAATTGAATGCATATTTTATTCCCACCGTAGACCACAGTTACGGGACGCCCAGTGAGGCTCGAACTCTTTTCCTCTAACCCTGACCCCTCCCCCCAGCCCATCCACCATGGATCCAATAATTCATTCTGACCTGCACTCGAATGACCACCGTATGCTTGGTCAGTTCAAATCGGGATTTCTCTTCATTCTCTGAAAGGCAGAAGTGGACTGACCGGAATAGTAACAGAGGGGAAGAGAGAGGACAAATGTCCCCAGGGAGAGTCTGCAAGGAAATGACAGCAGTCTTCTCCCTCTTCTGACCTCCACAGATTTCGAGAACGGTGGAACCCTGAGCGAGAGAGACAGTGGGTGGTGGGTGGTAACGAGACAGTTGTTTTGTGGCACGGAGATCAAGAATGGAAGAGAAGGTCCGATTCGTAATAAGATGAATCAGTTGGATGATCATTGCACTCTCTGACATATGCTGTAAGTATGCTTGATGGGGGACAGAACAATGAAGAGAGGGAGAGCAAGGATGCTAGTGGAGTGAAGGAGAGAGAAGGTGAAGGAGATTGGAGAAAAGAAGAGGGAAAATGAGGAAAAGGAGAAGAGGGAGAGCAAGCATGTTGGCCGGGTGAAAGGGAGACGAGGAGGAAGAGAGAGGGGAGAAAGGAGGAGGGGAAAGTGAGGTAGAGAAGGAGAAGGAGATCAAATAAGTGAGTGAAGCAAGGAAGGAAAAATGAGACAGAGAAGAAGAGGAGAGGAAGGATGCTAATGGAGTGAAAGGGAGAGAAGGAGAAAGAGAAAGGAGGAGAGAAATTGAGGAAGAGGAGAAGAGGGAGAGCAAGGATGCTAGTGGAGTGAAAGAGAGAAATGGAGAAAGTGATAGGAGAAAGTGGGAGGGGAAAATTAGGAAGAGAAGGAGAGGAAGAGCAAATATGAGAGTGGAGTACGGAAGAGAGAAGGAGGAAGAGAGAAGAAAGGAAGAAGGGAAGTGAGGGAGAGGAGGAGAAGGAGAGCAAGGATGTTAGTGGAGTAAGGGAGAATGAAATAAAAAAAGAATGTTGAAAGAACATGCGTAAAAAAGAAGAGGGGGAATGCAAAGGAAGTAAGAAGGAGAGTAAGAGTAAGGAGACAAAGAGAACGAGAGAGTGAGGAAGAGGAGTAGCATAGACGCTAGAGAGAGAGAGAAAAAGAAATTTAAGAAAGAGGGGGTTGAGGAAGAGGAAGTGAGGAATAACCATGGTACATGCGGAGTAAGTGAGAAAAAGATGTAAAAAGGAGATGTGAACAAGATGGACAAAGAAAGAGAGAAAAATGAAGGAAAATGAGGGAAAGAAGAGAACATAAAAGTAAGTGTAAGTGATAGGGAGAAAGAAGAACGGAAAGAAAAAAAGGGGTTAAAAGAACCAGGGAAAATGAATAGATAGATATATGGTGTAAATATCCCTGAAGGAATGAAAGTTAGGACAAATATAGAGAGAAAGAGGAGAGATAGAGCAACGATGCTGGTGGAGGAAGGAAAAAGAGAAAGAGAAAAAAAGGAAGAAAATTAAGGCTATCCGTAGAGTACGTGATAGGAAGTAGAAAAAAGAGAGAATAGAAGAGAGAGTGAGGAAGAGGTATAAGGAGGAAGATGGAGAGAGAGAGAATAAGGATGGTGGCTGAGTGAGAGAGTGGAAAATAAGGAATAAAGAAAAATCATTTAGGCTTTTTCTATTTATAAAATTCCTCCATCTGGATATTTAAAACGAGATTCAAATGTGCCTCTCCTGAGCAATAAAGACATAGTTGTCAGAATCCCCAGGACCCCTCCCTAGATTCGCACTTGTATGTGATTTCTCATTTTATCAACTTAGTTTGCTTATTTCTAATTCGAGTGGCGTGTCTCCAAATTTCATTACCTTATATTTTAATTTGATTGCTATATTCTATAATTTGCTTGCCGAATCTTTAAAATTACTTGCATTACTTCTTAATCTATTCTAGAAAAGGTATAGGATAATAGTGAGACAACTTCAGATTACCACACTTCGGACAAAAAGTTAGATGAAAGGAATTAGTCAAAATCTAATAATAATGATAACCTGTCATTGCAGTCAAATATCAAACAACCTTAGCGTCATATTCATTCATCGATAGTTTTTGGGGTTTTTTTATATGAACCCTAATTTTGACGCTACGGTTGTTTAATTATTGACTGTGATGGCAAGTTCTATTCATCTTCAGTCTTCAAATTTTCAGTTCAGATTTTGTGAAATAATATGGTGAAAATCAGTACGGTTACCAAGATGATGTTTCCATTCAGTTTCTCTAAAAAAAACAAACCCTATACAATAAAACTAGAGAGCGCATGATTCTGCCAGCATCATTGTCAAGGGGAGATACTGTCCATGGACCCTCGCAAAGATTTGATCACTTTTTCGTATCCCATTGTCCAACCCTCCAAAAAACACGCTGAGATTCACTGAGAACTTTTAGAAATAACATGTGAACAGAGAAAAACTCTTTGCAATTTGATATTGTGTGGACATATAAGAATGATCTAGGAGAGGTAATTGTGTATGGATCCACAAAAAAACTTAACTTCTTCACTGACTTAATGTCCACAAGATTTCATTGAAATCAATTGAGAACCTTCGGAGTTATTGGGTGAACAGATATCAAATTTTGGTGAAATGTGGCGTGGACAGATAACTATGACGTCGGGGAGATACTTGTGCCATCACTTCTACATGGCGTATTGTTCATCCTTCCACAAATTTATATTTTAATTCATTGAGATCTTTTAGAGATATTGTGTGGACAGACATGCCATTTTGGTGGTGTGTGGCGTGGGCATATAACTATGATATAGCGGAGATATTTCTTTCGAAATGCGTTTCCCACCTTCCACAAATTTTCATTGTAATTCATTGAAAACTTTTGGAGATACTGGATGGACATGAACGATATTATGTGGTGTGAATACAAAACTATGGCGTAGAGGAGGTAATGGTGCATGGATCTTTCCCAATCCGACTCTTTCTTACCTCATTGCCAGTCCTAAATTTCATTGGAATTTATTGAGTACTTTCGGAGATATTGTGTGGACAGACATATAGTTCATTAGAAAAAACGAATCACCATGAAACTAAATGAAAAGACTTTAGGCACTCATCTTGGTGTCACTCCTCCGATGGAATCACCCAGGGAAGGCGCTCCGTTTTTACACCTACCACTGATCAAAATTAATGTCAGCGACAATAGTACGGCCATCAAAATGCAAGTCTTTTAAGCTCACAGCAACAACTACTTCTTTGATCACAAAAAAAAAAGATGGGATAAATTAGATAAAACTTGATATCCATGAAGAAGATTCATCTGAGAAATTTGGACAACTTTAGCATATAACGTCAGGTTTACTACTAATCAGACAAGATATTTGAAATAATATTAATAAAGTTTCAGCTACGAAATTCCGATAACCCTATCGTATACCAACGCTTAGACAACAATAGTAAGATGAAAGAAAACCTTTAAAAAATATATGTCAATAATAAAATCTGGTTAGTCACTCAATAGAATGGTGACCAATGTCTTTTGGCAGTATGCTGTGTTGGTGGTAACTAACACAAAATTCGAAAAAAGGGGATCAAGGAGTGAGCTATTTTTAATGGGTGTTTAAATTTTCAGCCCTGTAGATCGATAGGTGTGGCTGGTACATGCAACACATACGTGCATAGCTAGCCAGTCACAACCACTCAAAAACTTGAGAGAAAACTGTTGACATATAGAGACAGTTTTGGTTGACGGTTTCTAATGGATATGGTGCGAAAGGCCAAGACAAAGGAGGGAAAAGAAGAGGCGTATAAAAAGAATGAGAGAGACAGGGAGAGGGGGACAGAGAAGAAAGAAAGAGAGGAAGAATGGATACATTTTGAGGTAAAGGAAAGATATATATACATATATATGTGTGTGTGTGTGTGTGTGTGTGTGTGTACCACCTGCGCTTAATGTAGCGAAACTGGGCCAAACAATGACCCCATACGTTGCAAGATACCATCTTTCTATTGCAAGATGGTTGAATCAATTAATGAAAATTAATGTGAATGACACAGAGTTCATGCCTGAGTAAAGATGGTGGGTTGGGGATATTGCCATCAACTAATACATAATAAAAGTAAGATGAAATATATTTTGCTGATAGAAATAACCCCTATGAACCTCTTAAAATGGATTCTTCCACGTTGACGCATTCAGAAACTTTTTAATCAAACTGCGGATGTGATTAGTGAGACCTAAACATTTATTTACACTATCAACAGCTATGAAGTAGTGTACAATTGAATCCTGAAGTAAGAGAATGCAAAACAGAAACACGGATACTTTTACCAAACTGCGTTACAGTCGTTAATATATATATATATTTACTTTCAGGATAGAGGAAAAAATTATGAATTCTTAGGTTTAATGTGTTGGGAGAGAATCAACTCAAAGAAGTTTTTCTTTGTAATTACTAGTCTTAAAGATGATATCATAAGTTGATTTGCATGCAGTCTGAAATTAAACCCGACACAGCGGATTTAATATTCACATAGGTGAACATTCAAGAGAAACAATAGAAAGGCAAGTAAGCAAGCCCAGTTCCAAAAAATAAATGACGCTATATAAAATAATATCAATGTACATTATCATCATCATCACTATCATCATTAGTCTCTTACCGTCCGTCGTTGGACATAGACCTTCCCCAGGATTCGCCACAATTCTCTATCATGGGCGTTGCAGAGCCGGTATTTCCTGAATTTGTCTAGTTCATCTCTCCATCTTGTGTTCTGTTGGCCTCGGTTTCTCATGTGATCTCTGGGGATCCATGTTGTGCGTCGTGATGTCAGTCGGTTATCTTTCATTCTTGCAACATGGCCTGTGCTGTCTTGTGATCTCTCCATGTAAGGTTGAGCATGATTCTCTCATGTGCACATTGCATGCTTCTCAGTTTGCAGGTCTGTCTCTGGGTTAGGTTCAATGTTTCAGCTCCTTTAGTGACTATCGGGGGAATGCATTAGTCGTATACTCTTCTTTTTAGGATTATTGGGATCATCTGATTACAAGACACACAATACCCTGTATAAAACGGCGAACTACATGTATGACATGAGTTAAATATTGAGAAAGGGAGGTGGTGCTTGATCAACACTGCTAGGGTGTCATGTTGATATAACTGTTTTGTTTTTGAAATCCCCGAAACGGTTCTATGGCAAACAACTAATGATCCCAATCAGAAACAATTTATACAATGTAACATGATAACAAAGCATATGTAAGACAGGGAAAGGCACTCTTTTGCATAGATTGCATTGACAAATATAGGGAAATGAATGACAAAAAGAATTTGAAAAAGTTTTTTTAATGTTTAGCGTTTGAAGCAGTAGAGCTTTCTAGAACACACACACACACACACACACACACACACACACATACATGCATACACATATATATATATATATATATATATATATATATATATATATATATATATATATATGCTCCTCTATTCAGGGTTTAGCTCTCTTTAAGTGAGGTAACTCATCCATTGTAAGCTTATGCAATCAGAGCATTCTGGTGGATGAGGAGTTTCTGCGAAAAATGAATATATCACTTAAATTCAGTCTTACCGACCACCCAGTTCCGTAGTCCATTGGTAGGATATTGGCCTCCGGGTCCGATGTGAGGGTTTCAATTCTGCCAATACCGGATGGGTTAAAAGTCTATAGCCACACTGAAGAGATGTAATATAGCTGTCTGTGGATGACACAATATATATATATATATATATATATATATAGATAGATAGATAGATATCTGAGGTATGTCCAGAAATTAATGATAGCGCGTAAAAAAAATTAATAATCAACTTGATTACAAATCAACTTTATCCCCTTCAAAATAGTTACCTGGAAAGCCACACACAGACGAAGACCTTGTCCCCACTTCTGGAAACAGTCCTGGAAGTCTCCAACCAACACTGCGTCACAATCTGCCAATATAACGAGTTTGACATTAAATTAGTGCCTTTAGAACGAGCGTCATACAAGAGTTTTCTGTATTTGTTTTAGTTTCCTGGTTCCAAGTTCAACATTGATATATAGTACCTGATGAAGTCAAACTATGCTATCAAATATACCATCATACGTACAATGCAAAATTAACAATACAGCAAGATCAGCATATCCCCTGGGCCCGACAATTTTATGGACCCAGCAACTTTAAGAGCCCCACGTTTGCAAGCAATGAATACTAATGCTAAATAGCAAATGAAAAAATTACCAACGCATATAAAAAATGTATGTGTTTTAATGTTCCGATGCATTTTCATGTTTTGGGGGTCTCTCTATTACATATAATACACGTCCTGGATCATTCCATTCCGGGTACGTATATGTATAATTATCGATTCCCTTGAAGAAAAATGAGATGGAAAGTCAACACATAGTTGAAGAGATTCGGTTAGGGTTCGGAATTTAGTATTTATTCAAATGAATAAAGAAGTTTTGTTTTCATCGTAAACATGTCTTTCCTGTGTAGAAAAAAAAAACAGAAGACGAGAGGAGATTATTTATATTTATCCGGGTAAACATACTTGTCCAGGAACACTCGAACATTTTTCCGATGTAAATTAATATAATTGCTTCGAGTCATTTCGGCTTATGAAGGATCTTTAAAGGAATGCTCTACTTTCGGATAACGGGGTAAACCCGTACTAACGGGAAATCTCCTCAGAAGATGATAAAGACGTTTTTCATCTAAAGGCTTCTTGGACTTAGTATCTTCCAAGGCTTTTCATCTCTTATATCTCAGTGAAAAGAAGCGGCATTCCCAGTTCTTGGGTGGTTCATACGTTACAAATATTACTTCCACAAACCAACCGTGCTGTAAAAAAGATTTGATTTATTTATACACTAAACAGCTGTCAAGATGTTGATAACTCTTAAGCAAGTTTCTGTGGCATACGAATACCTCAAGAGTACCTACTTATACAGTGAACAGTTATTATCTTGGTCCTCTCTCCGTAACCACTTGGAGGTATTAATTTTGCTGATAAAATTTCCGACCCACTGTTTTCAACAATGGACTCTTCCACTGTAACAAGTTCTTTTTTTAAATTCCCAGACTAAAAAAATAATCTGATAAAACTCAAACGCAGATCGCACTCGTTTTCCAAAAGTTCAATTTACGTTTACAAAAAAAAGGGTGAAAAGTGGAATTAGCCTTCCGTTTTTCCTTTGCAGCGAAACATTATAGAAACAGCGCGCACCCACGTCCCCCCTCTTTCACATCTGAGTCTCCTGAAGCTCTCAACACCACAATTTCAGATTACTCAGCCTGATATTCTATCCTATCCATGAACGCTCAAAATATTTTTCAATATAAATCAACTGTGATTGGTTCTTCACTTTACGCCATTTCGGCTCACGAAAAACTGGGACGCTCTTCTTTTGGATAGCAGGGAAACCTGCACATCCACGAGGATCAACGTGTTATCTATGATCTTGAAAAGAGTCATTGACATTCAAAGAGTTTATAGGACAACTGAACTTCTTGATACTTTTGTTGTTCTCACGGTGTTTCAGCCAATCCACTCTACGACCTTCCAAGAGAGTACTATTTGTATTTAAAGGGAAGACTTTTTTAGTTGTGTCAAGTAATAAGCAGAATTAGAAATGGTCAACCGAAATTGTCATAAGAACTGTCAACATAGGTTTCTTTAGTTTTCAAATTTGTCTGGCTGATCTGGCTGTGTGTGTATGTATCGCGCATGCAGACCACAGAGTGGGACTATAGGGCTGAAAACTTGACCATTGACGAGTTATTACGTCTCAAAAAAAAATCTACGTTTTTAGCGTAGGTTTCAATTTGCAATGTTAATTTGCAATGCTAAATTGGTTTGTGTCTGGTTGTTTTGGGATAATCCAGACTTTTAGCAATTTCCATTGAGAGATTAACCAGACCAGTTTCTGTTCTATTTTCATTTTTTTTTTTTATTCAACAGCGATGGTTGGAAAGTAGGATGCAGATTTTCCGCTCATTTCTTTCTTTGACAAGGACTTCCACACTAAGTCCTCGTCAAGCAGCCTAGGCCACATCAAGTTGAATTTCACACTGGTCGTAAACGTGGTCTCATGTCAGTATTTTCCAGATACATGTTCCTTATTTAGATCTCAAAATCATCCGGGTGGAATTTTCAAAATTCTTCAAAAGTCCAGGATTTCAGCTTTCTATTTAGTCGAATACCCATGGGAACAGAGCGGGATACAGAGTCTATTCAATGTGGGGGTACCACACACGAGAACGTGTGGGTAAGGATGACTCAAAGATTCTCTTCAGTTTTTGCATCTATTGTCGCAAGGATATGAGGGAGCTGGTGTCAGGTTATTCCTAAGCCCCTTGGCTATACAGAACAGCACCAAGCTTCATGAAATAAAATCCCAATTGACCATGGCACCTCATTTGCGTCAGTCAGGTCTTTGAGTGTCATGTGAACGACACAACCATAATTTGGCTTCGATCATTTTTTACTCGAAAAAGAAAAAGCGTTGAAACTGAAAGGGAGAAGGAGAGAGTATTACGGTGTTTTTAACTTGGCTGTTTTATGGTTAGTATATTGTGCTATGCACTGTTTTTTCTTGTTCTTCAGCTACGCAAATCAATCTTGTGCTTCCCCACTGATATTAGAAGTTGTTCGATTCAAACCGAGTAAAAAGAATAGATTCTAAACGCCAGTTCTCTTAGTATATTGGCGCAACATGATCTTTATGTTACTCACTTATTCCACCTCTCCTTCATTTGCCATTGGGTGATACAAGGCTAAACGTAGTAGATATTAAAACGCTACATACTTTTTTTAAGGATATTAGTCGACATTTGCATACCGATACAGACGTTCCCACTCCAAACCTGGATTAAAGATGAAAAATCAAAGAAGACATCCAATAATAAAACTGCTTAAGTGATCACCCCGTTAATTTCTCTCTGTCTTTGTTCTTCTTTCTCTCTCATCCACTCTCAGAAAAGACCAGATTTCCTCGTGACCAATTTACGACTCACTTTTCACTCATGGCAACAGGAAGTTTCGATAATCTCCAACAATCAAAAAAGAATTAGTCGTTCATCTTAAAACAATATGATTTACTCAAAACGTAACGAAGATACAAAATAACTTTGCTATCGTTTGTCCAAATAGAGGGTCTTGGCAGTTGATCCATTAACTGCAAATGACGGGAATTTCCGTTTTATGTCCGACTCGGTAAGATTTCAGTTTGATTGTGATTGATGACAACTAAGTTCTATCAGTGAGTCAGGGTTTTTATCTAACAATGGATAACTTATCTCAACGCCAGCAGACTAAGTACCAGACATACTTCGTACGACAGCGAAACACAGAACGCCCCCTCTTCAATGATAATAAATCAGCAAAACCAGGAAAGCAAATGATGCTGGTAGAAGCTGTTTCACAAAACGAAATCATGTACATAAGTTCGAACTTTCAAAAACAAGTCGATCCCAATAATCCCAAAAAGAAGAGTATACAACCAATGCATCCTTCTGATAGTCACTTATGGAGCTGAAACATGAAACCTAACCAAGAGACAGACCTGCAAACTGAGAAGCATGCAACGGGTGCATCAGAGAATCATGCTCAACCTTACATGGAGAGATCACAAGACAACACAGTATATCAGGAAGAAAACGGGTGTCCGTGACATCATAGAAACTATTAAAAAACTCAAATGGCAATGGGCAGGCCATGTTGCAAGAATAAAAGACTACCGATGGACATCACGACTCACAACATGGATCCCCAGGATCACATGCGAAACCGAGGCCGACAAAACACAAGATGGAGAGATGAACTAGACAAATTCAGGAAATACTCGCTCTGCGACGCCCATGATAGAGAATTGTGGCGAATCCTGGGGAAGGTCTATGACTAACGACGGACGTTAAAAGACTGATGATAATGATGATGATGATGATGACGAAGATCTACATAAGTTCAGTTGTATAGATGGGCATGAAAACAAGAATATTCAATATTGCTGAATCTCTGCGATAGTAGCCGCCCATTGTTTACAAAATTGACAAGGTCTTTTATCATGTTCTGGACAACTATTACACTTGACATATTCTGTTGTTGATGGGTTCAAATATGTGATGTTTACTTACGGAATATATTCCATGTCCACCGTGAATTCCCCAAGTCAACACCTGAGAAAGGGCGCGTCAGTTTAAACCATGTTTCTTGTTTTTAAAGAAGGCGCAAAAATATATATGATCTGATGTCATATAATTTCCTAAACAAACAGCATGGTTTAGTAACATATACTGGTGCAATACACACTGTCTGTCCATCTAAAGAATAATTATACAGACCACACCCGTTATTGCAGCACCCTTGGATGTTTAAGTGTGTCATTATTTTCAGCTTGAGTAGCATCATATTCTAATTCAAAATAGTACTTGGAAATTATCAGAACTTCTTGGGTAGATACCATCGCCGTTGAGGGTTTAAAAATAACCAATGAACAAATGTTCAAGTTTTAACATTATGTAATAATATAACATACAGTGGGGATGATTCAGCCTTTATCTTAAACTCAGAATTATCCAGAGAACGTGATGTTGCCCTTTAACAACGCCGAATTAGCGAATCAAGTTGATTATGTAATGTATTTTTTTTTATCTCTCTTCAAATTCATATAAATTAAAAAAAAGGCTTATGGGTGCATAATAGGAAGATTTCTTTGCTTCGATGATAATGTCTCCCATTAATAACGAACTCATTTGATTATTAATCTTCTTTGCCCAAACCAGGACGCAGAGTTAAAAACTCTGATGAACTGAACTGTGACAAATGGTTGGTAAAGCTTGTAAAACTGGGTAAGGAAAAGCTAACGAAAGAAAAAAAGAATTAATAAATAAGAAGAATACGAACTGGAGAATCGTGGCGAAGCACGCATGCGCCTCTCCCCTTTGCATCTAAGAAAGCAACAACAAAAAAGCGTTTTTCTCCTTGAAGGCGTGAATCTTAAGCATTGTCCGTGACAAGAGACCCGCTTTGTGAATATGAGTAGAATCGAACGTCTTAGCGAGTCCTGAACGTTGAACACCCCTGCAGGGGTGCGTACGATTTAATTGCAACATGATTAGAATTCACATCGCAGTTGACTTTATGATGTTCACGGGGATCCCCACAACCACACACACACAAAAAGGGGGGTAAAAGAGA
The DNA here is from genome assembly GCA_963457665.1 of Thysanoteuthis rhombus. Taxonomy (NCBI): domain Eukaryota; kingdom Metazoa; phylum Mollusca; class Cephalopoda; order Oegopsida; family Thysanoteuthidae; genus Thysanoteuthis; species Thysanoteuthis major. The sequence goes on along the minus strand of OY735237.1, from coordinate 11,800,878 downwards.
AGAAGAAAAGAAAGACTGGATTTGCCATAAGGACATCTTGACATCGTCTTGGGGAAAGTTAATAGAGACGTTGAACATGATTGGAGACCGGATTTAGTCGAATCCAACGATTAAATTTCTGTTATTATAATGAAATTTTGCAGCCGGAGAAGAGGGAAGAAAACATACAAAAGAAAGAAAAAACAAATTATTTGACAAAAAAAAAAGAAAAAATGAGTAAAAAGATCAGAGAAAAAGAAAAAAGAAAGAGCGAAAAGCTTACAGTGAGAAGAGAAGGAGAAAGGAAGGAAAATAATAGTTGTAAAGGGGGAAAGAAAAAAAGAAATGATAAAAATGAAAAAAAGAACAAAACCTGATGGAAAGAAATGAAGAATGAAAGAAAGAAGGAAAGAAACTGAATTGAAAAAAAAAAGAGAGTGAAACGAAGGAAGGAAGACAAGATTGAAAAACCGGAAGGAAAGGAAAACAAAATGAACCAATAGAAAAAAAAAGGAAGAAAGGAGGGAAAAAAGACGGAAGGAGAGAGAAACTGAATGGATTAAATCTAAGGGGAAATGAAGAATGATGGGATAAAGAAACAAAAAGAAGCTTAAGCAAGTGAATAAGAATTTTAAAAAAAGAATGAAAAGTAAGAGAGAAAGGACGATGAAACAAAGAGGAAAGAGAAGAAAAATGAATGAATAAATAAATGAATGGTTGGAGAAGATAAAAAAGAAAGAAAGAAAGGTGGCAAAGAAAACAGATAGAAGCAAAAAGACGAAAAGAAAGTGAAAAAGAAAGGCAGATAAAGAGAGAGAAAGAAAGAAAAGTGACAAAAATACAGAAAGAGTAAGAAAGAAAAAGAAAGAATGAAGGAAAATGACAAAAAGCAGAAAAGGTGAAAGAAAGAAAGAAAGGAAGGAAGGAAGAAAGAAAGAAAGAAAGAAAGAAAGAAAGAAAGAAAGAAAGAAAGAAAGAAAGAAAGAAAGAAAGAAAGAAGAGTGTCAAAGAAAGCAGAAAAAGAGAAAGAAAGAAAAGAAGAAAGGAAGAAAGAGAGAAAAGTGTCTGTGATAGATTAATCTTTTTAAAGGATAAGGACAATACTAAGACCGACTGAAAATGGCGACTCGGAGCAAGTACAATGATTAAACTTAGAGTTTTATTACGGAAAGAAAATTCCAAGAACCTGAGATGATGGTAATGACGTCGGCGTATAAGTATAAGGGGTGAAGTGTTTTAATCGTATAAAGAAGAAGAAGAAGAAGAAGAAGAAGAAGAAGAAGAAGAAGAAGAAGAAGAAGAAGAAGAAGAAGAAGAAGAGTACGTGAATTATGGAAAAGGAGGGAAATTAGAGAAAGAAAAGAATGGGAAAGAAGAAGAAAAGAAGGAGAGAGAAAAGAAAATGGAGAATAAAGAAGAAGACGAAGGAAGAAAAAGAAAAGAAAAAGGAGAGTGGAGACGAAAAAAAAAAGAAAAGAAAGAGCAAGATGATCAAGAACAAGAAAATTGCGCATAAGTTGTAATGAAGACGAAGAAAGAAAGAGAAGAAGAAAAAGAACAAGAACAAGAAAATTGTGCTCAAGTTAAGAAGAAGAGGAAGAAGAAGAAGAAGAAGAAGAAGAAGAAGAAGAAGAAGAAGAAGAAGAAGAAGAAGAAGAAGAAGAAGAGGGGGGGAGGACAAGGACGAGGAAAAAGAAAAAGAAGTTCTGGCCAGGACTAAAATATAGAATTTTACAACTCTAGTGGGTGTTGCATTCCCCAGAGAAGATCTATTGTCAGTGTAAGGGCGTATAGAGTGTGGGTGTTACGTGATGCGGCCGCAGGGGAGAGCCGGCTGAGAGTTCGAAAAAAACAAGTGTTGGGTGGAGGTCCGGGGGAAGCAAAATACTTGAAAAAAAATATATATATAAAGGTAAAGAAGGTTCAAAAGGGAAGAAAAATGGGGATAAAAAGAAACACTTGACAATAAAAGCAGACCCACTTGCTCCTACCGTTCTCCCATCTTGCTCTTCACCCGGGGAGGGGATCTTCTCAAAGGGTATAAGAAACATATTTTAGTATTCATATCAGGCGGAGTTGTTTGTGAACGTGCAAGGACGAGTGGACGTGGGTACCCCGTGAAAGATAGTTACTGGGCATAGA
>OY735237.1:11768757-11793757 GCA_963457665.1 Thysanoteuthis rhombus | reverse complement strand
TGCATTTTTGTTTAGTATTCAAAACCAAAACGCTAGGAAGAAACAGTTTTAAAGGAAGTATTTCTTATTTTTTTATTTTTCATTTTTTGAGTTAAAATCAGAACACAAAAAAAGGCATTATTGTTATTTTCATGATTCGAATTTTGTCACACAAGGTAGCAAGAGATTTGAAAGCGCCTCTCTTGAAAAATGAAGTCAGGGGGACGATAGCTCCCTTGTTTCCCCACTGGCTATGTCACTTGAAAAGACTGACCTTTGTCAGTTTCATTGTTCATCGCAGTTGCCGGAAATTGAATGATTAAAAAAACAGTTAACCAGAACTGTCAACGTAGGTTTCTTCAGTTTTCAAGTCTGTCTCCCTGTCCAGCTGATTATATATGCATCACGCAAGCTGACCGAAGCAAAGGAGCTAGAGGGCTGGAAAATTAAACTTTTACTCCTTATTATGTCTAAAGGAAACTTTTTTTTTAATACCCCTCATTGGTTTCGAGTGGGGTGTTCAATTCAAAATGTAAGTCTATAGGATTGGTTATTTGTTAGTATCCACGCATTCTTACAATTTTTTTATTGATCACCCCCAAAACGACAAGCTGCCAAAAGACGTTGGTTACGAGGCGGTTTCTATTGGGTTACTAACCAGACCTGTTTTATTGTCTTTCAGTGTCGCAAGAATTGTCTGATTTTTTTATTTTTTTATTTTTACGTTAACACTCCTTCAGTTGTCGACTTATTGACCAATTAAAATCTTACTCGGGCCTTCTCAAAATGAGACAGAGACGTGACTGAGCATATCAGATTAAAAGGTTTCGGAGGGCTTTTTTTTTTTGCTCCACACCCTACTGATTCCATAACGGTCATTATTTTAGGAGACGAATCACGGCCGTTCCCTATTGCCATTCTATTAACAACCCAAACCTCTTTTTCAGTCAAATGACCATAAAAATATCAATAGCCGCCGGTCATCATCTTTTTCTAATCATTTAATCACGAACTGAACGCCATCAACACCAGTTTATCTAGACCACCTTTCTCTGCAAACACCTTGACGTGGCGTAATGGTTAATAAGCTCTCCTCGCTGGGCGATTCGCTAATACCGTGGATAGCAAATTGGTGGCCTTGTGCAAAGCTTACGAAATGCTTAGATTTATAGGCAAAGACGACAAAGCTTTTTTCAAATTGCTTACAGTATATATACATATATATATATATATAGATATATGTATATTCAAACATAGTACCATAATATCACACTCTGAGTAAAACATGAAAACACCGTAGGAAATTACATTAATTGCATTAACAGATATTGGGAAATAATTGAATAAAATTTGGGAAATAATTGAATAAATTATAGGAAAGAAATATTTTTATATACTTATTGTTTGAAGCTAAAAAAATTTCCAGCCTCTCTCTCTCTCTCTCTCTCTCTATATATATATATATATATATATATATATATATATATGTGTGTGTGTGTGTGTGTGTGTGTGATTCTGTGATTTGTTCTTCGATATATATATATATATATATATATATATATGTATATATATATATATATATATATATATATATATTTATATATATATATATATATGTATATATGTATATATATATATATATATATATATATATATATATATATATATATATATATATATATATGTATATATATATATATATATCGAAAAACAAATCACAGAATCACATGAGCCTTCTGAAGATGTGTACAAAACCGATTAAGGCTTATTAAAAACTACTATACCTCAAAACCATAACTAAAAAGTTTGGATTTCCTTTTTTTACACTTATATATATATATATATATATATATATATATATATATATATATATATATATATATATATGTATATATATATATATATATGTATATATATATATATGTATATATATATATATATATGTATATATATATATATATATATATATATATATATATATATGTATATATATATATATATATATATATATATATATATACTTAATAATGGGTGCACTCAGCACTGTACCAAGGACACTGAAAACAAGTTTTGAGTAAATTGAAATAAGAGGAAGGATTGGACCTATGCAGATCACAGCACTACTGTGGAGTGCGCGAATACTGAGGAGAGTACTAGAAATATGAAATTTACGACACCCGGCAATAGAAAAAGGCATGATGGATCAGTTTCAAACCGCAGCGCTTTTGTGATGGGATAGGGCGCTATGGGAGGAGGTCTAGAGACCTGAGGTCACTCAGCCTTCAGCGATAATCACCAAATAACTGTGAGAGTGTGAAGAAGAGGGATCAAGACTAGAGGAGATTTGCTGTCACTCAGTATCCAGCAGTGACCACCAGGCAACTGGTGCGAACACGCTAATAATATAAATAATATGACAGACTACACAAAACATTTGTCATATCGTTCCTTTGAAAGAATGGGCTAAGAAAGCCAGACTAAACTAAGAGTACACAGTCGTGATTACTTTTGAACTATATAAATTTTGACTGATAAAAATTTCCTTTTCAGCAGTAAAAAATGGAAAGTTTACATGACTATTATATATATATATATATATATATATATATATATATATATGTATGTATTCAGAAGTATTGACAGACGTTTGAACAATTTTGTACAAACAAACCTCAATTTTGCAGAAATAATTGAAATAAAGAGATTGAAGTCAGCAAAATTTTCCCTGTACCGATTCCACGCCCTGTCATAATTTGAAGAAGAAAAAAATGTCTAATCCTTCATCTTGGAATAATATTGCATTCACACAATACTCACCATCCCCTTTCTCCCGTTATCCGGGCGATATATCCGCCATATTGTCTACTACGATGTAATCTCTTTTCTTGGTTTTTCGTTATTTTGCTTTCGCGAAACCCTCAACTGAAACTGTCACCAAGACTCCCAACATACGTTTTTTTTCAGTTTCCCATTAAATACGTCCGTCTGTCTCTCTGTCTCTCTGTCTGACTGGCTGGTTATATATGTATATATATATATATATATATATATATATATATATATATATATATATATATATATATATCATCATGTAGGTATGAATGTATGAGTCGAATAGGTGGCACCAACATATCAAGAGAGCTGAAATTTCAACATTTACTCCTTATCTTGTCTACTTTTTTGTTTTTTTTTAAATACCTCCAATTATTTTTATATGGAGTTCAATTTACCATGTCGATTTATGCTAAACTGGTCCTATGGTTTTTGTCTGGTGACATTCGTGATTGATTTGTTTTTAAAAATTCGGATTTTTTTTCAACGATTACAACCAAACAAAAGGCGAGAGAAGTCATTCATTTATAGTTCAACCTTTTTTATTTTTTTTTTTCATTTGATCACTCCCAACATTGACAGCCATAAGACGTTGGTCTCGTGACGGTTTCTATGCAGCGACTCACAAGACCTGTTTTTGTCCTTTTTTTCTCATTTCTTCAATCGTCAGAACGTGTTTTGAAAAATCATTTTATTCCGTTATTGTAATCAGCCCAATGATTTTATCTTCCGATTTTTGTCATGTTCAATTCTGAATTATTTTTCTTGGGGCCGTTATGCTGACTCTAGTTTCCGTATCGTTAGATATAGATATATTCTTTTTGTTCTTATTTTTCAATGAAGCTGAAAAGCTCATTGTATGGAATAAACTCAACTATTTTGTCAATTCATCCAAACTGTATGTGAACACATTCTTATTCTGCAGGGGAGATACGAAATTCATTGTATGGAATAATCTTAACTACATTGTCAATTCACACGAACTGTATAAGAAACATTGCATTGAACATTTCACTCCTATAGAACAAGATCTCTTTGCATGTACGTGCGTCGCTATAACCCGACAACTAGCCATTGTGCACGTTGGATATTTATCTGATATACTATGCAGCAAACAACGCGTTGCAGTGTTGGGTTTGAAGTAGTTTATACCGGTGGGTTTTATTTAAGAAATCGATTAACGATGAACAAAAAAAAATTACAGATTATCGATCTTTCTTCAGAGTTTTTTTATTAATTACCTCCCTTGATATCTACTCTTCAAAATTATCCAAGTTTAAATTTTTTTAAAATCTAGATTAGCAACAGTAAAAAAGGGTAGTATAGATATATTTAGAAAGTCATAGTTTCGTAAAATGGATGGAAAATTATTTCGCATGACAATTACGACAGGCTACCCTACACATCATAAAATCCAGGCCCTTCTAAATAAGCGCCTTTTGAACCGGCGCTGTCCGAGGGTCTACAGAATATAGCACAACCTTAATCGCAACATTTGCTTGGCAGAGGAATATCGTTGTCAATTCTTTTGTGACAAATAACCTATGGTGTAGTTGAAAAAATAAAAGACGCGAGGGAAAGATGGGCACCCTGCTCTAGCGAGCATAGCGATGCAGTGGGTGAAGCTGGCCTCTACGTCTAACTGGTTCAAGTGCGCTATAGAGGCACCTCAATCAATAAGCTTAATGCACTGATTCGGCCATTTTGAGGTAAACAGTTTAAGACTTCTACGAATATACAGGTAGTGAGGGAACGCAGTTTTTCATCTCGAACAAAGAGATCGCCCTTTCCACGCGTTCTCACCACTCTGCACCGCTGTTAATAACTGTAGTTGTTCACTCTTTCAAAATACGAAATATCTTTTTCTTTTCTTATTCATTTCAAAATAGAACTAAAATATCGTACATATTATATTCTATTCTGTCAGTAAATCTTGTATTCATATAAATATGTTCATATCTATCAGTATGAGTCTATTAAAATCATTTTTTCTCTTTGTTCAACTCTCTTTACTTTCTTTCTCTCTTTCTCTCATCTCTCAGTATTTCTTTATTTTTCTTATCTCTCTCAATTAATTCATATCTATCTATTCCGTCTTTCTTCTTTTTTTCGCGCTCTTTTTCTTTCTTCTTCCTCAAAATCCATAATTTATCTTTCCCCCTTTTTCCCTTTGTTACGTTAAATTCACACTTCTATATCTTTCTTTAAATTACCTACCTTCCCTGCCTTCCTTTAAAAATCACTTTCTCCTTCTGTCTTTCCTCCCTTCTTTCCTTCCTTTTTTTTCCTCCTTAGGAGGAAGGCGTTTCCCTACACCGGAATTGATGACCCCGGGTCATGAATCTATGTTTGAGCTCCTTGTCTTGTTCTTAGGTAAACAGGAACACACAAGAGTTTCTATGGTCAATGCTTAACGCATGTTTGTTTATCTCCCTTTATATGTAATGCTGTACACAATGAACACTTGTGATTGTTTATTTTAATTCAGAATTTTTTCCATCTTTATTCTTGTTTCCTGATCTCAAAGGGAACATTGTTTGTAAAGTTTTGACGAAGAGCGTTTCTCAAGGGAAGAAGGTAATGAAGAGGAATCTGCTAGGCAGATGTGGTTGGGTTATCGCGGATAAGTTAGTTGGAAAAGAATGACTGAGTATTTCGGAGGGAACAGTGCCATCCATCTTTTTATTTCCGGTCTGCTTTCACTTGAATTTCCTGTTTGAATTTAAATCTCGTTAGGACAAGACTATACGTTGTATTCCAGTGACAAAAATTTGGGGGAAAAAATGGAGACATAATGCAAATATCGATTTAATTCTGCTAAGAAAAAAACTCTTCTTTTTTGTTGTTTTTGTGGTTGATGATCTTTTTCTTCTTCTTCTTCTTCTTCTTCTTCTTCTTCTTCTTCTTCTTCTTCTTCTTCTTCTTATTATTATTATTATTATTATTATTATTATTATTATTATTATTATTATTCCTCTTCTTCTTCAACTTCTTCTTCTTCTTCTTCTTATTATTATTATTATTATCATTATCATTATTCCTCTTCTTCTTCTTCTTCTTCTTCTTCTTCTTCTTCTTCTTCTTCTTCTTCTTCTTCGATGCTTTCTTTTGTCATACTTCAGTCTACGTTGAAAGCTGCAGTTGACTTCTTTTTCTCCCGTAACAAGAACGAGAACAACAAAAAAACAACATCTGTTTGTCTGTTCTGTCACGATCAACTAAACCGATATAAAATATCAACTTTTCCCTATCGTATTTGGAATCACGACCAAGTGATCAGTAGGCGTCTCTCTTAGTGGCTTAGCTAAGCTGACAAGTCTTACATATCAGCGAAAACTTGTCTTATGATTTTTTATTCATCATATATTCAATACAAAAGTTGTAGTAATAATCATCAGTCGGAAAAGACCTAGGATTTGGAGTTTGACTTTACGGCTGCCAGGCCTGTATCATATATATATATATATATATATATATATACATATATATATATATGCATTCTCTCAGATCACTTTTTTACATCTCCAATACAATCATACAATCATATATATATATATATATTTATATATATATATATATATATTCATACATTGCGTTATATCATATTGAAACTCTTATTTGTGTTATGTTTTATCGATATATGCATGCATATATATCAATAGATAAGCATGTAAATATAGTCAAGAAAGCTGAACAGATTTAAACACGAAATATACAGAAAAAACTTTTCAAAAAGTCAACTGTTTTCCAATATCTGTTATTGTAATTCATGTATTTTTTCTGTGTTTACAGAGAATTAGATAATATTGTACTATGTGTGAGTTTTCCTTGTAGGGATTATGTTTATCATTTCAACAATTTCAAGATAAAACATTGATATTAATATGGCTCCAAAGCAGTGATGTTAAAACCCCACCCCTAAATCATAATTTTGATATATACCTTTATTTTAATATATTTAAAGTCGTGTAATATTACAGGTAGTGTGTTATCATACTGTATTGTATTTGGATGTTTTAGTGTTTTTTTATGCTACACAAAAGGATTACCAGTACAATGTACAGGATTATCTCTCTCACACATACGCACGCACACACACACACACTCACACACACACACACGCACACACACATACATATATATATATCAATATGATAATAAATTTCATTTTATTATATTGAAACTCTTATCTGAAATTATTACTCAGTGAATGTATCATTTGGCCTAGAAAACAGCTTCCTTATAGGCTGCAGGTTCGATTCCTACAGCTTCCCCATTTTCTTTAATTGTTTACACTATTTACGTTGTCCAGGCCAAATGATACATTAACCGTTAACTGGAGATTATTTCAAATAAGAGTTTCGATATAATATAACGCAATTTATAATCATTCTGTCAGACCAGATATCAATCTCTTCATATTCATATATATATATATATATATATATATATATATATATATATATGCACAATAAGTAATACTATATCTTGTATATTTATGTGGGGGTTTCCTGTTGGGGGTAGTCACACCAACTATACTAAGCCAGCCGTGGTTCTGGGTTAGTAAAAAAAGGCAACAAGACGGGAATTCGTTTATATGTTTTATATAGAATATTGATTATCAATATCTCTGGAGACGGGAAATGCCTATTCGCAGTTGAAAAGAGAGGAGGCCGATTATTATCTAAGTCAAAATGACGACTGGTCTCTCATATCACGAACGGTAGTCTACTGAATGGTAGCAGCGGTTGACGGTTACTAGGGCGGATGGCTGACACGAGAGAGAGCCTGGCAGCGAGTCTCTTCTCCAAACCCAAATTTTACTCTGACTGCTTGTTACGAAAATTCTTCCAATTTAAGCCCTTGGTATCGACACTGTATCTCTTGCAACCGACTTCCCTTATCTCTCCCTCTCCTGCCATCTCGACCTTTCCGGAAAAACCCAAAACATTGACCCTCATTCATCTCGCGATGCAGGTCTGTTCAATATCATAAATTAGTCTCCCCCTCTCCCAAGGACTCTGCAAATAACTTTTCTTACATAAGCTTTTACTCTCTCTCTCTAGACCCGAAATACTGGCCCTTATTTCTGGCTTTGTTTTTGAACCCTAGGACTTGACAGATGACACTAGATTGAAAAAGTACAGATAACTCAACTTCCCATGACATGGTCATCGAATCGGGAACAAAACCTTTTTCCAAAAGCATTTGTTTTTGCAACCCAGGACTTGACAGATGACACCAGATTGAAAAAGCACAGGTGACCCAACTTCCTATGACATCTTGAAAAACACATTATCCCCTTTAACACAGACAACTCCTTTTGTAATAACAATAGTAATTACTAGTAATAACCACAGTAATTTTTAGTAACAGCCATAGTAATCTTCGTAATTTTCAGGACACGGGGGACTCCTGGCCCCCTAGTGTCACATTTACACCACATTCTGTTTCATTTTCAAATGAAACAGAATGTACAATCTGTAATGAACCATGGAAAAATCTTTACTCATCTTATAAGCGTTATGTTGGTCGTGTTGGGCACTTTTTTTTCAACAATAACCTACTTGATACATTAATATATAAACGCTCATTGTATATTCTATTATTGTTCTCATATGTATGCTGAGAACACTCAATGGAAGTGACACAAACAGCGAGTCATGTCTTACTGATCCCTCATCGTTAAATACGATTTTGGCCAACTTATGTTAGTAAGCCGTGTTTCCAAAGTTTAATGATGCGTAGTATAAAATGATATACATACACAATACACAAGATAATACCCTATATAAAAAAAACGAACCACAAATATGACATAAGCTATATGTTAAAACATAGCTGAAAAGGAGGTGGTGTTTGATCAACACCGCTTGAGTGTCATGTTAATACCACTGTTTAATTTTTAAATCCCCCAAACGGTTACATAGTAAACAACTGATGATCCCAACAAGGAAAAACATTACACATTGTGCCATAATAAGAAAGTACGTGTAAAACAGGGAAAAACACTGGAGAAAGTTACATAAATTGCATTGACAGATATTGGTAAATGGGTGACTGAAGTGACACAAAGAGATATTGTAAAAACATTTTTTTTTATGTTTAAAGTTGTAATATATATATATATATATATATATATATATATATATATATATATATATATATATATATATATATATATAAGCCATTCCTTATTGAATCTCCGAGAACTCCCAAGGACACCCACTCAGAAAAAATCCGAAATATCAAGTCTGTAACTCTGATATTTTTGATATGGCGCGTACAGCTTTGAAACTCTTCTTTCTAGGACTAACTTTTTCTGTGGAATTCAAAACTGTAACCAGATCAGGAATGTTTGAATGATTGTTTTGAAGGTGCTCGATTTTCCCTAAAACTGGGTGATTTGATATGGATCTACTCTCCATCACTTTTCTCTCTCTCTTTTTTTCTTTCTCTCTCTCTCTCTCTCTCTCTCTCTATATATATATATATATATATATATATATATCTATATATATCTATCTATATATATATCTATATATATATGTATATATATATATATATATATATATATATATATATATATATATATATATATATATCCACCTGATGAATATATATACACTATGTATGTGTGTGTCTTTTTCAGATTAGAATGCCCCTCTATAAGAGATTTGTATCCATTCAGATTCTGTGTGTTTGTGTTTGTGTGTGTTAGTATTTGTTTTTGAGTGTATGAACATGCGTATGCGAATGTGTACGTAAGTGTTTATCATCATCTATGCGCTCTTTATACAACTAAAATCATTTTCCTCCAATTCGCCTCAAATCGCTTTTTGGCATTTGCATTATTTTTTATCCGCTTCGCCGATTCCTGTAATTCTGTTCCAGCCTGTAATCTGAGCCTCTTTTAGTGGTGGGAAGATCTGGAAATGGTCCTCTTCTTATGTGCAATTTAGCTCGAAATGCTCGTCTGACTTTTAATATATCTGCTGACCCAGGAGGGGCCTGATTAAGCTTAATATGAGCCAGAGGCAGAGGTCAACTAGGCGCCCCCTACCATTTCATATACGAGATACCAAGAACAACAAAAAAGAACTTAATTGTTTGTTACTATTTATCGTAAAACCTGGAGTTAATGTGAAAAAAATGTTTTTAGCCCATGACCTACTCCAGGCCCCCTACATCCACCATGGGCCCCTTTGGCGTCCGGGGGCCTGATATCTGTGCTTTAAAGGTCTCAAAGTTAATCCAGTCCTGTGCTTACCACTCGAAAGAGCAGGTTTATTTTCTTCTCCAATCTCTTCGAACAACTGAGTACCGCGGAGCCGCAGGGTTCTGTGAAGCGATTCTGGGGTTCCACTTGATAAGGTGACCTCTAATAAGATTTAATATATATTTATTTATTTTTTTCTTATACAAATGATATCCACAGTTTTCAGGAAGATAATTTAGCCGACGTAAATATATGGATTAATTCTCTAACTAAAACGATTTTGTTTCATACAATGGCTCATCGAAATTGTGCGGGTGGCGAAAGATTAAGTTATTAAATCTGGGTTTTTTCGAAAATCTCATAAGGGTCCCTGGACAACATAAGTTTGGAAACCATTGTATTAGAAACTGAGTTCACTTTAAGGAGAGAATAAGATTAACCCATTACCTGCAATTCTATCGCTGTTATTCTATTGCTGATCCAATAAAGTTCCGTGATATTGAAATTGTTGGCAGCCCAATCACATCTGGGAGTCTGGGCTTTTATCTGGCACTCGGTAGCTTGCAATACATTATTTTGTAGTGGACAAGGGCTTTTATCTTGCAATGGATCTCCATCACTCTCCATTGCTGTTAATGGAAGGTTAAGAGTAGGAAAAATCGATCGCAGAATAAGGACAAGAAATAATGTTCAAAGTTTTTCTTACGGATTATTGAATTTCTTATTATCGTTTTCGTTGTTGACAAGAAGTTTCAGTTGATCTGAATACGGCTTCGTTCGGTTTTGCTATCAGAATGGAGTAGTGGTAAACAAAAATTATTTTGCTTTCCAAATGGTAGCAGTGCTTACAACGTATTATCCACGTGTTTTTCTTTTCCTTTCCTGGTTAAATAAGTCTACAAATTATGGAACGAACATGAAGTTACAAAGACATATTGGGGATCTGTCTGGAGAAATTTCATGAGAATCTGATCCGTGTATTGTGTTAAATTATCTATATACATTGTTTATATCTATTTATATTTGATTACGGTTTCATGTATTTTATTGGATGTAATTTAGTTTATTTCTATTATTATTCGGACTATCCTCATCTTGGTTGTTTTTCATACAACGTTTCGGCTGTTGTACTCTACAGTCTTCATCAGGTATCATCTGGTAGGTGTGGGGGAAGTAACGAATTGGACCCTTTATTTAACCGACGGGGGTATATAGACCGCACTCCCTTCTTAGCAATAGTAGTATTTTCGAATTATTATTGTCTCACCCTAGGATTGAACCTTGAACCATTAGATTACTTGCAGCAATTCTGTCTGATTCTCTAACCATTACAGTATGTGTCCATTTACTTTGTTTGTCTATCGAAATAAAAGCGACAAAAACAACAAGAATAATTCTCACTAAATTCAGAGGAATGAAAATTATCATTCCCCTACCGTAAGTCAGAATCACGACCAAGTGATTTGTGGGCAGCTTTCTTACCGATAGAGCTAAATTGGCAGGTATTATATATATTCACAGAATATCTAACCACAAGTACGCGAAGGATTATTTAGTTTCAATAAATAAATACATCGACCAGGAGATTGGCAGGCAGTTTTCTTACTGACTGAGCCAAACTGACAACTCTTACATATCTACGAATATTTGTTACAAATACGCGAGTGCTTATTTCTTTCTAATACATAAATACATTTATACTATTTTTTCTTAAAGTCATTTTTCATTATATGTACAATACAAAGGTTTCAGTTATCATATCCGGTCGGGCAGCACCTCTTTCAAAAAACTAATAAGTACTGCTACAGAGATGAAAAAAATAACTCACATATATAGATAGATAAATAGATAGATGGATAAATAGATAGATAAAGTGACTGAAATTGATAGATTCGAAGCGACAGAGACAGATATGAATAGATTAGAACAGATGGGACGAAGATGGATTCTTTTAAAAGAAAAAAAAAAGAAAAATTCTACAAAAATAAATGACCGATATGAAATGTAAGTACTACCAAGTGATGTAAGAAGTTACAAGAGGATTGATCTTTGTATTTATTTCCGGGTTTCGGGGTCGTGGTTGGTGAATTGACGTGCCGTGGATAGATAGAAGTAGTCACAGCCTTCACACAATTGGCTTGGCTTTCTCTCAAGTAATAAATTTCAAACGCTTGAAAGGAAGCCTGGAATGTCCTTCATTTTTAGCCATCAATAACGGTTGTTGGTGCCTTTGTTGCTCTAAAAGCCGGAAAGGCACTTAAACACTTTGAGATGTTTGAATATTTCAGACACACACACACACACACACACACACACACATATATATATATATATATATATATATATATATATATATATATATATATATATATATATATGTATATATATATAGTGCATAATACATATATTTTCTCAATAAAAAAAACAGAAACAAAAAATGAACACCAAACGAATGAAGACAGATTGTATCCGCTGAAGATGCTTAATCACAATCCTCAATATTCAACACAGTAAATAGAACAATTAATACATCGCGTTTTAGCATGCTCTGACTGAAATGTTATGTAACAGTAACCTCGATCTTAAACATCAGGCCATTTCAGTTAGTTTTTTTAGCTACACCTACGAGAGTGAACCTATGTCTTGTGCACTTTCTTTCCCCAGATTGAATAACGACGGTTTCAGTTAAATTTTGTTTCAATTTTGGAAAGACTTTCTGAGAGACATATCTAATATACCAAAAGGATTGCTCGGATTGCCGAAGCCGTGCGCAACGCTATGAGTGGTACCAGCGTTTCAAATCGTAGAAAAAAAAACCCTAAGAGGATACTCAACCTGGACAACATTTTTTTTTTTTGTCGACGAAAGACAATCACATGAGGAAATTGCATGCCGTGATTCGTGGAATTCGTTGCCTAACTCTCCGTAAAGTTTACGAAGAAAAACTGATGTCCCCATAGAATCTACTGACAGCTTTTCTTTCAAAATCATGTCGAAGGAACGTTTGCAGATTTCTACCTCGTCTGAAACTTCACGGACTGTCAGGCCACGATTTCTATAAATCACAAGACTCCTGAAAACCTCATTGTTCAACATGAACGAAAAAGGCCACTACACATACGGCCACGCTTGCACATTTAGCTCAAATACTAATCAACATGGCTTGATTCAGTTTTGTAAACAAAAGGACAGTGAGAACATTCCTAAATGTTTCGTTAGCATCCCTTTTTTAAAGTTCAATCTCTTTATGATCAGTCCTCATATAAATATATATAAGTTGTGAGCAATTTCCAGTGAAAAATGGTTTTCAATAGTGTATTCAGTCCGTATTTTTCAAAAAGTCTGGGGAAATTGTATGCATACGCCGTAAAGTGTACAACGAATGTATATTACCAGCTATGACGTACGGGTAAAAAACATAGAAGCTAGCAGAATCACATAAAAACAAAATCAGAGGACAATGGAAAGAACAATGTTAGGAATAACTCTTAGTGATAGAAAAAGATCGACATGGATCTGGGAAAAGATCAGGGTGAAGGATATCGTATATCAGAGTAAGACAAAGATTACAAGGAAAGAGCAATGCCAGGAATAACTCTATAAGATATAAACAAGTCAACATGTATCCAAGAGCAGAGTAGGTTAAACGTATATCATAGAAGTGATTAAGTGACAAAAATGGAGATGGGTAGAATAAATAGCAAGATGAAGGATTACAGACTACGTAAAAGGTTTATCAGGTGAAGTCCAATATATATATATATATATATATATATATATATATAGTCTAATCTAGAAGAGTTTCATAGCTTTAAACACTAAACATTAAAAAGAAAGTTTCAATAGATTTTTCTGGGGTCACTTCAGTCACTCATTTCCCAATATCTATCAATGCAGTTTATACTATCTTCCAAAGTGTTTTCTCCTGCTTCCCTAATACAGTGTAATTATTGTTCAATGTATAAATTCTCCCTCGTTGGGATCATCGGTTGTTTACCATGTAACGGTTTGGGGGATTTAAAAAACAAAGCATTTATATAAACATGGTACCCCATCAGTGTTGACATATATATATATATATATATATATATATATATATATATATATATATATGTGTGTGTGTGTGTGTGTGTGAAATCTTTTCGTTGTACATTTGTCTCTTATTTGACACGTTGACAGCGATGTCACTTCCATTATTAAAGTACAATTCAAATGAACGCAGTTCAATGCTCTCTTTCTTCTCCTTTTATTTCTCTGATTTGTTGTTTCTCCTTTTCCTTCCCGTCCTTTGAAAGGATTTTTCGTTCTTTCCTCGTATTCTGGTATTAAAGAACATTGTACCCCCCCCTTTTGCTCTTTAAAGAACATTTTTGTGACGAGCGAAAGATCCCTTCGCTGGTGGTACGTCTATTTCAGGTAAGACATTCTCTTTTATTCCACGTCAATGTGGAATCTAGGTTGCTTTGCAATCTCGTCTGGTAAGATGACACACTTTTAGTGCTTTGCTCAATCGGGTGCCACTCATTCCAAAATGTCAACACGCATGTGATAACAGATACATACACATGCAAACATATATATGTATAAATGTATATAGTCGAGAGAGTCACTTATTTCCCAACATCTGTCAATGCAATTTATGTAATTCTCTTCAGTGTTTTCCCCCCTGTTTTAAATATACTCTGCTATTATGGTATAAAGTGGATTTTTTCTCTTGTTGGTATTTTCAGTTGTTTCGAGGATTTTAAAAACAGAACAGTTTTCTTACCGTGGCACCGAAGCAGAATAGATCAAACACCAAGTCCCTTTCAGATATGATTTTAATACATAGCTTATATCATACATGTAGTTTATTTTATATAAGATATTATCATAATGTATTGTACATAGATGTCATTTTATACTATGCATTATTTAATTTTTTGAAACAGGGCTAACTTACGTAGGTTACCCTAAAACGTTTTGACAATAAGGGATCAGTAAGTATAACAACAGACGTGACTTGCTGTTCGTATCACCTCTATTGAATGTTCACCCATGTGAATATTTGATCTGTTGTGTCGATTTTAATCTCAGACTGCATGCAAACCAACTTACGATATCATCTTCAAGAATACCAATTGCACAGAGAAACTTCCTCGTGTCAATTCTCTACCAACATATTGAACCGGAAAATTTGATGATTTTTTCAACTAACCTTCAAGTTAAATTTTTCATGTATTCAATTTTGCTCCCATCAATTCGTTCTTTCCTTCAAATTATCAAATGAATCATCCTTATGAACAGTGTTGGAACTAAACCAAACCACTCTGTAGCGGGCAGTAACACCTAAATGGGCTATTTCATCAATATACTTGAACAATTTGTTATATGGCATTCCACATTCGACCCCTGATCCCCTCCCAATTACCTATCAGTAAGATAAATCGACCAGAGGTAGATACTTTTTCCCTTTCTCTGGTTCCAGTCGATACAAGGATCTTTCACCCTGACAAAAACTGGAGCCATCTCCTTTGATTACCTAATTCCTCTAACAGTAATTCATTTATTTTAATATACATTATGCATTTATTCTATTTATATACTGTCGCTAACAATTTTTTTTCAATTTTCGTTATCATTTCATTATGGTCAAGCTGATATGTTTCAAAGAGATCAAGATGTCAAGTCATGGTTTAATTGAATTGTCAAAGATCTCACTGATTTCGCCACCTTGAATGACCAGTCTTACTACTAAAGGAAAAAGATCAGTTTTGAAATCAATAAATCTTAGAGTAGCTCTAGCTATTCTAAAAAAATTTGATAATATAGTTCTGTAAAATATATGATATTGAACACTACTTGTTCTAAATGACATACTTACGATACGGAACGGGAAAGAATCTCGTTAATCAAACAATTCATGGATAAACATTCCATCCTTGATTGTAATATCCAAATCTATGAGCGTTGATTGCATTCCGTTTTATTCACTCTTCAATTCAAGATCCTTACGGTATATATTACTATACAATTTCCATCCGTCACAAAGAGAACTTGAGGTGTCAATGTAACAGATACTACCTAAGCATGAACGTGCTCGCCTGATACTAATTCTAATTAAAGATGACATGAATATGTATTCGTGTCTATGTAAATACAAATTAGCCCACTTGGGCTCTGGATCGATTCCCATAGGGACAACTATGACCTGATGAAATATTTTACTACGTATTTTAAAGTAACATTCCCCAATAAGATGACTTATAATCACCTTAAAGGTAGAGCACGTATAGTAAGTCACACCTTTTTTTTTTGTTTTGTTTTACACCAGAAAGCTTTAGAGTTGGTAAAACTCATACATTTACTATTTCTTCGTACAAATCTATTATTTCATTTAATTCTTTAATAAGATATATATATATATATATATATATATATATATATATATATATATATATATATATATATATATATCAGTCTTATATCGTCCATCATTCGACATAGACCTTCCCCAAGATTCGGTACACTTTCGGTACACTTCTCTATCATGGGCGTTGCGGAGCCTATATTTTCTGGACCTGTCCAGTTCGTCTCGCCATCTTATATTCTACCTACCTCGGTTCCTCATTTGATCTCGCCATCTTATATTCTACCTACCTCGGTTCCTCATTTGATCTCTGGGAATCCATGATGTGAGTCATGTTGTCCATTGGTTAACTACCATTTTTGCAAAATGACTAGCCCATTGCTATTTGGGGTTACCTAATTGTTACTGTGATGTCTCGTACTTCAGACATTCCCTAATCTACTGTGCTGTTTTGTGATCTCTCTATGTACTGTCTTGCATGATTCTCTTGTGTGCATGTGGCTTGGTTCTCAATTTGTGGATCAGTCTCCTGGTTAATACAAGGTGTCTAAAAAGCGACTATATAATTAGTTGTTATTTCAATTTTCCCTTTCCGATTCCTGTTCAATCTCAATGAAATAGATATCAATCCATCATCCAATGCATGAAAGATATTTTGACGTTCAAGATCTAAATCTATCCTCTATTATCACGATGATGAGGCTCCGGTTAGAACTGAGACGCAAAAACGCAGCCTGATAAGAATCAAGGTTAGCGGTTCCTTTCCGAGGCGCTACATCAAGGGCATCGTTTATCCAACAAGATCAAGATATCTTCATGAACTCGAGGCCAGAATCAGAGAATGCTATGCAAATATCTAACTTGAAATGATTGCTGATGTCGGGAATGCCCGCGTCTATTGCTGACGCGGCTGGCGCGCTATGAAGAAGTTGGCTCGGGTATAGAAAGGGGCTCGTGGGATGATTCTTATTTGAACTTGGCAAAATTTAAATAATAGTTCATGTGTACTGATTTTCAAAAGATCTCGTTTGTTTGATCTTTAAAAAAAAATGATAAGTTGATATTGACGTTTTAGACGTCTTTTACATATTTGTGTGCGAGTATGTATGTGTGTAGCTTCAAGATGAATCCAGCTATTATCATTTCTTCTATTTCATGGTTTGGCTAACATTTGATTGGTGTTATTTCACTTCCCCTACCTGCTCGGCTTACAAAGATCGCCTCTTCGCTCAGCTAAGATCAAAGGGTATTATAGGACTCAACTCTTCGACTGATCAATAGGATTCAATGATTCTGGCCAAGAGATCAAATCTGATTGGCCAGTGTTGAGACGCATTTAGAATCGATCGTTTCCGGACGAAGAGAAAAGATTGCTCGGTGGATACTCTCCCCTCCAAAGTCTTCAATATTCCAGCGTTCCAATCAATTGGTTTTCGCTCTTGGAAGATTAGACATTACGTGGGCTTTCCTACTTTAGATTCCTGCCAGATAGATGCCTTGTAAAACCTCGTTGTAACGACACTCATTCTAGCGGCATCATTTTAATGACCCATGCGTTCTAACGGCACGTTTCTTTATTGCAACAGCGACATGGATCTTTTGGTCCATTATTTGAACAAGAACCGTAAGTTCAACCATGCATCCACCACCCGTGGTTGTAGTTGCAAGAGAAGGAGGAGAAAGAGCAAGTACACTTTCTTTGATTCAATTGATTCTCATATTTTTGAATTATTGCAATATGGAACTGTTTCAAGTGTACTATTTTCATTAAAAATCGAGAATGGCTTTCTGAGATACAAAGATGCCAAACTCGAACATTTCAATATTGCATCAGAGTATTAATGACGTCACACATTTGATGATATCCCTCTTCTTCCTTCCTATTTTTGTTGTTTAACGTAAGCAGGACCCTCCGACGAATGGGCCGACCGACCCACCGACTATAAAGCGTCTAATAAAGACACATGGACACATGTAAATACTAAAATTAAGAAACCCTTGAAATGATGCTGCTTAGTTTAATCGTTCCTTTAAACTTTACTAATACTTCACTCTTTTGCTTTCACGTTACGCCTTTTCCCGTCTAAGGTATTTTCAGCGTTTCAATCAACCAATGTTGCTTTCTGAAGATCAGGCATTACGTAAGGTTTTTTCTTTCGATTCCTATGATTGATATATATATATATATCCTTTTATGACCCCCTCCCCTTTCTCCCCCTTTCTTTGACTGAATCAAATTGAATTTAAGGGGAGTATTTTCACAAAATCGTTTCTTCTATGCATATCAAAGAGTAAATGTTTAAATGTTCAGTCCTCAAGCTCCATTGGTACAGCCAGTATGCGCAATACATACATAGCTAGCTAGCCAGTCATCTAGCTTACCAGGTAGACCAACTTGAAAATTGAAGAAGCTTTGATTGGTGGCTTCCAATTTTCAAGTTCTGATAAGTTTGGAAATATACCCGAAAGCTTATAAAGAAGGAAGAGAATGTCGACACCGTTCATATATAAGCTTATATATACTAAGTAATAAGGCATGATTCTAATTGTATAAAATTCATTGTATCTACGAATACTTGTAAATGATAATCACTGCAAGAGGAAGTCGATGAATCTGCATGTGTTCAACTAATTGGAGAATGTGAAGCAGTTTGATAGGGAAAGTTTCTGAAGCGGAATACACTGAACGTAGACTAGTTTGAGGTGGAAATCGCTGAAACAGTAGGCGATTAATGTAGAATCGATGATAGTGTAAGGCGCTGAAATGGTATGCACTGTATGTAGACTCACTGAAAGTGGAAATCGCAGAAACAGTCGACAATGAATGTAGAATCGATGAGAGTGGAGGGCGCTGAAATGGTATGCGCTGTATGTAGACTCACTGAAAGTGGAAATCGCTGAAACGGTAGGCGATTAATGTAGAATTGATGAAAATGGAAGGCGCTGAAATGGTATGTGTTGTATGTAAATGCTGAAGGTGGATATCGCTGAATCAGTGGGAGATTAATGATGAGTCTATGAAAAAGGTAGGCGCTGAAATGGCATGTGCTGTGTAAACTCACTGGAGGTGGAAATCGCTGAAACGGTAGGAGATTAATGTAGAAATGATGAAAATGGAGGGCGCTGAAATGGTTTGTTCTGTACGTGCACCAACTGAAAATGGTAATTGCTGGAACAGTAGATGATGAATGTAGAATCGATGAGAATATAAGGCGCTGGAAAGGCCTGTGCAGTATGTAAACTTGCTGAAAGTGGAAATCGCTCAAACAGTAAGCGATGGATGTAGAATCAATTAGAGTGGGAGTCTCTAAAATGGTAGATACAGTATATATACTCACTGAGGGTAGAAATAGCCGGAACGGTAAGCGATGAATGTAGAATCGATGATAGTCGAAGGCGCTGAAATGGTAAGTGCTGTATGTAGATTAACTGGATGTGGAAATCGCTGAAACGGTAGGCGATTAATGTTGGATGGATGAGAGGGGAAATCGCTGAAACGGTAGGTGATGAAATAACATTTGCTGAAAGTGGAGGTCGCCGAAACAGCAGACACAGAATGTCAGCTCACTGAAGGTGGAAATCGCTCAAACGGTAGGCGTTGAATGTAGACGCACTGAGAGTGAAAATCGCTGAAACCGAAGGCACAGAATGTAGAATCTATGAGAATGGATGCCGCTAAAATGGCAGATGTTGAATAAACACTTGCTGGAAGTTGATGTCGCTAAAATGGTATGCACTGGATGTAGACTCGCTGAAACAGTAGGCGCTGAATGTAAAATCAATGAGAGTGGAAGGTGCTAAAACGGTAGATGCTGTATGTACACTTGTTTAAAGTGAAAGTCAATGAAGCAGTGAGCACTGAATGCTGAAGGTGTTTGTGGCTAAATGCACTTTCGCTGAACTACCAAAATAAAAATATTTACGTCACAAAGAAGACACTCTATAACTGTAACTTTGAAGAAGGATCGTTTACATTCAAAGAGTTTTACAGACGATTGAACTCATTTTTTTGTTTCTCTTAAAAACATTTCTTTTCAGCCGATCCATTCTGCAGCCTTCTCCAAGTCTACTATCCGGGTGTGATGGTGTTAAACAGAAGTTTTCAAATCATAGCAACGCTATAACTTTGGATTTAGGTATTATACCTTGTCCATGTTATGTTTACCACTGTCGCATTAGGATTGTGAACCTGGGGAAGGCAGTAGAATGGATCGACCAAAACATCTTGCTAACAACACGAACGATAAAAATGGGTTCAATCGTCTGAGGAAAAAACCCTCTGGAGAAAAGCATCAACGCGTCGAAATATTGCAACCTGAACAAAACAAATGGTCAACGCCCTTCCTCTTAAGCATCGTTACAGATATAAAAAAAATGGCAAGTCAGAGAGACATAAAGCAATATGTCTGACTTGATTACCTTAATTAACATTCATTAAGTCAGTTAATTGGCTTAGACGAGAACGCCTGGGTTGCTCGAGGCCAACGAAAGTTGAAAATTTTCTCCTGGCCAGGGGCGACCCGAAGAAAGTGCCAAAACGGTATGCAAGAAAAAAAAAGCAAATTATATTCAGAGCAAATTACGTTAAAACAGGGGCATCTTACCTGAAAACTTGATTATCGTTATTATATTATTACATATACTCATACATACTGGTACATACATATTTAGATATCTGAATTATCGGATATATATATATATATATATATATATATATATATATATATATATATATATATATATATATATATATATATATATATATGATTACTCATATATATGAACATATATATATACACATACATATACACATATACATATAAATGGAGTAAAAGTGTATATATATATATATATATATATATATATATATGCGTATATACATATATATACAATTACGTATTATATTAAAATACATATATGTATATACCAATATACACATACATGTATATATTTACATATATATTACACGCATACACACACACGCACACACACACACACATATATATATATACAAACAAACATATATATGTATATGTATTGCCTTAGTTTTTAATTTGCTTTGGAAATAGAATTACGTCGCACACTTTTGATCCTGTGCCAGACGAAGGTAAGCTGACTAAAGAAAACTATAGACACAACGTTTTTGATATCCACATGGGTGAACATTCGATAGAAATGACACAAAGAGCGAGTCACGTCTGTTGTTATACTTACCGATCCCTCATCGTTGAAAACGTTTTAGGATAACTTACGTTAGTAAACCTTGTTTTAAAAAATAATTATGTAGTATAAAATAATACTTATGTATGATACACATAAAACCTTATATAAAATGACAAACAACATGTATGGCTAAAACTATAGATTAAATGGAGGTGGTGTCTGATCAATAATGCTGGGGCGCCTTGTTGATATAACTATTCTGTTTTTAAAATCCCCAAAATGGTTACACGGTAAACAACTGATGATCCCAACTAAAGACAATTTATAAATTGTACGATTATAACAAATGTATGTGAAATTGGGAAAAAAAACAATGAAGAAAATTACATGAATTGCATTGACAGATTTCGGGAAATAGGTGACTAAAGTGATACAATCTTTTGAAAAAGCTTTTTGATATTTTATGTTTAAAGCTGATAAGCTTTCTAGACTATATATATATATATATATATATATATATATATATATATATATATATATATATATATATATATATATATATATAGTTATCTATTTGCCTACTTGCGAAAGTAGACATACACCCAAGTTTACCTCGAGGTGCACATGATGTAAACACAGAGTGACGAGTAAATACCTACATATGAATATATACATTTTTTGCGCGTATCTGTAAACCTCTCCATTAATCACATTGACTAAACTATATACAGAGTAGATATCAAATCAAAAATTCATCAAATAACTGCTGGGCCATGGATTTACTGATTCGACCTAGTCAATGCATATATATATATATATATTGAATGTTTAGTGTTTAAAGCCATAAAGCTTTCTAGTCTACACAGACAAAACTTGAATGAGCATATTGAAAAGTTTCTTGACCCGTCAGGAATGAATTCATTACTGTTTGGGATTTTCAAGTTAGGTCATTTATAAACAGTCTAATTGTACGGAGTCGAGCGTTAGTCAAGTGTTGAGTAGTTTTAACAGAATTTCAATCATTGAAAATTTTCATTTCGATTAGATTAAAAAAAACCCTTGACAACTGACGTGATATAAATGGTTCAAAGTTCAATTCAGCTCTTTTTTTTAATTGGAGTCATGTCCAATTTGCGCGGAGAGGGATCAAATTGGCATTATTTTCAACGTGTCAGAGTTGTTGAACTTTGAAATCAGTGGCTCAAAGTCAGGACCGTAACTACCGGTGAAGCAAGTAGGGTGATGCTCCAGAGCCCCGGCGAGGAGGATGGGGAGGGTAATGCGGTATCTAACAACAACATTTTGAAGTCGCTAAATTCATCTAAAAATAAAAAACGAAAAATATCTCCTAATAGAAAAACAGATTCTTCGATCAGCCCCCAAATCCAATCATTTCTTCCTTACTCTGTGCCTCACTTAACTTGAGTTTGATGTCGGGCGGATTTCGATGCATTTAATTCCATGTGACATCATGGGATTACGAAAATGATAAGATTAGGAAAATGATGGCTCGTAAATCCCGCACATCACGTGAAAAAAATTGTATACTGATATAAGTACCTGAATTCAATAGGTCTCCTAATTTCATTTTAAAATGTCTACTTTTTTGCTGTTGCTTTTTTTTAATGATCTTTCTATCTTTTTAAATTTCGCCTCGCGAGTTACCTCAGCTCAACTTTATCTGGGACCCCAATCAAGGAGTCTACCCCCAGGGACCCAACGGCTCAAGTTACAGCACTTCTCAACGCGCAATAGGTCAGCCAGTTGTAAAATGCTTTTTGGGTGATCCAGGAGGTTATGGGACCAAGAATAATAGAGATGGTATACCGCAGGAGGATTTGCAAAGAAAACGTAGTTATCAGACCACTGCAGCAAAACCCAAATCAGCCCACGGGTCATCTCGAGAAAAAAACGGGGATTCAAGTTCACAATGAGGTCATTAGACGAGCAATTAAGGATGTGTGTGTGTGTGCGTGCATATGCATATGTGTGTGTGTGTATGTGAGTGCGTATGTGTGTGCTGTGTACGTGTGTCTTTAAACAAAAATGGATATAATCATTTTTAGCGTGAAAATAAGTATAATGTATGTCTGAACTTTATCCCAGACCTTGATTCAAACGAAATTTTGTTTTTCTTCTGAGAATGCATTAGTTCAGATTGCAGTTTTGAGATAGACATGCCAGACCCAAAGATTTTGATCGTAAAATAAAAATAGCGATGTATAAATGTACTCAGCTTAGTCAAAGCTGTCACAACGTACAATTGTAGTGTACCCAAGAAAAACAAAACTCAGTAGTAATGGCTTGTAGGATTAATCTTCTAAATGTAGCTCAACAACAGCCACTTAACTTTAGACACCGACTGAGACATGAGACGTTCGATAAAATTCTCAAAACTAAACAAATACATAAAGTTCCAGCATTATTATTTATTGTTAACATTTCTATGAATTTAGTCTGACACAAGGCCACACCTTGAGACTAGATTCTCATCATTTCCTTCCGATAACATGTTCACTTTTAGTTATTAGTAATTTACTATGGTTAGCTCAGTATATATATATATATATATATATATATATATATATATATATATATATATATATATACTCACAAGGTAAAGCTTCTGATGGTGGACTCAGGATCCACATAAAAGCGTTAACCCCTAAAAGCACAAACTGACACAGCACACACCACTGCAGATGGGAATACACCCTGAAACATGTCTGGACCATTAAAAACAAAAAAAACATATACGGATAAATAAACTTTACTTCAAAACACTCTACTCCCGAGTCTGTCTCACTCTTTACAGTTCATATATATATATATATATATATATATATATATATATATATATATATATATATATATATATATATATAATTGTGTCATCCACAGGCAACTGTTTCGATGTATTACATCTCGTCAGTGTGGCTATAGACTTAATACAATCCAGTACCGCGAGGCAGAATTGAAACCCTCACATCGGACCCGGGGGCTGATATCTATCTATCTATCTATCTATCTATATATATATATATATATATATATATATATATATATATATATATATATATATATATATATATATATATCTCAAAGTGCAAATCAGTAATTCAATATTCGATGCGTGGTGGAATTATTTCAGGAGAACAATAAACAAAATATGCAACAAACGACTGCATAAGTATCTAAGTATTGAGCAGATCTAAGTTGTTTTTTTTTTTAAAGAGAAGTACTCAATACTATAAGTAGAGCAGTTATAGAATGAGTAAAGATTTCTTCCAGTTTTATTGTGCTGTCTTGTGGTTTCTCCATGTGAGGTTCAGGATAATGGACATCACGACTCATGACAGGGATCCCTAGACATCACATGTGCAACTGAGTACAGCAGCAAAGTACTGGATGAAGAGATTATTAACCAGAAAAATTCAGAAAGTACTGGCTACGCGATG
>OY735237.1:11733757-11763757 GCA_963457665.1 Thysanoteuthis rhombus | reverse complement strand
TTGTGAATGTTGCACTCATATGTTACATAAGCCCATTCAATGCATGAGCAGTAAGGTCCACTCTGATTGGTTGCCGATTTATATCGAGCCTGGGTAACCAGTTCTTGGAATATTCAAATTGTTTGGTTCTTTCCAAGACAGACCGTTTATATGAATATAAAAATCTTGAATCTTAGATTCTCAGCTTCAATATAAGAAAAAGTATCCTTTTGTAAGAAATTAGACAAGATTACTCCCCGGGATATGTTAACTTTTCCTTTTCTCTGATGGCTAAGAACCTACTTCATATAAACCATATCCTTACACCTATTTGAAGGATTCTCCAAGTACTCGATACTCGCCAAACAATATATTTACATTGTCTCGCGAGTGTACTAATTGCTGTAGGTCAGACCGTTACTCATAAGTCCAATATCAACTTCCGTTCTCGAGCAAGGTCCTAATTTTTAATTTTTTTTCCCCAGTTTTTTGCTATTTTCACGATTTACGTCATATTGTCCATCTGAATTGCTACTATTTGACAAAACTTTTTTTTTCCATTTTCACAACAATAAAAATATCTGATAGAGAATCAACTTGACTGTTAGTAGTTCCCGACCGGACAGAGGGTGCCCAAAGTGAAAATTTTGGTACTCCACGAGGGGGATAAGTCTATTGGTTGAAATAAATCAAATGGAAGTTTCGAAAACCAAGTATGATTTAGGACGTGCTCTCTCACCAATGGTCCCACTAATCGAAGAACAAGTAGAACAAAAGAAAAAACAAGAAAGATCATATTGATGTGCATATCAGTTACAAAAGTCGAATTCTCATTTCTGTCTATAATAGATTGGAATTTCAAATGATGCATCCTTCATTTTTTTTCGCTTGCTTTCTTTGATCAATAAAAACACAGTAGCAGCTGTATGATAATAAAATCAAACTAATTCTTGTTATAAAGTTGTCAAATCAAGTATTTATCTAAAAGTATTTTATGCATCTTACTTGAATGGAAAGACGGAGACTAGAAATCTACCTAACAAAAGTGGGTATTGACCTTGGAAAGGTTAGGAACCACTGCTTTGGCCAGATATAAAGTCAGAAGTAAACAGTCCCAAGAGTAAAGAGATTCAAACACCGGATTTGATGTATATGAGAGGGGAAGCGCATGCTCCATCAGAGCAAGATATACGATATACAATATACAATCTTCCAGAACACAACAAACATCTGAGGAAGGACGGAAGGCACATCACTGAAACGTCGTGGAAAAAAGCCCTGAAAAGATGAGGATATTTGTCTGAACCAATGACATACAAAATTTAAAACACCCCATTTAATAAAATTTAGACAAGAACTCATTGGGGGTGATGGAAAGGAATGCTGTTTTGATATAACCTATTTTGAGCGCTATCAATTGAAAATTCAACACCGCCAATTATTAAATGAACATGATTCCAATTTAGTTGAGTGTTACCCTTCAAATCCTGATAGAATGTTATGAGTAAATATTACTATACAAGATGGGAGACAAAACAATGGAAAAGAGTCATATTCGTTGTGGTATTCTCTATGAATTTCATCTGGGTAACAATGCAACAACGAGAACCAAAAGGATTTGTAGTGTTCATTAAAATGCTCCAGATGTCTGCAAATGCTAACCTTAGTTCACCAAATTCCAATCGGGCAATTTCGACCTCTCAAATGTTTATAGTTCGTTTAGGTCAGTGAAGCCAGAAAAACGCTTTGCGACACTAATTAGTGGAAGAGATCCTTGTGAAACCATTGAATAATCAACATAAAAACTGAATTCAACGATATCGATGAGGTCAAACAGGGGCTATTAGACTTTTTCGCATCAAAACCAGATTATCATTACATTTTACAAAACGGGGATCAAAAAGTTCGTTCAAGAGTTGACATCTATGCCGGATAACTGAAGTAACAATGCAATAGATAAGACACTAATATTTTCTTCCAAATGATTGTGTTTTATTAAAATGAATACCGAACTACTTCCGATACACAGCTGGATCTCTCAAAGATCCAGCTCTTCTAAAAGCCTTTCATATCGACACCAGAAAAATTGACAGGAATTTTGAGAGTTCAATTATTTTGCGCAGTTAGTTTATTTCTTCACACTTGCGTGTCAGAGAGGCATTTGATAGAATGAATAATGACTGGACGAATTTTTACTTTCAGTAACTTATCTTCAGATTGGGAGGACAGTATTCTTATCTTATTAGGAGAAAAATCTATGGGAAGAAACTTGCTATAATTAGAAGAGTTTCGTCTTTGGCATTTAATAAAAAAATGTTTCTGGGTAAAATTGGCGCCGAAATATACAATGCTTATATATATATATATATATATATATATATATAGAGAGAGAGAGAGAGAGAGAGAGTGACAAAGAAAGATAAAGAGATCGATTGATAGATAGATAAATAGATAGACCTATGTATGTGTGTGTGCCAGTGTCTGTTTATGTGTCTGCTTCCCGAAAACATAGATAGATAGATAGATAGATCGATAGATAGATAGATAGGAATAGGAAATGATTGGTATAGATTGATAGACAAAGATAGATATGTAAATATGTGATAAATACACATAACTGTACAGATATATAGATAGATAGAGAGACAGATAGATAGGTCTGGTTAGTCACTAAATAGAAATCGTAACGAGATCAACGTATTTTAATACCATGCTGTGTTGAGGCAGATCACTAAAAAGATCTAAATTCAAAAATAAAAAAAACATGAACGCATTTTTGTAGATATTGTTGCAGCCTATACGTGTGATACATACATACATAACCAGCCAGCCAGCCAGCCGGAACAACTTGAAAACTAAAGAAACCAAGACAGGCCGTTTTGATTGAGGGTACCTATGATAGATATGTACATAGATAATGACAGTCCGAGTTCGACATATATGTAGATAGATAAAAATATAGATAAATCGATTAAAAAACAACTGCTTGATCATTCCCACTCACTCACAGATCAGTGTCGAATATTTGTTTCCCAACATGCAATTCCCCTTCTACATGATTTACTCCAGCATTTCGAGCTGATAATTACTGTGTCAGCCTAAACTGTAATCGCATCCATTTTGATGGCGTCTCTATTGCAATCCTCCTTTTTTTTCCTTTTTAAATTTACGTCCTTTTTTCATTTCGTTGTCTACTTTCGTTCATCACTATCATTTATTATCTTTCTTATAGAACATCAAGATGGCCCAGCAGCCATTGTTACTTTTACTGTACAGACGACTGTGCAGGTGCAGTTGGATAATAAAAAATGGCGGCTGTTGACTCCTGTAGATAGAAAAAATCACTTGGAAATGTGTACATTTATTTGTTTCTTTGGTGATGGTAAAAACGCTGTGTGCAAATAAATCTCCAAATGCTTATATTTTGCAAGCATCTGACACAGGCAAATGATGAAAATAAATAAAGATTTTTTAAAGCTCTGTGTAACTTTTATCTTATCTAAAATGGAAGCGAACAAAGTCCGATAACTCTTCTTCCGTCTTCCATTTTTATTTTCTTGTTTTAGAAATCTTTATACAAACTTCTGTGTGAATAGAGCAAGAACCCTGTTCAAAAAATTTTAAGGTATTTTTCTTTAGTCCCAAACCATAAGTTGACTTATAAAATTTTCATTAACAGAAACCTAAATAACAACAAAATATATCAAGTTGCATTTTCTTTTTTCGTCGACAAGAAACTCAATTCTCAGTGTTATAGGCTGAGGATCATTAGGGCTTGCCATGCACCAACCTGGGTTTATCTTTTCATGGGGACCAGATGGTTCGGCTGGGTTAACGGAGTGAGAATCGAGATTGTTCCAATGAAAAAACACAATTTGGCTGCGTTGTAATTTAACTGTTTCCATGGCAACCATTTGCTTCTGACAATACTGACAAGAAGGCGTTAATCTAACCATGTCTCAGTTTTGGCAAAAAACGAAATGATACTAAAATTAAGATGAGACATTGCTTTCAGTTCTTAAGTATTTCTATGTTAATTTATTTATTTGCATACTCATGAATATTAGTAAAAATGTTGCAAAATGACTTCATATTTCCAAAGAATTGTTTTGATCCAAGACAATTTTTCATGAGTATCAGATTAAATGGCAAGCTCAAACAAGTGAGAATAAAAAAAGGTTCCCATGGGAAAGGGCGCATTTTCCATAGAAACTTTTGAATTACACATAGCCAGAGTTTTTTCGAGGGAACATTTTTGATTCTTGTTCAGTTGATCCTGCTGAACAATCTGGTACCCATGTAAAAAAAATGTACCCAGGGCGATGCATCGTAGGCCCTACTGGCCCCAGATCAAATTTCAACAGCAATTTTATCTTGGAGAATCAAAACGTTCCTCTCTTTCTTCCGAACGGATTGTTGTCGTATCTTTTTAGGTGGGTTCCAGTTCTGTCAAGTTGTCAGATTTTTGCTGCTTTGCCCGAAGAAGAGACTCATGCTCTCAAAAGTTTGAAAAGAGAAAACATAACAATATAGTGCGGTACATTTTGGAATTTATTTTGTTGGGTCCCAATCAGACCAATTATTCCGAACCTGTAGGAATTGATATGTTAGGTTAATTTCGTTATCCACCCTTAGGGTTAAGGGTTAGGATTAAGGTTAGATATTTTGTTTTCGTCGTGATGACTAACGAAAAAGTTAGTTTCCTTAGATCTTAAATTGTAGACAATTTTTGAAAAAACTTTTCTTCTCTTCGTTTACGACGACTAAATCTGGTCTTCTGGGCTAAATTGGATAATCCGGTTTGGTTTCCAAGTTTTCGTATTAATTCCTCACTCATTTTCTTACTTACTTTATGATTGACGGTACAATCACTGCTATTATTATTATTATTATTATTATTATTACTATTATCATTATTATTATTATTATTATTATTCAATGTTGGCTTTTTGTTTGAATTTTCCAGTTCGAACCACGAGTGGAGGTAACATGCCAGTACCCCCCCTTCATGACATTTATCAAGGCAATAAGAATTACAAGGCGTTGTCCGTCGTCTTCCCAAACAACATTCGACTGGCAATACAGGATTACACGGTCCAAGCAGATAGGAGTGATTCTCGACCTGATTTATTGGAATAAGTGGCACCAGTCTACCTTTGGGGCCTCACTCCCGATTTGGAACAAGGGTTATCCATCTCCTAGCTTGTTTGCTTGCTGAGACTAGAAAGACGAATCTACAAAGCAATCTACCTATGGCTTCCGTGAGACCCAGGCTGGAAAGCCAGGTTTATCTTTCTATTTTACCCATTACAGGAAAGGTGAAAGTAGATTCATGCCTTCCAAAAGTGCATTAGTTCGAAAAAGACCAACTGTCAAAGCCGAAATCTATGCCGTTAATCGCTTGGTCATCCACACCAACTTTGAATGTTAGAAGGTTTGTATTATCATCATCATCATTACTATCTATTGTAATGATACTTCAGGTGTATTTGTATTTATTTTTTGTCTATAACACAGTAAAAATAGAATTTTTTGTCATGTTAAACCTAACGAATAAAATAATGTTATTATTCGATTGTAAATTAAATGTTACAGTTTTGAAAATGTTTGGAAGCAAAACGTCTGAGAAAATAATATATCTATGCAATCAGTGCATAATACCGCGTACGGGTCCGAAACATGGAAGTTTACAATAACACTCGAAAACAAACTGAGAGTAGCACAGAGGGTAATGGTAAGAGCAATGATAGGAATAACAGAAAAAGATCAACGTTGAAGACTTGGCTGAAAGATATCGCACGAGTAATAAAACGACAAAAGTGGGGATAAGCGGAGCACATAGCGAGAAGATAGTTCAAAAGGTTAACTGATTGCTGATCGTTGGACAGTCAATGCAGTAGGAAAAGTCATACACAAAAGGCAGAGATTGGCACAGTAACGCTCGTCATTGAGGGAGATGAGAAAAGCCTCCTTCTAGCAGTAGATTTAAGGTTTTGATCCAACCTCGTGGTACTGGATGGATAATGGATAGTCTATTGCCACACTGAAGAGTCGTAATACAACGGAACAGCTGTCTGTGGATGACTCGATTATTAATCATATATATATATATATATATATATATATATATATATGCTGGACTTTTCAAAACTTTTCTGATATATTAATTCAATTTTAATCTCTTACGTTTAGTCCAATATTCAGGAAGTATTAAACATGAAAACGAAGACGTTGCACAACATAAAATTTTTGATATTTTATAAGTACAATGCAATTGCATAATTATTTGAATAATGCAGTCATTTTCTGACGGCAAGGGTAAACCAGTTTTCAATACCAACCTCATTTTCCTGAAGTACATTTGATCTCTGAACATTACCCTCGTGATTCATTGATCGTAGCCATTTTTGAGATCATCCAACACTGCCAGCCGCACAGATGACCGACGGAGATAGAACGGTGGTGAATAAAGTCTGGGAACGCTAAACTCGGGATGCTTCCCAAAAATGGACTCTATATACAAACACAAAAATATCAATAGTCGGAACTTCAGAAAGATTCTTATCTTCCTTTTGCTAAGTCCGTTCCACACGTCCCTATCCTCCCTCAATCTTTCTGTCCAGACTTGGGTCTTCTACTAATTACCTCTGCCAACAAAGTTGGGAGTGGTTTATGTATACTGTCCGTCTGTCTGTCTGTCTATTTGTCCAGGCCATATCTCTGTAAGTTCTCGGTGAATTTTGATGGAACTGGGTGGAAGGATGAGCCGTGTCTTGAGAAAGAAAAGGTTGAATTCAGGGACAGATCTAAGGATATATTTTGGATTGAGATGTATATCTTATAAGGAAAGAGGCTAAAAACGGAAGCCAAATGAAAAGGCTAGATTCGAAGTAACTCAATATTTGTATATTCAGAGTCCTCTCCCTTGTTTTGTTTTTTTGTTTTTCTTCGATTCTGCTCAGTTACTGTACGTTGTTTGCAGGGGTACACACTGTCTGAGGTCATTCTAGTTACTAAGAGTTTCCCTCGATAGGACTCTCTCCCTCTCCGTTCTATCTGAAACATTCCTCTCTGTTTTTTTGTCTGTTTGTTTATTTTCTTAACATATCATCTTCCTCTTAATAGAAACCGCCAACCAAAACTGTCAAAAGATGTTTCTCTAGTTTCAAGTTGGTCTGGCTGGCTGGTTATGTATATATGTAGTATCTATACCATGTATAATTCGGTAGCATATTTCCTTTAATACATCTTTCATTAAAATGACAGAGAGCATATATACATACTTCAGAAAAAATGACAAGCAAAAAGCACACATAAACAGACGTTTTTTGTTTTGCTTTTGGAATTAACCCTCCAAATGGGTTTTTAGTGGGGGTTCATTCTTCAATGTAAGTTTATGCCAAATTGATCCCTTTGTTTGGGTCAAGAAACGTTTACGTTGGTTTTTGAAAAATTCAGCCTTTTTTAGTAATCACTACTACCTAACAAAAGGTGAGAGAAGTGACTTATCCATTGATCCCAACTTTTTTTCAATTTTTTAATTGATCATCCCCAACATTGCATGCTGCCAAAAGACGTTGGTTATATGATCGTTTCTGTTGGCTGACTAACCAGGCCTGTTTGCTTCTAAATTTTTATTGAATTTCTGTTGTGAAGCGGTTATCTCTCTCTCTCTCTCTCTCTCTCTCTCTCTCTCTCTCTCACACACACACACACACACACACATACACACACTCACTGTGTATTTGCTCCCTCATCCTTGATAGACAAGTCAAATCCAATTGTATAAAAAGAGAAATCTGCAGCGGACTTTTGACAAGGTAGAGACACCTATCAATAAAAGCAACTGAAATTTGTAACACATCAAATCCATCGCGTAGCCTTCGTGTTATTAGTAAAGAAGAAAAAATGTAAGTAATTTCCATGTATAGATTATTTGCGTAAACAATACAAACCCAGAGATAATTGTATTAGAAGAAATATTTACACAGAGCAAATCGGTGGAACGTAAAAACAGAACATTTCAGCCCCGAACACACACAGGTGTCAGAATTTCATTAAAAATTTAGTGATGAGCCAGTTTCGCTGAAATTTTTGTTATTAATTCATTTATCAATTACTTTTTTTTATGAAAGGGATATTCTGTTCAGAAAGGCTCGCAATTCTTTTAATTTTATGAAATCTCAATAAAATATATTTTCGAATCAAAAATATTTACATTTCTCAAGAGATAAGTCCCCGGAGATATCGAACCAGTCAAAATTTTATTAAAAGCTACAATATGAATCTTTCTTGCAAATATGCCCTGAATTGGAAAATGAGAACAGCAATAGAAATAAAATATTTGGTAAGTTTTTAGTAACTTATTTTATTAAAATACAGTGTAGACTTAGGGGTTTTACGAAAAAAAATCTTGGCTAGAATCTTATTTTTACGTGTTTCTGTTATTCGTTGAGTTATTAATCTTCATACTACTTGCACACTTCTGAAACTTTGCTATATCGTATTAATGATGTTTTAATTATTAAGAAATGTAAAATTTTGCCTAGATTGACGAAGATTTTTTTTCAAAGAATTTATCCTATGTATAGACGGCATCATATTTCATGTATGGAAGAGCCTAAAGATAGGATTTGAATTACCAACCCTTGGCTCTATGCTTGGACCTCATTGTATGTTCCAGATTTTATCACTTGATCCTTCTATCATCCATACTCACAAGACATTTTTAAAAACGTGCTCACTCTACTTAAGGGAGGAGAGGGAGTTGGCTTTTTTTTAGCTGACTTTGTTCACCGATAAACGACAACATAGTGCACAAATTTATATTTCTGTATATTTTCAGTAAAATTGAGCAATACTTTTGCAAAACTAAGCCAGTTAATCCTTATATAGAATAAATTTCTTTTACTGAAATTTCGATGGGGTCAAGTCTATTTTTGAAATTTTTTCAGAAACAAATTAATCGATTTTTATGATGAAGCACTTATCAATCCTGGTGGAACCGGTGTTTTCACAGACATAAAATCAGCCTTTAACCGTTCTGAAATCCACTTTGGCATACTAATTTATTTTCTTTTTAAGATTAAATTTATGCTCTTCTTGCAGAGAGGGACATAATTAGACCTTCCAAGACATCTAATTATTGCAATGCATTTTAAAAGAGCATTAAAAAGTCTGTGAACATCGCTACCATCTATCTATCTATCTATCTATCTATCTATCTATCTATCTATCTATCTATCGAACTATCTGCCTGTCCATTTGTCCTTATTTGTTCCTACCTATCAATCAATCTTTAATGGATGTTTGACGTCATCTATTATCACATGATCATTATAGTGAACAACCAGATCCCACTCAAGGGTACGAAGAAATAGAATCATCAATCATTGCAGCACAGAATAGAGGTGCCAGGGCCAATTATCATCGACATGTTCATCATCATACGTAATAAGTCCACTGCTGTACAAAAGCCTTTCACATTTTCTTCCATGACGAACATGAGTGCGTTAATCTCTGTCATGTCGTACCGGCAAACTCAACAATCTCGTCCCTCAATCTCTTATCCGGTATATGCTACTGCGTTTACTGTCTCAAAAACGACAATCAGCTCTCCTTGTGCTCTATTCATTGACCGTTCTTCCCGATATATGTTCAGCCCATCTCCATTTTAGTGGCCTAATTACTTGAACGATATACTTAACCCTGGTCCTCTCTTGGATCCATTTCGATCTTTTCTATCGCCAAGAGTTATTCTTAACATTGTTCTTTCCATTACCCTTGCCCCCAGAGATTATTTACAAGTAGTTTCGTAAGCTCCCAGATTTCATACCAATATATCATAAGTTGTATCATTCATTAATTGTGTAGTTAACGTTTTAAGCATATTGGCATTTTGCTCCGCAGTATACCTCTATTCATACCAAATGCTTTCCAGCCAATCGATATGCGCCTTCTTATTACGTTTTCGTAGTCTTCCTCTAGCTTTACCCTCTGACCTTGATAAATTCATTCCTCAACGTCTTTCGGGGCTTCTTCGTCAGTTCGTATGGTCTTTTTCGGGGCTTTATCATCGAACAAAGCAACATCATCAGTCTTTTCCTGTCCGTTGTTGGACAAAGACCTTCCCAAGGATTAGCCATATTTCTCTATCGTGGGCGTCGTGGAGCCTATATTTTCTGAATTTAGAATTTTAGTTCATCACTCCATCTTGTATTTTGCTGGCCTTGGTTTCGCATGTGGTCTCTGGGAATCCATGTTGTGAGTCGTGATGTCCGTCGGTTGTCTGTCATTCGGGTAACATGACTGACCTATTGCCATTTAAGTTTTTCTTATAGATTATATGATGTCTCAGACTCCCGTTTTCTCCCTGATACACTGTGCTGTCTTATGATCTCCCCATGTGAAGTTGAGTATGATTCTCTCATGTGCACGTTGCATGCTTCTCAGTTTGCAGGTTTGTCTCTTGGTTAAGTTTCCATGTTTCAGCTCCATAAGTGACTATCGGGAGGATGCACTAGTTGTATACTCTTCTTTTTAGGATTATTGGGATCGACTTGTTTTTGAAGGTTGAACTTGTTCTGCCGAAGGCTTGCCATTTTAGGGTGATTCTTCACTTGATTTCCTCTTCTTTTGTGGATCTCATGGGGATTCGTTGTCCTAGGTAGATGTAGTGGTCTACTTTCCCAGTTTTGCACCATTGATGTTGACAGTTATGTTCTTATTCTCGATGGGATTGATTCACGTTTTTTGTTTTACTGGAACACACGTGTGGGCCGACTTTTTCGCTTTCTTCGTTTAGTTCATCTCGCATTAGTTGGAGGTTGTGTATGGTACTCTGCAAAACGTACGATGTCATCTAAAATTGAGAATAACTACAAACCTGGGTTTGCACGAGTAAACAAATGGTATTGGCGCAAACTATAGGCCGTTCTTGAAAATGAAAAGGATAATGATAGAGGTCCTACCAACAGACAACAAAGGGGAAACGAAAGAAGGTTAAGGTCCTGCTCATGATATTTAGCACACTTAAAACCGTGGTGAAAACAGTAGAATTGAGATTGAATAAGTTGGAATTGAAGAAAAATCGAGGCTTCCAAAGAGACTTTGGAGCTGCCACTCAATCTCCAGCAGTAACCACTAGATAGCTGCTGTGGACATTCAGGTTGATTTCTATCTCATAATGTGTCTCTCTTTATAAACATATATTAAAACCGATACAGCTCATTTAATATTCATATGGGTCAACCGACACAACGGATTTAATATTCACGTGGGTGAACACTCAATAGGAGTGACACGAAAAACGAGTCACGTCTGCTGTAACACGTTTTCGAGAGTAGGCTAGACCTATGTAAAGACCTATGAAAAAACATATAAATCATAATGAGACTGTAAATTCCATATATACATATATGTGTATTATATATATATATATATATATATATATATATATATATATATATATATATAGCTGTCTGCAACATTATCAATTATATATATGTACAAATATATGTGAAACTTGCGATCGATATGGTAGCTGCTTCAACGTAGCGTTGCTTTTAACATTGATATACTGCATATATATATATAATATTATACATTATATATATATATATATATATATATATATATATATATATATATATATAATCTAAAAAACACTACTTTGTTTTGAAATGATCTTGATAAAGTCTTTTGACAAACAAAGTACAGAACTTGAATTTTAGAATTTAATCGTTTTCATTAAATAGAGATGAAACCTAATTAATTTATTAATCATATGATATAGAGCAATTTACGAATAAATTGGACAGAGGAAACACCAGACTCGTGTTTCAACCATTTATCAAGAGTTATTTCATTCTAAACCAGTCTCAATGAAATCCTTGCTATCAATTCATTTCTGAATTACTTTTTCAATGAAACGGGTATTCTGTAAGGAAGGCTCGTAGTTTTTTTAATTTCATGAAATATCAATGAAATATATTTTTAACTCAAAAATATTTTATAAAAAATTACATGATTTTTATTAAAATATGTCCCGATCCCTGATTGAAAATAAAAATAGATTTTAATATATATATATATATATATATATATATATATATATATATATATATATATATATATGATAATTTATAATTGAGTCATCCACAGACAGCTGTTTCGATGTATTACAACTCTTCACTGTGGCTACAGATTCTCCATTATATATATATATATATATATATATATATATATATATATAGAGAGAGAGAGAGAGAGAGAGAGAGGGGGAGGGAGAGACCTGTCTAAGCCAGTATTGCAAACAATGATTTCATAATAATCATCTTGTGGTAAGAATATTTGCCCTTTCTTTAGTTTTATTTCAAAGAACCCGCAGGGTAACTGACTACATGTTCTGGCGTCAGTTAGCACAAAAAACTTCTACCACAAACAAAAGTATGTGAACTAATATTTTTCTGTAAAAAATTTGTAAGCAATCTACAAAATTTGAAATATTTGCGCATACATTAATTTGCTTTGTGTACAGGTTGCAAAACACACGCTCTCAGCTCAGAAGAAACTCTGGCGACAAATCGCTTCAGGGTTTCGGGAGGGTTCGATCTGTAGTGAAACATATTTGCATAGGATATGAGTTTCCTTGTTTGTTCGACCCTCTTATCAATTCGTCCGGATCTTGTTCTGATATCAGATCCGTTGCTTTAAATGAGAGATCAAAACAGAAAATGTGGTCACAGGCCAAATTTGATATCCATCTTACCTCCATTATGATTATATTGCAATTATATATATATATATATATATATATATATATATATATATATATATATATATATATATATATATATATATACCCACACACACACATAAATATATATATATATATATATATATATATATATATATATATATATATATATCCACATAATCTACCACCAAAGCACTTCCATCCTACTCTGACACCTTACGTCCTCTGCAAGACCTACTACTACTTGCTAACACCACAAACTTCATCACAGACTGAACTGTGTCTCACACAACAGGATGACCCTAGCAGACGGGAAACCATTTTTTGCTCACAAAGCAAAGCTCCTGATGGTGGACTTATGTTCCAGATCAAACTTATAACCTCTAAAAGTACACACACACACACACACACACACACACACACACACACACATACACACAGCACACTCTGCTGAAGATGGGAATACTTCCCAAAACATGTCTAAACCAGCAATGAAAATATTTACAGATGAATGAACCTAACTTCCAAATACTTTCTCTCCTAAGTCTGTCTCATCCTTTATAGTCCAAATTATATATATATATATATATATATATACATATATATATATATATATATATATATATATATATGTGTGTGTGTGTGTGTGTGTGTGTGTATGTGTGTGTGTGTATTTCACCAAAGACAAAGCACAGTCTTAACTCAGCACGATGACCCAAAAGGAATCCTCTTTCTTGATTTCCATTTTTGCTTCCAAAGCAAAACATCTGATGTTTAATTTGTTTTCTACGGAAATCTTCAACCACTAAAAGGTACAAATTTGCTACAGAAGATGGGGACTCCAACCATGGCATGTATAGCATATTAATTAGTTAACTTAGGAAACTCATTAATTAATAAATAAAGTCTCCATATACTTTTAGTCCTGAGTCCGTCTCATTTCCTATTGTTCACACACACACACACACACACACACACATATATATATATATATATATATATATATATATAGCTTAGAGAGCTTTACAGCTTTGAGCACTAAACACATTAAAAAAAAAACCTTTTCAAAATTCTTGTTTCATTTCAGTCACTTATTTCCCAAAACCTGTCAATGTAATTGACGTAATTTTCTTCGGTGTTTGTTTCGTAGACTTCGTTGTTATGGTACAATGTAAAATTTTTCTTTCGTTGGGATCACCTATTGTTTAACGAGTAACCTTTTCGGAGATTTAAAAAACAAAACCGTCATATTAACAAGGAACCCCAGCAGTTTTAAACAAATACCACCCACCTTTCAGCAACGTTTTAGCATATAGTTTTTCATACATTAATTTTACATAGAGTATTTTGTGTATCGTATATTGATATTGTTTTTTACTTCAAATCTTTCAAGTTTTTGAAACAGGGCTTACTTATGTAGATTACCCCTCAAAAAATGTATTAAACGATGGAAGATCAATAAATATAACAGCAGATGTGACCCGGTGTTCGTGCCATTTCTATCGAATGTTCACTCATGTGAATATCAAATCTGTTGAGTCGGTTTCAATCTTAGACTACACGCAAACCAACTTATGATATTGTCGTAAACCTTACACTTTAGCTGGAAGAGAATTTTAGTGTAAAAATTTCGTAACTTTGATAGACACAGTCCACCAAGACCACCCTACAAGGTTTCGTCGTGCAAGGGAGTTACTTTCTGATACCTGTTAATGTAATGTATTCATATATTTTGTGTTATACACAGTGTATTAATTTTATTATTATAGTTCACAATTGGATTTTAATACATAATAATATTATAGTGAGATCATCCGCTATTTTATTACGAACCTGTTTCGAGAATAAAAAACAGTACAGACATTTTACCATAGCCTCCTCTAGCTGCTTTGATCGGACACAACCTCCCCACCTGTATCTAACTTTAATGTTTGATTTAGGATACTCATATTTACTTTAGTTTGCCCTTCACTCGACTATAGTTATTTCTGTTATTATATTCACTTTCATTCTTACTGTTATTTAATTAATGAGTTAGCTATCCTGGATTGAATTGTACGAGTCTCTTAGTTAACGTAGACCATCTATCAGCATTTCATTTTCCCACTTATTTAGATTAGATGTGTGTTGTTTACTTCGCTAATTCGATGTCATGGATTTTATTTTACGAGTCTATTTCATGAAATCAGGATTTTCGATTGTCTAATATATGCGTTCAGAAAATTACCAACAGAAATTCAATTTGCTGAACTCAGCGAATTTAATTTAAAGACATTCCTTATCGTCAACTTAATACCGTCCTTTACTCATTACCAGAGATAACACCTGCTTTTCTCTTATTTTTTTCCTCTTCACCTTTTAATTGTCATTTTCACCAACATAGATGTATACATAAATGGAATTATTTTGAAAATGAATATTTGCTGTGTAAGATAAATACTATTTCTATCATTTCGCTACAGATGGACTATTTATATATGTGTGTGTGTGTGTGTGTGTGTTTGTGTGTTTTACTCCAAATTCTCATTTTTTTTGTAGTTTATTCTTGGTCTATACCTGCTCTATTTCTTTCTTTCAACGCGACAATTATGATATTAAGAAGAGAATGTATAATTTGATAAAATGATCATAAATTGCATTATATTATACTGAAACTATATTTGAAATTATGCCCTATTATTACACGGTTAGTGAGACACACATATATATGTATATGGTTTCGATCCTACCGAATGGTACTGGATGTTGGATAGTCTATAGCCACACTGAAGAGTTGTAATACAACGAAACAGCTGTCTATGAATGACACAATTATTAATTATCATCAAAATTATATATATATATACATACATATATACTAGAATTTCTCTATGGAAAAAATCTTGATGTTATAATTTCTATGGGATAAAAGTGACTATTGGATTCGTTTCAGTGAAAGAGTTCATTGTTTCAAATGGTGTATAGGGGGTATATCATCAACACAGTTGTTACTTTCAAATGGAATAGTCTATTGCTACTGACAGAGAGGAATTTAGAAACCTGCACTGTCCATCATACACGTGTAGACACGCACGCACACACACACACACACACACAAAGAGTTTAGAAAGCTATACAGTTTCAAACACAAAACATACAAAGAAAACTTTTCCCCAAAATTTGTCATTTCAGTCAGTTATTTTCCTATATCTGTAAATGAAATTTATGCATTCTATTTGGGTTTTATGTTTTGTTCAGAATGGGATATTATGATACAATATGTGAATTCTCTTGTTAGGATCAACAGTTGTTTACCATGGAGACTCAATTTGAAAACAAAACAGTTATAAAAACGTGGCTCTCCTGCAGTGTTGCTCAAACCCAACCTCCCTTTCAGCCATGATTTTCATATATAGCTTACGTCATACATTAAGTCTGTTATTTTATACAGGGTATTATCATAACGTATTGTACATGGATGTTACTTTATACAACGCATCATTTAATCTTTTGAAACAGAGAGTTTACTTATGTAGGTTACCAAAAAAACGTATTTGACGAATAACAACAGACGTGAATCGTTTTTTTTGTGTCACTCCTATTGAGTGTTCGCCCATGTGAATACCAAATCTGTTGTGCCGATTCTAATCTTGAGCTGCATGTAAAACAATTTATGATGTTATCTCTGAGAATACAAGTTTCACAGAAAAATATCTTCGAGTTGATATTCTACCGACATATTAAACCGAAGAATTTGACGAATCGTTTCAAAATCACTAATCTTAGACTTGATTATTCACGTTTTACACCATTTCACGTCAATCAATTTTTTAATTTTTTCTGAAATAGACTGAAATATATATATAGTTGAGACAAAATGCACACACACACACACAGATATATATATATATATATATATATATATAGATAGATAGATAGATAGATATGAATATATATGTAAATGTTTTATATTAAATTGTTTTATATAAAATTTGATTTTTTGATAGAAGGATAAAATGGTAGATTATTAATCGAAATATGACCCATTTGGATCATTAATCTTTTTCAAATGACCTTTTTATGACAACCTTTACCATTCAGTGATTACAAGTATGATAAAAGCACAAATAATGGCTTCCCTATTTTTAAAATTGTATTACGTAAATGAGCTTTTTAATCTTTCCTAATGCCTTGGGATAACGTGAAATGGTCACTATTGAAGTACACAAGTCACTCAAAAGTGCTCGAACCATTGTTGGTAGGTAGTTTGTCACAGCTGTCGATAATTCTTCATCATTAAAAACAAATTCGTGTTTCCAAAGGGTTTAATACTGATATCCTTATTCCTTGACTTAAACCTGTTGAATCAACACCAGAATTTTCGCACTGTGATAGTATTACCTCTAAATACTTGGTTCATGTTATCAGCAGCTTGAGTAATATTGTGTCTTAATTTGAAATCGTAATTTCCTTCCTTCCTCATTTCTTATTTTCTTCCTTTCTTCATTCTTTTGCTTTTCTTCCTCCCTTATTTCTTCCAGTTCTTTCTTCCACCAGTCTCTCTTTTTTTCTGTCATCTTCATTTATTTCCTGTTTGTTTTTGTCTTTTTTTTCTTTTTCGTTTCTTCATTTCAATATAAAATACCACCCCACACAAACACAGTTTTTTTGACACTCTATTTCCTTCCCTTTACAGTGAGTCAAGTTGGCCTCAATTGCTTTACTCTGTCATCGTATTTTCTTTCTTGCTAATTCAACACCCAGACAGAAGAGGAAAGATTGGTTAGTTTTCATTGGCCTGGAACTTTGAGGGGCCTACATCCTACGGGAAGAAACAAGGGAGACTCTTAGGCCAAAAATATCCATATTACGAAGACATCCAAGAGGGACACTTTAGCATAAAATACAATTGAAATTTTAATG
Organism: Thysanoteuthis rhombus; assembly: GCA_963457665.1. Classification (NCBI taxonomy): domain Eukaryota; kingdom Metazoa; phylum Mollusca; class Cephalopoda; order Oegopsida; family Thysanoteuthidae; genus Thysanoteuthis; species Thysanoteuthis major. The sequence goes on along the minus strand of OY735237.1, from coordinate 11,746,119 downwards.
GTCGTTCACAAAGATTAGTAAAAAATAAATTCAGAACACAGACTAAACATGAATGTACTGTTGGATACCACATCTTATTACAGTACTGTAATTTATTTAGTTCTGGCGTTGTAGTAAAGTTCCGTAGAACAATTTGACTAATAAAACCAATTGGACATACTGTAGGAACATTCAGTGAGTAAGAATATCTTGGGTAGACATTTCAGATCTGTTGCAAAAAGATTTTAGAGCAATTTTTCATAATGGTGGGTTTTTGCTATGGTGTCCCAGTCAGGAAAAACTTTTTTTTTCAACAAATACGGGCATATTGTATATCGTTGGATAGGAAATTTCATGCTGAGTAAAGTTTTCAAAAGAACCATATGCCTCAAAGCAATTGTAGTATGTCTGGTTCCATTTTATTTTATTCTTCCTTTTTCTTCAATTTTTTTCCTTACAACGGTAATATTCTTTTTGTTCTCTCGAAATTTTCATCATTTCTTCTTCAGTTTCTTTTATCTTTCTTTTGTAGAATGGACTTTACTTTCCCCCTTCGAGCTCTTTTTTTTTTTAATTATTTTCCACTGTTTTCGTTCCTTCTTCATTTCTTCGTCTTTCTCCATCTTTCTTCATCTTTATTTGAATGTGCGTTTCTTTCACTTTTCTTTCTTCCTTACGTTCCTCTATATTTATATTGTACCTTTCTTTCTCTTTTTCTTTCTTTTTCTGCAGCTGCACTTTTTCGCTTACTTTTCTTTCTCTCCGTGCTATACATTTCTGTTTTCTTCTTATTCCTTTCTCTCTTTCTTTCTTCCTCTCTTTCTATTTTCCGCTTCTTTTTTCTGTATTTCTGTCTTTCTTTCTTTCCCTTTTGGGACTACTTTTTTTCGTTTTTCATATTTCCTTTTCCTTCTTTCAGTTTTTTTTTTCTTCTTCAATTCATTCCTTATCACCTTCAATCCAAAACCCTCCTTATTTTCCTTCCTTCTTTCCCTCCTCTTTTCTCTCATTTCTTCTTGCCTTCCTTCCGTTCATTCTCTGTCTGTCTGTCTGTCTGTCTGTCTGTCTCTCTCTCTCTCATTCTCTCTCTCTCTCTCTCTATCTCTCTCTCTTTCTTTACTATCTCCTTTTCCTCATTTTATTATTCCCCCCTTTCCTTGTTCCTCTCGTCACCTCCTTCCTCTTTCATTTTTGATGTCTCTCTTTCATTTGCTTTTTTTTCTCTTTCTAATCCTTTTCCTTTTTTTCTTCCACTATTTTCCTACCTTTCATCTTTTCTCTTTCTTTTTTCTTCATTTCGTTTTTTATCTACTGTCAATTTCCTTCTTTGTCATTTCTTTTCTTTCTCTCGTCTCAACTTTCGCTTCTTCTCATCTTTTCTTAATAGGAATCGTTAACCAACACTGTCATCAAAACTGACAACATATGTTTTCCCAGTTTTCTAGTTGGTTTAGCTGACTATCGTGTGTATGTATGTATGTATGTATGTATGTATGTATGTATGTATGTATGTATGTATGTGCGTGCGTGTGTCATGCGTAAAGGCTGCACCCATGAAACTAAAGGACTAAAAATTTAAACATTCAATCTTCATTATATAAAGAACAATAAATTCCGAAAATCCATCCAACTCTGAATCGGGTTTGAGAGGGGAATTTAATTTGAAAAGTGAGTTTATGCTAAAATGGTAATTAGTTTGAACCTAGCAGCATTCATGCTTGATTTTCTTAAAATTCCAACCATAAAAGGGCAAGAGAAGTAACTTTTTCATTAGTCATCACTTTTCTCAATTTTTTTATAATTGATCACCCCCAATACGACATGCAGCTAAAATACGTTGATCACATGACAGTTTCTATTGAATGACTAACCAGACCTGTTTCTTTATTTTTTTCATTTTCTCTCTCTCTCTCTCTCTCTCTCTCTCTCTCTCTCTCTCTCTCTCTCTCTCCTTTTCTTTCTCTTTATTTTATTCCTCCATCCTTCCCACTTTCTTTCCTCTCAATGTCCTATCATGAAAACGTCTGCATCTTAAATGGTTTTTTTTTCTTCAAATTTGTCTAATTGATTACCCCTAACACGACGTGCAGCCAATACACGTCAGTCACGAGACGGTTTCCATCGAGTGACCAAACAGACCTGTTTACTTATTTCTTTCATCTTGATTTTCTTCATTTTTTTTCAACTCTCTTTTTTCCTTTCCCCTCCTTCCTTTCCTTTCCTTTCTCCCTTCCCTCCTCTCATTCATCCCTCCCCTCCCCCATACCCTATTATTACAACATGCGTCACTAGACTTACCCGACTTTCTTTTTTTTTTTTGATAACCACTCTCGATCTATTAATCCATCTTCCCCACCATCCGCTTACTTTTTCCAGCCCTCCCGTCTCTCTCAACCCACCCCAGATTCCCAGAACTCGCTATACTATCATAATTAGCAGAAAATGAATACGACGCCATATTGTCGTCTGGTCTTCAGCCTCCCCGAGCGATCTTTGCCTCAACGATCGGCATGGGGGCCGCGGCACAAATTTGGGACACGGATGCGACACTTGGCTCAAAGCAGTTCTGATGATGACATCATTTTACTTCCGGTCTGCTAATTTGTCGGTCACTGACAGGAGGGCAGTGCCAAGAAAGGCAGCGGCAAGATTTCTATCCAACGACACGACAGAAAGGAATTTTGCTCTACGGTAATACCCCGCTTAGTGCTACCCTTATTAGCACGATCCCGTTTAGCGCTAACCAAGTTCAGCGCTAATTTGCTATAGCCGTTATTTTAGAAACCCACAACCGAATCCGTCAACATAGGTTTCTTCAGTTTTTAAGTAGGTCTTACTGGTTGGCTATGCATGTGTCGCATGCATTGTCTGCAAAAATGGAGCTAGAGGGCTAGAGGGCTAAAGGGAATTTCAACATTTACTCCTTATGTCTGGAAAGAAGTTTTGTTTTTATGAAAATTCTCTGCTACGTAAAGTTATTGTGGGGGTCGTTTTGCAATGTTCAAGTTTATCGTAAATTTGTCCATTCTTTTCTGTCAGGCTTGTTTTGTTTTTTATCGTTGTTGTGTTGTTTGTTGTTTTTGTTTTGTTTTGTTTTTTTTTGTTCTTCGTTTTATGGTTTTTTAGAAAAATTTTTTTTACAGATAACTGTCCCACAAAAATCTGGAGAAGTAACTTATCAATCGATCAACCCTCTTTCTTCATTTTTAATTGATCACCCCCAACATGGCATGCAGTCAAAAGACGTTGGCTATGAGTCTGTTTCTATTGAAAGATTAACCAGACTTGTTTTCAAATATCTTCCGTCATAAATTTGATAATGTCAAAGATCCGAAATGAATAATCATGAAAGATTACATCATGAACAGTCTCCAATTTAAAGGTATTCTGTACACATTGGTCATTGTGCTATGTGTATGATAGTGAACACATTCACAAGTGTTATTATGAATCATTTATGAAGTGGCCATATTCATTTCCACAGTGATATTTCACCAGCTCTGGATGAGATAACATTAATTCCCATTCTATCTTGCTCGGACTCAACAACGACATCATATTTTCTCAAATGATTGGTGGCACAACCTCGATTAATGCAATGATATAACGACCCCGTATAGCGCTATTTTGGTTGGCACTCTATTTTCAATGTATCAAGGGCGCTAATCGAGTCATTATTGTGTTTGCTGGCAGATTTCTTGCCAAATACCAAATGCTGAAGACAGTCGTCAACTGCAATTGTAGTTGTACGATGAAAACAGATCTGTTTTAACTGAATCAACTTTTAAGGTGGAAGCGATCAATTCGACTCTAAAGTGGAATTAGTTCTATTTTTCAAATAACCGTATTCATGCATGAATTTAATTACAGTTTTCCTCTAAATACTAAATCTGACCGTCATTTTTTTCATCATTTTTTAAAATTTGTGGCAATAATTAATGTGTACGAAAGTTTCCAGTGTGACTAATTTAGGAAGTGGTTACATTTACATTGAAACAACAACGCTAAACCGGACAGTTTTTTTCAGTCCATCATACGGAAGTACACCTCCTAAGTATTCAGTCACTTCCATTAGCAGTAAATTCATTGTAATATGCATTAGAAGTAGAATGCAGAGAGCTCAATCTTCGAAAAAACTGAGTATTGTAACTCCAGAAATATCGAGAACAACTCGAACGAAATTTCGTCAAAATTTGATCGCAAATTCCCTAATTTTTTTTTAAATTGCTCAGCGGTTCCAGTACTTCGCTGACTGAATGGAATATACGGGCTGCTATTATAGTCTACAATGGCTCGCATTTCAGTCTGCCGACCAATAAGGCGTAATTGAGTAATCTTTCGGGCGATTATAAAACCTGTTTCTAATGCGATGACTGATTCGATTTTGATCGTAAATGATGAGGGGTATCAAAATAATGATCCAACATCAAAGCATTTTTGCGTCTGTTGGTGCATTGAGTACTTGTCATGCGCGGTCACTGATATACATATGTACTTATGTATACTTGTTGCAACAAAAGATTCCGGGAATTTAAACAGGGTGATCAATCTCTTCATCTGCGAAGTTACTCAGCATTTCCCCTGTCTCGCCGGATATTTCATACATTTTTGAAATCACTTGAACAGGAGAATGAAGGATCACATTTTCATATTGATTTGAGGTTGCCATTTCGTGGATTAAGTTCCGTTCTTTTAGGTAGCTCTTGGTATACGTAAAATACAAAATGTTATTCTGAAAAAAAAATTATATATATATATATATATATATATATATATATATGTGTGTGTGTGTGTGTGTGTGTATATAGATAGATATGCGTCTGTGTGTGTGTTGGCTGAGAACGTAAAGCTGTAGAAGAGCCATTCAATCTCTCGTTCGCAAAGCCAAGCTATCATATATATACGTATATACAAATCAAGAATACAATATGATATAATATGGTACAATATCCGATGTGCGATGGGTTTATTTCATGAAGTGCTCGATACATTCAACATTGAACATTGAAATGAGTTAGAGTAAAAAGAATAATAGTTGAAATATGATTAAGTTAGGGATTTGCTACATTAAAACGTTCCTGTTTCTGTCCTGTCTCTAAATCATTGTGTCGGATCATGTATATCCATTTCTTGATACATAACTGTCACATGGGAAGAGGTGAATAGACCGAGAATTATCGAAATTAGAATTTGGTATTTTATTTGAGCTTTTGCATAACCAGTCGGCCGTTTACCTCAATGGTTAGAGCATCGCTACATTGAAGTGGCTACCCCATTAGCGGCAGGTTCGATTCCGACTGCAGCTCCATTTACTCAAAATGTTTATTCTATTTACGTTGTCTAAGACAAGCGATGCATTAACCGTGTAACGATCATTTCAAAAAAAGTTTCATTATATCATAACGCAATTTATAATTATTTATTATAATTATATATATATATATATATATATATATATATATATATATATATATATATAGATAGTGTGTGTGTGTGTGCGTGCGTTTGTGTGTATGAGTGGTACGTAAGTGTGTGTCTGTGTGTGTGTGTGTGTCTACATTTGGGCATGTGCGTGAGTGTGCCTACTCTGCATGTGTGTAGGTGTGTGTGAGCGCGTGCGTGTGTGTGTGTGTGTTTGAGTGTGAGCGTTCCCAGGCATTCATTTCCAGACCTTGTATAGGAAGTTTAACCTAGATAGTATCGCAACTATGAACGAACGTGTGTAATACAAGCTTCCCACCGTAGTCCAAAAATGGTAGAATGTGTACAATACTAAAAAAAACAAGAGAAAAATTGAAAGAATAAGAAGAATGGGCCCTCTTCTATGATCATCTGAATGACAAAAGTGAGGTGGCCCAGGATACAGGAACAAGGACAGAAGTCACCCGTCAAGATTAATATCTTTTGATTTCTGGCAGTACAGTGTTCCGTTCTGAAGTAAACCAGAGGGCTGGTGTCAGCGAAAAGGGAGAAGGACTGAGAAAAAGGGATTCCAAAGAGGAAGGATTTTGTGTCTTGAGTGTTTCAAGTGTCAGCAAACAGTATATTCATTCTTCACCTTGCTCTTCTCTATTCCTATTCATATTGGCCTCCTTATGTGTCTTATCTAACCTCACTGACACGGGGTGGCCAAACACAAGTAAATCGGAAATCGGAAAATTCGTCTTGGTCCTGGGTGTTTCTTAGGTTCTGGGTTGTCGGTATTGTTATCCATGTACATTTAGCGATTTTAGCGCTACATTCATCGTGTTTCTCGTTTTGACAGTGCAAAAAAAGGGCTAAAGTAGCGCTGGTGTGCTTAAACATTGACATTTATTGGCATCTTTTTATCATTTATGAGCATATTTTCGGCGAGTTTTGGCGAGTTTTTCCATTTTTTACCTATTTCTTTAAAAAAAATAGCTATATTAAGCCATAGCAGTCAAACTACCGCGAAAATATTTCTTTGAATTGGCAACACTCGTAGTTGGTAACGGCGTGATTAATAGAATCCAAGTCCATTCGGGAATGTTAACTTCACGCAAATGAATTCGGGGAAAGGCATGAATCCATCAATTCTCGCCACTGCCATGGGTAAAATAGTTTGGCGTATGAGGTTCTGTAGCTTTGTGACGGCAACCAGTCTGGGAAAAGGACAAACCTGATTCAAAAAACAGCGAGTGTAACCCTCTTAGTGAGGTTTGACGTTCTTCCGGCAGCTCCTTCAGCCAAGCTGATGCGTACCATGTTGCTCTTAACTTTCCTTCGGGCGACATTAAGGAGACCAAGATGGTGAATTTAGCGATTAAGCGTCCCCAAATCTCCGTATGCTTCACCCAAGCATGTGCTCTGGAACGGAAGTTCAATTGGCTTTGAAGGCTGAACAGAAGCCAGTCATTTCATTCTTTACCTCAATATTTCTGAAAGCACTTGTAGACAGCAGAGTCGAAGATGATCACAGTTTATGATTAAAAAATGACAAAATAGTAAAAATAAAGAACATGATAAACCCAAACGCAAATGCATTTAAGTTACTCTAATCACTTGATCCACTGAATCTAACCGACATATCCTCAATTCTTGCCAAAATAACGTTGAAATTATATGAAATACAAGAGGTTCACGCAGAATGAACTGTCGAACCGATAACAATAATGGATCGCTGCGAAACAAACGTTAAGCATTATTATTTATAGTTTCGAAATTATACTTATTATGATGAAATAGCCGTAAGACGAAACATGACAAAATAATATGTTATCCAAACTATACATACATTTATATACGAATATATATTTCATTTTTTAAACATATATATATATATATATATATATATATATATATATATATATATATATATATGTATATATATATATATATATTATGAACGATGTCAATTTTCAAATCATATTATATATATATATATATGTATATATATATATATATATATGTGTGTGTGTGTGTGTGTGTTATATTACATTGGAACTTACTTTAAAGGAACTTCTATCGTTAGACAATAAATATATCATTCAATTTAGACAACGTAAATAGAATTTAAAAATTACAGAAAATGAGGCTGCAGTAGAAATCGAACCTGCCACCGGTAGGGTAGCCGCTCTGACGTAGCTCAACAGCTGCCGGCAATGCAGAGGCCAAATAATTGCTCTCAACCCTTTCAAATCTACCGTTAATTCTTGGTCTATTTGGCTCTTTGAACACGACAGATGTCCTTTCCTTAATTATATATATATATATATATATATATAGGTAGGTAGGTAGCTGCTTCAATATAGCATTGCTTTTGCCACTGAGCTAAACAGCCGCCAATAATGCAAAGGCTGAAATAACTGTTTCAACTCTAAATTCTTATTTTCACTTACTCTTGGTCAATGTATATATATATACATATATATATATATATATATATATATATATATATATTTGCTACTGTACTTAGATTTTGCATGATTAGAGCTTGTATGATAATACTTTTTTGTGTATGAATGTAATATATATATATATATATATATATATATATATATATATATATATATATATATATATTATGACTACTACTACAACTGATCTTGATATTGCACTATTAGAGCTTGTAGGTTAATACCCGTTTATGTATGATTGCACTATGAATATATGTTTATATGTATATAGATAGAGAGAGAGAGAGGGGGGAGGAGTGAGTAATTGCAGTGTATGTGGGTTTTCATACGTTTATGAGTGTGTGATTGTGTTCAGATTCTTCTTTTCTCATTCTCAATGTCATAGGTGGCGGCAACCAATGTGACAGATTTTCATGAGAATTGACATCCTCTCATCCGCCTTACTCTCCTTTTTCATCCATTTCTAGTTCGTTAATGATAACTTCCGATTTTCAGCAAGACACCCAAAACCAAGCCGAGGATTGCAATGATAATACAGACAAAAATAAGAGAAAAAAATAAGGAAGAAAAAAAGTTGGAAGAGGAGCAAGATGAATTAAAAGAAGATGCGATGGGAGATAGGAATTAGTCAGATGAATCGGGTGGATATAATTGACACTACCCGTGTCTTTTACAATAGGAAGTAGATATGTCTTACAGATTATGGGTATTGAATTAGGGCCAATGACGTGTTTGGGATACATTGTCCAATAAATACAGAAAAAAGGACGAACCAGTAACAATTGGAGAAACAATATAACCGCCCTGTAATATATTGCAAATTGGAGAGGACTTGAATGTGTGGACGAATAGATATAACCTAGGATATATATATATATATATATATATATATATATATATATATATATATATATATAGAGAGAGAGAGAGAGAGAGAGAGAGAGAGAGAGAGAGAGAGACGAACAGAAATAGATAGATAGATACGAACAGACTAAAATATATAAAGATAGATAGATAGATGGATAGATAGATAGATAGATAGATAGATAGATACATACATACATACATACATACATACATACATACATATGAACACAAAGAATTGATGTAACCACCCAATTATATATTACAAACAGAGCATTCATAGATAGATAACTAGATAGACGGATAGATCTACATGTAAGTAACGGTGCGATTTTTATGTCCCCCTGACAGTAACAATGAACTCTTCCGCTTTAATAAGTCTGTCACTAAACGTTTGAAACAGATAGAGAGATAAATAAATACGGACGGACTGATTGATAGATAGGCATATATGCATTTAGATAGATAGATAAATAGATACATACATACATACATACATACATACATACATACATACATACATACATACATACATACATACATACATACATACATAATGAAATGATAAAGGAAAATGAAAAAATTAACACAGTGAGAGAAAGAGGCAAAAACAATAAGAAATGAAAAGGAAAGAGACGGAAATGTGAAATAAAATCACTTTAAAGATTTCAAAATGAGAGAGAAAGGAAAGAAGAAAAACGAGGGGAAAAGAACAAAGAAATAGAGAGAGAAGGGATTTGAAACCAAAAGAAAGAGAAAGAAAGGAGTAAACAAAAAAGGAAATAAAGAATTTAAAGGACGAGAAGGGAAGGAAACGGAAAAGGGAAGAAATAGAGAATGCAGACGTAAAGATAAATGAGAAAGAAGTTTAAAAGAAGGAAAGTGTCGCGAAAGAAATCATAAAAGAGTGTGGAATAGGAAAGGATATAGAACGTTTAAAAGACATGAAAGAAGAGAAAGAATGACAAAAATGACTGAGAGTTTATACAAAAAAAAGGAAGAAAGGACGACTAAGGAATTACTGAAGGAAAATAAAGAAAGAAGGAGAGGAAAGGAAGTGCAGGGAATAACAGAGGGAAAAGAAAGTAATAAGAGTATTAGGGAGTTACTACAAAGAAAGAAAGAAAGAAAGACAAAAAAGGAAAACTGACGAATGACTGAAGGAAAAGAAAAAACGAAAAATGAAAGAAAGGAAGAAAGACAAAAAAGAAATAAGGAGAGAAAAAAGAAAGAAAAAAAGAGGGAAAACAAAGAAATGGCAAGTGTAAAAGAAAGAAAGAAAAGGAGTACTAAGGAGTGAGTAGAGAAAAAAAGAACGAAGAAGGAAAGAAAGAAAAAAAGAAAAAAAAGACAGAAAAAAGGGTAAACATAGGAATAACCGAAGGAAAAGAAGGAAATAAAAACAATACTAAGGAGAGTCTATTGGGGAAAATAAGAAAGAGCAAAAAAAACATCAATAAAACCGATAGGAAAACCTTACAACAAAGGCTCAGTTGGAAATCAAAATCGTTAACACAAAAACCAAACCAGAAGTCGGAAAACTTCTCAAGATAAAAAGAAAGAAATCAGCCACCAATTCAATGTGTCTTCATTCTTGAACGTTTTTACATATCAGTCCATGTATTTGTCCGTATGTATGCCGGTGTGCGCACATGAAAGAATTATGCTGGGCCTCACATGGAGAGACCACAAGACAGCACAGTACATACGGGAAAAGACAAAAGTCACAGACATCATAGATTCCATCAGAAAAACTCAAATGGCAGTGGGCTGGCCATGTTGCAAGAATGGCAGACAACTGATGGACATCGCGACTCACGGCATAGATCCCCCGAGATCACATGCGCAACTGAGGCCGGTAGAATATTAGATGGAGGGACGAGCTGGACAAATTCAGAAAGTACTGGCTCCGCGACGCCCATAAGAGATAAGTATGGCAAATCCTGGGGAAGGTCTGTGTCCAACGTTGAAAGACTGATGATGATGAAGCCGGTGTACGAGTTGCCATGTAATTTTTACCTTTCGTTCAATGATGGACAACCTTTTTAGCACAATGTGTGTCGAAATTTCAACGTTTTCAATAATCCTATCGAAGAGTAACCTACATATATATATACATATATATAAATAAATATGTATTTTAGTACAAGAAAATGCTTATAGATAAGCAACCTATCTTTCTTATACGTTTATAAAACTAGAAGTATGATAAAATATAAGTTGAACTCTTAAAATATACTAATAAAACTGTGATAAAGAAATTAAATCTAAAAAGTTTACCAAGTTCTTCAAGTGTCAGCTAAAACTAGCGATGTGTCAGAACAGACAAAGCTGTCATAGGTTCACCAACGTTGTTATACTTGCACGTGTATCTGGGTCTCTGCATTCAGATGAGTATTTTATTTGTTAGTGTGTAACCAAATACGCACATGTGTTGTTGTTTTTTTTTGAGCGTCTGAACACATATGTTTAGGCGTGCCTATGTGTGTCTCGGCATAAGCGTGCATGTGCTAGGTAACCCTGTGCGTGTAGTTGGCTATTCTCTATGTTTGCGTGTGTGTGTATTCACAAGTATTTCTGTATGTATGTGCGTGAGGGTACGTGTATGTTTTTGTGTCTCTTGGTATCTTTAGATGGTTCGGTGTATGTGCTTGTAAATCCTGGTACCGCTATGTTAGCGTGTATTTCTCTGTGTGTGAGTAAATACGCATCGGATGGGTATACGCTTGTGTATTGGTGTATGTGTGTATTACAGTACATGCATATCTGTGTGCATGACAATATATGTCTTTTTCTTTGAATCAAAGCGTATGCCTCTTTGAGCTTATGTGTATGCGTGTGTGTGTATGTGTGTTTGTGTACATATGTTCATGTCTCTATCTACGTGTGAGTGTATGACAGTGTATATGTGCATGTATGTATTACAGTGCATGTCTCTTTGTCTGTAACAGGGCACATGCCTATGAGAGCTAATCTGTATGTGTGTGTATATTAGAGTCAATGCAAGTGCATATGTATGATTCTGATGACGTGCATGCATGTATCGCACTGTATATATGTGTGTCAGTGCGCAGTCAGCTTATATGTGTGTGTGCGTATATATATATATATATATATATATATATATATATATATATATATATATATATATATATATATATATATATATACCAGGGAGTGCGTATGTTTGTGTGTATATCTGTGCATGTGTTTGTATGCGTGTGAATAAGTGCACAAGTGTATTACAGTGTAAGTCTCTGTGTCTGTATTAGGGTACCTGCCTTTTGCTACTCATGTGTATGTGTGTGTATGTATCAATGCTTGTAAGTACGTCTATGTGAGTGTGCAAGTGTGAATTCGTACTCAGTTATCTTCCCATTAGTGACTGACGTGTCGGAAGTCAGAATTTGGGAGCCAGCCTTCTTTGTAGATCTTTAACAATTTGCGCAGTAGGGTGACCTCTGACCCTGGAGTCCCTGGGTCAGGGTGGGGCACTGTTTATCTTTCGTCTTTAATTTACTTCTTTAGGGGTGGTACAGTGCGTGGATTCATGGCCCCCAATCACATAAATATGAAGTTTTAAAAAATGCATGCTTCGTACCGGCATATATATATATATATATATATATATATATATATATA
>OY735237.1:11706257-11728757 GCA_963457665.1 Thysanoteuthis rhombus | reverse complement strand
GTGTCTGTGTGTATATATAGACGTCTGTATCGATCGGTTGTCAGATCTATAGATATCTACTTATAAAATGGTCAACAGATAGATTAATAGATAGAAACACACTCGGATGGACACATGAGCAAGGATAGATATATAGATAGATAGCCAGGTCTTGTTAGTCACTCATTAGAAACCATCACACGACCAATGGGCAGTATACCGTGTTGGGGATGATCAACTGGAAAAATAGGTTTAAGGGGATCAACGAAGAGGTAACTTCTGTTGCATTTTGCTTCCGTGTAAAATAGTCTAAATTTTCAAAAAACAAGTGGGTATTCACGAAGTGATCATTTTAGAATAAATCTGCATTGCAAATTGAACCCCATTTCCTCTAAAAATCGATTTAGGGAATATTCTTTTCTTTTTTCTTTTTTTTTTTAATGTTTTTGTTGATTTTTTTTTTTTTTGTAGACGAAAAGGAATAAATGTTCAAGTTTTCCACCTTCAATATTCAACGGTGTGGTCTGTACATGTCAGACATACACTCATAGCCTGCCAGCCGGAGCCCCTTGGAAACTAAAGAAACTCATGTTGACAGTTTTGGTGGTCGGTTTTCTTATAGATAGACACAAGCAAACTGTGATAGATAATCAGATAGGTCATGGAGAAACTGTGAGAGAGGGGGGGGGAATCCCAGCGAGAGCCGACAATGATTATTGTAATGTAAGAATTACAAGAACAATGTCCATGTGAGACACGCCACCGAGCGCTCTGTGTCGTTGCGTGCTTGTCTGTCTCTTATTCGTCAAAACGATATCTAAATAGAGCCGAATAAACCCCAGAACCTGCATAGATCTACAGATAGGCCAGGCCTTTTCAAACAAGTTGTCTTTTCTCTTTTTTTTTTTTTTTCACTTCCCGTTTTTGTTACTGTATTTAAAGAGCAAATATGGAGGGCAGCGTCTCCTAATCGTGATTTAACAAAGTAATTTGATAAGCCTGAGAATATTGAGTGTCTCCTCGTTTGTAAACTTGCTTTCTTTTATTTAGGGCTCGCGACGATGCTTACAAGGGCTGCGGTCCCGGGTACTTTCTTACTTACTTGAAGGTCTTCCCAATTTAAATAGGGCTGTAAAAGGGTCAGCGGAGAACAGGAGCGTACCTAATATTGTTTTTTGTTTTCGTTTTTGTTTTGTTTTTGTTTTGTGTTGTTTTGTTCTGTTTTTTTAGTGTGGAGGGAGAGACATACCTTTAATTCCCCGACAAAGTGGGCATATTGGCCTCTAATTTGCCGAGAAAGTGGGTGTGCAGGCTAACTGGGGGGAAGAAATTTACCGACAGCGAGACGATTGTGGGGTGCGACACACCACCCCCAAACCTGGTGGAGATAAATTATGAGTGTATAATCAAGTCATCCTGTAACATAATGCTAATATTAGCAGTCTAAATTGTTTTTTTTTTTTCTGTTTTCAAGTTGGTGTGGCTGGCTTTGTATATATGTGTGTGTGTGTGTATATGTATCACGCTTAATAAGCAATAAAGCCATATAAGAAAAAACATGGATGAGAAGATTGCAGAAATATATGCATGAATGTATGAAGATAAAAAAGCGTTATTGCTCAAGAAACAGATGAAGCACAATGCTCGAAATATCCCTAAAGTATCCTTAACTCTACCCGTCGAACAAAAAATCGACAACGTGTTATTTCATGTAGAGGCAATTTCGAAAGTTCCTACTATGAACTCTTTGGGCTGGATGAAGTATGGCTACATATCAATGTCAGGACACGTGAATAACCTTAACACAACAACAATATCTGAACCAGTGATATGGGCTGTGGTGGTTAATGAGCATTCAAATCTACAACTAGATAGTACATTATCTCTGATTCTAGCGATGGAATCAAAAATATCCTTAGTCAAACACGCATTCTTCAAGTTTAGACACCGTATCGTACCCAACAACTCTCCGCTCACTAACACGGAGTATCTCACCTAGTCGTATGGGAAATATTTGTATTCTCCAAGGGCCTTTGTATTTGCTATCTTTTTAATACAATGAATGTACTAATTTACATCTCCGGGAATTGTTCATGAAGTAGAAAGAGTATTTGAGATGAATGAATTTATGTTTCAAGTACTGTGTATATTGTTTCGTGGAGGCTTTTACTCTGATGTGTTTTTTTGTTTCTTGGCTGTGCCCTAATGGACCTTGTCCCAAAAGGTTGTCCTAGGAAAAAAATGCGCACGACTAGTGAACGGTAGTTTAATCCCCACCTCTACTACTGATGTATATCAGAGGGCTGGGTGTCTTGGTGCTTTTTGTGTATATATCGGTAGGTAATCAAGAACGATAAGAGACTGCTTTATTTATAGCGACTTCTCCAGCGTCCCTTTCTGTTTTAATTATATTATATACGTATGCAAGTTGGGGGCGTGCGGGCGGGTAGGCGTATATTTCTATTTGGTGCGTATTTTCTCTCTCTCTCTCTCTCTCTCTCTCTCTCTCTCTCTCTCTCTCTCTCTCTCTCTCTCTAGCTAGCTAGCTAGCTAGCTAGCTAACTATCTCTTTTTCTCTCTGTCTCTGTCTCTGTTTCTCTCTACCTCTATTTATCTATCTATCTATCTATCCATCTATCTAACTATCTATCCATCTATCCATCAATCTATCTCTTTCTCTTTCTTTGTCTCTGTCTGTCTGTCTGTCTGTCTGTCTGTCTGTCTCTCTCTCTCTCTCTCTCTCTCTCTCTCTTACATTCTGTCTCTCTCTACCGCTTCGCGTTTTACGAGCTATGTCTACATACCTCGGTACGGAGCGAGTGGGGGGGGGTGAGAGACAAATTTCTACGCTCGTATGAAACTCTGGGGCCGTGACTCAAGTAATTGATTTTTTTTTTATAAAAGCTGAAAAGTTAATGGTTGACGTTTGAACTTGGCGTATCTTTCAATTTATCTGTTATCTCTTGTGACTATTAGCAATTTTTACGTGGGGGCCCCAACAAGAGTGGAGGACCGTAACTGAGAGCACAAACGGGTCCAGGTCAATACGTACAGACAGGAAAGGCACACACACACACACACACACACACACACACGCACAGACGCACACACACATGCATACAAAAAAACTTAATGAAAATTGTTCAGGCGCCAACGAAATTCGGAAATTCGTTGATAAACTTGGCTTGCCCGTCAACCATCCTGACGGTAAACGCTGGTATTTATTAATATTTACGTATAGTGGGCGTTGCTAAAGTCCAGACCAGTGATTCTAAACAAGGGGACGACTGGAATTCATAAGGGGTGCAAATACAGCAAGGGTGCTCAGTGCCAGGGGCAAGGGGGCAAATTAATAATCAAGCATCATAGTTCAGAGGCCTTTTGCATAGCAAGCTCAACCTTTAAAGATTAGAAGATCCCATTAATCCTAAAAAGAAGGGTGTACACCAATGCATTCTCCAATAGTCACTTATGGAGCTGAAACATGGAACTAAACCCAGAGACGCACCTGCAAATTGAGAACCATGCAACGTGCACATGAAAGAATTATGCTGCACCTCACATGGAGAGACCAAATGACAGCACAGTACATCTGGGGAGAGACAAGAGTCAGAGACATCATATATCCATAAAAAACTCAAATAGCAATGGGCTGGCCATGTTGCAAGAATGGCAGACAACAGATGGACATCGTGACTCATGTCATAGATCCCCCGAGATCACATGCACAACCTAGCCAGGCAGAATATTAGATGGAGAGACGAGGTAGATAAATTCAGAAAGTACTGGCTCCGCGATGCCCATGATAGAGAAGTGTGGTGAAACTAAGGGAAGGTCTATGTCCAACGACGGACGTTGAAAGACATGATGATGATGATGATGATAATCATGATCATGATTCAGAGGATATTTTGAACCCTTTTACACTCTTGAGCAATTCCTCTGGGCCGATTGGAATATATTAGGGACAAGTTGGAATTTTGCAAAGGGCTAAAAAGCGAGTTGCATTAAGGCTTGACATAATTATGTAATACTGTTGATTTAGAATTCCACGATACTCTTAATTGTTGATTCTATCAATAAATCATATTATAAATTTAAAGAATAATTATTATAGTGTGTTATAATTATTCAAAGTGAACTTTAGTAAGTATTTTTGCTGAATCAAAGTTTTTCTACGGGATTTGTAAATTTTGGTACATTACTAAATGAACATAATATCATTATTTTTTTTCAATTCTAAATGGGTTTTGATAGAATAAGGAGGAATTGACCAAAGCGCAAAAGTGTAAAGATCCAGCTCAAGTCAAAGAATTTAATTACACTCATTCAAATGCATTTGAAATGTGGTTCCTTCTTGCCATATGATACGTAAATCAAATCGAGACGAGACATTGAAAAATGCAGATCTAGAATGCTGGGTGTAGAGGTCACGTGCAGAAGGTGCAGCTACGAAAGTTTTGCTATTTGTGTTAAGCGGCCTCAATGAACTTTAGCACAATTTTTGCTATGTATGCATAAAATATTATCTCACAATTTTTTTTTTTTTACCATTTTCATTATTAAAGAAATTCTACATATAATAAAGTAACTTCATAAAGCAATATTCTGTTGCATTTCCTTTGAGAAACCTACTGAAATGGACTCACTAGCAATTATATTCGCTGTGGGATTATTTTCGCCGTGGAATTCAAATTTATTGTCAAGTTTACATCTAAAGTATTCAAAAAAAACATAAACAAAAGCATTTTATCTAAATTCATCTAAATAGCCATTTCTGACATCTAAACGCATCTAATAACATCTAATACTAGATTAAAATGTCTAAAAAACATAAAAAGTGCAGAGATCAATTACATCCCTTTAATTACCTTTCTTTCCGTCGTCTGCTTTATTTGTTACAGAGTTTGTCGCAGTTACTGTCCTGTTGTAGTATAGGGACTCGTTGCTTCCAATTATTCGTTTTTATAGTGAGTGCGACATGAAAAGGAAATTAGATGCTGAGGTGGCACATGGAGCAAAAAACCCCAAGAACCACTGGTCTTGCAAGATCTGCAGGCAGTTCATAATGGAAGCAAGGTTTAGAATGAAAATGAAATTTGATTAACCCTACCCCAATGACGAAATTATCTTTTAATCAATGCTGCATTTCAGTATTTACAATAAGTGTTCACGTTGATGTTATCTACTTCAAAACGCTTTTGTATTTGATTTACGCAAAGTGTTCGCACATTTGATAGTGGAGTAATATTCATTCGTTCGTGTGGCGTCGATTACTATTGGGATTATATCTTTGGGCGACTATATTGTTCTAGTTCTGTTTGTATAGTCTAGTATTTCCAAAATATTCTCGAACTACCGCCCCCTTTTTATGGCATATATTTCATTTTTTTTAAATCAAGTATGATTGCTGCTGGACTCAAAATAGTGATCAATTTAGCATAATCTTACATTGCAAATTGACCCCCTATTAAAAAAAAACTATTGGCAGACAATTAAAATAAAAAATAAACTTTCTTCTTGTAGACAGAATAATGAGTAAATGTTTATATCTTCAGCACCATAATAACCACATTGGTGCACTCTCTACGCGTAATACATACATACTTAATCAGACAACCAGCCAGACCTAGTTGAAGACCTGAGAAACATATGTTGATAGTTTTGGATGACAGCTTCTAATAGAAACAAAGGAGCCTGATGTGATGAGACTAATTTTACTTGTCGTCCAACGCTCCTCCCACAAACCGCCCCTTTTGCTCCACCCTGGGAATCACTGGAGTGATCCATCAATTTGAGGATTCCCCATCAGAAATAACCGAAATTAGTCAAATTTTTGGATCTTATCTGCCATGCTATTGCAATCTGAAAAAACAAATACATTACACGTATTTCCCAAGGGTCCAGACAACTGCATCGTCCGGTATAATCAACGGAGGTAGTAAAGTTCGCCGACAATTAAAAGCGCGGATCCAAGTTTCGGCTGAGCTAGTTTGTGTTCTGGCAAAAACATCTTATTGGCCAGGTTCCCTATTGCAGGTACCATATATCCCAATAGAACTTGTCACATATCACTTGCAAAGGCGATGGACACAAAAAAGTACCTCGGGAAATTCCCTGAAACGCCCAGTATGGTACCCCCAAGATCCATTTTATGGCATCATTCTATTTTCGATATAGAGACCAAAACAAGTTACATATAAATACAGCTATAATAGTTACAGCTATAATAGTTACGTGTTTCACACCGCTAGCCAACGTCGATGTTCAAGCCTATGTTAAAGCCAGGATTTCGAATGTAGATTTTCAAAGTAGGCAAATCTTCCATGCTTTGAAGATTTGACTGCGTCGTACAAACCAAACCTTAGTGAACAACTTACTGACTTGTAGACTTACTTCCAACTCTGACCAAAACCTGATGAAACTCCTTTATTTACTTTATTTACACTAGATCATGTGTCTGTCTATCTGGCCTTGGTTTGCGTACTACAAATCCTGTGGTCAGACCAGAGACCACCAGCAGTGATCTTCAGGATATTTAAAAAATGTGTTGAAGCCTATAAACAGTAGCCTCCATAGTTATATCTCTTTACACCCATTGTATACATCTGACCCGTCGTCAAGTAGGGCTGGCCCCTCCTGAAAATCACTCGGTTCCACTTGGTAATGAGCACAAATTGTAGAGAGCTAATTTTTACAACATAACCCGTACTTACAACACATCTCCAATCCAGGTTTGCCAATTCAGCGCTTTGCATGCTAAATTCACTGCATTTATTGTTTTGGTTGTGCGAAAAAGGGCTAAATTAGCGCGGGCTTGTTTAAACATTTAAGCCATTTATTGATGTCTTCTGGCCATTTTTAGCATTTGGACTGCTTTTAAATCATTTTTTAGCTACACTCGCACCCCTGGACTCAATGGATGCCCCTTTATCCTGGCAACAGACCTGAGTTTATAATTGGTTGACAGAAAAGTTGTGGTAACTACGAAAGTTCGAACAGCTCTTTGATCTACACAGAGAGTGTTTACTGAATTTCCTAGATTGAATGCTAACAGTCAAGTCTATGTTTGTCGGAGTTACTTTTATCAATTTACTCAGCGTTATTTCATCTTTACTTTTTCTAAAAGTGCTCCTTTATACTACGTACACACTATGTCCATCACTGAAAGCCTGTAAAGAGAGAGAGGGAGAGATAGCAATCTGACAGGGTTTTACAAGATAAGATGACATTTTTTTCCTTTTTAGTTGTACATGGTGGGGTCTGGGTTCAAAATTCGAGGGGTCAGACGTCAGATGGCTATCAACCTGGTGTTGGGTAGGGTGTGTAAAATGGCATTTATGTTGAGTTAATGTAGAAAGGATAAACTCGATGGGGAATTTATTATTGTTGATGCAAACGATGTCGTTGGCAAAGCGGTTATCAGTCGTTATGATATTGTTATTAAAAATGACATTGATTTAAAGAGTAGATAAGAAGTGGCATCCAGCTTTACCACAACAGTCACAAATACAGCTGTTATTTTGAGAGCTGGAACAATAGTCAAGATGTCTTTGTCGCTGAGTGTTATCTGAATACTCCATGGCAGAGGTCCCCAACCTTCTGCCTGCGGGTACCATTGCGCACGCCGAATCTTTTTTTCTTCATGTACCCGCCACAGACTAGCTACCAGTAATGTTTTGAATTTTTATGTATGATCTCATGTACGAACTTCATTAATTTTGTTTTGGGCTTATCGAATTTGTTTTTTTATTTATTTGAATTTGAATTAGTTTTGTTTGCGTATTATGCTTATTCTTTTTCAAAGGAACTACTTGTTATAGCAGCATCATGTTTATTTTCAAGGGAAATTATAAACTTGCGTTGAATTTTCTATCAGTAAGCGCCACAACTTTGGCTACATTTTATTGTGGTAGTATCGCATCTAGTGTAATCTGTAAGCAAGCCATAACCTTAAAAAAAAGTCGAGTTTTATTCACAAGACAACTACCCTATTAGTCGGATCCCCAACGAGAACAAAGTGTGACACAAGGTCAATTTAATTAGGGGATACCGCACACGCGAACGGGTGTGTTGGCTATCAGCAAAATTCCCTTCAGTCCTCGCAACTATTGTCCAAGGACACAAGAGCGCTAGTCTTTAGGTCTCAGGAAGAATCCTGAGCCTTTTCGCTCGACAAGACAGAGCAGCATCACACCCCATGAGATAAAACCCCAATCGGCCATGGCACAACATCTGAATCCGTCCGATCTTGAAATGATTCTATTTACTCGAGCCCCCACGAGAACAAGATGTGATACAAGGTCAGTTTTATGCGGGGGATACCACACACGATGAAGTGCGGGTAAGACCTTCTAAAAAAAAATCTTTTTGTCCTAGTAGCTCTTGCTAGAACTTCGTTGGAAGAAACTGCGAATGGTGCAGACCTCCGAGCCAAATGGGGCCCAGGGGTAGATCCTTGCTTCCATATTCTTCAAATACTCCTCAAAAATGCACTGTTCAAGGTTGTATTGAAAAAAAAACCTTTGCTTTATTTTTCATTTCCAGCTTAAAGTTCTCCCCTCGGATAGTGTAGTGGTTAGTACGTCTGTCACTCATGCAGAAGGTCCTGGGATCGATTCCAGATATGCGTGAAGAGTTTGGTGATGATTTTTCCTATTTCTCCAGCAGCTAATTGAGTACACTCTAAGCTGTGTGATTAGGGAGGAGGTAGCCCTTTGTTGGACTTGCATCCTGCCTAGGGAGAGGTCATGAAAACTTTTGTTCTGGTCTTGACCAGTCTAGAGACGTGCAAGGCTCATGAAGCTTATGTATGCAACAGAAACCAGAACTTCGTCCCCGGCCGTCATATTCCATTGGGGTTGTCTCTTAAGAGTCGTGGCGCACTTAATACTTAGTTATATTAAATTGTATTGCAATACTGCAACCGTACTAAATTTAAACCGTACTAATCAAGGTATTCTTATAAGTCGTTGATGATGATGTTCAGAGATTCCCTAAAACTCGTGAGGATTTTATTTAATTTTGATTCAAAAATTTTGACGCGAGGGTCGTTGGAGGAACGGTGGGAAGGTTTTGGCCTTTTTTTGACTTGCATTTAACGAGATCCTTTTGTGGCCCATTCATTCTTATAATATCCTTCCACTGTAAGAATCCATCCTTCTTTCCAAATCTTCTATCTCATTTGCTCTGAGGGGCTTCGAACTATTTACATCATCCCTTGTTGAATGTCTTTTTATATTCACAAATTCATGATGATGGGATGGGATGAAAAATTCTCATCCAAATCTAAACAAAATTATATATATATATATATATATATATATATATATATATATATATAGCACTGATTACAAAAATTCTTAATGAGCAGTTTAAGACGGAGCCTACATATTTCATTGCGTCGGCATTGCATGATATATATATATATATATATATATATATATATATATATATATATATATATATATATATTCCCTACCCCTTGGAATATATCCTTTTTGCTCCTCCTTGGAGAAGCGGCAGCAGACGCCCTCGTACACACTTTACCCTCCACCCCACAAACACACACACACACACACACTGTATCCCACCCCTTATGCACACCACGCCCATTCCTCTCGTTGATCACACCCCCAAAAAAGCTCCATAAGATCTGCTGCACCATGTTTTATTTCACTCTCTCTTCCGAATCCTGCCAGGGATTCTCTGTCAACGGTCCTCATGAAAACCCGAAATCGCTTTGCTTCGTCAAGTGCTGAAGGCGATTAAATGTGACGTTTCAGAGCGGACCAAAGGCGCGAATAAAAGGGACAAGGTGCCTAGACAGCATTAGTCACTCACCGGGTCTCGCCCCCTTTTTACTGAAATACTTCCACCTAAAAACAAAAACAAAAAAAGAAAACAAGAAAGTTCTCCAAAAAAGCAAACCTCCCCCATTGCGGTACATGAAGTAAAAACTGAATGAAAAACCAATTTGAAAAAAAAACTCGATTATCTGAACATCAATTATCCGAATTTCGAAATGTCCGAAAGTCCCGTATTCCAGTGACGTTCCTGAGGTTGGAGTCATCCAGGGCGGTGAATTAGGGTGTTATTCCCACTGTTGCCAACTCAAAAGAAATACCATAAAACGCCGCAACGCACTTGAAAAAAGAAACACTCTTAGCCGTTTGTGGCAATTTTTGATAGTTAAAATGGCTAGATTCTCCCTGAGTGGCTAGTAGGTAGCTAAAAAGAGGTTAAATTGCAGAAAGTAGCGTTTTTGCGCTGCCAAAACTACATGGTGTCACCCCTTTGATGGTGTTACCTGGGATGGTCCGACCCTTACACCGGCTGTACGCCAGTGCTGTAATTGTGTTCAATATCATTTTCATGATTTGATCAGTCATCCGAACAATCGATTATCCGGACAAAATACCCCCTGTCTGTCTCGTCAGATTATCGATGTTTTTTCTTCGTAGCCAAGAAGTAGGATTGGTAATTTTCGATTCTCCATATCTAGGGCAGTTATAAGTTTCAATCGAAAGGAAATCATGGATCTGCCTCTGCTGAATCGATTCGTCTTCAGTCCATGGCCTGCAGTTCCACAAAATGTCATCAAAATTTACTGAGAACTTCTGAAGACATTGGATAGAAAGATAGACAAACATGAGTGAATAAATAAACCTCTTCGTTGGTAGGGGTAAACATCAACCAGGCATCTGCTACATTCTTTAACTGAAAAGCATCCTGAGAGCGCATACCACTGCCAATGATGTACACTAACTCGATTGGAGAAAAATCCTGGATCTGTCTTTAATTATTTCCTCCTTGGTCCTCGGCCAACCCTCCAACGAAATTCCATTCAAATTCATTGAGAACTTCTGGAGTTATTGAGAGGACAGACATAAACGAATACATTCATGTATTGTGGAAAAAAAAGGAAAAATATCTCCATGAAATTCGATCACTCCTTCCTTACCCCATGATCTTACGCTTCCGCAAAATTTCACCAAAATCAATTGAGAACTTTTGGAGATATAGTCTAGACTGACAAACAGAAGGATTGAAAGTAATACGTAGGGTGAGTGGCCATAGTGTATCTCGTTCGAATTCTTTTCAACGCAAAATAAACTGAAATAGATCACATTAAAAAAATTCTTTATTCATTCAAATTCACCAATAAAAAAAACTCACATAACTTAATTAGTACAAATTAAATCAAAATACATATATATATTTTTTTTTTTCATTATTCAACTTCATCGGGTGGGTTTATGGGTGAATCTTGCTTGAATTCCTACCGAACAAAACAAGATAGATAAATCAATAAAATTCAATAAAATTTATCAATAAAAGTCATTTTATTTTTGAATCAGTCCAAATAGAATTAAAATATTACTTATCTATTTGAAAAGAATATTTCATCCTTTGATTAGAGAGTTCGTTCCTTTATAGCCAGTTTTGTTTCGTGGCTGGCGGGGCGTGCCCCCTACAATGTGACTTCAGGGCCAGTTACTTTAGGGCCGGGATTCTTTTCTATATATCTCTCCAACTTCGTTGGCAGAGGGGAAACGTGTTCTCTTTCTTTCATTCACCCTAACTTTCTTTCTTTCTTCGTTTGTCAAACTCCCAAACTGAAGTTGACTTTATTTTTCAACCGTAAGATCAACAATAACAATCCTCACCAAAATTAAGGATGTTAACCGATACGTAAAACCGACATTCACTTACCATGATTTGAACTCACAGACTGATTGCTGGGTGGACTGTGTTTTTAACTGAGCTAAATTGATAAGTCTTATAAATTGACGAAAATTTATACTACAGATATGCACGAACTTACTTCAGTCTAATGAATACATTTATACAACAAATATTTATTATAATACATTTTTATTTATCTATTATATATATACAATACAAAACTTATAGTAATCTTCTTCCGTCGGAATTGAAGTTGGAGTGGAGTTTGACCCTGCAACAGCTAGTCTTCTTTTCTTCTTTTCTTTCTTTCTTCGTTTTTTTCTTCATTTCTCTTTCCGTTTCTTTCTTTAGGTGAAACAAGAGCTCTCATTCCTACTTGAAGTGGAACAGTTAACAAACTAAATATTGTGTATGATATAGTCGGACTATTCTCTTTGTCCAAATGTTCCTTTATTAACAAGGTTTCGGTCGTATACACTCCGGCCTTCGTTGCGTATTCTTGGTTCTAAAATGTGTTATCCCTCACTAAAACTCATGGTCGTATTGGACTAGACACGTCATATATATATATATATATATATATATATATATATATATATATATATATATATATATATATATATATATATATCCAGTAAGTGATTCCAGATTCAGAAAATAGTCCAACCATACCTTACACTATGATTGATATGAGTCCATGACAAGAAGAAACCCCACTGAATCCAACGAATCCACCATTGTATACGTACTTCAATACAGAGATTAAAAGTTTCTGCTTATCATAAAAGACAATTAATCAAACTCAAGATAATTTTGTCACAGCAAGTGTTTAAAAAAATAAAGTTTGAGGTTTAAGTCTGTTTTTGTAAATTTGACACTCCACTTGAAATCTTCGTAGTGGGAATAACATAAGCAAAAGGAAACCATGCTATCTTTGCGGCTTATTTCATAAATGACCATAGAAAAATCAAATTATTACTAATTCTATTCTTCTTGTGACATGTGTTACAAAATAAGATAAAATAATACTGTAATAAAAGCATTATTTATGTTATTCAATGCTTTAAGAATGCTCCTTGTATTACTTGTCCGTAAGCCGATAAATACTCTCCGTGTAACACAAGTCTGTTTTGTTAGCAAGCTAATCTAGCATATTATTGCTACGGTAATGAGTTCAATCCCTCAGCGGGCTAAATAGTTAACTTTTTAATAAAACTTAGAACCTTGTAGTAACTACACTTATCTATCATATCACTTTGGAGTCACGTTTAAAATCATTATAAGATTCGCATTATTCGTATCAATAACTCGTGCGATGATTTTCCCTAAACCAAAATACCAGTTACTTTAAATTAAAGACACATTTATTTCTGCCTAAGTCGTTCGCTTTCAGGAAGATACCATTCTACTGAGAGCGTAAAAGGACGTTGACCTTTTAGACCGCCGTCCCCAATTCTGATCTTAAAACAAAAGTCATTTATTCTAAGAGTCCAATTTTTTTTTTCTAGGCCATCCTTAAGAGAAATACGTTAATTTAACACAGATGTGAACGTATCCATCATGACGTCTTTTGGCTTCATCTGTGGTCGATTTGAGTATTTCATTCTGGTTCAGGGGATGAGTAGTTAGATTTTATGTATAATATGTTTGAATTCCCTGTGGAGAGCAGAGATATTTAAAAATGGCGATAAAGAGAGTCCAAAAAGAGGTGTTCATTCCACTTACGTTGTCTTGGCCAAATAATACACTTCAAATAAAAGTTTCAATATAATATTATGCAATTTGTTATCATTCTGTCGGATCATATATCCATTTATTAAAAAAACATGATTGTCGCCTTGAAACAAACAAATAGAGCAGCTATAGACCGAGAATAAACGAAATGAGAATTCGGAGTTGAAACAGTTACTTGGGCCTTTGCATTACCGACGGCTGTTCAGCTCAATGGTATTAGCAGCGTTGCGTTCATGGAACCTAACCAAGAGACAGGCCTGCATACTGAGAAGTATGCAACGTGCGCATGAGAGAATCATGCCCAACCTTACATGGAGAGATCACAAGACAGCACAGTATATAAGGAAGAAAACAGGTGTTCGTGACATCATAGAAACTATTTTAAAAACTCAAATGGCAATGGGCAGGCCATGTTGCAAGAATGAAAGACAACCAATGGACATCACGTTTCACAACATAGATCCTCAGAGATCACATAAGAAACCAAGGCCGACAGAACACAAGATGGAGAGATGAACTTGACAAATTCAGGAAATACTGGCTCTGCGATGCCCATGATAGGGAATTGTGGCGAATCCTGGGGAAGGTCTATGTCCAACGACAAAATGTTCACCCATGTGAATATTAAATCCGTTATATATATATATATATCATTAGTTATATCAGGAGTGTTCGATGACTCTTTAAAGTAATAGCCGAGTTTCAAGATTTTGTCCAAGCGAATACAGTAAAGAACAAAAAATTTTACAGAAAGATTATTTATACGGCATTTCGATGGACATAGCATTTCATCAGATACCGTGTATATACTGTATGGAGAACTGTTCCCTACTTTCTTTTGTTTTTTTACTTCTAACTTTGGAATAGAGCACTTTGTTGGATGGGGAATCGTGCACAAGTAAATATATCGCTCAAATTCAGTCTTACTAACCGTCCAGTTCTGTTTAGGGTAGAAATAAATTGCCAGCATCTGGGTCTGATTGAAGGTTTCGATCCTACCTCGTGGTACTGGATGAGATAATGGATAGTATATAGCCACACTGAAGAGTTATCGTACAACAAAACAGCTATCTGTGGATGACTTGATTATTATTATATATGTATATATTCCCACTTTCAGAGGAATTGAGAGAGAATCCTCTTTCTAACTTAAGGGGGCAAAATTGAGGAGGGCTTCTTTTCTTGCACCTCTATGAATCTGAATTGAGAGGTAGAGTTTCTTGCTCACTTCCAGGGATCGAACACGGGTGAGGTATTCTCTTTTCCATTCGGGGGTGGGGGGTAAAATTGAAAAAGAATTATCTTTCCAGATTTTGAAGTCATGATTTTCATCGATGAATTTGAATGAATAAAGGTTGTTTTATCGTGATTCATTTATTCCGTTTTGTTTTGCTTTGAGAGTAATTCAAGCGGGACACACTCGTAAATCTGTTCTAGAAAGTTAAATGATAGAAAAAGCCTATGATACTTTAATAAGATAAGTAATGTTTTAATTCAATTTGTACTAATTAAGTAATGTAATATAGTTTATTGGTAAATTTATTCATTCAAATTTTCTGATAAAAAAGATCACATTACTTAATTAATACAAATTGAATTAAAATAATAAACCTTTATACACTTGAATTTACTATTGAAAACTTTGCAATACTTTGTTGGTATGAATCGAATGGAAATTTTTTTTAAAAACTTTCTTGATCCGTGCTTTCAAGTCCTGTGACTTGTTACGTTTCATCGGTCTTCTGCGTGTCACATATATGTTGGCTTTAGTTCCATGACTTTAAGGTCTGTGACTTTATGGTCGAGATTGGTGATAGCCTTATTTTCTTTCATTTGTACACATATATGATTATACAACATTACATATTTTGTTTTAGTCTATCTCTTCTGAAAGGGAATCTCTGCAGTCCCTCAAGTGCCTAATAGAATTTTAATCGGAAGTTAACCTGCAACAAGGTTTTAACTGGGCCAGTAGCGTGCCTAAATTATTCATTAAACTTTACATAGTTCGGCATAAGTTTGTTGCCCAAGTCAAGATCAAACTAGCACAGCAGTAATAGTCAGTTGGACTCAGTGTTTCTAGTTCAAAAATATTTTCAGGCTTGTTTGACAACCAAAAAGTGCTAAATTCAAAAAATTAAAACAGCATAAACATCTCATAGATGACTAAAACGCACACAAAAGATGGTAAGAAAATAGTTAAAAGCACGCCGAAAAATGGCCGAAATGTTTAAATATGGCCGCACAAATTTACCTCTTTCTCGCACTGCTAATACAAAAAGAGCGCTGAATTTAGCGCGAGAAGTGCTAGATTGGCTATAATACCCAACTATCCCCGTGCTTCTTCAAGTGATATTCTAGTTTTTAAAAAAATCATTCTGATAATCGCTTAGGGACCCCATTAGGTCACGTACTACTCAGTAGAATCACTCGATCTAGGGAAACTGAGATGCAATAAGAAAAAAGACCCCCGTCAGTAGATAAAAAAATAAGGGATGAATAAAACAAAAGTAATAAAGGCTTTACTTATCTAACTGCGTGGGTGTTTGCTGATCAGAAGAAATAAACCAATTTTGCTGACAATAGCCACCACCCCCTCTACCAAATATCTTTTTCTTTATCCATCCTTCACAGGTCTCGTACTTCTGTTGATCTCTTCTATTTACAACCATCCCATAGTCCAGCATCTGCCTATTAGAACTCCTAAACCCAAACAGTCACTAAAACTGTCAACATAGGTTTCTTCAGTTTTCAAGTAGGTCGGACTGCCTGGCTGTGTACGAAGTAAAATATACCCTTACGAAATGACAGGACTATCTATGTAAGGAGCCTAAAGCTATCTTACAACGGAATTTGTTTTTTTTAATAATTCAAATATTCTAATTTCAAGGGTTTTTTTTTCAGAGTTTCTATTTTTGTGTCATAAGAAAAAAGGTAAATCAACTAAAGAGATCACCCTATTTTAGCACAAACAAACAAATAGAACTAAAAACAGATTCATGAGTTGAAAAATTTGATTATAAGCTCATTACATGATTAGATGTATAGACGTATGTGAAAATGTTTTATGTGCCTATTCCGCACTAGAAGTTTAAAATCTTTGGGTAGGTTAGAAAAGCAACACCCATTCTAGGTATGGTTCAGTGATTCTCTGGAGTGACATCGTGTATAGCCGTGCTCGAAATTGAGGTGAAAGCTGTTATGTAGGTAATGTATATGTATGCAAGTATATATGTATCTGTTCATCAATTGTGCGTACATACAACACTAACGAAGCTAGAGGGCTGAAAATTTAAACATTTACTCCTTATTATGTTTACAAAAAAGTTTTTTTTTATTTTTTGTTTTCCGAAGATAACTCTCCCTTTGATAGGTTTTTAATGGGGTGGCTCAATTTGCAATGTAAGTTCATGCAAAAATTGGCCCCTTAGTCTGTGACCGGTAGCGTTCACGCTTCTTCGTTTTTGTCCTTGATTCAAATTGTTTTAGTGGTCAGCTCACCATCCAACAAAAGACGAGAGAAGTAATCTACTTGCTTTTTTTTCTCTTTTTTTGATCTCCCCTATACTGCAAGCTGACAAAAGGATGTTAGTTACTAGACGGTTTCTATCAAATGACTAACCTGACCTATTCTTGAATCTTTTTTTTACGAAAAACCGCTTATCTTCATCTTCTTCCGGCTTTTATCTCTGAAACATGACTATCGATATTTACTAAGCTTAGTCTACTAGGACACAATACCAGATGGTGCTAGAAGGAGAAATAAGAGTAAGGGGATATTTAACTGTTCTTGGAATGATAAAACATTCTAGTTAGACGCCCTACAGTGTTGTAATCATCAGAAAGCTATACTAGTAGCAGACTAATGCTCAGTGTAATGACTCTCAAACGGTATACTGACGCACAATATCGTGTCGCAATTATCTCCCCTGTGGGATACGGACGAAATCCCCACCGGACAAAACCACTCAGACAAAACCAGCAGGACACATCCCCACCTGACAAAATCCAATATAATAAAAAATTAAAAAAAACGTAAAATAGAATTCGTATGAAGTTTTCAATATTTCTTTTTACAAATCCATACAGACGACTGCAAGTTGAAATATCTTTCAGTTCTTTTAATTCAAAATTATACTTTTTAGAGACTTTATATAAGTTAGTCTTCCCATCAGACAAAATTCCCACCGGATAGAAGCCCCTCCAGACAAAAATCTCCAGCACCCCTTACGGACATAAACCTCTCATAGTTTTAAAAAGATTTACTGAATTTGTTGGCAATTTTCAATAATTTTCCTACAAATCTAAAAAGGAAGTCAAGTACTTACAAATGAAATGATATTTCAGGACAATATCCTCTATTTCTTAAAATCAAAAATTCAACTTCTTAAGATTTTGTATGACTTAGACACAACGTAAGAGCAAAGATCAACAGATATTACTGATCTTAGTTGTAAAAAATCGCCCTAAAATATTACTCATCTCAATTAAAAGTATTTTTTTTTACTAAAGATTGAAAAAAATTCTTGAAACTTATTCCATCTGTGACATGATACAGAATGAGAAAATAAAATAACATCAAAACATTTATTTATTCAAATTTAGAAAAAATACTACTTTAAATTACTTGATTGGTACAAATTCAGTCAAGATATTAGTACCAGTGTTGACATTCGTGACTCTTGTCTTGTGACTGATCACCATCGTAACTTGCAGCAATCTGTACGATTAAAGTGGATCTATAATATTATTATTAAAAACTTTAAACTAATTCTTCTTTTATTTTTACTACATGGGGGTTTTATCCTGTAGGGGTGTTAATTTTATCCAGAGTTTGTTTTTTTTTCTTGTCTGGCAGGTTTTTGTCCTGAGATTTTTGTCCCAAGGGGTATTTGTCCGTTTTTTTGGGGGGGCGGGGGTCTGGACAAATAAACATGTATCAGGATGTTCGGAAAGTAATTACGCATTGTCATGTTCGGAAAATAATTTTGTTTCACGGCTATAGATGATAACCCAACCAACGAAGGCGAATGTGGGACCCCTCGAACTCGCAAGATTTAGCGCCAACAGATTATCATTCTGTTCGATCCCTTGAGCAATTCACAAGAGGAGAAACATTCAAAAACCAAGAATAGGCTGGAAGAAGTTTCTATGTTATGATGTTACGTTAAGCAAGTCAGTTATTTTCCGATCGCTGTTAATGTACGGTGTTCAGAAATTTTCGTGCTTTATAAAGAATTTGATTCTATTACAATTATTATATATATACATATATATATATATGTGTGTGTGTGTGTGTGTGTGTGTGTGTGTGTGTGTGTGTGTGTGTGTGTCTGTATACATATATATATATCGCTTTACCGTAGGATGATGGTCAGGTGAATAGGATGAAATCTATTACTGGTGTGGTCAGTTCGATCATTATTTTTACCAGTGTTAGTCCAGCTAAATAACTACCTATACGTTTTATCTAAACATCGACGCCCTCCGTAGGAACCCCTAACTAGCAGTCCAGGGGTTATTTCCATTCCGAAAGACGAATGACATCAAGGTCATCATCAAAAGAATATCAACAACATTCTCGTTTACCAAAGTATCACTGCAAATGGCCTCAAAGAAGGAAAGAAAACAGTCCCTATCATAACATTACAAGCAAAACAAAAGAGTGGACGAACAAGGATTTTCCTCGTTGGTGGTCAGCCTGGTCGGCAGTCCATGCGAATCAATCTCAACGTGAGGTGCAAGGTGGCCCAATGGTTAATGCAGGGAATGTGATCGGTGAGCAGACAGAGTTCAATTCACACTGATGCACTGGTGGAAGGCGCGTATCCATCTCATTCAACCCACCCCCATTACATCATGGGCGAGTTTCGTAGGGTAAGGGCCTCCAACTTATGCCTTACAAAAATTTTCTGTGGGTTTTACACAACATTCTATTTAATTAACAATACTTTTTTTATGAACTTTTCAATTTTCAATATTATAGTTAACATTTATTGTCAACTATGTTTTTCTTCTTAAAAATGTATTTAAATTGAGTTTTTAACTTCAGCCAAATACATATCTTAAAAAATACAATATCTTTTAAAGCCTTCGGGGTTTTTTTTATTTTTTTTACATTATGAGTATAATAGATCTTTTTTTCAAATCGTTCTTGCTGGAAAGAAATTGGTTTATGAATTTCATAGAATCTTTAACCCAAATTTAAACCCAATACATTTTAATAACGGTGTCAGGAAAAACTACGTGAACTACCTTAACCTGTCCGATGCTACGGAGCGGCTTGTATAGGTATGCCCAAGGGTGTACGACACCGATGCTATGATTCGATCGCTCAACCTGCCTGTTACTTCACTGAATATATTCAAAGAATTGTTTGGCTTTCGCGTCTCCTGTCAGCTGGGTGTGTCGTGTAAGGAGACTTCTAGTAAAGAACGTGTTTTATTTCTGTACTGTCAGATGTTTTTTCTCTCGGGCGACACCGGGATTCCCTGCTTGATATGTTTGTGTGGTGATGAGTAATAAATGGAAAAAAAATATCATTGATTAAATCGAACACACCTGAAGAGAGCTAGCTAATCAAAGAGATAGATGAACTGAGATAGATGAGAACAGATAGATACATAGATAGAAAGATAGATTGACAGATAGATAGATAGATAGAGAGAGAGAGAGAGAGAGAGAGAGAGAGAGAGAGAGAGAGAGAGAAATGAGGATCAGGATATCTACCTATACCGAATTTATCGAGGGAGGAAAAATGCCCATCAAAACATAATTTGCCCATCATACTCTTTTTCCTTTTCTTTTTAAAATGATAAATATTTGGTAGGGCGTTTTTTCCACAAACTGATCGTCTCAAATTTATTGAGGGAGAAAAAGTGTTCATCTTATAAGGTCTCAAGAAAAAAAAATTGGCACAACTCAGCCACGGTGGTCCCGATTAGAATTCGGAGAGTGAAATGAAAAGAAATAAGCAAAGCAAGACAAGTGGAAAAATATTCAAAGCAATTATAATAATCTTTTTCTTTCATGAATTCTCTTGTTTCTTTTCATTCTTAATTCGTAAAAAATTGTGTTGGGTTTGTTTGTATGTTTGTTTTCATACACTGGCCGTCACGACATAATCTAGAGAGGATAAGTGCTATTTTAAACGTAGTTCATTGTTGCTTTTCATTCATAAAACGTCCCAAAACATATATTTATTAATCAAAAATGAAAAGAAATAAGAGAATAGTGGACTAATTGTGTTTTGATAAATTCGTGATGGGCAAATTCCCTGGTGGGCACCTTTTCTGGTTACCAAGAGCGATAAAGAGAGAAGATATATATATATATATATATATATATATATATATATATATATATATATATATATATATATATATATATATATATATAGAGAGAGAGAGAGAGAGAGAGAGAGAGAGAGAGAGAGAGAGAGGGGGGGGGAGAGAGACGGGGTATATATATAGAGAGATAGATGAAAATGAAGAAAGATGAAGACCAAATTGAGAGATAGATCGATAAAGACGTATGAACAGACTGAGATAGATAGATAGATAGATAGATAGATAGATAGATAGATAGAGATACATACATACATACATACATACATACATACATACATACATACATACATACATACATATGAACAGTCTGGAATAGATTCTTGGATAGAGAGGAAAGAAAGGATGAAATATATGTATACATAGATTTAAAAATGTAGGAAGAGAGAAAAAGACCAAATTGAGATAGATTGATAGATAGACAGATAGATAGATAGATAGATACATACATACATATATACATAGATACATAGAGAGATACATAGATAGGAACAGATTGAGATAAATAGATAGATAGATATGTACAGTCTGAAATAGATAGATAGATAGATAGATAGATAGATAGATAGATAGATAGATAGATAGATAGATAGATAGATAGATAGATAGATAGATGGATAGATGGATAGATAGATAGATTGATATGAACAGGTTGAAATAGATAGATAGATAGATAGATAGATAGGTAGATAGGATGGAGGAGCGAACGAAAGAAAGACTGAAAGATGGAACAAACTGAGATAACGAGAACAAGAAGATAGAATGGTAAGTGAAAACAAACAGATCTGCAATAAAACAATTGTGAACAAAATAAACTTTGAATGTCCATTTTCTCCTCCGTTGACCGACGATCAACCTCTACTCTCAAGTCCCTGGTCAACAAAAGTCATCAACACAGACGTTTCTCAGTCTTTATCTCGCTGTTTAGATTCCTTGTTTGTTTTTAGCAATTAGGCCTTTTGTTTATCAGTCTTATCTCAACATTTGACTTGGGCGTCTCTAGCCTCTCCTTCTGACCCGGCGCCAAAAGCCTATCTTCGCTTGAGAGTCCTACTAAACAAAACCCATTCAGTAGTTCGAAGCGTCGGAATTCTGTGGGTCTGGGAAAGTTGAGGCAGGAAATAGAAGATGAGATGTTGGTAATAGACATTGACGTAGACTTGAACACGGGGAGAGACAGGTGAGTCAGTTGGCATGGGCTCATGATTTTTAGGGGTCTGGTTTCTCTGATGGAGGCGAATACGATTATGTTTCATCATCATCACCATCAGTCTTTCAACGTCTGTCGTTAGACATAGACACTCTCCTGGATTAGCCACACTTCTCTATCATGGGCGTCGAAGAGACATTACTTTCTGAATTCGTCCGATTGTGTTTACTGTTTCTTATTACAATACTGCCCTATACTGTCTTATGTTCATTTTGAATAAAATACCTTGTCATAATCTTTTTTTTAATGAATTTATGTACGTATTATGAGTAAGTGAGGATTTTCTCCTTATCTAGGTTGTGAGGATTAACTCCATATCAGAATGAATGGTCTGCTCAAATGAAATCCTGACTCTAAGCCCTGTGACTTCTTCCTGATGGAATAGGTGAAACAAGAGTACCGCATCAATCCAATCACTCTGGATCAACTGCAGGGGCGCATTTACTGTGTTATGGCCAACATACCGCTGGGATCCCAGGAAAATTCTATCGAGGTCGGGTCCGTGTCAAAAATCCCGCCGGTGAAAATCATGTTGGACAATAT
>OY735237.1:11676257-11701257 GCA_963457665.1 Thysanoteuthis rhombus | reverse complement strand
TGTTGATAATGTTCGTTTGAGGTCACCGATTGTTGAAAATGTCTCTAATTTCCGTTCTTAATGGAAAAAATGGAAATCTTTTTTTTCTTTTTTTTTCTTTTTTTTTTCTTTTTTTTTTTTCAATTCAGGGTAAGAGGCTCTTTTTCTTTTATTGAAAGAAAAAAAAAAAACATAAATAATGTTGTACTGATACAAAAAGAAAATGTAACAGAATATTTCACATTATGTGTCACGGTTGGACCAGAATAAAAAGACAATATTTTTTTAACGATATGTTGATAAAGTCAAAATATGCCCCAGAATTATAAAGTTGAGTAAAAAACAACGGGGAATGCCTTGGAACAATATAAACATCTCGTTACTTGTATAGAGTTATTCTGTGTTGAACAGAAGATATATGCTATTCACACGACGCCAGACGTTTAAGAAAAAAAAGATGGTTATGGTGTATAGAATTACAGAAATATAATTCCATCAATTTAACTTCTTACACAGCCCGTGATTTCACAGAACGTCGTGATTCAAGTCTTCTGGGTGTGTAAATTTCGTTGCTCAGTACCCAACTGAACTTTGATTTTTCGGGCTGACAGCTGCTTTAGAAAGGCTGAAATTGGTGAGATCCTTTCCACTTTCGGCTAATTTTATGGTTAAATTTGTTTTATGCTTAAAGATGATTAGTTTATACAAAGACTCCATAGAAAATTAATGATAAATTTGTACATTCACTTTCTAAAGCTTACCAGAATCTGACTCCAAAAATATTCTTGAAGCAGAAGTTTTGGTCAGATTCCGGTTTATAGATCTTGGGGAAAAAAAAATCATGAACAAATAAATTCCTGTTGTTTGATTTGCTTTGACAGACCTTCAAAAAATGTAAAAAAATCGGCTAAATCTTTCTCATTTTCAGCTAACATTCTGACTCAAAATATCAACTATATATCTTTTCAATCAGCAATAAGTTAAAATCAAACCTAATTATTTCTTTTTTAAGGCCTAATTTTCGTATTTCGTCAGTACATCAATCTATACTTAAGCAATGAACTAAAAAAACTCATTACCAACTCAAAACTTGAAGCAACTCAAAAAATATTTTTGCACCAGCTTGTATAGCCAATAAATCACACCAAAAATGTCTAAAATACAGCTAAAGGAAACTAAAAATGGTCAGAATCACGCCAAAAATGGTATAAATGTTTTAGCTCGCCTGCGCTAATTTAGCCTTTTTTTTTTTCACTGTCAAAACGAGAAACGCGACGAATTTAGCGCGAAAAGAACTAAATCAGCAACACTGATTCCCAACATTTGAGGAAGGCAGGATTGGTTCGCGACTGAAACGTCATGAAAGGAATAAACAACAAAGATGGGGATATTAGTCCTAACAAACCACATCAAATAATCAAGACTCTATTTCTTCTGACGTTGGCGAACGTCACAGCAATCCCACTTTTTGTACTTGATTCTCTGACTATAAGTCAACAAAGCAACAACAAAAAAAGAAAAGGCACATAAAGCACTCACTGTAATTGAACCAGTACCGACATGCCTGTTTGGATTTGACCGCCCTATCGTCTTCTTCTTTGGGCCGACAAAAACGCGCCATAGAGACTCGCCTTTGACAGCTACTCCGTCGTTCTTAATTAATCTTAGTGCGTGTCAGACAACCGCTCCGGAAATCGCGACCCCAAACTCTTCTTCCTCTCAGTCCAACCTCGCTATCCCCAAAACAGAGCTCAACACAATTTTCGTTCCTTTATACTGAGCGTTATTTTGTAATTTCAAGACACGGACCACCAGATATGAACTTAGTATTTTTTGTAAATTCGAACGAATAAAGGTTTTATTGTAATTTTATTTTTCTTATATTTCGTACCATATATCACAAGAAGAATAGAACTGATAATAATGTATATTTTTTTAGTAATAAATAAAATTAGCCGAAAAGATACCATGATTTTATTTCGCTTCTTTTACGCCAACTACAAATATTCCTATCAGGATTTTGAATTAACAAAAAAGAAGACTTTAACCTCTAACTGGGTGTTTTCTTAAAACAGAATTATCATAGTTTTCATTAATAGTATTTTATGATAAACCGAAACCTTTATTCTTTGCTTTGAAGTACGTACATAATGTCACTGGCTTCGGTGGGGTTATCATCCCGTGGGAGTTTTGTCATCGGTCCGTAAGAAGTATAGAAAGTAGCTATTACTCCATTCAAACTTGGCTTTTGTGATCAGGGTTGTGATATTCATATGTAATTATTTTTCCTACAGAATGTGATTAAAAAAGTGCAAATTCACCCGTTTTCCGATCGGGAATAAGTACATTACAAGTAATGTTTGAAAAGGATAATTTACTGTTTCTTTACTTTTTATACATAAGCAATTAGGAAATAACATTTTTCACTCAAGAACAAACAAGTAAAAAAACAAAACAAAAAAAACAAGAACCATAAGTTCAACAATGTGTCCACCATACATGCGTCCATTTATATTATTTCCGATATCAAAGGATAATAAACGAAGTAGTTGTATTACTAATTGTAGTAGTAGGAAAAAGAAGTGGAAAGTGAGGATGGTTCATCTGAAAATCTGGCTATCAAAAAAATAAAAACAATTTGTAAGTTTAAATTGAAGTAAGTACACAATTTTCATCAATAATTTCTTCTGGGGTCTTAATGTATAGTTATCTTATTTGATAAGAAGGTTTTAAATGGGTATATTTGAAATTTTAGCCATAAAGTTATTGGAAACTGAAGTTTAGCTGACTTTAACTATTTTTAGAGATAATTATAGTTGATAATAATAAACCATATTTAGCAACATTGTAAAAAAAAAAAGGCTCCATACGTCATGTATTGATGATATCACAAATCTTTTGACATGATAAAAGCTGGTGAATATAACCTAACCCGCTTCCTCTCTCTGTTCAACATAACTTGGATCGGCAGACAGACCGACCAAAAAAGGTTTTAAAGGGATATGTGGACACATTTTTTTTTAAAGACTTATAACTAGGAAACCCGGAGATATATTTTCTTTACACTTGACTTGAGATTATACGGATCCCTATTTTGTTTTGTTTTTCGACAATATCGTCGTGTTTTCTCTATTTTCTCTTTCGTCCAGCAGTTTTATGAATCATCGAACAAGTCTATTGTACAATAATTCGCTCAGAAGACTTTACTTTTTTGTGGATTACAGAAGATAATCAGACGCTTCTATACTTTTTAGCTTTTAACACACATACACAAATACACATATACATACACATGTATATCAGTGTGTGTACATATGTTCTAATAGTAAATATTACTATAAATAATTATAAATGCGTTGCATTACTTTGAGACTTTATTTGGAATGATCTCCCGTCATTACACAATGAATGTATCATTTGGTCTGGACAGAGTACATAGAATAAATAATTTAAGAGAATGGGTCTGCTACAGGGATCGAAAGTACCACCGATAGGGTAGCTGCTTCAACGTAGTGATGCTCTTACCATTGAGTGAAATAGCTGCTGCTGCAGGCCCAAATAATTGCTTTCACACCAATGCGATAGTTTTGTATTAAGAAATGGACATATTTGGTTCGACAGAATTAATTATATATTAATGAACGAGATGAGAATTTTATATATATATATATATATATATATATATATATATATATATATATATATGTGTGTGTGTATATATATATGTGTGTGTATATATATATATATATATATATATATATATATATATATATATATATATATATATAACCAAAAATATGTGATAAAAAACATTTTTCCAAAACTTTACGTCATTTCAGTCAATTATTCCTCAATATCTGCTTATGTAATTTACGTATTTTTTTAATGTTTTACACAGAATTTGATATTATGGTTCTATGAGTGATTTTTCGTTGGGATCACACACACACACACACACACACATACACACACACACATATATATATATATACATATACATATATATATATATATATATATATATTATTGTGTCATATATATATATATATATATATATATATATATATATATATATATATATATATATATATTCTTTCATCATAGCCCTGTAAACAACCTTCACCTTCATTGGGCAATTACAAATTCTTTTGCGGTGAGGGTGGGCCAAAAAGTACTCTTTCTACCCTTTGGGCACACCTCTGAAGTTAATATTTCGCCGAAGTTATGTTGCAGAACGTAGATATGTTTTAAATGATCAACTTTTTGAATTATTAATATTATATTTACCATATCCGTCAACAAGTTAAATTAACTATGGAAATTATAGCATCTGCTCATTTCCTATCGGTGGCCAACGGTGCTTTGTATCACGGGTGTGCTTCTCAGCTACGGATGCTCCAAAGCACAAGAATATTTTAGAAACTGAAAAAAAAACAAGCCCAAAAACCAACAAACCACGGGCAGTGGAAGCCTTTTAGGTTCCCTGTAGAGAAGGTGGTCACAATTGTAAATGGTAGAGTTTGACACCAAGGTTGATTTCGATGTTACAAGCGGCGAACAAATAAAAAAGAAAGCAAGAGACTTCATGAAAAGTCTTTTAGTGGAACAAAATCTTGAAATCCATGTATTTAGCTGAGGCATCGTAAAACATAAAAGAGGAAAAGAAAGATGCTTCAATTTCTTTTTTCTAAATCCTTGAAAGTTTTTTTTTTCGACTGGCATTCTCATCAGAGAATGACCCTACACTGTATCAAAAAAGATTTTACTGCCCATCGCTTTCAACAGATACTAAAACATTTTTGCATGTTAGTACAATCGTAGCTCAGTGTACACTCGTGATGCAAAGCACCATACACCACTGCTTCCTATTGGTACATTTTTTTTCGTATTTGCTGCGTCATTACACATGTAATCGTAGAAGTGAATGAAAATTGTGACATATTTTTAATTAAACCCTACCCGTGATTTGGGATTTACAAAAAGCTAGTATCACAATTATTTGCCGTGCTTTTCTGTTGTACAATAATTTCCAATTAATTTCTCGATATGCTTTCAAGATTTGCTGTGTCACTGTACACGAAATCAGTAGGGTGTATAAAAGCTTTGACGTATATCTACAGTGTCGCCCGTAAAGGAATTCATCCCACCACTTTTTTTATAGGAAGAGAATTTTTCTTCCAACCAAACATGGCAGGATTTTATTATTTCTAGTAGAACATTACGAAATCAAAACGGGTTTAATCAGAGATGCTTTTAATTTTTCATTTTCTCCTATTCGTGGACGAAGTATAGCAACATTATTATTAATTCTGACAAGTCTATCTTCGTCCTAACTTTCAGTTGTTTTCTATCACAACTCTTTGTCAGACCGTAATCCTATGACAGCGATTAAACTGAATAATCGGAAAGTAAAGAAAGAGTAAATCTACGGTGAGAATCGAACTCATATCCTCTAACCAGAGGGTATCCAGTATCTGCCTGGCTGCTTTTAACCATTTAGCTCCAGGGATTTTATAGTTAAGCAGAAACTGATTCTACACCTTAAACTTGAACTCCTTCCAACGACATTCCACGCTGTTGATGTTGGATGAGACCTAGTAGTCTTTTAATAATACAATATTTTTTATTTCTTTAATTTTTCTGTTCTTATACAAGGTATTGCAACATTATTATTAATTCTGACTAGTTTTAATCTTCATCCTGACTCTGTTACTTTTTACCACAACTTCGAATTGGATCATCATTTCACGGCAACGATTAAACTGCGTAATCGAAAAATAATCAGTATCATAATCGGTATTATCAGATATTATCTATGACCAAATTCTACAGTATTGAGACTCTGCAGCCAAAGTTATTTTTTGTATAGGTATACTTACTTTTGGACGGCAACTTATTCATGTTTTCGGTTTAGGGGAAAATCAACTTTACGTTAAAGAAAACGGACGGTTTTGTCTGTCACACTTTGAAAACAGAAATTTCATGTTGACAGATGGGGTAAATGAGGGGGTCTCTAAAAAGAAAATTGGAACACAAAGACCGCAAAGAGGGCAGAGTAAAAGACAGAGAAGCAGGGTATGGGTACGCAAAAGGATGGGGGACACAAAGATATTCACAGAAGGAGAACGGCTGGATTCCCCCCTTCGATAAAACAAAAAAAGGCATCCGTGGGTCTGTTAGTGGAGGAAATGGTCAAGTGCCTGGGTTGGTCGCTTCAAGCAACCCCAATGTTTTTTTGTTTTTTTCAGATATTACAGTGCATTAGATTTCCACACCTAGGTACCCTGTTCGTAGAACAACGGGAATTCAACTAGTGTTCAATAGGTCCTGCCAAGATACCTACCATGAGCGAGTTCATATACAAATGATTTCTGGTATATCTCTCAAAATATTCTTTGACTTACTCAGAAGCTTATATTCTAATTTCCAGACTCCAGTCGGTGTTTGGGAACATCGCTCCTATCAACAAGCTTTTTCATCAACATGACACGTTGTTTACAACAAGAATACCTTCAAAAGAGAGAAACAAACCTTGTGTAAACTACGAGGAGCCAGGTGAGTTCTAGAAAGTTCAGAACTTCAACGTCGGTGACTGCTTCTATTCAAAACCCGGCATTGCTGTGGATTTTGAGAGCAAAGGATGCATTATGTTTCCTCGATGGCCATAATTATTACATTGTATATTTTCATTATTAGACGAAGTATTGTAACCCAATATCTTATTTTTCATTACTTTTTACTTTCATCTCGATTTTTGGGTCGTTTTTATCATAATTCAATTTTGGGAAATAAATTGAAGATAAAAAGTAAAGCAAAGTTAATAAAACTGGTCTGGTTAGTCACTCTAAAGAAACAGTCACTTGACCAATGTCATTTTACAGCATGCTTTTTTGAGGGAGTGATCAACAGAAAAAATTTGAAATAGGGGTGATCAATGAATGAATTACATGTTTTGGCCTCTTGTTGGGTGGTGATCCCTAAAAGAGTCTAACTCTTTAAAAACTAAAACAAAAAACAAAAAACCAAGCATGAATGCTTCAAGATTCAAAATAAAGGACCAATTCAGCGTACACTAATATTGTTAGTTGAATGCCGCCGGAAAAAAGTTCAAGTGGGATTTTAAGGAAAAAAAGTTTTTTCTAGACATAATGAGTATTTTTTCTAATTTTCAGCCCTGTAGCTTCATAGGTGTGACCTGTACGCGTGACCCATTCATAAAAACCAGACCCACTTGTAAAAAACTGAAGAAACCTATATTGGCAGTTTCAGTGACAGTTGTGATTGATTATTTGCGTGTGTGTGTGTGTGTCTGTGTGTGTGTGTTGAAAGCTAATGTTTAAAAAACCGTGCATAGTAACAACTAATTGATTTAGTTAGCAGGCCAGCCAAACCAACTTAAAAACTGGAGAAACCTCTGTTGATGTTGACTATAATGCTATAGAGAGTTTCTTATAACAGCACTACATAAAATGAGCATGACATCCCAAAAGTTAATTGTGAACGCTTGTCTTCTGTACGAATTAAGATTTGGAACAGAAGCAGGGCGTAGAAAATTGTCAGCTTCTACGGAGGAAATTGGTGACCATATTGCTCAGAAGTGATTCAGGAGGTTTACAATTATAAACGAGTCGCTCGAAGATCAATTTCGAGAAGGACGACCGATACTTATTGATGATGAGGTACTGAATGAACACTTGTGTCGAATCTAACCTTCTTTAAGCATGAGCGACGAAACCCTCTTTATGTCAGCTATAGGAATCGTCACATGGCCAACATCTTTTGGCAGCATGTTTCAGGGATGATCAATTAATCAATTGAAAAAAAAGGGGGATCAATGAATAAGTTACTACTTGCACCTTTTGTTGAACAGTGATCATTAAAAAGTCTGAATCAAAACAAAAAACAAACGGACACAAACTAAAGAATCAATTTAGCATAAACTTACATTGCAAACTGAAGCCTTCCCAATAACATGGGGGGGGGGTAAAAAGAGAAAGTTTTTGTAAACATAATAAAGAGCAGATGTTAAAAAGTTCAGCTGTTCAGCTCTATTGGTGCGGCTTATACATACATATACACATACCCAGCATGTCAGCGAGACCAACTTGAAAACCGAAAGAAAGTTTTGGATAAACACCTACATCTAGAATCAACATTTAAAATCCTTGTTATATACCTGGATTCGAACCCTTGCACTAGTTGGAAATACATTACCACTTCATCCACAAGACAGACCACCTACCACTCCAAGTCTTTTCTGAACACTCGTGAAGTTTCCCCACCACCCAGTAGTATACCATTGTTCTGTTATCAGCCATCACCAAATAGTTATTCATGCCACGTTCTCTCTTGTTGCTGCTTCCTGAAACGTCGCCGCGCTGTCCGCTAACTGGCTCTGCGGTTGAAAGAAGCACCGGCTGGCAGTGACCAATCATTAACCTTGTGTAGACTACGAGGAGTCTGGTGAGTTCCTGAAAGTTCAAAACTTGAATGTGTTTGTGACTGCGTCTATTCAAAACTCGGCACCGTTCTGGACTTTGTAGGCTACGAACGCATTATGTTGCCCGAGTTGTTATAATTATCACTCTTTTATTTATTTCAATCTCTATTTTTTTTCTTTCGTAGACGATCCATTGTAGCCCAATATTTTATTAATTTTGACTACTTTTTACCTCTATGTTTCAGTTGTTTTTATTACAACTTAACCTGAAAAATTCAGGTTGGTGGTAAAAATAGTCGAAGTTAATAAAATACTGGGTTACGATGCCTTATCTAATAATAAAAATGCTTTGGACCTAAATTTGGCTCATTCCAGAACACCAGTGTCGTTAACAATTACATCATGCTGCCTGGGTTGTTATTAGAATTTAACCCTTCAGTGCGAAGCATTTACTACAGTCTGAATTTAAAGATATAGAACTCTCTTCTATTGAGCTCTCTTTAAAAAAAAAGGGGGGCAAATATTTAAACCATTAAGTTTTATATCTTCTAATAAACAGAATTTTGTTTTCAAAAAATTAAACTGAATTTTGACATCCCTTCGTTTCACGAACAAACAAAAAGCACATGATACTCTATCTGTTTCTATATTTCTCAAGAAGCAACACGTTTTGCTTTAAAAACAGCGAAAAGTTATTTCTAATTGATATCTTATATTTTTATTATCTTACACCCTTAGGAAAAAAGAATGTAATTCATAACTTTTTTGTGCGATATGTTATTCGTTCGAAAAACGAAGGGCTGTCAAAATTCTTTTCAATTTTTTGTTTGTTTCCCTGATATTAAACAGAATTTTGATATCTCTTCGTTTTTCGAACAAAGTTTTGTTCATTAAATGATACGAAAATAAACAAAGACGATTCAGAAGTGCCCGAATTATTTTGTTTTGATTTTCCAATGATTCAGTTTTTCTCAAGACACCGCTGACGTCAACTACTGTTGCTGACGTCACCGGTGTCTTAAAAAAAAGCCTCCTTTTCGAATGAACCAA
This sequence comes from Thysanoteuthis rhombus, assembly GCA_963457665.1. Classification (NCBI taxonomy): domain Eukaryota; kingdom Metazoa; phylum Mollusca; class Cephalopoda; order Oegopsida; family Thysanoteuthidae; genus Thysanoteuthis; species Thysanoteuthis major. The sequence goes on along the minus strand of OY735237.1, from coordinate 11,691,788 downwards.
TTTTGTATCTAAAACAAGTCACAAGAAACATGAAAATTGATAAAATTACAATAATAATACCTATAACACTGTAACAAGAAACACTTACATGGTGCCGATCATCGGAATGGATGTGAATTCGAATCTTATTCGAAGCTGCCGTAGAATGACAGCCAGAGTTGAGTTGAGATAAAAGCAGCTAAAAATTAAAATAAATGTAAAATATAGTCAAAATTATTAAGCATTATTGAATTGTTCAGAAAATAATTTCATTTTTTGGAGACGGAAATAAAACCCGTTGAAATGTAACCAAGAACAGGATAACACGGTACAACTTTTATTTATTTTTTTTCTTTTCCTGGGTCATAAGTGTTATTCTCTGATTGATTATGTCTAAGAGACATAATTACACGAAATGTCAATCATTTCCTCCAAATTTTGTTTTCGTGACCAGGACAGTGATAACTTGAAATCTACCCATTTTCAATCGGACAACGGGAAAATTTGCATATTTTTAATCATATATGATAAGAAAAACAATTACGTATGAATATCACTCTCCTGGTCACAAAAACAAAATTTGAAGGGACTAATCGACATTTCTATACTTTTTGCGCATTCGCGGTTAGAAAATAAAACTCACTGTCCAGGAACATAAACAGCGTTGCACGATGTTATCATTATTAACCAAGTCAAAAACCCGCTGAAACTGATCATAATATTCCTTACTGAAAGAATCTGGCATTCAGGGCAATATATATATATATATATATATATATATATATATATATATATATATATATATATATATATATGATTGTGCTTCTCTACTTTCAAGGGTTTTACTACTAAGACCGTGTTCCAGTAACTTGAATGAAAATCTTGAAAAATACCAAACGGCCACCCTGCTTCTGAACGACACGTATTACCAATCCTAGGCTGCCAGATATTTAAAGACGTCTCTGGTCCAAAAAATGAAGAATAAATTGCCACGCATAGCTGAATGCAAAAATTGTTTATAACAGCGATTATATCATTAATAATTCTTCTAGATAAAGTATTGTAGTATTGATTTAATTTTTTTTAAATCCCTCTATATTCATTTTAATTCTCAAGTGCTTTTTATAGCAACTTCACTTTGATGGCCCGAGTATTAAATTGCGATCATAAAAAGGACACTGATAGATTAAGATAAGATTAAGTAGTTGTTTGAGAAAAATGATAATATTAATTGTTTATAAAATATTGCAATACTGCAGTAAACAACAAAAAGAATTTATCAAAAATACTACATCAACAAAATGAAAACATTCGAAAATTCAAATATGGCCACACAAAAAATACCAATTGCTTTTCAAAAAGGTTAGATTTGTCAGAATTGACCATGAATTAGCTACCCTGACTACATCACTCAGTGAAACCACTTTGTCTCTATCATTGGCAGCATTTGAGTTGGACTGACACTGTGCTGTTTAGTTTCAAGAACTTGAACGTCAATTCTGATGAGGGTCAGGTCACTGGCCGATGATGGTGCCTTGTCCAGTAAGTGACACGATCTCTTCAGATGTCAAGAAAAAAAAATGGAAAAAACAAAGATGTAGAACCCGAGAAGAATCGTTCCATTTTATTTTTTCTTATCAGTCAGTGAATCCTTCGGGTTGAGGGCCCCATGCTGTTGCTGGTAAAATTGTACGCTGGACACTGGGGTGGAGGTTCAGGTCAAGGATGGGTATCTCGAAACAGAGTGGGGTGGGGGCTACATTCTGATTGCCTCGCACGTTGCTGGGTTGTGTGAAGTTTTGTCATAAGTGGAACCTTGCTGCGACCACCTTTGCTGGTGTGAATGACTCGTGTCCGTTCACGTCCTTGACTCACCAAGCTGTTTTAAGTAATGCTTCTCAAACTGTGTGCCGAGGCACAATGATCATCATCCTCTTGGCGTCCATCCTTAGATATAAACGTTCCCCAAGATTTGCCAGACCTCTCTGTCATGGATGTGGCAGAGCCCAAACTTTCTGAATTTGTCCAGTTATCTTATATTTTGGCGGCCAGAGTGTCACGTGTGACCTTTTGGCATCCACGTTGTGTCGTAATGTCTGACATTCTTGCAACAGGACTAGCCCATTGCCATTTGTATCTTCTGATGGATTCTATGATATCTTCGGCCTTGATTTCCTCTTACATCCTGTGCAATCGTGATCTCTCCATGTCACATTTGTTATACATACCTAGCTGTCAGACGTATTTTCAAGAGAGCTCCTAACTGGATTCTTTCATTTTAATCTAAAAGACTTATCTTATTTATATCTACGAAGCTGGTTTAACACTTCAAGTGTTGCCACTCAGTAGGGATTATGGTGATGATATGCTAGACTAGCTTGTTAACCATCACCCCACAGCAAGGCGCCGTGGTGACAGGAATGGGATAGGGAACCAGGGGTGCCAAAGAGATTTTAAAGACACCCCCAGATCAGGCATACACAAAAAATATTCCCGAAAGAAAAAACTTGGATGTTTCAATTTTGAATAAGTTAACATAAGTTGACAAACCGTCAACCAAAACTGTCACCAAAAATGTCAACATAAGTTTCTTCAGTTTTTAAACAGGTCTGGTTGGCTACATATATAAGTATGTATGTACGCATCACGCGTACAAGCTGCATCGAAAGAGCTAGAGGGTTGTAAATTTGAACATTTACTTTTCATTGAGTCTAGAAAGGGGTCAATTTAATGCTGAATAGGTCACTAGTTTGTGTCCACTACTTTTTCTTGGTGATTCGAATTTTTGGTGATCCAACAGAAATAGGGAGAAATAACTTATTCATTGATCACCACTTTATTCCATTTTTTTTTATTGATCGCTCCCGACACGACATGCTGCAAAAGACATTGGTCACATGGCAGTTTCTATTGAGTAATTGACCAGACCTGTATTTTACTTACTTTTATATGTAGATCGCAATAATTACGTCTCCTTTTCTTCAATTCCTCATGAAAGAGTAAACGATTCGTAATTAAAACACGGATATCTTTATGATAAAATCCAGAACTTTTATACTTCAATGACACTCGTATCATACGAGATTCAAACATGTTCAATTGATGACTGGTCTACGAACAACTTATTCGAAGAGGTGTTATTTTAAACACTTGTATATGTGAGTTATTTTCAATAAATCAATCATCTGAGTGATCCGATTATTATTTTATTTTATCTATCAATCTATTTATTTGAGGTTTCAAAAACTGTGGATTATAAGCCATTTCCAAAATATATGAGTAGAAACGAAGATGGCGAAAAAAAACCTCGGGGGTGACTGGCCCTAAAGTCACAGACCCTAAAGTCACAGGCCCCGTAAAGTCACAAAATAGATGGCCGTCTTTGTCACCTACGAAGCATAACCGACCATGAAGTCACAGGACTTCGTGTCATAGACCGAAGAACATTTATAATGAAATAAGCTAGCCTGATAGTTAAGCAAGCCTAAGATTTCAATTTGATTTGTAACAATAAAGTAATATAATGTTTTATTGTTAAATGTGAATGAATAAAGTTGTTTCATTCCTTTTTCTACCATGTTATGTTTTGTTTTGTAAGCGAGATGAAGTTGAATGAAGAAAGCCTCTCGATTCTTTTATAAAGATAAGTCATGTTTTGATTTTATTTTCATTAATTAAGTAATGTAATATATTCTTTTGTGAATTTGAATGAATAAATAATGTTTTGTGACACACATACACACACATATGTGTATCATACAAATCAGGTTTGCAATATAGCATAATATAATTTAATATAAAGCAATGTCTGACATGTGATTTATTTCGTAGAATGCTCAATACATTCAACTTGAAACTCTACACTAACATAAGCTATAGATTTGATGCAAAAATCAAGGTTAAGATCAAAACATCCCTAAGAACACAATTCAGCATCCACTTATAAGATAACCGATGCACCTTGTCTGCATCCCATGACATGTAACTTATAACCACCAGCAAAGCACACATATTACAAAAATGATGAAACAAAATAAAAACTCCTCCCACCATAGGAACATCCACAAGACTCTCACCAAAGTCCCGGAACAGGAATATAAAACACATAGAAGAGGCCCAAACAGGGCAGAAACATAAACGTGTTCGTGTAGCAAATCTAATTGCTACTATATATATATAGTATAACTGTTTTGTTTTTAAAATCCCCGAAACGGTTACATGGTAAACAACTAATAATCCCAAGAAGAAAAAAAACACACAAAATACCATCATAACAAAATATGTTTAAAACAGGGTTAAAAAAAAAAAAAACAGTCGAAAAATTTTCATAAACTACATTGACAGATATTAAGGAACAAGTGACTTGAGTGACACAAAGATTTGGTTGAAAAAGTTTTTAATGTGTTTACAGCTTCCTAGACTATATATATATATATATATATATATATATATATATATATATATATATATATATTTTCTAGGAAGATATATATATATATATATATATATATGCATGTATGTATATATATATATATATATATATATATGTACATACATATATATATATATATATATATATATATATATATATATGTATATATATATATGCATATATATATGTGTGTGTGTGTGTGTGTGTGTGTGAGTGTGTGTGTAAATGCAAGATGTACAGTACCCCATACGTCTATGATGCCTTTCCCCATCTGCAACCTGGGGACGTGACGGGTAGCAGAGAGACCCTGCCCCTTTCAGAACTTGTAATGATGTGTGCCTTTTAGATTGTGCCACATAATTCCATATCCCGTTGGCCCCTATATATCTACAGGGGGTCTCCTTGGTCCACGCCGTCTTTAGATTGTACCTCTTATATTTATGAGGCATTCACCTATTCGCTACTTGGGGACGTGCTGGGTGGCCGAGAGATCTTGCTCTGTTGAAACTTTCAAGGGGTGGCTGACTTGAAGCCCTAAACCACTTTGTTCCTAGGTGTGAAACATGTTCATCATCATCATCATCATCATCACCACCACCACCACCACCACCACCATCATCATCATCAGCAGCAGCAGCAGCATCATAAGCAGCTGTCTTTCAGTGTTGTCTTCTGTTGGACAGAGAACTTCTCCAATATACGCCAAATCTCTCTACCGTCGCGGAGCCAATAGTTTCTGAGCTTGTCTAGTTCATCGCACTATTTTATATTATACCGGCCACAGTTTCGTATATAATACCTGGGGTTACATGTTAAGTGATCTAAATAGAGAAAGCCGAAAAATTAGTGATAAAGATGAACGGAACGAAGACAGAAGTAAGGTTCAAAACTGCCCAGTATACAGTTATAAAATTGAAAGTATATTTGAAAATGCTAGAATGAACCTGTGCCGAACGGAGCCGTGCACAGCGGGATGTTACTGTGTATTTAGATTCAATTCAAAATTTAATTCAGACTTATTTCAGCAACAATCTTTATACTGAAAACAGTTTTACTTATAAAAAAAAACAAATTTGAAAATACAGTCACGGAAAATAATTAAGAAAAACTAAACAACAATTTTCTAAGAGAGTTGCTTAAGACTATTGAAAGAGCCGGAACAGTTTTGCCTCCTGTGGTGGCTAAATAAGGCTGAAAGTAGCCATTTTTTTTTTCGAGCGTACTCAACATTTTTAGCTATGAAGTTGGCTAGAAATGAAAAATGGAAATATCTAGCCATTTTTAGCCACCAAGAGAGGCAACTATTTTTTTATATTTACTGCAGCCATTAATTTATATTCGTGCGTGTAAGTTATACCAATTTATTTATAACAACGTGGGTGAAACTTGCACACGCAAATGTAAATTGACTGCTGTATGTATCAAGACGTGTTGTCTCCCTTAACAGATAAAATGGCTAAAAGTGGCAGGATTTTGAAAAATTTCTCATCTCCAACTAACTTCATAGCAACAAATGTTATGGCTCCTGAAATCAGTGTATTATTTATATAATCTATAAATTGATACGGCTAAAATGGCTGAAAGTGGCTGTATTTTTTTTTAATTTCTCATCTCCATCTAACATCATAGCTACACATTTTATGGCTCCCGAAATCATTACATCATTTATATAATCTACAAATTGGTATTTGTTGATTCTCTCCTCTCGTTTCGTTCGGAAAATTATACGATGACTCCCCCTGGAATGTTCTGATTTCTTAAACAATATATTTTTTTTATCTTTAAATAATACATTTATGATAATGAAATTCAATAATCCAACGATTCTAGATACCATCGTATGTTTGAGACCGTACTCAACATTATTGCCATGAAGTTAGAAGGCTATTAAATACTGGAAAATCCTAGGCATGTTTCTGCCATCAAGGGAGACAACCTCTTATTATATTTACGGCAGCCATAAAGCGTGCAAGCATCTTCTACCACTATGTCAAAGTTGATAAGCTTGAAAACAGATGAATTACTATAATTGCTTTTTGTACAATTAAGGCAATAAGTTTAAGGTTATTTTACGACATCACACAATTTGAATTCGAAACCTGTAATAAAATGAAATACCAATATTTTCCAAAAGAGAAAAAACGGAGAGCTATCAAGTGGTATCAGAAATGGGGAAAGAGGATTCAGTTGAAGTAGGGAGGGGATATAGATTTACACCAAGTGAACATCGTACACTAACGTATATGCATGCTGTGTGTAAAATTGTTTCTAGAGACATCATATCCATATCGTTGGAAATAAACTCTTAATACTGTTTATGATTCTGACGAGTTTTTGCCTTCATCCTACCTCTATTGCTTTTCATCACAACTTTAAATCAGACTGCGACTCTACAACAACCATAGAACAGCATAATCGGAAAATAAAGAACAAACCCACGGTGAGAATCGGACACACCAGGAGTGTAGTATACGCCCGGCCGCTTTTAACCATTCAGCAACGGGGGATTTATAGTTATAAGGAAGCTGGTTTTACACCTTGAACCTGACTCCCTACAACCGATGTCTATCGCAGTTGATGTCAACAATTGAAACCTGTTGACATTGTCTCTCAAAGATTTTTGTGTTATCTTTGCCTTCAAACACTTGAGAATGGCATTTAAAAAAATGACTCTAGGGTCAGATGGTGACACGATGCCGGGGTGGAAAGGACGTTGAGGAGAAGAGGTGTTGGGGTTCAGAGATAAAGTATTCTACACTCTAGATTGACCAGACGTGGAGGAGGGTGATGGGCAGCACGATAAATGCTGGATAGTCGAGACATCATAGAATCTGTAAGAGAACCAAAATGATAATGGGCTAGTCATGTTGCTAGAATGACTGATGACCGATGGACATCACGACTCACAGCATGGATCCCCTGAGATCACATGCAAAACCGAGGCCGACAAAATACAAGATGGAAAGATGAACTAGACAAATTCAGCTCTGCAACACCCATGATAGAGAATTGTGGCGAATCCTAGGGAAGATCTCTGTCCAACGACGGACGTTAATAATGGAACCTAAAGACGTATAAGTGAACCCAAAGATATATATATATATATCCTACGGAATAATCATGAATGCATTATTTTTATATATATATATTTATATATATATATAAAAATAATGCACCACCCCTCCTACACTACCCCAAACATACCAGAAAATCCACCTCTACAACACTACCCCCTACCTTGACACACTCTGCCCTCCCCAAGGCAAACTGCTGCTGCTTTACCAAAATCCCAATACCTGCTGGTCATTCTTACATTCAGCAGGAGGCATCTAGTAGCCCTGACAACAAAACTTACCCACAATGCATAGTCCCTGGCAGTGAACTCTGGTTCCACATGGTACATTTTAATCCACACTCACACAACACGCACCACTGATGATGGGAGAAATCCCGAAACATGTATGGACTATTGACATATAAGGATTAATAAACCTTACCACCAAAAACTTCACTCCCGAGTCTGTCTCACTCTCTAAAGTACACATTATATTTATATATATATATATATATATATATATATGTGTGTGTGTGTGTGTGTGTGTGTGTGTGTGTACATATATATATATATATATATGTATATACATATATATATATATATATGTATATATATATATATATACATATATATATATATGTACACACACACACATATGCATATATATATATATGTACACACACATACATATATATATATATGTACACACACACACACACACACACACACACACACACACACATATATATATATATATATACATATATATATATATATATATATATATGATGCATTCATGATTATTCTGTAGGATCATATATCCATTTCTTGATGATATAATTGTCTGCGTTGAGAAACAATTATGCCGATATGGACTGTAAATGAATAAAATTATGTCTGTACATATAGCAGTTGTTGGACTTCCAATCGACCAGCGGTTGTTCAGCTCAATGGTAATAATGCCGCCACGTTGAAGTGGCTAGGTTCGATTCCTGTAACAACCCGTTTCTTTAATTGTTTATTCTATTTACACTGTCTAGACCAATTGATGCATGCTCCGTGTAGTAATTGGGGGTCTTTTTACTGTATTTGCTCATAAAAAAATGTTTCAATAAACTCGGTTTTTACAATAAAAAGCCATCTCACTCTTACTGGTGATTTTGAGAAAAATTATCATTACCAAAATACTATATAACTATTTAACCATGGAAACAAACACTTCCTGGATTTAACAGTTTCTTATTCCATCAAGATGGGGGTACGTCTTGTTGAGTTCCGGTGGCGTCTATTTTTGGTCCCAAATATTGTTGTTTGTCGTAATTGTTAGCGTCAATTGTGTTCAAGAAATGAACCAAGATGAGGTGAAAAGTCCGTACAAAACTTTACATAATGATTTCCTAATCTAGAAAAGATCAATAGGAAAAAAAAAGATAGATAGATAGATAGATAGATAGATAGATAGAAAAAAATAGACTGTGTTGGTTGATAGATAGATAGATTGATCAAAACAGACTGACATACATACATAGAAAGAAAGATTAAAAAAAGACTGAGATAGATAGATAGATAGATAGATAGATAGATAGATAGATTGATAGATAGATCAGAATAGACTGAGATAGATCAAAACAGACCGAGATACATACATAGAAAGATAGATCAAAACAGACTGAGATAGATAGCAAGATAAAAACAAACAGAGATAGATAGATAGATAGATAGATAGATAGATAGATCAAAAGAGACTGAGATGGATAGATCAAAGACCGAGCAGTAACCTTGATCGATAGTTATGAAAAAACTGAAATATGTACGAATAGAATGGAGTAGACAAACAGAGGCCGACGGAATGCAAGATGGAGAGACAAAGTAGACAAATTCAGAGAGTATTGGCTCTGCAACGCCCATGATAGAGAGGTTTGGCGAATCCTGGGACAAGACTATGTACGATGACGAGCATTAAACAAGTGGTCATGATGATGATGATGATGATGATATTCACATAAAATTACTTCATAAATTTTATTAATTATTTTCCTATTCTGTATTATCTGATTCTCAACCGCCTCTGTTTCTGTTTTTGTTCTTGATTCCAATCTCTCTCTCTCTCTCTCTCTCTCTCTCTATATATATATATATATATATATATATATATATATATATATATAGTCTAGAAAACTTTACTGCTTTAGATACTAAACATTAAAAAACTTATTCAAAAGAATTTTTTGTGTCACTTCAGTCACCTATTTCCCAATATCTGTCAATGCAATTTATCTAAATTTTCTTCAGTGTTTTTTTTTTCTTTTCACATATATTTTGTTATAATGGTACAATGTATAAATTGTCTCTTGTTTGTATCTTCAGTGGTTATATATATATATATATATATATATATATATATATATATATATATATATATATATATATATATATATATATTGTAATTGCTTGAATTAGCGACTTTTTCTTTTTCAGTTTCCAATAAAATAGTATCGCTTCGTTGGAATTGTTTGAAACAGCGGGGGGCTAAATTTAACATTAATGAAAGCTCTCATTCATCGTTTGAAAAACCAACCTAGCGATGTAAGCTATCCTTTTTAAGTGCTCCCATTTATCGTATGTAAAAAGCTCGAATTAGTCACTTATATTTCTTTTATTTAAACTTGAATAGTTTCGCTTCGTTGAAATCATTTGGCACAGTGGGGGCTGACTTGAACATTAAGAAATGCTCTTTGGGTTTGTTTTCCGTCAGGTTCGGCGCGCGGATGTCCAACAATGGACGCTAAAAAGCTCATGATGATGATGATTGTTTGAGAAGAGGGACGAAAGAAATGGTGGGTGGTGCTGACCGATGACGTGCTAGCAGTTAGGATGACATTTTACCCTCTTGTTCACGATGTGCTAGCTGGTCATGATGGCTAACGCATCTGACTCGACCTGCTGGACGGCGATTCAAATCACGCCAGGTCTTTCTCGTTGATTTTATGAATCGTTTGAAATCAACGTGACTTATTGAGCTGAATAGAGGAACAAATAAACAAACAAATCTGATAATAGTGACCTTATATATATATATATATATATATATATATATATATATATATATATATATATATATATATATATGTATCTCTCTCTCTCTCTCTCTCTCTCTATATATATATATATATATATATATATATATATATATATATATAGATAGATAGATATAGAGAGAGAAATGGATATATGTGATCCGATAGAATGATTGTAAACTGCGTTATATTATAGAGAAACGTATTTGAAATGTTTTCCGTCATTAGACAGTTAATGTATCACTCACCCTAAACAATGTATCGATTCTTGCAGCATCCACCATTTTCTTTAATTGTTTTCCTCTATTTATGTTGTCTAGGTCGAGTGATACATTAACCGGGGAATGACGGGAGATCATTTCAAATGATTTTCTATGTAATAAAACGCAGTTTATGATGATGTATATAAAATATATATAGTTAGATTACACTTTGATTACACAAATTTGTGATCGTAAAAAATAGTTGTTTTATATTCTTGTTTAGATTGAATAAACTTTTGCTGGAATTACTGCAAAAAGAAAATAAAAATTTCGCCAGTCAAGCGATTTCACCGATTTGGCGTAACACACTCACACACACATATCTACATGAAAATGCATCATATTACATACATATATAATGCATCATATTGTGTATATATATATATATATATATATATATATATATATATATATATATATATATATGCATCATATAACGTTATATCACTCTCCGTGTCTCATAACCACTAGGCCACCACGGATACTGATAACTTCTGATACTGATATATTCATATGATTTATGTCAGACTTGTTGCCTCCACTAACCTAGACAGACAGGACTGAAGACTGAACAACAAAATTCCTACCATTCATCATTATTTGAAACTGCCAACCAAAACTGTCAACATAAGTTTCTTCAGTTTTTTAGTTGATCTGGCTTGGCTGAGTATGTATGAATATCACAATGATTTGACAATTTGGAGAAAAAAGACAAAATTATTTTTCATGTTTTTTTTTTTCATTTCCGATTGCACGTATCGAATCATTTTATTATCGTCAAGGAAAAATCATTCCTCTTATACATGAAAAGGAAGATATGTATATATAACGCGTACGTCAGTATAAGGTTTTTTCAGTTTTTAGGTGGGTCTTTCTCTCTGTTGATCTTTGTGTCTGGCTGTCCGGATATGTATGTACAGCACGTACAAGCAGTACTTGTAGTGGTAGAGAGTTGAACATTTCAATATTTACTTCCCATGTTGAGAAAAAAAACCTCTATTTTTTAAAATTCTGCCCCTGAATAAGTCTTTTGTTGGAAGTGCAATTTACGATCCAAGTACAAACTGAATTAATTCCTTGCTTTAAATCCAGTAGCATTCACGCTTGTTCTGTTTTGTTTTTGTTTTTTTATTTTGTTTTGTTTAGTTTTTTTGGAAAAGTCAGGCATTTCAGCGATCACTGCCCCACAAAAGGCGAGAGAACAAAATCCATTTTTTTTGTAACTGATCATCCCCAACATGGAATGCTGCGCATAGGTGATGGTCTTGTGACAGTTTCTATTGAGTGACTAACCAGACCCATCTTATTTCAATCTGGCACGTCTCTCTCTCTCTCTCTCTCTCTCTCTCTCTCTCTCTCTCTCTCTCTCACTCTTTCTCCCCCATCTCAACTTCTCATTCGTAGTCAACATGTTTATTCTCTGCCGTCAGTGCCAATCTACTAATCCCGGACGCAGATTATTGCAATTTCTCCGGACAATGGATTCTCCGTTCATAATAGGATTTGTTCAATAACTTACATCCAATCAACGACTGATTACTTTTGAAATTATTTCAATTTCTTTCCTTTTTTATTTTATTTCATTTCTATTTCTTTTTATTTTCTCCAGCTGACGAGACTCTCCGCCATTGAAAATAAAACCAAAAAAACAACCCTAAACCGTATCCATTTTGCAGCGGCCATGTTGTTTCTTATTCAAAGTGCCAGTGACCAAGCGGTTAGCAGCATGATGCACTCCCCTAAGCCGTGTCCGTGTACGCATACACACACGTTTCAAAACCAGCGCACAAAGGCAATTTATGTGCGCACAAAGGATTTCAAGTTATTTACATACGCTCCTCATTAGTCTTTATCCTATGTCGTTGGACATAGATTTGCCAGACCTCTCGATCATGGATCTTGCGGAGCAAATACTCCCTAAAGTTGTCTATTTTGCTACACAGTCTTATATTTTGCCGACGAAAGTTTGATGTATGATTTTCGGGGATCCACGATGAGAGTCATGATGTCAAGTGGTTGTCTTATATGCTTACAATATAGCTAGCCCATTGCTATTTGTGTTTCCTGATGGATTCTATGATGTATCTGACACCTATTTCATCTCTTATATATCCTGTTGTATTGTGATCTCTCCATGCCCTGTTGAGCATGATTCTCTCTTTTGTACGTCACTGAGTTTTTATTGAAGAAATATTGATTCTCCTAGTCGGATTCAAAATTGCACACACATTTGTCATCAGGAAAAAATGGCACAACGTGGTGGTTATTCTGCATCCGTTCACTTCACGTTAATGCCCTTGGGAAAAGTATGTATCCACCTCCTGTTCTCTCTGAGCTACATTGTCGATTGTGACATATCGCAAAAGCTCGAAAATTTTCTTCAGCCTAGCCGGGAAAAGGTGTGACTGGACATGAAGTCACAGGCTCAGAAGTCACATGTCCTAAAGTCACTGCTCTAAAGTCACAATGTAGGTGGTATGCTGCGCCATCTTCAACATGCAATCGGTCATAAGGTCACAGAGAACCAGTTTATGTGTTAACGGTTATCTCGTTTCCCTTTCAAAGTGCATCGAAACGAAATAGATATTCTTAAAAATCAGCAAATAACCTTTATCCATCCAAATTCACAAATGAACGACGTTATCAAATTAATATAGATTAAATCAAAATACTATTTATTTCATTAGAAAAATTTAAAAAATTTGGTCTATGACGTGAACCCCTCTGACTTTATGACCGGTTATGTTTCGTAGGTGGTACAGCGTATCATCTACATAATGACTTCAGTTCCGTGATTTTAAGGCCGAGTGATTTCATAACCATAATCAGGAAAAAAGGAGCGTAGCATTGAAAAAAAACTGTGATATGTGTGTCCTGTGCATAGACCACTGATGTCGTAGCCAGCATAAGGGCACCATTTAATTACTTTGAACTCCTTATCCGCTTGCCCTGGTTATACTTTCTCTTGTTCAAACGCTTGAGAGGGATTTCGTAGCATATCGCCGACCAGTTGATGATCACGTTAGATTCGAAGATATACGGGTGAGACTTCAGACGAAAAGCTCTCCAATCAATGAAGAATCGAAAAAGATGCAACGTTTGGTACTTATATGGACACGTCTATTCGCCTCGGCAGGACTATAGATTCAGAAGAGACGTCTATACTTAACAAAAAACAAACAGAGCATTGACGATTGGGCTTTGCTAGCTTGATATGCACGACAATGACTTTTAAAGCGCTTGTTATTTCGAGGATCATTACAACTAAATGCACTCGTATATATTTGCCGGCAAGTAGGTACAGTATGCACTTTAATGAATGTCAATTTGTGATAAGTAAAAAGAAGACGAAAAATAGATCTGATTAGTTACTCAATCGAAACTGCTATCCGACTGCCTTTTGGCAGTTGGGGGTGATCAATTATAAAAATTGGAAAAAAAAGGACGGTCAATGAATATGTTACTTCTTTCACCTTTTGCATGATCATCAAGAATTCTGAATAAAGCTGGACACAAACTAGGGACCAATTTAGCATAGTTTACATTGCAAATTGAATACCCAAACAAGAACTTATCTAAGCTTTTTTGCTGGAGTAAATATAGAATCTTTTTTGCTGGAGTAAATATAGAATTTTTCAGCCTTCTTATTTATTGGAGCGCCAGCCAGCCAGACCAACTTGAAAACTGAAAAAACATATATTGGCAGTCTCAGCGATAGATCTTAGTAGGGTAAAGGTATATAGTAGTCAAAAAACAAAAATGGTGGTTCAAAATATACGATCTAATAAAAAATAATTATAGAATAATTGTCTCTCCAACTCTACTAGTACTCTGGCCACAGAACGCATTATCTAAATTTTCCCAATTGTTTTATGCTAATTTGTAATTACGCTCAATTGTCCATCGTTCATTTATCCTCGCTTATTCGTCGCAGTTCTCTTCACGCACTCATTTGCTACACCACATCACCTGTACCTCATCATTTTTTAAAGTCTGGGAACGCTCAATTGTTTCCCCATATAATCTAATGGCAATAAATTCTCAACAAGTATCATAGAACATTACATTATAAACGTAGCGTGTCCTATTTTCCCCTTGGGTTCGCCGCACTTGTGACTGGCCTTGTGCCGGACTAAGCTAACCTTTTCAAATACTCGGATGCCTTTCTATGGAGCAAAGGTTAGCCAGCCAGTATTTGCCCTAAGACACACTACTTCCTAAATGTATTAACCCCACCCAAAATGCATTAAACGCACCCGAATCAAGCAATCACCCACCCCATTTTCTCTTTGACACTGATATCACTTTACACAGCTCATTTATCGGTTACGTAAGATTTCGTTATACCAAAACGCCTTTTGAATTTTTCCCTCTTGAGGGGTCAAACTTGAGTGAACTTCCTCTTAGAACTAATTACAAAACATTAAAAAAAATCATACATAAATAAACGAAGGAGAAAGATATAAAAAAATATATATATATAAGTAAATGCTACATTACTCAGGCTTATTTTTCATAAGCACCAATGTTTTTTTACAGTGACCTTTTAATGGCTCCCACAATTGCATGCTTACACACTTACAAAAGGACGCCTAACCTGGGGAGAGGTTTGAGCAATGGTAGTTTGCGGTGTGAGACAGAACCCCTCGAGGATAAAACCCTCCTGAGACGACCCAACCCCGAGGACAACCCCCATCTCTCCCAGGACGATAAACCCTAAGATCA
>OY735237.1:11666257-11671257 GCA_963457665.1 Thysanoteuthis rhombus | reverse complement strand
AAAAAAAACAAACTACATGTATTATGATACAGTTCGTAAAAAAAATAGATCTATATCTCATAAAAATACCTCTTTGGAAAGTGGTGTTTGAGCAATACTGTTGAGGAGTGATGTTGATATGTCTGATTTGTTTTTTGATTCCTGCAAACAGTTACATGGTGAAAAACTGAGGATCCCAACAAGAAAAATTCACACATAATACAATATGAAATTCTTTGTAAAAGTTTAAAAAAACTGAATGAAATTACATAAATTACATCAACTGATATTGGGAACTAATCAACGGAAATAAAAAGATATATATATATATATATATATATATATATATATATATATATATATATATATATATATATATATATATATATATATATATTTAAATATATATATATATATATATATATATATATATAGTATTGAAAGCTGAAAAACTTTTTAGACTATATACATACATATATATATATATATTTATATATATATATATATGTATATATATATATATATATATATATACATATATATATATATATATAAATATATATATATATATAGAGAGAGAGAGAGGATTAGTAAACATTTTTTCAATGGTTAAATACAGACTGTATATTCTGTTTTACCTGAAAAAGATTGTCAGATGAACCTAATCAAGTGAAACAGAATATACAATATGTGATGAACCATTGAAAAATCTTTATTCATTTTATAACCGCTCTACTGATGGTATTGAGCTCTTTCTTCAAATAAGATCTACTTAATACATGAATACATATACACAAACTAGTTGTATCTTTTATCATTGTTCTCTTATATATATATAAATATATATTCTCAAGTCGTTCCTTTGGACTGGAGAACCTTGGCCACTTGGATTATTTTCCCACATTCCCAGGAGGTGAAAATGCCAAAATCTCGAAACGAGAAAAAATAATTGATAGTTAGAGTAAGATGATATCTGTAAGTTTACAGAAGTATACAATTGCACTAAACACACTTGAGATTTGTATGTGTAGTGGTTGTGGTATATATTCATTTTTCTGGTTTGGTTGAAGTCTCGTGCAGAGTTCGTTCTTTCTCAAAGTTCTCATGATGTAATGGGGGTGGGGTTGTAATGAAGTCTGTAGATTAGCAATATTTTTTTTTAATTTCTCTGATGAAGTATTGTCAATTATTATTAATTTTTTACTAGTATTTATTTCATCTTATTTCTTTTTCTCGTCACAAGAAATAGAAGTAGAGAATATAACTATACGGCTATATTTGAATGACCAGTAAGTCTTCTCACATGGAGCTTTGTCAACGTTAGCCAGGAGAATAGCCTACTTTATATATTGCATTTTTATATATGAAGATGATAGAGATTTGCATTGCAGTAAGCTTGGAGAATAGCGTTCCATACATATTACATTTTATATACGTGGATAATAGAGATTTGCATTGCAGCGAGCTTGGAGAGTAGCCTTTTTTATACTTTACATTTCATAGACGTGGATAATAGAGATTTGCATTGCAATGAGCATTGAGAATAGCCTTCTGTATACATTGCATTTTGTATGGGTGGATAATAGATTTGGATTGCATTGAGCTTTGAGAATAGCCTTCTATACACATTGCATTTTATATACGTTGATAATAGAGATTTACATTACAGTTAGCTTGGAGAATAGCCTTCTATACACATTGCATGTTATATTCGTGAATGGTAGAGATTTGCATTGCAGTGAGCTCGGACAATTACTTTCTGCTGGCCACGAATGGATTTTTTTCTTTTCTTTTGCTTTTATTACATTTTTCATTGTTCTTAAAATCAAGAGGTCTCATTTAATTAGAACATGGATGAATTGTTTTACTACGTCAGTTGCATGAATGAATTA
The DNA here is from genome assembly GCA_963457665.1 of Thysanoteuthis rhombus. NCBI lineage: Eukaryota > Metazoa > Mollusca > Cephalopoda > Oegopsida > Thysanoteuthidae > Thysanoteuthis > Thysanoteuthis major. The sequence continues at coordinate 11,669,386 of OY735237.1, read as the reverse complement.
TATTTTACTACATCAATTAATCAACGACAAATAAGATGTACTGTCATAAAAAACGGATATCTAGGAAAAATAACCAGACCCTATCTCTTTTCCCCTGATCTCCAGAACCTTCCACACTATTGGCTTATTTTAGCTTACTCTTACCTATCCAAATCTATACTGAACTCTATATGGTTTTCTGATCACATTATTTGCATAGCGTAGTAACGTTAGTAAATAACTGATAAAACGCTCACTTCCCAAGACAGAACCTGGGGAAAAAAACACGTTTTACATACCGAAAAGTACGGTAGTTAATAATGATTGACAGTGCTTCATTTATTAAATTCAAATAATACCAAGTTCGTAATAAAAGATAAATCAAGATAAAAAGCTGTCCATTTTTTTGTGTGTGTTTTTGTTTTATGGTTTGTTCTTGTAGTTTTTTTATTTGCATGGTTTGTGTCAGTAAACCAACGTATCTGTCAGTTCCAATTTTTATCTCCCTTCGGTAAGGTCTACCTCCTGACCCACCTCTTACACGGCTCCCATCGGAATTACACTTTCATCTGTTTGGTTTGTTATCGCCAAATTTCGAAAGCTTGTTTTCTCAGCAGAATCTGATTTCTATCAAGGAAACCTTTTTTTTCTATCAGTGGCATTGGTCGCCTGTCATTTTCGTTACAACTAAACATTTCTGACCGAGAATCCAGAGAATTCATCATTTCTAGCCTGGGCTTTGTTTAACCCAACTAACCCAACTACTGGCGGCCTGACTCGGTGGTGACCCCTAGAGGTAGGAGTTGCAATTGCCAAAACATTTTTTTTTTATCTCTTGTTTTTTTATTACTTTTTTTATTTTGATAGAGCGCAGTGTTTTGTTCCATGATCTGTTATATGTCACCGGACCGAGGTCATTCGGTTTTAGGCCAGTCAGCCTTGGGCGAAAGTAATATACATATATAAATATATACATATATATATATATATATATATATATATATATATATATATATATATATATATATATATATATATATATGAATACATATTGCATTTCATATAAGTAGATTATATATATAAATGTATATATATGTATATGTATATATATATATATATATATATATATATATATATATATATATATATATATATATATATGTATATCTGAATACATACTGCGTTTCATATAAGTGGATTATATATATATATATCCCTGAATACATACTGCGTTTAATATAAGTGGATTATTTATATATATATATATATATGTATATATACGTATATATATATATATATATATATATATATATATATATATATATATATATATATATATATATATATATATATATATATATATATATATATATATGTATGAATACATATTGCATTTTACATAAGTGGGTTTTGTTTATATATATATGTGTATATATATATATGTATGTATGTATATATATATAAACATATATATATATATATATATATATATATATATATATATATATACATATATATATATATATATATATATATATATATATATATATATATATATATATATATATATATATATATATATGTTTATATATATATACATACATGCATACATATATATATATACACATATATATATATATAAAATGCAATATGTATTCGTATATATTCCTGGGTGTCCGCTGACACTTCTCGAGGGCGGGGAGAATATTTCTTTGTGTGGCATTATATATATTAAGAATACATCAACCCTGTTTCCAGCAAAGAATAATTCCATCTTTCAAGTATTAAGTTGGGATTACATGAGACTATTTTACGGTACCATTATCCTTTGTTGACTGTAAGTTTCCTGCTGCAAAACAGCTTCATCCTCCGTGAGAAGGCCTGATCTGGGGGGTGGGACACATTCTTTCAAATGATGAGTTGGAGTTTTATGAGTAAAATTGTTTCCTTCAAGTAGAAAAGTCAATTTTTAAAGATAGTGAAACAGAAGAAATTACGTGTTTTATTTTATATATATATATATATATATATATATATATATATATATATATATATATATATATATATATATATATATATATATATATATATTTCCTTCTAGAATATATACATATGTATTTAAAGGTCTGTAGACCACACATGCACACTCACACACACGTATATGTATGCATATATAGATCCACTATGCGTATACTGACCCAGACGTCTGAATTTCTTTTCCCTCCTTCTTGAAGAATTCCTATGAGTAAGCACAAAGCAGTTACCCATCGGTGGCAGGTTCGATTTATGCAGCAGCCCTATTTTCTTCAATAGTGTATTCTATTGTTACTGTATAGGCCAAATGATACACCCAACGTGTATTAACGAGAGGTTATTTCAAATAGAGTTTCAAGATGATATAACGCATTCATAATCGCTTCTGACGGATTATATATCCATTTCTTTTGGCTGAAAAGGAAGATTCTATTAGCCAATCTCTAGACCATGTACCCTGTTAGTCATTTTCAATCCGACCGTTCAACGTGTTGTTTTTTTTTTACTCTTTTGTTGTATTATCTAATATTAGGATCTACGTGTATATAATTTAGTTATATTTGTATATATGATCGCAACTGTATTCTTTATTATGGAGTTCATCAGCTGTTTTACCCTAACCCTGTTCAGGGAGTATCAAAAAATAGAAAAATATGGAACACCTCATGGATGTGCGTGTCATCCTTTCACAGGGGCCATGCTAATCTTCTCTGTATCATTCCAATTTTACTGTTGCCGAAGCAAGTACATATAATCCAATCATGGCACTGATACTACACCCTGATCCTTTGCAGAAAAGACATACTTCGATCCTAGTAGGAGCACACCGATACTCTAATCCTGAGTAAAAATGCCGATCCACCCCTAAATCGAATAATGGTTAACGAGCTCGACTGGCAGTTCATTATTTCTGCAGGGGGTTTGATCTTTACTCAACGATCCACGCTTTCAGCCTTGTGTCAAGCAAATTAAAACAGAGCAAATATCAATATAGGAGGAAGAGACCGGAATATATATATATATATATATATATATATATATATATATATATATATATATATATATATATATATATATATATTATTAACTCTTTTTTGATTTTTTGATAACATATAT
>OY735237.1:11541257-11661257 GCA_963457665.1 Thysanoteuthis rhombus | reverse complement strand
TGTGGAGAAATGACATTACTATGCTACTGTAATATACATTTACATTATAAATATAACTCTGTTTTAACTGTAAAGAGCTGTTTTATCTATTGTCAAACCTAGCCTTATACAGTCTGCCAGCATCAAATGTACATTAATTACTGACCATTGGCTATCTCTTTTTCTGATTCTCAATGCAGATTACTTTGTCATTCTCTTTTATTAAGATCGATTAAAAATTGTAAAATTATTTTTAATCTTAAATATCCAGACGTGTCCACACATCTCTATTAGACGCTATCCCGTTGACCTGTCGGTTGGTAGGTCCCACTTACGTTAGATAACAGGAATAACCAGGAGATGAAGGAGAGGTGTGATGTCATTGGATGGTGTGATGTTATCAAAAGGTATAACGTCATTAAACAGTGCGATTAATTTTCTATCAGTTGCTAAAGATACCATTATAGGGATATTAGCCAAATATGTCCACAGATCATAAAAATGGTCATTTACGATTTTTATTGAAAATGACTTTTGCAGAATATTTCATATCTCAGTATTTTACAAGTATGAGAATCAATTAAATAAACGGATGACCACTTGCTTTTCCTCCACCTTATGCTACTACTACTACAACCACGAGTGATGGACGTATCGTTGAACTTATGGTTCTTGTTCCTCAACATTCAGGTTTGGGAATGCATAAGATGATTACTTTCAAACAGATTAAGTTGCGATTAAGTCTATAGGCAGCAGAATATCGAGTCGAATCTTTGCCCATGTATACCTGTTTCAAACGCAGTCAACGCTAACATACGTCTCTGGCTATTGTTTCATTCTTTCCCTTACTGCTAAACTGTATTGTTTCACTATATATGCAATGATTGACCCAGAAATGATTGTTGTGCGGGGATAGGTTCAATTTCTACTTGGGGAGAAGTGCGTTTCGAACTTCTGCCTTGCCATGAGAGCATTGTTAGCTCGGTCGGTGGGCGCAGAGCCCGAGTTCAAAGCTGGTTCCAAGATGGACGATCCGTGCACGACACTCATTTCTTTATTTATTCACACGAACTGGGGCCGCTCGTTTGTTACCGAGTAAGATTAGTGCCGAGCAATTAGTTTTTAATAAATTGCCTTTAAATCATCACACTCTGTCGGAAATGAATTGTGCGTTTATTAATTTTTCATATGTAATGATTGAAGTGTATGACATGTTTGCTCAATAAATCATAACTGCGATATCAAAAGTTAATATCTATCTGACTTTTAAATCTATCTATGTGAGAGTGTTTTTTTCATCAGAATTAGTGACTGCCTGTTGCTTTAGTTACAGAATACCTAGATCTATATTATGTGTCAATATGTTTGAAATTAGAAAGTTCAAGGCAAGGTAATCTTAATTAAAATTCCTGTATTCATTTTAGGCGAAAAATTGAAATACACACACCGGCAAGAGTAGCCACAGCAGGAATTGAAGCTTTAGTTGAATTATCATCATCCTGTGAACGAACATACATACACACGCACACAACACAACGGAAAAGCCAATTTTGTGTGTTCGCATTACCCGTCTTTTTCTGCTTGTCTTAACAGACAGACTGAGGGCTCGCAAGTTTCCATAAAGATTTCAATCAAACCAACTATTGCATCGCAGTTGGAAGCAGTGTGGACTTTGCAAAGAATAATCAGTCTCATCTGTATAGTGTGCTCAGTTTGGATGTCCTTGTACCAAATCTTAATTCACCTCACTTAATTTGAATGCCATTGACTTTAAGTTTTGAAAACTAAAACAGTTGTTTTCAAACGGTGTGCCACAGCACAATCATCATCATCATCAGCAGCAGCAGTCTTTTAACGTCCGTTGTTGGAGACAGACCTTCCCCAGGATTTGCCACACTTCTCTATCATGGGCGTCACGGAGCCAGTACTTTCTGAATTTGCCTAGCTCGTCTCTCCATCTAATATTCTACTGGCCTCAGTTGCGCATGTGATCTCGGGGGATCCATGTTGTGGGTTGCAATGTCCATCGGTTGTCTGCCATTCTTGCAACATGGCCAGCCCCCTGCCATTTGAGATTTTTAATGGATTATATGATGTCTGTGACTCTTGTCTTTTCTTGGATGTACTGTGCTGTCTTGTGGTCTCTCCATGTGAGGCCCAGCATTATTCTTTCATGTGCACGTTGCATGGTTCCCAATTTGCAGATCTGTCGTTTGGTTAGATTCACTAATATCTCCAAAGCGAACCCGGGTAATTTTTTCCTAAATACGCAAATGTGCATTTCGAGCCTTGAATGTGTCCAGCATGGGTATCATGTCTGTCCTGTTTCCGCCATTGTATTGTCAACCAAGGGGTTTAATCCCTGAATTTTGAGAGATATCAACCAATTTTAGCGATGGATGAACTAAACGAAGGAAGCAAAAAAGTTGGCCTACACATGGACATCAGTAAAATAAAAATCATGTGCAACAATTATGTTGACCATAAAAACATAACTGTCAAGAAGATGCAAAACTCGGCAAGGTAGACCACTACATCTACCTCCATGAGATCCTCAAAAGAGGAGGAAATCAAGCGAAGAATCACTCTGGGATTGCAAGCCTTCGGCAGAGTAAGCTCAACTTTCAAAAACCAGATGATCCCAATAAACCTAAAAAGAAGAGTACATAAATAATGCATTCTCCAGATGGTCACTTATGGAACTGAAACAGAACTTAACCAAGAGACAGACCTGCAAATTGAGAAGCATGCGTTGATATAGGTCTTTTCGACATTGCCAAAAAAGAAACCTGCTGAAATTGGCGCGAAAAGTAGCAAATTACCAACAATCACTTCACGATCATAAAAAGTTTGCGTACGTAAGTTAATGATATTTCTTAGTGAGCCGTCATTCAATAAATTTTGAGAACCACTTGTCTAAACGATATCGACCAATGAACAATAAATATCTTAATAAATCTGCATGACTCCCTCAAAATTTTGAGCAGAAAAATCCAAGTTCTCATCATCTACGGAAACATAATTATCATACATATTTGTATACATAATTGTATAACGGGAAAAAGCATTTTTCATTGAAAATTGAAGCTCAATCAAGGCGTGCAGATTATGTATGGTAGCAGGTTTTACATGGTGGAATACGGTAATTGCATTCCTTACATGTTCACACATCGTCTCAATCTTCCTTTATCTTGTGAGGTTTCAGTCCTTTCACTACGACGTCACCCCTTACGAGCTATACCAAAGGAAAGTACTTTATCTTGTCGTACAATATGTACCCAAATAATTTCGTCCATTTTTTTTCTCTCTCCAGCAAACATAAGAAACAATCACTGCGTTGCACCACGGGAAATAGCAAAACCAAAAAAAGTAATGAGCACCATCTCCGTTATTCACAGTGACTAAACCAGGCGTACACGTCAACAGAGATGGTGGCACTCCCTTCCGGGTTTATCGAAATTGAGGAATCCCGTAAAATTCTCCTTATATTTCTGTAACAAAGGAATCACATCAGACTATCATTCCTTTTTCTTGCCTTCCTCTCCCTTAATCCTCAATTTTCTTTCGTCACCTTCTTCTTCTTCTTCTTCTTCTTCTTCTTCTTCTTCTTCTTCTTCTTCTTCTTCTTCTTCTTCTTCTTCTTCTTCTTCTTCTTCTTCTTCTTCACATTCTTTTTTTCTTGCTTCTGCGTTTCTTCTCTATTCTTCTCCTTTCAATCATCATCATCATCATGTTGTTGTTGTCATTGTTTTCGATTTATGTAAGTCACCAGCCGGTTCTCAACCAAAGACCTAAGTGGCAACCTTGCAAATTATGACAGTTCAGGCTTGAGAGAAAGAGAGTGGGTGGTTGAAAGGCTTTTACATATTCAGACAATACAACAAACTTCTTTTATGTACATAAAGTGATGTATGCTTGGTGTAGTGCATACATTCAATTTGACAAGAATGTATTATTATTATTATTATTATTATTATTATTATTATCATTATTATCATTATAACGTTGAGTTTTCACGCCAGCATTTGATCAGTGGCTTCCATTGGAAATCAAGGAACAACATATTCAAATGTCTTTCCAACGTTTTTTTATATATTTTTTCTCCTCTGATTCTTCCTCTTACTCTCTCTCTTCTTCTTCTTCTTCTTCTTCTTCTTCTTCTTCTTCTTCTTCTTCTGTTTCCTTCTTTCACTCTTCTATCACTTTTCATCCTACCACTTATTTTTTTATTTTCATTCTCTACCATTATTCAATTCTCCACCGCTCTTTCTTTTTCACTCCTTTCTCTCTCCCACCTTCATTTTTCTCCATCAAAAACTTTCTCTTTCTCTTTCTCCTGATTTTTCCTTCTCTTACTTTTCCTCTTTCCCCTTCTCCCTTTCCCAACAGTCTTCCTTCGTCTCCTTATTCTCTACCAATAAGTGGTGATTCAACCATGACTTTCAACCTCATTTCTCCCTTGATCTTCTCTTTCCTCAACGCCCTTTTTCTCTTTCTATTCTTGTGTTCTTCTTTCCTTTTTCTTTTTCTGTCTTTATCTTTGCCTCAATCCCCCTTTTTTATCGTTTTAACCTTATTCTCTCTTTTTCATTTGCTACAACTCCCTTCGCACTTCTTCTCTCCCTTGTGCCTGTACCGCCATTATGACCTTTTTTTCTCATCGTAAGTCAGCCTCTTCTTTTCTTCCCTGCGATTCTTCTGCATTTTCTTCTTCTTCTTCTTCTTCTTCTTCTTCTTCTTCTTCTTCTTCTTCTTCTTCTTCTTCTTCTCCAATCAGCCACACGGGGCGGAAGATCAATTGCTTATCCTCTTGGAAGTAACAGGGTTCGGAAATTATTATCCTTTATACGTATCACACCGCCTTTCGAAGCCATAAAAGTATAGTGTGCAGTTTCCATACGTATTGTCAGATAAATGCACCCCCATTCGATTAGGTACGACTAGAGGCATATGTGCGGCAAGGAATTTCAATTGGTTTCGTCTTCAGGCAAGATCTATTGAGAAGACAAATAACAACGACCCAGTATGGTAGCTTTGTGGTTGAAAGCAAGGGACCGAAGACTACGAGGCTGAAGTTCTAAGGTCCCAGGGTCAAAGACGAGTCATGGTGGAAAAGGCAATTTTCTGATTCGGAAGCGGGCAACGTATTAAAAGTTAAACCAATAAGGACTCTAACTCTTGAACCTTTGAGGACACAGAGAGGCTAAGGGATTAGGATTCTAGTGATTTTAACGGACGGAACAGCTGAGTGATGTAAATCCAACGACAAAGATTTCATAAAAGACATGAAAATAAAAGGTATATATATATATATATATATATATATACCTTTCTTGTTTTCATATATATATATATATATATATATGTATACATATATAACTTTACTAAGTGGAAATGAAAGACTGAGAAAGAGAGCGTATTACGTATGAAATATCTTCATCATCAGAAGGCTTTATGCCTTTCGCTATTTTCAATTGACATCGTCGGAAGTTTTGTTGCATTATCCTCATTAGCAAATACGCACTACCATTCAGTCGAAATTTCTTTCATCCATCCCCCCCCCACACACACATGTGGGTGTTTCTGGCATTTTCGTGCGTATCTTCCTCGTGTCGAACGATGCTTTCTATCGTTTGATGTGTATTTCATATGTAACGTTCTTTGCTTTTATCTGTTCATATCTATCTATTTATGTATCCATTACTGTTCATATTCATCTATCAATCCATCTATCTCAGTCTGTTCATATCTAACTTTACATCTATATGTATGTTCATATGTATATATCCATCTATTTATCTCAGTCTGTTCGTGTCTCTTTACCCATCCATCTATCCATCTATCGATCTATGTTCATTTATATATATATATATATATATATATATATATATATATGTGTGTGTGTGTGTGTGTGTGTGTGTGTGTGTGTGTGTGTGTTTATATCCATCTATCCCAGTCTGTTCGTATCTTCTACCCAAGTTGGTTCATATCTACCTACTCATCTATCTATCTATGTTCATTTCTCTCACTCTCTATATATATACATATATATATATATATATATATATATATATATATATATATATATATATATATATATATATATATATATATATATCTGTCCATATCTCTCAATCTATCTATGATTATATCTATCTATCACAGTCTGTTCATATTTACCCAAGTTTGTTCCTATCTATCTATACATCTATCCTGATGAGCCAAAAAATTGTAACTCCTTATTTTTTCAAAACTATCCATCCATCCATCTCCATCTTTTCATAACCATCTCTGTTCTTCTTGATTATCTATCTATTGAATTCAATCTCTTCCAGAATACCTATTTATCCTGACAAGCCAAAACATCGTGACTACCTGCCGTCAAACCTTATTCGATCAGGTAAGGACTCCACGAAACCCTCAAAGGTTTCATCTGGTATCTGGTGCCGGGTAAATAACAGCAGGTCTTTCAACTACTGTATATTGTATTGCGGAGGTTATGCAGAGGGAACTTATAGGAATTTAGGGGTTAACAACTTCCACGATGTGATCTGCAAGTTAGAAGACTTGCCGTTATTAGCCTAGCACTAGAACTCCGAGGTAAACTTCAGAGGTCTTGAAGAGTCCTTGTCTGATCAGGTAAGAACTGTTTTCATCCCGTTGAAAGCTTATAAGGTATTTTTGGACCAACAAGTTTTCAATGGGATTTAGATCAGAGGAGTTTGGTTACCAGGGCCACACGCGCTGCTCGAATTCCCCGAATGTTTGGGTAAAGGTTGTGTATATTTGTGCGATATGGGCTTAGTGTATATTTCTTTTTTATATTGCTCGATCTGTGTGATGAAAACTCTCATAGCTCATTGATATACAAGAGGATATTGTTGAAAAGTAAATATTTGTTGTGTGAAATAGATGCTTTTTAGCACATCTCTATTAGATGCTATTCGGTCAGTTAGTTGGTTGGTCCTACTTACGTTAAACAACGAAAATAGAAAGGAAGAGGGGTGATATCATCAAAACTTATAGTGTCATTCTATAACCAGCTGGTAATGATAACCAAAAAGGACGTCAGAAATAACCATTTACGGTTTTTATTGAAAATGATACTAGCAGAATATATCATATCACAATATTTTACAAGAATGAGAATCAGTTAAATCAAAGAAATACCATTGGCTCGTCCCCCCCCCTGTTACTACTACCATTTCCACGGGTGGTGAACACATTAAAGACGCCACCACAATCAATGATTGAACAAAATTTGAAGACATGTAAAAAAAAATCTATTGAACGATAGATATGGTCAGAAAAATTCTATTTATGATGTCACTGGCATTTTCCACTGGAAAACAGTTTTAAAAAAGAGTTAAGAAATGATATCCAGTAACATCTAGATTTTTGAGTATCTAGATGTTATCAAACTTGTCAGGAAAGGACTCCAAAATTGTAAAGAAAACTTTTAAAAAAACAAAACAAAAAAACACAATTTTAGGAGGGGTCCTAGAGGAGTACTGATGTTCAAATCAGTACACAAAACAGTATGGTCAGGAGCATTGGAACACACCGACAAACACAAAAAGCACACATGCGCACACACACCCACCCACACATATACATATATATATATATATATATATATATATATATATATATATATATATATATATATAAAAAAAGGATAGACCACTTTACAATCTCTGATGGCTACGATTGCTCAGTTATGATAGATCATTGAATGGTACCGTTTTGATCAGTGCAGGAACTTTGAGAATGAATTAGCCACACTTATCAGGGTATATCTGTACCAATTTAGTATTTATAAAAATTTTACAACAATAACTTCAAGAGGATATGAATAAGTTTATTTTCTCGTAGCTGCAATTAAACTGTGCAACATATTTTTTCACTTTGCTTTACTTTACTGCAACACGATTTTTATTTTTGGGTAATAGATGTTATTTTCTGATTGATTATGTGTAAAAGGCATAGGAAATGTCAATAATTCCCTTAACCAGGACGATTATGGCTTGGAATCTGTTTATTTCCAATTGCACATTTTTAATCATATTGGTAAGAATGACAACAACGTATTAATATCTCTTCCAAGGAACATAACGAGAACATGATTGGAAATTACATTTTTTGGGTCTGGTCCGTAAAAGTGAATTGGAGTACAACCGTAAATTTCGAAAAAATACTCACTTCTAAATCTTTTGTGATCACACATTTTAACATTATCGTAAATACATGTTAACTCAGATTCACGTGTTGCAGCTTTTTTTTTTCCAGAAATAAATGCTGTTATTTTTTATATGAACAAAAATATCAAATTCACCCGTTGTACAATTGTGAATGGGTTTATTTCAAAATATCGTTGTCCTAGTCACAAAAGCGAAGTCCGAAGGGAATAATAGCTATTTTCTATACTTTTTCCACACAAGCAATCAGAAAATAACATTCACTACCCAGGAACAAAAACTGCTTTGCTCGGTGTGATTAGTAGCCATGTCAAGATCTTTGCATGTTTAAGTAATTTATACATGAATATTTTATTTAAAGCCGGGCGGTTCTGTAAGCATAACCTTTCTTCTAGTGAGTTATCCCCGCCTTCATGGATTTGCTGACAGCCTAAGACGCATTCTCTTTACCCTTTCGCGTCTCGTCTTTCAACTTTCGCGATGGTAAATACGAATATCTCCCTTTATTAGCTTAAAACCTTTTTTCGCACCTACGGCTAAAGCTTTTTTCCTTTCCGCAGCTTGGTTTTTAATGTGTTTTCGGATTCATTTCTCACACCTAGAACATATACCTATGTTTCACGTCTTGCCCGGCATCGGTGCTTCAGAAGCCCACCCGGCAAAGCACGTGCAACCCTTGAATACTTCTTTTTTTTTTCTTTTTCTTTTAACTCAGGAATATGTTGTTGCCATGTTCACCAATTCTATGAAATTACCAAACAGGATGGATTTCAAGGTGGCCCATAAAAACTACAAAGTGTGCCCAGAAAGTTTTTAGACATTTTTGAATATCTCGATAACCGGTTGCGTGGATTGATGTAATATGGCAACCAATCAGAGGGTACTTCACTGCACATGCGTGAACAGAAACTCTACAGTGGGGTTACTTAGTTGGCAATTGAAACGCCATTGAGTGAAATGGTCTCCTATGTGACCGTCGTATTTATAATGATGGAGCTAGTCATTTTTCACATCTGGTGCAGGGTGTTTGGAGGGGGGCAAAACATCCCATTATCTTGGTGGATACCTATTACTTCTGGTTTTCCCAAAGAGATTTCAGACTATAGACGAGATTAAGGTGAATGTGATGAAGCAATTGATGATGGTCCCTTGAGAGGAATTCGCAGGCTGTTTTTGAAAGTGGAAGGGACTCTGTGATAAGTGAGCGAGGTCTTAATGAGAATATTTTGATGAGGGCTCCTTTCAAGTATTTATTCAGAAAGTTCGCTTGGATGATGTGATGGTTCGCACGTCTGCTGCACAGAAAGGTCCGGGTTCGATTCCCGGTATAAGCGAACAGTGTTGAAGATCCTTCATGGAACAATTCTTTTTTGCTGTTTTTGTCATTAAAAAAACTCAAAATGAGTATGAATCTGAACAATAACTATTTCACTAAATCGTTTGGGTCAGAATTGTATGGAAAGTGAGTCCATACGTTTTTGTTCGGTGTTTACTTCAAAAATAAAACAATTTTCTCATTTTTTTTTCGTGTCCAGATTCAGATTTGCATTAGATTATACATAGGGTTAAAATGAATCCCATCGGATATTATCACAGCCTGTTAACAGAGAGAATCATAGACTAGACACTTCAAAGAATCAGGGGGAAAAACCAGATTACAGGACAAACAGTTCATATCTGCTTTGTATCCTAAAACATATAATTAGATTCGACCACCATTTTTCGCTTCTTTTATCCTAAAATAGTGTCAAGATGCGTTTAAATCTAAATGATAACTATGTTTCCGAATTCCTCAGGTTAGAATTGTATGGGTGAATGTGTTCATTTGTCTTTGTATGTTGTTTCCTAAAAAAATTATGCGATTTTCTATTTTTGGTGTCCGGATCCGGACGATATAGGGTTGAAATGAACCCGTGTGACATCGATACAGCCTTTTAATAGACAGATTAATAAAGTAGACACTTCAAGGATTGAAAAAAACAAACACAAAAAAAAAACAGATTATAAGTCAAAGAGTCAATATTGAGTTCATACATGAAAACATATCATCGACTTTCTCAAAATCTTTTCACTTTTTTTTTTCTGTTTTTACCCTTGTTTGAATTCCAATAATAACCATTTTTTCCTGAATTACTTCAGATCACCATTGTTTGGAAAATGTATTTATTTGTCTCTGTATGTTGTTTACTTCAAAAGTTACCCGATTTTTTTTATCTTTTGGGTGCCCAGTTCGAATTTGCAATCAGTTATTGATCATGCCGTACAGAAAAAAGATTTCCATTTTCCAGCTTCAACACCTCGATGTTCTTCAGCCTCTTTATATGTGTAGACGTTAAAAAACATATCAGACTGACCAACATAATTTGGGGCACAAGATGTGAACTAGAACCAAAACTAAGCCACAATGAGAGGCAAATGTTTAAATTTTCAACCCTCTGCCTCCAGTTGCGTTGACTGTATATGTGACACATAGATAGCCGTCTATCCATCCATCCAGCCAGATCAACTTAAAACCTGTAGAAACCTATGTTGATAGTTCTAGTGACAAACTTGGTTTACGGTTTTTAATATAAGTTAATATTTGCATGAACATTTTTGTTTTGAAATGTCGACTTATGCACGAGTAGATGTGGTTTTTCTTCATTATTTTCCTCATGAAATATGTGAATAATGATTAAGAAATAAGTTGATGTTTACATGAAAATTCATTTCAAAACGTCGACTTGTATACGAGTTTACACAGAATTTTTTTCCTTGTGAATCATGTAAGTATTGACCAAGAGGTTGATATTTGCATGAAAATCTTCGTTTCAAAACATCGACTTATACTCGAGTTGATACGGTATTCTTTAGTGTCTATCTTTTTTCGTATGAATAATGTAAATATTAGGAAATGAGTTAATCTCTACATATATCACATTTGTTACGAAACGTCGACTTATGCACGAGTTGATACGGTATTTTCTCTACCGATTTTCTTTCTGTTTATAAATCAAGTGGATGATTATTAAGAAATCAGTTGATTTTAATATGAATAGTTTTGTTTTCAAACTCGACTTATACACGAATTCATGCGGGATTTTTCATCCTGATTCTCTTTATGGATCATATAAATGATAATAGAGAAAAAATGTTGATATTTGTTTTATTATAATTTGTTACAGTCGAATTTGTAAAAAATATAAGGCCACACCAAATTTTCTTCGTAATGGCTAAAAGATGTAATCTGGGACAATATATCCTTCGTTAAGTCTCGGATGGTGTGGCACTGCTGTTTTAAGACATACGCTCAAAGACTTATATATCTACACCAGACATCACCTTCGAGTCGGAAATTCAATCAGTTCACCCAGACCGTAAACAACAGAACGTCATTCTGCTAACAGCTATCCTCCCATGAGAGAAAAAAACACAAAATTAGACGCGTATTATATCAAGTTATTACACGGACCAGTATCTTTATTCCTTATTCGTCATTGCACCAAACCAATTTCCAGCATCTTTCCTCTGAATTATCCGAGCTCGAATTTCTGTTTATTTTCCAGTAAATCCAGAGCCGACGTGGCCAGGGAGGATCGGATTGTTCATAAAACCTCATACACTTGTCAGTTTCTGGAAAATCTACGTCTGGAAAGATAAGTAGGTTACGTCTGCATTTTCGTTCGTCATGACAGCTTCAGTGACGTCTTTCAACTTGTTATGTTTTTTATTTGTTCGGATCTTCAATGTTGTATGTCAGACAACGGATACCTTTGCCATCGACTCCGCCTGTAAGTCCGCCTTTTTCCCCTCTCCTCACGACAGAGATGAGAGAAAAAAAAGAACTTACAAGGATTTATATAATGTACTGTGTACAATTTTGAGGGTGGTCTACTGCTGTCAGAAAGATTAAGACTCTGTTTGGCCGAACTGCGATTAATGCAGCAGAGGAATCCGCCTATTATAATCAAGGATAATGTCATTAAACGATTACTGTTATCAAGATTAATGGGGATCATGTACAAAGCCTTTCCGTGGCGATCCCAGTTAATCCTTCTCGGAGACAGATCTATTCTCCACGATAAATAACGCAAACCATAGGATCAGAAGTCTGCTCGGAAAGCGTAATGGTCAGTACGTCTGGCTCATATGATGGAGGTCCAGAGTTCGATTCCCTGTTTGAGCAGAGAGAGTTGAAAACTCCTTATGATGACAGATTCCCCAATGCACACGGTAGCAAATTGAGTACATGCTAAGCTGAGTAATAAGGGTGGAGGAGTCTCTTCGGTGGACTTGCATCCAGCGAAGGGGAGATTAATAAAGTCCTAGTCTCTTGTGACTTGCAAGAATCCCCAAGTTGATGCATACTGCAAGAATCAGGTTTTTTTCCCCGGTCTCCATACTCCATTGGAAGTTATCTCTCAAGCGATAGGACGCTTTACTTTTTATTGGGTCAAAAGGTGTTAACCTCACCTCACTTCAGGAACCTTCGACCCCCACCGAACTCTTCGACTGGTCCTGACTGCACTATTAGAGCGACCTTGTGAATGAATGAATCAATATCAGTCGGCTCCAAATACCATATATTAAGTGATCACCAGAAATAGATTCGTCCACTAATGTTATTAGCCGGTCATCCAGGCCAGAAACCTAATTCTTATAAACAAAAAGAAAAGGGTAACCCATCGTTATTTAGTCATAAAATATGATAGCATAAATATTGCCGAGAGTTGTCCCCCTTGATGGCTACTTAAGAGTTAAAAATGTTATGTACGCTTTCAAATTCATATAAAATGATTAGGGTTAAGGTTAAGGTTTGGGTTAACGTAACGATTTTAAGAACGATACCTTAGTTTTGGAAAACGATATTTTATAGCGAGAGCAATAACATGAGTTGAATCGTACATTACATTTTTAGCTGTCTGGGTAGCTGGAAATGATAGATCCTTACAAAGGGTTAGGGATACGGCTTAGATTAGGGTTGGTGTTTGGTTTAAGACTTTGAGAACAAAGATTTATAGAATTGTATCTTTTAGTGAGAACAACAATGATATTTGAAGCGTACATAAAATATTCAGCTATAAAGTGTGTTCCTATTTGTGCTCGAATAGTTTGATAAGAGGGTATGAAGCGATGGACAGAAAAGGGTAATTTGATAGGAGGGTAGGAAGAGAAAGGGCAGATAAGAAAGGTGGATTGTTCAAATTAAAGGCTGCGGAGAAAGAGGAGCGAAAAGAAACTTAGTTTAATGAGAGGACAGGAAGGGAAGGTGAGAGAGGGAAGTTTATTGAAGGGGTAGAAAGATTTCAGCATATGAAAATTATCCGTTTTGTAGAAACATAGACGGAAAATGATGATTGGAAGGGATAAGGGAGAGGATGGGGAGATATAAGTAAAGAGTGAGAGAAGAGTACGGGCTTGTGATAATGGATAATTCAAGTTGTCAACAGCTATAGAATCTCCACAGGTTCAGCTACTAGACATAATCATTTTTTGATATAAAAAGGTCTTGTTACTTAGTCTGTCTGTTGGCTTTCTAAAGCAAACGGAAAAGGGTGAAAGGGGCGATACTAACTCAGACACAAAATGAGCTGCTGCTGATAAAGATGGTCAGGCAAATGCTGCTGGCAATACACTACAACTACTGCTGATGTCTCACTTCAGAAAATCGATAGAAATATAAATTTTGTATGGGACATGCATTTTTTTTTTGTTTGCTAATAGATACATTTGAATAATTTATCCATGTTTAAACAATCCTTTTTTTAACGGGTACAAATATTAATTATTTTAAGGGTTAGACTTGCTGTCATTTATAATCACCGTATTCTGCTGGTGTGAAAACTTATAGCAAACAAAACAATAGTAATAACAACAAGCCTGGCGGCTGCAGCGATAGACACCACTCCCACAAGTGAAGGGTTTACACCCCTTGATTTGGAGAGGATTGTTCTTGTTATGTTAGTGGGGGGTGGGGGTGAAGTCAATTCCAACTTTGTTTTGGTGCTAAATTACAGACGTGGTCGAAAAGTAAACCCTCGTTTTAAGGGACACTTGTAAAACGGATTCCGGGTTTAACGGACTTTATCTCCATATTTCATGAAAATTCTCATTTCATTATGTATTAGTCATTAGTAAAATATTGGAAATTAATTTTCATTTCTCGTGTATAACACTATGCGAAATTTCCTAATTAATAAGTGCAATACCCCGAATGATTATGCATAAAAACTATATTTCTTAATGGCTATTATTCATACTTACCTTTCGTGATTAGAACATTAATATTTTGTAATTTCACTTATTTTGCCTCAGACAGTCTTGGGAAAGTACTTGAAAGCTGCAACCCCCTTCTCTAGATCTGTGTCAAATTGTTTCATAATGCCTTATTTTATGTACTGTAAGAGCATCAAGATCTTCCGAGATTAATTAATGGCTCCCACGAGACGTTGTTCATACCTCCATAGAATTCGGGCGTTTATGGCCTGTCCCGTCTTTGACAGTATGTCAAGTAGTCCCCGTTGTCCCTAAGGCAAAGACAACAAGTGAGACCCATCCTGAATGCCACCATTTTGAAATACCGATGACCTCCCAGACGTACTCATCATACTTCAATGCTTCTAGCAAGATCTTGACACTGTTGTATAGCAGGTGAAATGAATTGCCCAGAAGATGACTTGATATGTCGAATATGCCTTGCAGGCCTGGCACGTCTTAGCAGATTACCCACTGGAGCAAAGGTCAAAACCAGTGTCAAATTCATCATAACTAGTCGTAACTAACTCGACAGTATATTTAGGGTATAGTAAGCACTTCGGATATCTCTACTGAACAGAGATAACGAAAATAATTCAGAACCACCAGTACTTGCCCTAATTGCTAGTAAATAATCATTAGCAAACAAGCTACAAGAACAGAAGGGAAAGAGGTAGCCCCCATCTGTTCCAGACTTGAATAAGTCATTGAAATTGAAGAACAAGAATTAATATGTATGCAATACAGGTCTATGGGAACAAACAGATATTTTGTCAACTGTTCATTGTCTTCATTAATTACAGATATGTTGTTAAATAACATTTGTAACGGCTGTGCAAATACGTGTGATTGCGTTAGGTGCAAAAGCAGGTCTCCCACTAGAAGAATGGAACAGATGCTTACATGCAGAGGTTGTATTATTAGGGTGTTCGGAAAGTAATAACGTATTTTCTCGTTCAGAAAGTAATAACGTATTTTCTCGTTCGGAAAGTAATAACGTATTTTCTCGTTCGGAAAGTAATAACGTATTTTTTCGTTCGGAAAGTAATTACGTATTTTCGTATTCGAAGAGGATTTATGTTCTTTCATGTTCAGAAAGTAATCAGGTATTTTCGTATGCGGATAGCAATTACGTATTTTCGTGTTCGGAAATTTATCACGTATATTCGTGTTCGGAAAATAGTTATGTATTTCTATATTCGTGATGTAATTACGTACTTGCTCGTTTGGACAGCAATTAAGTATTTTCGTGTTCAAAAAATATACGTAATTTCGCGTTCGGAAAATAATTACGTACTTCCCTGCTATGAATTATAAGCGAAACAGCTAAGTCAAGACCAGGGTTGGATGGTATTAAAACAACCCCTGGATTTAGTTAATCACCTCCGTTATCCGGCACTGTGTCCTTTATAGTGTATAGTAAAGTTTAATCCCGCAGAGGATTGATGCTTTATGGAGCAACATATCCATCTTTCATTACTTTATGATTTCGAAAGGGTAGTATATTTGCACGAATGAAATGGCCCCATTGAAGTGTAGTCACCTTGGATGGTACATTTCTGGCACAAGGACTATTAGTGATGAGACGGTTTGCCAAAAAACTACATGCAACGTAAAAATTGACTCGCTAGGTCGTTGTAAATGAGACAGTCAAACAATACCCCCAATGGAATCTCAATGCCGATGGGGCAACCCCACGGGACAGTGTCTGTTTACGTGTGTGAAGATTCATCTGATTGTCAGTCAATTCATCTATCTATTTACTTATCTGCTATGTATGTATGTATATATGTATGTATGTATGTATGTATGTATGTATGTATGTATGTATGTGTCCGTCTTTTTATGTATCTATGTATCTATCTATCTATCTATTTTCCACCGTAACAAGAACAAAAACAATCCCCTCGCATGATTTGAACTCACGACCAACTAATCGATCTCAGGTCTTACTGACAGAGCCAAATTGCATGAGTGCACCATTGCACGCTATCTAAAGATGCATTTATTTTTCCGAAAAAAAGTGCTTTTGGTCATTTTGGACCAACAGAGCCCAAATGTTGCGCTGGTATTATTTAGATGATTCTTTTCCAGATACAAGATCTATTTGTTAGATTATTCTAAATAAATTTTAAACTATGAATTCTATTACACGCATGGCTGACGGTGACTCATCAGTGCGAAGCACGGATATTTCTCTATCGGCTGTCTTTTTTGTCATACACAGCGCTGTGTTGCAACTAGTTGTTGGCCGTTTTCCAAGCCCCCTTCGTCATTGCAACGTGTCTAGATTAAAGATATCTGTCGATTTGTCATTGTAATGATGACGAGAAAAGCGTTAATGATTTAGTTTCACGGGCGGTCGGGTCTGACTATCAATTAATCTATTAAACCATGACAAACCTGAAAGCAAAGGGAAATTAATGAGAGTTAGACTTGCCCAACATTGACATTGGAATAGCGTCGACTTTGGAAATAACAGCTTCCTGGCTCGGACCCACTTCGAGAGGCTGGTATTGAATCTCTGCTTCAAGACTTACTTGATTCTCATGTTTTTGGTAAAAACGTCCCAAGGTTTGTCAGCCTTGTAAAGAGGTTACAGTTCACATTTGGCTCCCAGCAACTTCTGATATTACCATAAATAGATTTATCTTGAGATTTATTCCAATGCCTGTTAAGTATATCAATGAGATCAAGCTTTGGTTATCTCCCCTTCTGGCCAAATCTGGCCAACCATAGCAAGAGACAGAAGAAAAATTCGGCAATAAGCAAGGTAATAAGCAATTGGTCTCGGGAAGATTTACACAAAAGAGAAGAGTGATTCGGGAGAAAGAAGTAGAACCGAAATAGAATAACCGAAACAGGAAGGAACAGTGATATCAACTTCAAAAAGAGAGACCAACTCATCCACCCACCCAAACAAACAAACAATCAAACAAAAAAGCAACTACTTTTCTCTCTTTTTTTCTATGAGGTCGCAACAATTTCTCCAGTCTTTTGGCATCCGTCGTTGAAACATAGACCTTCTCCAAGATTTGCCAGACCTCTCCATCACGGGCATTGCAGAGCCAGTACTTCCTGAACTTGTCTAGTTCTTCGAGCCGCCTTATATTTTATCGGTTTCAGATGTGCTCTCTGGGGATCTACGTTGTCAGTCGCAATTTTCAGCGGTTATCGGCCATTCTTGTCACATGACCAACCCATTGCTATTTGAGTTTTCTTATGGATTCTATGGTATCTCAAACTTTTGTTTTCCATAAATTTATTGTGCTGTCTTTTGATCTCTTTATGTAACGTTGAGTTTGATCCTCTTATGTGCATGTTGGATGGTTCTCAATCTGAGGGTCAATTGAGTGATTAGGACCCATTGGCGACTATTGGAAGGATGTTTTATTTGTATACCCTTCTTTTTAGGACTTGTAAGATTTTCTTGTTTTTGAGGGTTGAACTGACTCAGCTAGAAGTTTGCCTTCGCTTGATTTCTTCCTCTGTTGAGGATATGACGGAGATTTGTTGTCCCAGGGATCTTCTTTCTTCAGCCCTGCGTTTTCGATTTTGATTATGACTTTGTCTTCAACATGTTCTGTCTACTTGACATTTGTTCGTTTTTTGAAGTTCATGTAGAGACCGACTCTATTGATTTCTCCATTTAGTTCGTCTAGCATATTTTCATTTGACTCGAAATATTTGTTGGAATATTGTAGATGAAGGGAAGTGGTTATGAAAGAATTGGGAGGAGTATTCCAATGAAGAATATACTTTTTTTTTATGATTGCAAAAAGAATGAAATAGAGATATAATGTTGAATTTAAATTTAGATACAGAATCGAATGAAATTTTATTTGTTCGTAATATTTAATTTGATTTATATGTAATAACATGAAAGAAAACAAGCAAGGTAGAAATGAACTACCAAAACGAGAGAGAGAGAGAGAAAAGAGAAAAAAAAGGAAGGAAGGACAAAGGCAGAGAAACAAAGGAAAACAAAAAGAAGAAAGAAAAAATAAAAGAAGAAAGAAAAGAAAAAACAAAAAGAAGAAAAAATAAAAGAAGAAAGAAAAGAAAAAACAAAAGAAGAAAAAAGAAAAAGAAAAGAAGGAAGAAAAGAAAAAAAAAGAAGGAAAAAAAGAAAAAAGAAAGAAAAAAAGAAAGGAAAGAAAAGTAGGAAGAAAAAAAGAAAAAACAAAAGAAAAAAAGAAAGAAAAGAAAAGGCTGAAGAGAAGAGAAAAGAAAAAAGAGAAAAGGCTGGAAAGAAAGCAGAACATTGGAACTCAGCGGATGGAAGGTAACGAGGCTAAGAGAGAAAAAGTAGTTAAAAAAGAAGTATGGAAGGTGAGAACATTGTTCGATAGATGATGGATAAGGTAGTTCAAGGGAGAAATACACTCCAAAGACATAACGAGATAAAGTGTCCTGATTAATATCTGGGATGTTCACACAGCTACGTTAAAGGAAGGTCATGATGGGTTTGGATTACCACAGCAGGGTCCCTAGCGACTAATCTTACCTTGCGCAAATCCATCATTGGATTAATATCCCTTGCCTTTGAAGATTGAAATTGGCCTTCCGCGTCTCTGGGTATGCGGTGTGGTTGGGCCCCGGACACAGCTGAAGCAAATCTATTGAATTACAAGCCTATCTTCTGCAGGGTCACACACTACTCTAACTTTCTCATCAACTTAAGATGATTACTGCAACCTTTCTGTTGTACATGTAATAAATGAAAAATCATTTTTTTTTAAAGATCTGGTTAGTCATTC
Organism: Thysanoteuthis rhombus; assembly: GCA_963457665.1. NCBI lineage: Eukaryota > Metazoa > Mollusca > Cephalopoda > Oegopsida > Thysanoteuthidae > Thysanoteuthis > Thysanoteuthis major. The sequence goes on along the minus strand of OY735237.1, from coordinate 11,642,086 downwards.
AATAGAAACTGTCACGTCTTTAGTAGTACGCCGGATTGGGATGATCAATTAAAAAAAGTAAGAAGGAGTGAGCAATAAGTAGTTCCTCTCACCATTTGTTGGATCACAAAAAAAAACCCCGAATTTAAAAAAATCAAGGCAAGCGTAAATGCTACCAGACACAAACTGATGCCCCCTGCCCCCCGATAAACCATTTTGGGAGAAGTATTAATAAAACAAAAAAGGTTTTCTTCCCAGACATAATGAGTAAATGTTTATAGTTACAGCTGCCTGGTTCCATTGGTGCAGCTTGAATACATAATACATAAATAGCTAGCTACACTAGCTTAAAAACTGCAGAAACCTATATTGATCTTTGCTATATTGATACGTGCGAGTATCCTATCCATTTGTGTTCATACGCATTATTAGTAAACCTTAAACCACTGATTATCGAACTGTTGTCCACAACAGACAGAATATTTTTCAAAGGGTGCAAGCATGTTTTTAGATGTTTCCTATTAAACCCAATTCTGAAACCACTGAATCATCATCACCACCACCACCATCATCATCATCATCATCATCATCATCATCAGTCTCTTAACGTCCGTTGTTGGACATAGACCTTCCCCAGGATTCGCCACAATTCTCTATCATGGGCGTCACAGAGCCAGTATTTTCTGAATTTGTTTAGTTTATCTCCCCATCTCGTATTTTGTCGGCGTCGATTTTGCATGTGGTCTCCGGGGATTCGTGAGGTCCATCGTTTATCTTTCATTCTTGCAACATGGCCAGCCCATTGCCATCTGAGTTTTCTAATGGATTCTATGATGTCTTGGACCCCCGTTTTCTTCCTGATATACTGTGCTGTCTTGTGATCTCTCCACGTGAAGCATGATTCTCTCATGTGCATCCAGCATGCTTCTCAGTTTGTAGGTCTGTCTCTTGGTTAGGTTCCATGTTTCAGCTCCACAAGTGACTATCGGGAGGATGCATTGGTTTTATACTCTTTTTAGGATTATTGGGATCGTCTTGTTTTCCAAGGTTTAGCTTCCTTTGCCAAAGGCCAGCCATCATAAGGTGATTCTCCGCTTGATTTCTTCTTTTTTGGCGGGTCTCGTAGAGATTTGTTGTCCAAAGTAGATGTAGTGATCTACTTTCCCCAGTTTTTCATCTTCCATTTTGACAGTTATGTCCTCATACAGCTTTATACCATGTCAATTTTTTCTATCAATGAAAAAATAAAGAACATTATATCTTTAATACACTGAAAAAAGTGTTATGCAGTAAAACCTTTTAAAAAGTTGCTCTAATTTCCTAGACGTAGATTTATTAGTCTATCTCAAAGTAATATTTATCATATTTAATCAGGAACCAATCTATTTCGAGACAAATTAATAGATTTAAGTTAACATTTTTTTTTTCAACGAAGTAATTTTTCAAGTTAGCCCAAAGCAACATTTTTCCACCTTGTAAAATTATTACTTTTGAGCAACGTTTTGCCCGCTCCCCACTGAGCAAGCATAACATGGATATTACTGATCTGTCTGGAAGGCTGGTATCCACTAATACCGGCTGCTCCGTTCTAGCTTCAAAAATAAGCCCACCGTAGCTCGTTAAACATGGACTGCTTCATGGATCCGTCAACAGGTCCGTTGGATCATATTTATAAAACAGTGATCCTCTGCTTCATACTTACACTATATCCAGTTCATTGGATTTCGTAATAAATTTCCTTTGAATATATATATGTGAACATGATATCTATTTTTCAGCTCATGTACAGAGGAAACCTTTGTGTTATATTCTTCATGAAAATAGAAATACGTTTTTTGTAATGCATAGTCAGTTTTGTCACTGTCAGGAATAGATAACATTTGTGTAGATACTAATTTTAACCACTCTTCTGGAAAACTTATAGTCTCAACTATATTCCAACATATCTCAAAGAGCAAAGGTCAATAATGTAGGAGAACTATCAGTTTGAAGGAGAATGCTCTATTTTTTTCTATGAATAGTTCTGGAAAATGTGTGTTTCACATAGTGTTATAAATTGAGCGATAAAGTACATAAAGCTACTACCATTGCAATGTTAATACATATCTTATAGTTATAATGGTGTATACTTTGACAGAAATCTCTATGTGAAATATTTCCCCAAGATAGTACTTGTAGCCTATATTTTGGGTCCTGGTGAGCGGACTTTACCTAGGGTAATGGCGCTTAAGTCCCCTCAAAGTATTCTAATTGAGATCTCGGTACTCCTATCACTCTTCCAAACACTGCAAAATCTCCTTTTGGGATTATCATCAGCTGCGTTGTCCAAGTCTCCCACAATCTCATCCACGGTTTGAAATCTCTTTCGGGCAAAAAAAAAAAAAAAAATACTGAAGTCAGAGGAGGTAAAATCTGGACAATACGCAGGATTGGGGGCTGACAAATCCAGGTGATGCGATATTTTTATTAAAGAGAAAAAAAAAACACCAGGACTGGGCACCAAAAGTGACCTGCTCGCCATTGTCAGTGCGATAGTCACTTAATGGTTTCTCGCTGCCAGCTAAGTAATCCTACAGTAGAGTTTATGTTTACGCATGCATATTATGGTTCCCATTCTGATTTAAATCGAAGATGATGGATTGATTACCAAGCTACCATTAATTAGAGAGAGACAGATAGATATGAACAGAATGGTATAGATAGGTAGATAAAGGAAAATAATGTGCGCACAAAAGTTAAGTCATCTAAAATAACATAGAAATAAATAATTATACATAATCATGTGTGTGATTATATTCTATAATTATGCGTAACCATTTCCAACAACTTTAATGATAATAATTGTGATTTAATGGGTGTTATTTTTGTTATTTTGTTTCAGCATTACATGACATGCAAATAAGAATTATTAATAGCATATTTTATGTCCCGGAACAACAAACTGAAAAATGTACTTAAAATATAAAATAGAATTCCGATGGAACTAGTTACATTACTTCATAGAATGCAATTATGCTCGTATTATATCAAAACAGGTCTGATTAGTCACTCAATAGAAGCACTTACATAACCAACATATTTTGACAGCGTGCCATGGTGGGGGTGATTAATTAAGTAATTTGGGGAAAAGGGGAGATAGATGAATACGCAGTTTTTCTTGCCCTTTGATGGTCAGTAATCACACAGAATTTTTTTTTAAAAATAGGCGGGTACAAATTAAGAGGTCAATTTAGCATAATTTTATTTTGCAAATTGAAAACCCCTCCCTAAAAAAAACTCATTTAAGGGGGATTTAAAGGAAAAAAAACTAAAGTTTTTTGTTTAGAAATAATCTGGAGTGATGTTACCAGAAGGACCAACCTGAAAACTGAAGAAACCTACGCTGACAGTTTTGGTTTACGGTTTACAATTAGTGTGATTTTTTTCGATTTCTCTGTCCCGAACAACAAATTGTTCTACGGAGCGGTTTTACCGAAAAATATATAACCTATACGTGCATACACAACCAACCAGATCATCTTAGAACCTGAAGAAACCTACGGTAACAGTTTTGATAAGAGTTTTAGTCGACGGTTTCTAACACGCCAATATGGTTGAGTTTTATTAATCATGAAAGATAAGCTGTGCCCAAATTGTCTTAAAACAATTTGAAGTTTATATTTGCACAAGCAGTCATTGAGCACATATCTTTTGTCACAGGAAAAACAAGAATGCACAACATTAAACTTCGAGCACTGACAACTAAAAATTAGATAGAACGTAACTTGGTTTCTTTCTTCCTCACCAAGCGGCCCTTAAAGTATACAAGGAGAGACAGGGGCATTTTTAACAAGTGCGTTGTGGCGCCTAGGAGAAAGCTCGGCGGAAGCGGAAGTTTTACTTTATTTCTTGTTTCTATCTTCTATGATTGAATTTGCGATGCGCACTCTGAGATAAAATGGCTTCCGTTACGGTGCCATAACCAACGGTAGGCGGAAGGTGTACTTTTAGCCGTTGCCCCCCTAGAAATGTCAAGTACTTGGTCTGTGCATTTTACGGTGTTATTGAAGGCGTTGTTCGAAAATAGTATTTAAATATATCCGTTGATCTTTGCAATGCAAGAAGTCAAGAAAGGGAGGAAGAGACAAAGAAAAACGGGGAATACATCAGCAACAAGTGAAAAAAAATCAAGAGAATAACCCAACTGATTTTATCCATAAAAATTAGATGTATGAATCTATTTATATATAACATTATACATCTTCATGTCACTGTGTCCTCTTTTTCTTGGAAATCGTTGACGCCGAACCAAATTTACTATGCATACTTAGTGGACCACGGGCAATAACTTGGACTATTTGGGTTTAAAAAATGATTTAAGAATTTTAGAGGAGGGTTCTATTTACAATGTAACTATGAGGTAAAACTAAAAACTTTCTTTCGTAGGCACAGCTTTGGTGAAGCTCAACCAGATTTGGTATGACAACTCAGGGGATTTAAGGAAAAAATTTGGACATTTTTTTCTCTAAAAAAGAGCTATTTTTTTCGAATTTAGAATACAATTATTTTTTAAGGGAGAATTGTATAAATTAATCGTTCCTGTTTGTGTGCCCTTCCCTGAAACACTGGTGCAGCTCAACCAAATTGGCTCAAATTTGGCATGCATACTCAGTGTACCCAGAGGAATGTTTTAAAGTGAAACGTTTTGAGGAAAATATTTCGAAAGGTTTTATAAGGGGTTCCAGTAAGAATGTTCACCATTATGGTGAACCAAAACGTTACTTTCCATTCAATCAGGGACATAATTGAATCCGTTAAAAATCTCAAATGGCAGTGGGCTGGCCATGTTGCAAGAATGGCGGACGACCGATTAACATTGCAACTCACGACATGGATCTCCAGAGATCATGCAAGCAACTGAAACCGGCAGAGTATTAGATGGAGAGACGAGCTAGACAAATTCAGAGAGTACTGGCTCCGTGACGCCTATGATAAAGAAGTGTTGCGAATCCTGAGGTAGGTCTAGGTCCAACGACGGACGTTGAAAGACTGATGATGTTGATGATGATTATTTATATATATATATATATATCTACAAATCCAGAATACAGTATGATATGATATAATACAATTGAGGTGTGATGGGTTTATTCCACAAAGTGCTCGATATATTGAACATTAAGCATTAAGTTGATCCAGAGTATACCTTAAAACTATAATGGAATAAAGATTTGCAACACAAACTCGTTTATCTTCTTGCTCCGTTTAGGCTACTGCAGGCGAATGATTCAGTTTATTTTAGATTCTTATTGAGGACATTTTTCGGGTGGGGTATATTTTCCAGGTTGTCTCCCTTTCATTTTATCTATACATATATATATTGCTTAGTGGTCGAACATTGCTTGTTATGTTGTTGTTTTTATTTTTTTTTTATCAAGTGGGGATGCTGTGCTTGTTGGTAGTTATGAATTATAAATGAGGAGGGTATGATGTAGGCATTTTCCTAATCAGTATGTGTTTGATCCATCAGTTTTCTGTCGTATGTTTCCTCTCAGAGGGTTTTTATTCTCACTTGAATCTATTTCCCAATGTTAGGTTCCCTTTTATATGACCTTAGCTGATAATTTAATTATTCTAGGTTTGGTCTGTTTCCATATATCCAAGATAATTATGGTGATTGGGTTGTTCTTTGAAGTGGCTGGAGGTATGAAATGATGATACTACTCATAGTAATAACGTGGGTAATAAGATATCTATGGTGATTGATTTTTAGTATATCTATGTATGGGTTATTAAGTTATGTTTGTTAATAGAAACTTTGAGCGATACCGGCATTTTAACGCTACTTAATTTTTTCTGTTTAATGATTCTTTTGATTATGTCAGAGAAATGATAGAAAATGTCAATAATTCCATTTAGAATTTGCTTTTGTGAGTAAGGTAGTGGTAATTCGTATTCTATTCATTTCCAACTGGATAACAATCGAATTTGCATATCCTCAACACGAAGTAAGAAAAACAATAACATATGGACATCACTGTCACAAAAGCAATATTTGAACGGGATAATAGCCATTAAACCACCATAGCCACCAAAGTTGTGGAAGGTTTCCATCCTTTTTTTCTATATGAGCGTGTATTTGTTTATTCCAGCACACACCAGTTTTGTCCACACACTTTAAAATTAGCATCAGTACTCCACTAACCCCTTTTCATAACATAATTTGCATTCGGGGAGAAAAAGCTGTCTTTTTACCTTTTAGGGCCTTATTTTGACGGTTATGGTCTAACAATGACATCTAGATTTGATCATCATAATCATCAGTCTTTTAATGTCCGTCGTTGGACATAGACCTTCCCCAGGATTTGCAACAATTCTATATCATGGGCTTTGCAGAGCCAATATTTCCTGAATTTGTCTAGTTATTCTCTCCATCTCCTGTTCTGTCGGGCCTCGGTTTCTCATGCGATCTCTGGGGATCAACGTTGTGAGACGTCTTGTCCATCGGTTATCTTTCATTCTTATAACATGGCCTACCCATTGCCATTTGAGTTTTTTAATTTGTTTCTATGATGTCACGGACTCCCGTTGTCTTCTTTATATACTGTGCTATCTTGTGATCTTTCCTTGTAAGAAAAAAAAGACATCTAGATTTACATGATTTCAAATGTTGACACAACAATTGTTGTTCAGTTATTGGCTATAATGGGAAGCTTTTCTATACTTCTTACACGAAAACTCACTACCCAGGAACTTTTGATATACTGTGTATAACCATGGATCTATAGGAGAAACTCCTTTTCCTTACGAATATTACATTTTACGCCACAAGAGGTCGTCGTGACTGCATCCAGAATGAGAAGAAGAGTCTGAATCGTCTGAAAAAAGTCGGTATCTCTTGATACACCTTCGTAAACATCAAAAATTGAATGTCGACATGCGCTCACGTTGAACAAACGGTATTATAACAATGCATGAGATTCTCTTTTTGGCATCTTCGCTCTTGTGTCGACTATGAGAGACGGCTGTAACTGCCCTTGGAAATCGGCAGGAAATCCTATTAGGGTGGGGCCCGGGCCTTAATGTTGACGAGTGGTGACCGGCGGTCGTCTCGGCATCTTTCCAAGTATTTTTCGCCCGAACTGTTCGTCGCTAGGAGGATCGATCAATCGTTTGTCTGTCTGCCTGAAGAATCGGGTGGCTCCCCGTTCGGACTTTCTTGGCACTCTCCTTTGATCAATGAGGGTGAGGCAGAAATTAGGCGGTGAGTCGGGTGCTGAACGAGTGGGGGGTTGATCGAGAGTTGGGTTTGAGAGAAAACCTGACCATTAGGTCTTATGTAACAGCGTTGGCTGGAAGAAGCCATGCGAAAATGGAAGCACCTGCGAGGTTAATTATTCATGGGTTTTGCTTTGAAGGCCAGTCGCTGTCCGAATTGAAAATTGTTGCTTCATACAAACAGAATATAACACAGAAATCAATGTTTCTTCTTCTTCTTCTTCTTCTTCTTCCCTGGCTTCTTCTTCTTCTCCGGTTTTTCCTTCTCTGATTTCTTTTTCTTCTGATTCTTTTGGTTTTTTGTCGTCTCTAATTTCTTCTTCTTCTACCTCTTCTCTGATTTCATCCTTTTCGCCTTTTTTTCCTTTCCTTCTCCTTCTTCTCCTCAACCTCCTTCTTTTCTTTGACTTTTTCTTCCACGTTTCTCCCTTTTTCTATGTACTTTTCCTCCTCCCTTTTCTCCTCCCTGTTTTCTTTTATTCTTTCCTTTTCCTTTTTCTCCTTCTTTTTCTTCAGCTTACCGTATTTTTCCCTTCCTTCGTTTTCTTTGCCTTTTTTTCCATTCTTCTTCTCATTCTTGCTATCGTTGCTGTTGTTATTCTTCATCTTTTTCACCAGTTTTTCTAGCTTTTCTTTATCTTTCCCCCCCTCTATCTTCATTCTCTGTTATTCTATTCCGTCTTCTTTTCCTCCTTCTCCCTTCTTTTACTGTATCACCTTTTCTGTCGTTTTTCTCCTTCTCCTTTCCCCCTCTTTTCCTTTCACACTTCTTCTTCTTCTTCTTCTTCTTCTTCTTCTTCTTCTTCTTCTTCTTCTTCTTCTTCTTCTTCTTCTTCTTTCCCCTTTCTCCATACTTTCCCTTCCTTCATCATTTTCTTTTATTTTTTTTTTCTTATCCTATTTCTTCTCTATCTCTTTCTTTGTTTTACCCTTTCTCCTTCATCCCCCTCTTTTCTTTCTTTCTTTCTTTCTTTCTTTCTTTCTTCTTTTTCTTCTTCAACATCACCCCCCTCTTCTTCTTCTCTTTCATCTTCCCTCCCTGTCTTTTGCCAGACACGGTCTGGCGCCATTTATCTTGTTTACCTGTACGCAGAATTCCGAGGTCTTAGTTAATCGAACGCCTCTCCCATTCCCTGTCCAAACCTACAAGTCAACCTGCCAACATTTTCCCCTCGGGCAGATGCGGCGATTGGAAACCATCTTTCTATCCAGAAGATCTATAACAATCGATAATCAAGGTACTACTACTAAATTTTCGATCATATGTCTAATAATTAATAAAGGCGTCCCTTGAAGAACACGGATGTGGGGGCCAATGAAAGCCAATTGCATTATAATTGTCATAATAAAATTTATCTATTTCCGAGATAGATCTGGCTTTTTGAGAGCTAGATCGAGTTACATTGGAGCTATATCAGTATTTGAAGGGTCTATCATCTACGTTTTAAGGAAATGTGTTATAACAGGATAGGCTTGGTATACTAATCCATGGCCAAGTCTTGCTGAAAACGTAGATTCTCACTAGATCACCGGAGTGAAGTGGTGATGATTCAAGGCAGAATTAAGATGGGTGACCATTTATAAAGATCCGATAGTGTAAGCCTCAACCATGAATAAATTGTGTAGGGTCACGTAAGTGACGGCAACAAGGGTGCTTGTCTCCTTTAGGTCTATATTACATATCCCAAGCCAAGAACTGACAAACTTTCGATTTGTGGAATCTGAGCTGACACGGCTGAAGCTGTAGCCAGTGCAAGGACATTAGCTAATCAAGCAATGATATTACGATAGTACGAAAATTCCCAGCGTACTTCTTAGCTCAATGTTTTGGAAATCTACACATGAAAATTACCAATGAGCAGATGTCTTCTGACACACATAGGTATGCAACTGACGTAGTAAAATTGAATTTCATTCATGTTCTAATGATAAGATAAAAATATTGAATTTAACGAATATTATCCAAGCTTGCTGCAATGGAAGTTTCTCTCATCCACATATATAAAATGCAATGTGTACACATATATTTTATATATGCTGTCATTTTTAAGGCACGGATGAACTAGTTTTTTTAATGTTTCTACAGTTTACTCAGCTCTTTATTGTTTTAGCAACCAAGGAATAGTTGTTTACAAGCGTATGGGAAAATATTGAAGTTGATGAAATTGATCTCACATGACTTTATGGCAAAGAACATATGTCAGATTGATAAAAAAAAGAAGCGTCTTCCACTTCTTGCTTGTCATAAGAGATAAGTAATTTAGGGAAAAAGAAACATTCTCTGTCTTTGAATCTATTCAAAGAGAAAATTTATGAAAGCTGATGGATTGACATAGACTCCTGCTGCACTGTGAATTCGTCAATTTGAGAGAAGGTAAACACCTTCATATCCTCCACGGGCATTCCTAAATTAGGTACCTACCTACAGTGGCGTAGAAAAGGTTCTCAAAGAGACAAAAAGAGGGTTCAGGGACAAAGACAGGGGCACAGTTTCACTATTTCTTCTTGCAACGTTAAATCAAAGATTCTTTGTAAACAGCTCACAACATCCCCAGGAACGTTGCAGACAACGTAGCGAAAACGTTGCCTTGAAATTGTGTGTATTTGAATGTGTATAAATGCGTGAGTGTACTTCGCGCTGTTCCGAGGAAAGTTTTATGAATTCCGTGAGTGTGCCTATCCGTATGTATGAGTGTTTGTGTGAGTTTATGGATCTGTGTGAGTGTGTCAGTGTGTCCCTATACAACACTAATGATAGTAGTGTGAAAAATAATCTGTGTGTCTGTATGTTTTTGTCTGTGAACGTGAAAGAGAGAGAGAGAGAGAGAGAGAGAGAGACATAGAATCTGTCCTAGTACGTTTACATTAAAGTATCAAACAATCATGTGCAATATGAGTGAGTACGTCAGTGTGCGCTTGTGAAGGGAAATATAGGGTTATGGGTACGCAATAATAACTTCACGTGTAAACGTGTGCATATATAATACCTGATGGACTACAAAGGTAGATCCCTAATGACAAGCAGGTGCACGAATTGTTTTTTTCTTCTTTTGTTGTTGTTTTTTTTATCATCATCGTCTACCCTGTCCGACCAGCTGCTTAGTATATAAATATGTGAACTAGTTTCAGTCAATAGCGTGCCACTCTGTATGACCCAAGTCAACCTGCAGGGAATGCGATCAACCCTGGGCCACGCAGTTTAGTGCATCCTCAGCAGCACTTTTCACCGGTGTCTTCCGTCAAGGATAAACCTTTTTAGAAACCGTCAACTAAAACTGTCAACTCATGTCTCCACACAAATGATCCGACCAACCAGTTAAGTGAGTGAAGGATACCTCTCTTTTTGCTAATCTCTCTATATGTATATGCGTTTGCGTGCCCGGGCGCTCCCGGTCACATTTCTGGGGATACAACCTTTAAAAACTGCATGAGTACACCATCAAGCACAATCTACTGATTGTTTTTTGTTTTTTTGTTTTTTTTCGTTTTTGTTTTTTCTGGTTTTTGTTCTTTTTTTACTTTTTTTTTCAAGTGCTTTTTTATGTCTCTGTTGTCATTTTGGGCCAACGATGTCCAAATCTTGTGCTGGTAATTTAAAAATAATTTTAGATAAAGACCTATACGAATGCCCAATTCTCCGGTGGCTAAGCTTGTAATCGATGTATCTACCTACGTACGACGCTATTTTCCCAATATCGTTTCGTGATCTCAAGATAAAGGTCTCTCTTGGTCAGCACAGGTCTATGACGAGAAACACCACTAGACAAAAACCTCAAATAATCCTGCCATTATCCACATACTTCAAAGCAAAGATTAAAAGTTTCGGTTTATAATAAGATATAACTAAAGGAAACTAAGATAAAATTGTTTTTCAAACGTTTAGAAAAATATAATTAAAGTTTTTGGGTGATGGGATGTAATTGTGCTATTTTATGTTTCTATAGACATTTTGGACCAAGCATACTCTAATCTTCTGTTGGTATTTTAAGAATAATTTTGATAAAAGATCTATTGAAATATACAGGTAAATATTCATAGCCTTTCAGGGTTGTTTCATTAGATATTTCTTTTAATTACATTGAATAAAAGTGTTATTTTTTGCATTAAGAATCATTCAATAACAATTTCTGACATATATTCGTTACCAAAAACATTTAGATTCAGATTAAAAACATCTAAACATGTCTGATTAGTCTTTCAATAGAAACCATCATGTGACAAATGTTTGTGAAACGATGAGCCATTAAATAAGAAAGAAGTGATTGTTTTGGTTTTTTGTTTTCTTGCAGGGGAATGATCAGTTTTAGATAATTTTTCATGAAATTAGTTCTGGTACACGAGCACATTACGATGATTCATTAACACAAAGATTTTTGTTTGTTTTTTTCTTTCAGTTTTTGAGTTTGTCTGGCAGGCAGGCTGGCTATCAATAAATAGTGGGTACAGACCACATCAATGGAGCTAAATGGCTAAAAATTTCAACATTTACTCATGATGTTCAGAAATAAACGTTGTTTTGTTTTTTGAAAGTCTCCCTTGTGTTTTTTTTTGTTTGTTGTTTTTGTTAAATTCGAATTTTTTTGTGATCACCCAACAAAAAACAAGACACGTAACTTATTCATTGATCACCCTTTTCACCCCAATTTTCTAATTGATCACCCCTAACACAGCATACTGCTGAGAGTCGTTGGTCACGTGAATATTTCAATTGAGTGACTGACCAGACTTATTTCTTCAATCTTTTCGCTTTGCATGAGACTCGAGAGTTTTATTAGATTACTGTACGATGTACAACTTTGAATTCCGAGGAATTCTCCAGCAGAGTTTGGGGCTTAATTACGAATGACAGGAGAGAGATAAGAGAACCCTCTTTACTTGGACTGACCGGCACAAAAACGAACAGGGACACAATTCTCCTGGGGCAAACCTTGTAATCTACGTGTCTACCTACACGACACTTTTTTCCCCGATATCGTTTTGTGATTTCAAAATAAAGGTATCTCTCGCTCAGCACAGATCTATGACAAAAAATACCACTGGACAAAAAACTCAGCGAATCCTGCCATTATGCGCGTACTTCGGAACAAAGATTAAAAGTTTTGGTTTATGATAAAATACAATCAGTGAAAACTATAATAAGGTTCTTTTGTGAAATGTTTAGAAAAAATCTAATTAGAGGTTTAAATCTTATTTTGTTGATTTAAATTCCCACAAGAAATTTCATTTAGTTGGCATAGAACAACATGGTATCTTCTCAGCTCTTTCCATTTATTATTGTAAAAGAATTAAATTATTACTAACTCTATTCTTCCTGTGCCATATGGTTCGAAATGGAAAAAAAATGAAATAAAAATTTATTAATTCAAATTTACAAAAAAAAATACTAATTTTTTTTCCACTGTTTTTTTTTTTGTTTGTTTTTTGTTTTTGTTTTTTTGTCAGTATCTATCTCTATTTTTCTACACAGCATGACTGCCTCGTTGTTCCGGCTAAGTTATACGACGGGTTACATCCGCAGTCTCACAATGTGTATATTCGTCTGCAGCCCTTTGTCTCGGCTCTACCTATACCCGTAGAAGTTGCCGTCTGAACACTCAACGCTGTTCGATCAGGTTAAAGCCATACAATCGTAACACAGTAGTTCGTGTGTTTCCTTGTAGAGATAACTGTCAATGCACGCTTGCATTTTCGAGTAGGTGTATAAGTTTTGAAAGTAAATGATGGTGTAAATGGCAAGATTTGAGCGTCTCCAGTCCGAGAATGCACTGACCGAGAGGTAGTTTGCGTGTCGTGGCGGCCTAAGTGAATTCGAATTGATGGCGTATCGTCCATAGGACCTTTCTCATCAACCGAAAGGTGGCAAAGGGCTGATTTGATATGTTTGGCGGGGTCAGCACACACGAGCGGCGATATGTTAGCTGAATGCGTGCAAAGAACGACCGCTTCAAAATGACATCTCGCACGTCAACGCGTGATTAAGCGAGATAAAGAGAGAGACGGGGGACGGAGAGAGAGAGAGAGAGAGAGAGAGAGAGAGAGAGGAAGAGAGAAGGAGGGGTAAAATGGAAACAAATTGAAAAGACGGAGACAAAGGTAGATGAGAAAATAAAGAGACGAGAAAACTTACAAAAACAGATCTGGTTAGTTACTCAATAGAAACCGTCATGTAACCAACAACATGTCGTCTTGGGGATGATCAATCAGACAATTTGGAAAAAAAATGGGTGTGCAATGAATAAGTTACTTCTCTCGCCTTTTGCTGGATCTAAAAAAAAGTCTGAATTATCAACAACAAAAAAAAGCGGGCACAAACTAGGGACCAATTTGGCATAAACTTACATAACAAATTGAGCCAAAACTAAAAAGTTATTTTGGGGTGGGATTTTTAAAAAAACGTCCCTACATGTTGAAATTTTTCAAAATTTTCAGCCCTCAACCCCCATTCTGGCGACTTGTACACGCGAATTTTACATACATACATACATACATACATTGCAAGCCAGAAACTTGAAAACTGAAGAAACTTATTTTGACAGATTTGGTGACAGTTTTGGTTGACAGTTTCTAACAAGCCTGTAAGTCAGAGCATAGATGCACTAGTTCTTTTCTTGTGCAAACATTTAACAAGGAATGTGTTGCCAAATTCATTTCCAATTTCACATCTAAAATTGATTTAGATGGACTTTAAAAACCCTAGAAAAGGGTAGATTTTCCATGCAAATGTATTTATCAGAAATCTAGGAAATATTTAATATTATCAATAAAGGATTCGTCACTTTACTCTTGAATATTCATCATACTGATCATCACCTGATTCATCAAAAATGTTACTTATCTTATTATTATGAATTGAATAAAAATATCACTTTTTATTATAATGAAAAAATAAACATATTATTATTATTATTATTATTATTATTATTATTGTTATTATCATTATTATTATTATTATTATTATTATTATTATTATTATTATTATAATAATAATAATAATAATAATAATAATAAAAAATAAAAAATAAAAAAAAAATAAAATAAAAAATAAAATAAAAAATAAAAAAAAAAATAAAAATATTATCATGAATTGATTGAAAATACTACATTTTTTTTGTAATGAATTAAATAAAAATGATACTCTTTATTATTAGGAACAAAATCGAAATATTGTTTATTTTATCATTTTTATGAAGATAAAAATTCTTGTTTTATCATTTTTGATAGATAAAAATATTACCACAGCACCGACAATTATCTAACAATAATTGATATATTTTTGTGTGTATAGATGTGTGTGTGTGTAGTGGGTGTACCGGGATAACTCAATAACACACACACATATATATATATATATATATATATATATATATATATATATATATATATATATATATATATATATATATATATATGTATATAATTCAGGCAACTAGGTACAGTGGTGCCGAGTTTTAAATTGGATCTGTGATTCTCGAGGAATCTAATTAGAATGTTTTTTCTAAAAATCACAGATTATCTAAAATTATAGATATAAAACATCTAAGTTGCCAACACTGAACAGAAGTAATTGAAATACATCCAAGCTGTAGTTTCGTGCGACGGATGGGAAATCATTTTACATGACAATTAAACGCATGCTGCTCAACGCACCGGCCTCTCCCAAACAAGCACTCTTGGGACAGGTTTTACAAACTACAATTCTGTGCACAAAAAGAGTCATTCACTACTATTATTTCTTTTTTTTTTTTCTTTGCAAATTTATCTGTGAAAATAATTTCCCCTCCCTGACCCCAAATTCTACTTTGGACTCCCCTCCTCAAAATCATCGACCCGCCCTAGACTTGTGGTTCCAACTTGGCGCACTATTGTCTGTCAGTTCATCAACCAATCAATGCACTACCTGCCACAGTTCTTGCTGTTATAAGAGGAAAGAAAACCACTCAATCAGTAGTTTGTTTGAAAGAATCTACACTGAAACGAGTTCTTTCCCTTTCGCTTTGACTAAACGGCTTAAAAACAACAATGGCTCCAGAAACGAACTTGAAAGGCGCCAAAAAGGCAAACCTGACCAAGTCCACCCGTTCTGGTGGTAAGAAAGTGAAACGTAAGAGGAGAGAAAGCTATGCCATCTACATTTACAAAGTCTTGAAACAAGTCCACCCTGACACCGGCATCTCCAGCAAAGCCATATCCATCATAAACAGTTTTGTCAACGATTTGTTTGAGAGGATGGCCGCTGAAGCTAGTCGCCTAGCCCAGTACAGCAAACGTTCGACCATCACCAGCCGTGAGGTACAGACGGCTGTTCGTCTCCTTTTGCCCGGAGAATTGGCCAAACATGCAGTCTCCGAAGGCACAAAAGCTGTTACCAAATACACTAGTCATAAGTAAACTTGTGAGTGGACCGAACCATAACTGGTTGAATATCTTCCTGGGAAGAAATAGCCCTAACCATGGGCGACACACTTTTCGATAATGCGATATTTTTCTCTTTCTTTCGTCTTTTAAAGAATTTATGAAGAAAAACGAATTTCTGTAATTTCTTCACGATTTTGCACCTTTTCGTCATACTGACCAAGGAACAATACATGCCCCACAAGGGTTTCTAATTAAAACGAATGCGCTCTGATCATTTCGACTTCTTTCTTAAAGACTTTAACGTGTTTAAGAACATTTCGAACATTTTTCTCCTAAATATTCCATCTTCCTCACTCCTGGGCTCTTGAATGAGGACTCCTGAATGTTCCGTGGCATAAAACTTTTTTTAAATTGAATTTTTGTACAGAGAAATGTATTAAGCGATTCATCTCCTCCTGTAGTTGTAACTAACGCCATTTCTCCTAAAATCATAAATAAATACGAAAATCTCACTCTAGAATCTTTTCCCGTATCAAAACGTTGCAATTTGATCATTGCACTCTTCATCCCCCTCCCTGCACTCTGGATAGTGCAGGCAGTGCTCAAAGTTGGAGTTTAGGGCTAGCATAAAGATTATTACAGTCTATACTAAAAATGCACTCCTTCTGGAGCTTATTGTAAAATGTATGCTATTCATTGACTTTTCAATTTTGTTAACACTCTAGGGGTTATGCATATCCCCCCCCCCCCCATCCGAGGAAAACTAACAAGGCTCTCCAATATAAGTTATACGATCTTGTTTACATGATATAGTAAAACGACTTTAAAATTCTTGGAGAAATTTCTTTCCTTTGTTTCCCTATATATATATATAAGCTTTGTTTGTCAATTGACGTCGCAAAAAAATAAAAAATCACGTCCTAACTTCGAAAACCTGAGACTTCCATAAATTGTAAAACCTTACATGAATTGATTTAACTCCAGATTTCCATAGGCTACACTTATTGTAGTACTGCGTATTTCTAAAGAAAACTTAGATTCAGAATAAACCTTGCTAATAACTAAGTCTGGCTCTGGCCTTATTGATCGACCTTTGTCTTTACAACGTTAACTTCCTTGGCTTTTTTCCGTCTCTTCCCAGTGGTCATGGTGGGGCATGGTACAATGAGGTCAAGAACCATTAGCCTAAAATCTCATTTCAACCAGACATTAACGTTGCGGTATTTGAAACGAATTCGCAATTATAACGGGTGGATATTATGCAAAGTGTTTTGATGAGAAACTAAAGTACAGATCAAAATTAGTCTATTACCCTTTCACAATCTAATACCCCTTATATGGGTTCCAGGTCTGCAAATGAAATTAACCAAAAAGTAATTATGTTAACCAAAAACATGGTGGGCAAATAATTGTCTGTTTAGACAATATCTTGGCAAAAATAGTTTTGTATATTCCTCCCAGAATGGTTAATCATAACCATTTTAATGTCGGTAGCATTATTTTGAAGATTTACTAATTTTTTATATTAGCAATAATGCACAAATGTTCATGACCTGTTGCTGCTAACTAATCTCTGACATGTAACGTTACACCATCATCATCAGTCTCTTAACGTCCGTCGTTGGATATGGACCTTCCCCACGATTCGCTATACTTCTCTATCGCAGAGTTAGTACTTTCTGAATTTGCTTTGCTCGTCTCTCCATCTAATACGCTGCCAGCCTTGGTTGTGCATGTGATCTCTGGAGATACATGCCGTGAGTCGTGATGTCCATCGGTAGTCTGCCATTCTTTCGACATGGCCAGCCCATTGGCATTTGAGTTATTTGATAGATTCTATGATGTCTCTGACTTCTGTCTTCTCCTGGATATATTGTGCCGTCTTGAGGTCTCTCATGTGAGGTTGAGCATAATTTTTTTCGTGTAAATCGTTCTCAGTTTGCAGGTCTGTCTCTTGGTTAGGTTCGATGTTTCAGCTCCATAAGTGACTATAGGAAAAATGCATTGGCTGCATACCCTTCTTTTTTTAAGATTAATGGGATCTCCCCATTTTTCAAAGGTTGAGCTTGCTCTGCCAAAGTCTTGCCATCCTAGTGTGATTCTTCGTTTGATTTCTTTCCTTATTTTTTCTTCTTTTTTTTTTTTTTTAGATGGTCTCATGGAGAAACAAGCTGGCTTCAGAAGAAGGTACTCGAACCACCTGTATTCGATAAATCAGCTGAGAGAAAAAGCAGCAGAATACAAGCTGTAGCATCAAAAAGGCCATTGATTCTGTAGAAATTCCATGATCACGAAAGCCATCACTCTACAAGTATACGTCAGAGTGCTGCAACATATACGCAAACACAGGCGCTCCCTTATCAGGCTACATAAAAATTCCGACCCCTTTGGGCTCCAAAAAGGGGTGAGACAAGGAGACACCGGCTCACCCAAACTCTTCACAGCCTGCCTCGTGTTGATCTTCAGAAGACTAGACTGTGAGAGTGTAGGAATCAGAATAGACGGCGAATACTTGAGCAACGTCAGATTAGCAGACGACTTTGCTCTTTTCGCAGAGAACCTACACGACCTCCAACTAATGCTAGATGAACTAAACTCCTCTCTCAAAACACCAATAAATATGTATACGTAACAACTGAGACTCGTAACAATACGAGATGACCTACATGAGGTACGCACCCCCCCCACTGCAAAAAACAACTTCCTCGTCGATCATAATACCACGTGATAACACACAGATGTCCAAACTTAGAAAACCAACTACTGATACATTTGATGCATGTCGAGGATCCGGTGAATATTCTGTGTCTATGTATGTTAGTTTGTTTTGTGGATGTGGAGTGATCCGACAGAATGTTAATGAAAGTGACAATCGGGAGGTGAAGAGAAAAACTTGAGATAAAGTAGGTATTATATCTCAATCCATTTCTATGATTCTGTGGGCATGTTTTGATGCATTTCGACGGATGCAGCCATGTCTATCAGAAGAAGATTTGCAGCACTTCACAGGAACTACGTTGTTTTCCTCTTTTTCTTTTCACCTTCCAATTGTCACTTTCATTTACAATATATATATATATATATATATATATATATATATATATATATATATATATATATATAATGGCATGGCTTAGCTAAATAAGATCGGGTTACGAGGGGCATTACAGGTCCTATACCAGCGAGGCCAGTGCGTGAATAACCTAAAGATAAGCGTCGTACGCACAGCCAACTGAACATTTCAAACCGTGGGTTTGCATGCCACCTCCCTACCTAAACCTTGAATGAGAACAAGGTTCTTGGGTCGTTTTTTTTTTGTTTTTTTTTTTTGAGTTTCTTCTTCTGGTAATGCTATATATATATATATATATATAGCTCAGTTCAGCATAAAGCCTGGTAAATGGGGCAATAGGAATACATGTTAGTGTAGCTTTCCTGTCTAGAAAATCAGCATCCTAAATCTAATGCTTAAACTCATCAGCGCTTTGGTACATACGCAACCACAACAGCCACCATATCAGGCGCTCAGACAATATTAATCTTTATTCAATTTACCAGATCAGGTATTTCTTGGCGTATTCCTGATTATAGCAAACGAACGTAGGATTGTCTTCAGTTCCAGCACTTCTCAGATATCAGTATTAAATAGGAAATAGTAAAGCTGTTTATTACTATTATGAAGGTGGACATGCTGAGCATCAAAGAAGTTTTAATAGCCTTATGCCAGGTTTGTTATTGTCTCATATTGATTCGTCTGCTGGATCACGCGATGGGAAACGCAGACGGCAGTAAAGGAGGTGATAACGGATATACGAGTTTATGGAAAGTAGGGTATACCATAGAACGTTGGGGGTGAGCAAATAAATAAGGAAGATATGGAAGAGGAAGAAGATGAGAGATTGAGTCGTGAGAGATTAGTATGTAAAGAAGGAAAGGAGTGAGAGACAGATAGGTAGAGCGAGGAATGCTAGACAGAGAAAGGGACAAAAAGAAAAGGAAAGAAAGAAAACAAATACGTGGAAGATTGATAGGTACAGAGAGGGGAGGAGTGGAGATAGGTATGATAGAAGGAGAGGGATAGAGAAGAAAGAGAGGTAAGGACGTGAGAGATTATTGGGTACAGAAAGAGAGAGAGGGGGGATGTAAGAGGGAGTGGGACAAGAGAGAGGAAAGGAGAAAAATGACGAGGAAGTGGGAAAATAATAGGAACAGACAAGGAAAGTGAGAGGGAAGTAGAAAGATATGGAAGAAGGTGAATAATAGGAGAGAAGAAAAGAGGGAGAAAAGGAAGATGAATAAGAGCGTTAATGATTGATGGGACAGACTGAAATAGATAGATAGAGAGAGAGAGAGAGATGGAAGGAGGACGATGGAGGGGACGGAAGAGAAGAAAAAGAAGAAAAAGGGACAATGAAGTGATAGAATAATAGGTACAGATATAGAGAGGGAGAGGTAGGGAGACAGATATGAAAGGAGAAAAGAAAAAAGAGAGATAAGTGCAGTGAATGATTGATGAGAAAGAGAGAAACATGAAAGAAGGAAGGGATAAGGAGAGAGGAAAAGAGATAGAGAAGAAAAAAAGAAGAGTGTAAAAGATTAATAAACACAAAAAGAAATTCGGGAGAGGGAGAGTGGGAGATAGAGAGAGATGGAAAAAGGACGATGGAAGGGAATAGGAAAGAAGATAAGGAAGAAAGAAGGACAATGAGGTTTAAGAATAATAGGTACAGATACACAGAGAGAGGGGGATGGAGACGGATATGAAAGAAGGAGAGAAGGGTGTGAAGATTGGTGGAGAAAGAGAAAGAGAGAGATGGAAGAAGGAGAGATGAAAAAACATAGAGAAGAAAAAGAGATGTGTGTGACAGATTAATAAACACAAAATCAAATACAGGAGAGGGAGAGAGAGTGAGAGAAAGATTGATTGATCTATCAGAGGGGGATAAACAAAGAAGACAGATATAAGGGTGTGGGTTACAAGAAATCTTGACGAGGAAAGAGGAGGAAAAGATCAATATGTAAGAATGAAAGAAGAAAAAAGACAAAGGAGGAAGAATAATAAATACAAAAAATAGTCAGTCAATAGACAACGTAACGTGACCAACGTCTCATGGCTGCATTGCGTATTGAGGGTGATCAATTAATAAGTTACATCTCTCACCTTTTCTTGTATCACTAAAATTTCTGAAATTTCAAAAAACAAGTTTGAACGACTTGCACAAACTAAGGACCAAATTAGCCTAAAATTATATCGTAAATTGACCCACCCCATAAAACCTACATGGGAGAGGAATTTTCAGAAAACAGGAAAGAAGTTTATTATAGACATAATAAGGTGTAGTTGTTAAGATCTTCAGCCCTCCAGCTACATTGATACGGTTTGTTGGCGTGATACACATGTAATAAATATATATAACCAGCCGGCCAGCCAGACCGTCTTGAAAACTGGAGAAATCTATGTTGAGAGTTTTGGTGACAGTTTTGATCTACGGTTTCTACGAGAGACGAACGAGGATTGACATGATTGTAAGATACGAACAGGATTGGGGAAAAAAAGATGGAGAAATGTTACAAGAATAGAGAAAAAGATAAAGGCGAGGAAGGGAAACTTGAAACGAAGGGAGGTAATCCCTCCTGGGGTCGAGGTCAGATATTGATAGAGAAACAGGTGTGTCTGGATAATTTAATTTCGTGACATTTTCTCTACAGTATCCTTCGTGCCTTTCCACGATTGGATTTCCACGGAAGCACTAAAAACTGACATAAAATGACCATGCAATTATTTAGCATTGTTCTCTCTCAATATATACACGTATATATATATATATATATATAGTGTTTTTCTTTTTATGGGATATTTCCTCTTATTTTTTACGATTTTTCCTGATCTTTTTTCCTCTCAGTGTGTTGGGCCTTTGTTTTAGTCTGTGCTCAATTGGCCTGTTTCATTCTGTATGTGTATGCGTTTATGTGGATAACTAGTATTCTTTAAAACGGTATCATGTCATTTTGCATGCAGCCTGATATTAGAACCGACACGACGGATATCAATATTCACATGGGCAAACACTCAATAGAAGTGACACGAAAAATGAGTCACGTTTGTTGCTATACATATTGATCTCTCATCATCAAATACGTAAGCATGCCCTTTATTTCAAACAATTAAGAGATCTATAGTATAAAATGACATCCATGTACAAAACATTTTGTTAATACTTTATATAATATAGCAAACGACTTGTGAAATGACATGGCTCTAAAAATAATATGATAAAGTTATATATTAAAAACATTGTCATTTTCTACAATATACATATATATATATATATATATATATATATATATATATATATATATATATATATAAAGTCCTTTTTTGAAAGAACAGCTCATAATAATCCCAATAAATCACGGAATGTTTCCACGAAATACTGAAAAAATATTTTTCTGCAAGGAATAACTATAAACTTGAAAATCTGGAAAATACGTAGAACTCACCCTATAATCGTATGCTGACGTAGCCATGGGCGTAGTTATGCAACTGAATGATCGGTTGACTTTGTTCCCGTTAAAAGCACTTTTCTATTCAAAGGTGTCATCCAAACAAGCCAATTGCTCACCATAGCGTGTGTTACACGATTATATTTTGCCTAGGTTCCAGTAAGTTGTAATTGAGAGTGTCCTTCGAATCCCACGAAACACAGAGAATTTTTTTCCCAGTAGATTTTGTTTAAGCGACTTTCAATGTGTACTTAAAGTAGGCTTTTTTTAATAGCGGTTAGATGTGTAATTAATCCATCCCTAGTTGAGTTGATGCTGAGGGTGGGATTAAACCAGCATTTGAATTTTCAGTCTAATTTGGGATGGCCCACATCAGGATAGGGATTGTTTTTGAAAATATTAAAATTCTCGGATATGACCGTCTTTTCAATTAGGCTGTTTGTAACTTCCACCAAGAATAGAGTTGTTCAAACTTCAGTGGTGATCTGAACTTGTTGTTTCCGGCTGTGTCCTCTGGTTTCATTGCAAAATCAGCGCTTTTTGCCGGGGAATTCCAAGCAATGAAAGTTCGTGTGCCGAAGGCAGTTCTAGATTTAATTACTATTTCCTTCGTTGTAGATTCTATTGGCATATCCATTTGTCATCAAAAGTGATTGTTGTCTTGATTTTCCTAACCTAACAACACTGATTGTTTTAAACTTCCGGTTAAGACCAAAAAAGTGATAAGTTGACTTTTTTTATTATGGTTAACAAGGAGAGAGAGACAAGAGATTAAACGTTGACTGATGTTCGTTTCCGTAAGTTCATGTGGAAAGCAGAAGAATGGTACAAGTGATAAAAACCCGTATATAAAAAGCAATGTGTATAGAAAGCTATTCTCCAAAATCAGTGCAATTCAAATCTCTATTATCATAAAACGCAATACGTATAGAAGGCTATTCTCCAAGTACACTGCAATACAAATCTATTATCCACGTATATGAAAAGCAATATGTACAGAAGGCCACTGCAATGAAAATCTCTATTATCCACGTATATAAGGTGAAATGTTTATAGAAGGCTAATCTCCAAGCTCACTGCAATAAAAATCTCTATTATCCACGTATATAAGGTGGAATGTCTGTAGAAGGCTATTCCCCGAGCTCTCTACAATGCAAATCTCTATTATTCACGTATATGAAATGCAATGTGTATAGAAAGCTATTCTCGAAGCACACTGCAATACAAATCTCTATTATCCTCGCATATGAAATGCAATATGTACAGAAGGCTATTCTCCAAGCTCACTACAATGAAAATATCTATTATCCATGTATATAAGACGGAAAGTCTATACAAGGCTATTCTCCGAATTCACTGCAATGCAATTCTCTATTATCTATGTATATAAAATGCAATGTGTATACCCATGTATTTCGTATATGCCGTCATATTTGACGGCAAGGGTAAACTCGTAAAATATATGCGTGGCTGTGCATGATAAATGTTTAACGAACCATTTTTCAAGAAGCTTTCGTTATTCTCAGAGCTACAATACACAGTTTTTTAAATTTTGAAGGTTTGACGTTCTATCAATTTTTATATCATTTTGAAGCTTGAACGTTCTATGAATCAAAATGCAGAGTGCTCAAGCTTCAGAAATTTTTAAAAAATAGCTCTTAGACAGTCAAAAATAAGGAAAATATCAACCCTTCAAAAAATCCGATGGGCACTTTTAAAGCGCAGCTACTCTTATATTCCTCAACTGTGGCATACAAACAACAATAGTGATGATTGTTTTACAGGCTCCAGCAGTCAGCAGAAAAGTACTTCTTTCATATCCGACTAAGCAATAACTGTTTTCTTTTCCAAAATAAGATTAGGTTTTGTTATAGATACTCAAAGCTATCACGGATCCAACCATAATTTTCGACATCGGGTTAACTTCGTAAACTGTCTCTGTGTTTATTGACAATCCATTGCTCAATCCATGTGATACTAATTTTCCTACTTTTTAACTTTCCTATAATTTTAAAAAATCTTACAACTGTTGGTTGAACCAATTCTAAGAGAGCCTGTAAATTATCACTTCTAATATATTCCCCGCTACGTGGTTTGTTCTCTAAATAAAACTATCATTTCTTTGACAAAACAAAGCATTCGCTACATGTACTGCTTCCAACCGAGTCCTCACCATAGACTTTATCAATTATCTTCATAGCTTCTATAGCTTTGTAGCCAAATTTTAAAAAAGATAACAGCATGCATGTATTTTGTATTTGTCTGTTGACATTTTTCGACACTGAATAGATAACACTCAAAACAGGTTTTCAACTGCGTATTCAGTCTCTAGCTTTTGATTGAAGGGCGCAGGGAACTTTTGCATACACTTAATCATAGAAAAATAGGGCGGCTGCATGAATCAAATCTGCGATCAATAGAGTAGCCGCTTCAATGTAGCGTTGCTCTTACCATTGACCTAAACAGCCGCCGGTAATGTAAAGAACCAAATAACTGTTTCTTCTACAAATTCCCATTGATGATAGGTGGCAATTTTTCATAGCCGATCATCGACATTTTTGTTGGTTGAATTTCATATAAGTTTCTCTTTTTTTTTAATGGCGGTCTTTATAGCTGGCTCGAAAGAGTGAGTGTTGTGTTTTGTTTTGTTTTTTAATTTTCCGAAAGTAATGGCTAGCGAAGTGTTTTCCCAGACCCACGAGAAATGATTAAAGTTCCGCTCACTTTCCTCTTATGCTAGACTAAACTAAATCTGAAGGATCAATCATAATAAATCTTGATAAAGGAAAACGAACAATTAGAATAGAATAATGAGTTTCGGAAATATTTTTGTCCGAAGAAAAATGCCAAGCAATTATATGTGTTAGTGTTCTTTTTAATGCGTATACATTATATATATACATATATATATAATTGGAGAAATATTTACCCCACCCTCTGAGTGCATCTAGGTATTTGTGTGTGTACAAAGATATGTATTTAGAGGCTGATCAATAAGTCTGTAGTCTAAGAGAGATTTCTGTTATCATGACTAACGCAGTAATTTTTTTTTTTTTTGTGATTCATGGCAACTCAATTCTGTGAGTTTGGGCTTTTATCATGCAATGGATTACATACAATTGATTATCTTGGATGAAAAAGCACTTATATCTTAACGCAAGAAATATTAAGCCAAAAGTATCACGAAAACTGTTAACATACGTTTCTTCAGTTTTTAAATTAGTCCGGCTGGATATGTATGAATCACTCATACAGGCCGCACTTATGCAACAAGAGGACCGAAAATTATAACATTTACTTTTTATGTCTACAAAAAAACATTTGTTCTGGATTTGTTTTTTGTTGTTTTTTGTTGTTTTTGTTGTTTTGTTTTTGTTTGTTTTGTTTTTTAATGCTTGGGTTCATTTTGTTAACTCATACAAAATTTGTCCATTATTTGTGTTCGCTAGTTTTGGGGAGAATCCTTACTTTTTAGTGATCATCATCAGTCTTTTAATGTCCGTCGTTGGACATAAACATTCCCCACGCCACAATTTTCTATCATGGGCGTCGTAGAGCCAGTATTTCCTGAATTTGTCCAGTTCATCTGTCCATCTTGTGTTCTGTCGGCCTCGGTTTTGCATGTGATCTCTGGGGATCCATGTTGTGAGTTGTGATATACATCAGTTGTCTTTCATTCTTACAACATGGCCTACCCATTGACATTTTAGTTTTTTCCAAAGTTTCTATGATGTCTCAGACCTCCCCTTTCTTCCTTATATACTCTGCTGTCTTGTGATCTCTCCATGTAAGGTTGAGTATGATTCTCTCATGCACACGTTTCATATTTCTCAGTTTGCAGGTCTGTCTTTTTGTTAGGTTCCATGTTTCAGCTCCATAAGTGACTATCGAGAGAATGCATTGGTTGTATACTGTTCTTTTTAGGATTATTGGTATCATCTGGTTCACTGACCAACAAAAGGCGAGAGGCGTAACTCATTCATTGATCAACCCTTCTCACGGTATTTTTTTCGTCACCTAATCACCACGACATTGATATCTAATTGATCACCCCATGCTGCCAAAAGACGTTGGTCACATTACGGTTTCTATTGAATGACTAACCAGTCCTGTTTCTCTCTCCTTTTCTTTGTTTTCTTGTCCTCGTCACACATCGCAACTTCGGTGTCAGCGAGAACTCATTGGATTTTTCATTCTGTTTTCATTGTTACAGATCCGGTGTTTCAGATGTAAAAATTACAGTTATCAAAAGTCCAGTGCAATCAGACGGAGAATAGAATGTCTCATGAGACGATGAGATATTAAGTTGGATCATAAGACGAATGGTTTTAAGATTGGCATCTTGTTTACGCCTACTATCGTGTCTGTTCAACACGCTCTGTCGATAGGTGTGGATGTTTAAGACTTTACACACACGTACATACACACACACACACACACACACACATATATATATATATATATATATATATATATATATATATATATATATATATGTATGTATATATATATATATGTATATATATATATATATATATTGTTCAGTGTATCAAGTTGACAATAAGGAAGAATAGTTGCATTAAGATAAATTTATCATACTAACATATTTTGCTTTTATCAAAGTAGCAATTTCAATTGAAATAATGTTGAAATGTTCGTTTACTTAAATCATTATATCGTAAGATGTTTTTACTTGAAATGAACTAACATTTAATTTTTCCTTTATTTGAAATTGCTTCTTTCAAAAAGGCGAAATGCAAACATCTTAGTATAACAAATATAATTCAACAGCTATTTTTCTTATTGTTAACTCGATGCATGCACACACACACAAATATACAAATGTCCATATATATATATATATATATATATATATATATATATATATATACATTCGTGTGTGCGTGCACATGAATTTCATTATGTTCCTGATTTATATATAATCACGAGTGTGAAACGTTTTTTTTATTGATAATGAAATATGGTTATTGACATCAATTTTGCCTCTCTTTCTCTCCATAGATATATGTTGAATTTGCATGAAATCATTCAAGTTAGATACTCTTATATATGTATACACACACTTACACATATATACTTATACACACTGTTATATATATATATATATATATATATATATATATAAACACTTATACACACACACACATATATATATATATATATATATATATATATATATATATATGTATAAGTGTTTATGTGCTAATTGAGTAATACTGTCTCCTTCGTTTGAATAATACTGGCTGTATTTCACACAATCTGATGATGTATGTATGGGTATGAATAATGATTCATCTGATAGTATCAGAGAGAGGGAAATGACAATTTAAGAAGACCATGTCATGTACAAATGACATTTCCTTTATTTATTTTAATGCCTGTTCATAGTAGCTTTATCAAGAAATGCACTTCTTTTTATTCCTAAGGTCTCACATTCGTCCCTCATAGGAGAAAACTGTAATGTACAATACGAGTCACAGAGAATCTTAAAGTGACCTTAATCTTATATCGGCATAACGTTAAGTCAGTGAAATTCTCAGGAGATTCATCAGAGACAACAGAAAAGCTTTCGAAAATGTATATTACTGATAATCCCTTGATGTTTTGGGAAATTAAGTGTAGTTTTGGATATCTTTCAAAAGATTCTTTCCCTGGGTCAGTTGAACTGATTTCATTACATATCTAGTTGATGCCGTAACCTGCGTAAGGGCATTACTACCCCTTCTAGGAACCAACGATAGACTGTACATTTTCAAGTGGTGCTCCATCCCATATTTGATTAATGTAAGGAACCGGAAATGTCATCAAGTTTAAAATCATACCAGAAAATGAAGCGTAACTTTCCAATATTTGTCTGCAATCTGCGGTCATTAAACGTGCAAATTATTTTCTGGGAAATTAAAAAAATTATAAATCTTTACATAGACCGGTGACGTATAGTGCTCTGTATTTAGGATATGCTGTGTGCTACGGATGCTCAAAAAAGTAAAAATATTTTGGTGTAAAGAAATGGACGGTTGAAGCCTTTTTGGCACAATGTAGAGAAGGTGGTCCTGAATGAAGAAACTAGAGAATCAACGGGGAGTAGAATTTGGGTTAAACACTATTATCAGTGGATAATATTGTCTAATCCAATCCAATCTTTTTTTTTTCTTTCATTTATTTTTCATTTCTTTCCCGTTCGCAATATCTAATGAACGAAGATGTGAAACTTCATAATTTACAATCGGGACCACCTTGCTTACATTGTACCAAAAGAGCTTTTACTCTCCGTTGCTTTTTACATACACTAAAATATTTTGACGTTTTTGCTAATCTCTAGCTCACAGCACACCCAAGATACAAAACACCATACGCCATTGATGTAGACTAGGAAAATATCAACCCATTTGATACGGATCGAACAAATTTTTATCACTGCAGTTCTATAGCTAATTCAATGAATTTCTCGTTTTATTGTGATTGATAGCACCTTAGTTCTATCTTTGAGTCAGGCTTCTTATCTTGCGATTGGTTATCTTACAATGAACAAAGGCTTTTATCTAGCAATGAATAGCTATTACACTCGTGACTCTCTGTAGTTGAGGAATTGTGGTTTTATCTAACTACAATTGCATGAATCTGTGCGCACATAC
Source organism: Thysanoteuthis rhombus (assembly GCA_963457665.1). Taxonomy (NCBI): domain Eukaryota; kingdom Metazoa; phylum Mollusca; class Cephalopoda; order Oegopsida; family Thysanoteuthidae; genus Thysanoteuthis; species Thysanoteuthis major. The sequence continues at coordinate 11,613,335 of OY735237.1, read as the reverse complement.
ATCACAAATACTCAACAACTGATGATTTTCACGGAATCAGATGCATTACTCAGCACACGAGGCAGCGAAGTGTTGAGTTTTTAAAAAATTAGATCAGCGGTTCTCGAGAAATCTAACAAAAATAAATGAAACATTGGACATTATAATATTTCTTCTATATCTAAATTATCAAAATTTTGATACAAAATATCTAAATTGGCAACCCTGAAGATGAGTAGCCGAAATACTTCATAGCCGAAGATCCTTACGACGGATAGAGAATTATTTTACATAGCAATTATGGCAGGTTTCTCCGCACATAATGAATTCCAGTCCCTTCTGATCACGCACCTTTGGATCGGGCGACGCTTTAATATGTTTAAATATGCTGGTTAAGATGCTGTATGATGATATTGCGTATTATTTTCTGAACTGCCAAATAAAGTTTTATCAGTGTGGGTCGCGTAACGGTTCGCGGCACAGATAACGTATTCGGCGAACCGTGTTTCAAACCCCAGCTTGGACAAATTACGTTCATTCTGCATTGGCACGAATCCGTCTGTACCGTGATCTATAGGTAAATTGCGGGGCAGTTAGTACCCCTCTAGCCTTGGAAGTCCACGATGACAGGCACCCTTGACGAGACTTCTATGGATCATTGAAGAAATTGAGGCGAAATTATCAGCCTGTGAGTCACGCAGCGAGGGAACGACTGAGCTTAAAACTAATGAATGTTATACAGCGTGGTGCCAAAGTCGTGAGGGATTTAAAACAATCATAACTCATTTTATTTCAGTATTTTTGTTTTTATTTTCTCCAGGAATTCTTTGGGATTCCTCGTGGATAAGGAGACAACTGAGCAACGAACTAAAGTAATAGAATTTTACTTTGAATACGTTCACGATTAGCCTAACCATAATATTCCCGTTATTTGAACGTATGGACACCGCCATCTGAGTCCATGATTCGTTGTTTTTTTTTTTTTTGCGAGAATTGGGCTCCCGTAGTAACCATCCTTTCGAACAGGGAGACCATGTTCAGCCCGAAATGCATCAAATAATGTACGTGTGCAGATGAACCAATATCCTTCGAAGGAATGTTGTGCAGAATATTTCTAAGAGAGTAAGAATTTTTCAAGTTAAAATAAACAATATTCCGTACATTGGTTAATTGAATTCCATTTGTTTATATATTTCATTCGATAAAAACAATTAGAAAATCATTAATATAAAAAAAATGTTTTAAGCCCCTTCAAGATTTTTGTACCACCGTGTGCATTGTGTCTGTCTCACACACAGAAGGTTCCGGGTTCGATTCTTAGTATGAGCGAAAATTGAGGAAAACTCTTCATTCAAACAAATTTCCTTGATCACTCAGCAGCTCATAGGATAAACCGTACGGTTATGTGATTAGAGCCGAGGTTTTTCTTCGGTAGACTTGCATCCTAGCATAGTGGATGGTCAGAAAAACTAGAAAGAATAAAGTTTTTGTCTCAACCAGACTCGAAACCTGCCAGCATTACTGAACTGACACAAGCAAAAGCAACCGGGACTTAGTCACCGGCCGTTCATACTCCAATGAGATCTGTCCCTTAAGAGACAGATTGCAATAACAGACGAGTTTTCACGGGTGCTGGTGGTTATTATCGATGTTAATGTTGATAACCCCTGAGGGCTGCCGGCAAGGCTTGACCTCATCTTCACTTGGGGAACAAGTGACTTCCGTGAAAGAGGGGAAATTAACAAATAAAACATGTCAAAAGGTTGAAACTTCTTATCGAATTCTCTTTCCCTTCAACAAAAAAGGGGTCAAAATAACTAGAAGAGTTACCTCAACTCTGACAGCAACAACAACAAAAAGGTCAGCAAAATTCTTAAAAAATATCCTAATAACGAATGGCAAAAGACTATTTGTTAACGACGTTGTTTTCTGATCTCGTCACAGGGTTGACATTTAGCCTTTGTCCTCTATTCTCCGATTTTATCAGATTTACCTTGAAGCGATACACTTCACTTGATTCTTAGAGCCCTTGACACATGCATGTCACGAAATGAAGTCCTCAAGTTTAGAATCTCATTCATTTTGTTACCCGAGGAAAAGCTTCGACTCAGGGATTTTCGTTTTTGTTTTATTAACACTGGTTTCATTATATTCTTCTTCTTCTTCTTCTTCTTCTTCTTCTTCTTCTTCTTCTTCTTCTTCTTCTTCTTCTTCTTCTTCTTCTTCTTTATTTCTTCCCTCCTTTCTTCCATTGATTTCTTTTATCTCCATTTCTTCTTCCATTTTTTGAACAATCTCACTCCCTTTTTTTCGTGTTTTTCTCTCATACCATTCTGTTCTTTTTTCTCCTGTCCCCCCCTTCTTCTTCTTCTTCTTCTTCTTCTTCTTCTTCATCTTCTTCTTCTTCTTCTTGAGCATTTACTTCTTTTGTTCCTCTTCCTCCTCCTCTTTCTTCTTTTCTCGTCTCCCTTTCTTTCTTTCTTTTTTCTTTCTTTCTTCTTCTTTTTTTGATCCTCGTCAACCTCCTTCACCTCTTATCATTTCCTTATTTATCTATTTATTCATTCCTTTATCTCTTCTTTTTCTTTGGCAATCGTTCATTTCTTCCTTTTCTCCATCTTCCTACCTATTGTCTTTTCTATTATCCAAATAATCTTTTTCTACCTATACCTCTCTTTTCTTTCTTCTTCTTTTTCTCTTCCTCTTCTTCCTCTTTTCCGGAGCTACTCCTTTCCTGACGTCCCTAGAGCTTAGCACGTATCTTTATTAAACCAATTGATTACCGGAACTCTTTTTCAATTAGTCCATTTGCCCCTCGATTTAAGGCTCTTCTCCCATGTGCACACCCGTTGGCTTTCCACCAAAACGACGGAACGTACCAGACAATGACATTAAAAATGACAAACTAGTCATTTCCCAACGGATATCTTCTGTAAATATCGCCTATAGCTCGATTGGCCGAACACACTGAAATGTTTGAAATCATTTGCAATGATCTCAACTGTTTAAACCAGTCATAGGCAAACCTTTTGATCTTAGAGGCCATATAAGACATTTCTCATTGTTATTTGAGTCCCACATTCACTTGAAATATATACATTGTACAGAGCACAGAAAGCGTACGTAATTTCTATTTAAGACCAGCAAATGAATTATAACTAAGATATCATTGATCTGTGAAGCTAAAATAATAGAAATTTCACTATATAACATTCAGAAAAAAACTATATAAGATTTAAATGAATATCTAGATTGGGCACGGTCAATAAAAATGTTGCCACGGGTCAAATATGGCTCGTAGGCCAATGGTTGTCCATATGTTGTTTAAAACAAATACGAACTAAAAAAAAAATAGAATTATATACAAGGACAGGATCATGTTCTAAAAACCATTGACTAAAACTCTCAACATCATGTAGTCAATATCAACATAGGTTTCTTCAGTTTTTCAATCCATCTGGCTGGTTGGCTATATAAGTATGCATGTATCGCGCGTACAGGCCGCACAAATGAAGCTAGAGAGCGGGAAATTTAAATAGGCACATAGAGGGAGAGTAAAGTTTTGCTATGTAAGTTTATGCTAAACTGGTCCTGTAATTCGAGCCCATCAGCATTCACCTTTGTATTTTGAAAAAGAAATCCAAGCTGAATATAAATCAGAAAATGCTAAACAACTTGATATTTTTTAAAAGTAAAGTGTGATTGTGCAATTCGTCTAATACCATCGTCATTTTTTGAAGGCAGGGGTAAGCTATTATACATATATCCCGGACTAAGGAAAGAAAGACAGAAAAAAAGAGTGAGAAAATAAGGTGAAAAAAAAAGGGCTGAGGAAAGAACTTCCTGTGTGATGATAATAATAATAATATTAATAATAATAATAATAATAATAATAATAATAATAATAATTATTATTATTATTATTATTATTGTTATTATGTTATCGCCTTTTTCGTCCGACCACGCAAGGTTATTCAGTACGGTGACATTGCAACGAACGAAATTGCCAGAGTCTAGTAGGATGTACTTTAAGAATAGCAATCTATTGAACTATTGGGCGAGTGCAATGAGAGCTTTAAGGTGCAAGGAAGCTTTTTTTTCGTATTTCATTTCATCTTAACAATTTCTTTTGACTTTTATAAGTCATTTTAACTCTCTTCTTGACACCGTCATCCAAGACTGTCACTAAAACAATCAAAACGAGTTTCTTTTGTTTTCAAGTTGGTTTTGCTGGCTATGTATGTATGTATGTATGTATGAATCGTGTGTGCCTGCCATAACAATGGAGCTAGAGGGACGGAAATTTTAACATTCACTCCTTATTGTGTCTAAAAGAAACAGTTTTGTCAATTTTTAACCCCCCCTTAATATGTCGTTAGCAGGGGATTAATCCACAAAGTAATTTAATGCTAAATTGGTTCCTAGTTTATTCACATATTCTTTTTATTATTTTTTGTTTTATTATTCATGATTTTTTTTTAGTAATCCAACAAAAGACGAGAGAAATAAGCTATTCATCTATCAGCCCCTTTTTCCTGAACCTTTAACTGATCATCACCTACACGGTATGTTGCCAAAAGACGTTAGTCACATGTCGGTTTCGATTGGGTGATTAACCTGACCTGTCACTCTTTAATCTTCTCTGTAATCATGTAATGTTCAAGTGTTTCCAATTTTTCCAATTTCAATTTTCCTGTCCAACATTGGCGGGAACTTGAGGAGGAGAAATAAAAAATAAACGAGAACCTTAAATTCAACGACACGTTCACCAACCGCCGTAGTAGTAGCAGAAGGAGAAGAAAAAAAGATCAAGTAGTCTTCCCTTGAGGAAATTGATTCTCATATTTGTAAAATATGCGACATGGAAATATTCAGCAAGTATTATTTTCTATAAAAATCGTAAATGGCCATTTCTGTCGGGTTTTTTTTTCCAGGTCATTTTTGGCTTTTTTTTCTACATTCAAAAATTATATCGTGTCATCTTAGCCGTTGGTATGAAAAATGTTCTTCTAATGACATCACACTTCTCCCTTCTTATTTCTGTTGTTTAGCCTAAATGAAACCGACCGACCAACCGACCGACCGACTGACAGACTCATAGGCGTCTTATTGCGATGTACAAGTGCATCTAAAATGTTGGTGATGATGTTATCATCCATTTCCATGCTGTAATAAGGAGAGAGTCTTATAAGCCAGATCACAGAAACATTTACTGAGTTGCAAAATGATTCTTGTTACTTCATCATCATCGTAATTATCAGTCTTTTAACGTCCGTTGTTGGACATTGATCTTCCCAGGTTTCGCCAGATCTCTCTATCGAGGACGTTGCAGAGCCAATACTTTCTGAATTTGTTTAGTTCGCCTCTACATCTCGTATTCTGCCGGCCTCAGTTATGCCTGTGATAGCTGGGGATCAATGACGTGAGTCGTGATGTCCATTGGCTATTGCCATTCTTGTGATATGGCCCGCCCGTTGCAATTTGAGTTGGTCTCTTGGTTATGTTCCATGTTTCAACTCCATGGGTGACTATCGAGGTTATGGTTATTGGTTGTATACCCTTCTTTTTATGACTAATGGGATCTTTTTGTTTTTGAAAAATGAGCTTGCTTGATCGGCCGAAGGCTTCCCAACCCAAACTGATTCTTCGCTTGATTCCTTCTCCTTTTCAGGATTTCGTGGAGATTCGTTGTTCTAGGTAGATGTAGAGGTCTACTGTCTCCAATTCTGCATATTCAATTTTGATCGTTGTGTTCTTATATCAGAAGTGATTGTTGCACATGACCTTTGTTTTGCTGACGTTCATGTGTAGGCTGACTTTCTTATTTTATTCCTTATCAAGCGTCAACAATTTCTTGGTCATACGAATTTAAAATATGGTAGTTGAGCACAGCATACAAAGGCACGAAAAAGTCACACAAAGATTCAATAATGTATAACTATACAACGTACTGATTAGATATTAATAAAATAATGAGATTAAAAGCCATTAATTTGTTCTTTATCAGAAGTTTGCGCACCATTAATTCGTTTAAGTGTACGCAAACAGTGTATATGACGTACTTTTTCTGAGGAGCATCCGGAGATTTTCTACAGTCTGTGTCTTATGAAAAACTGATTAATTAATTAAATAACTTCATTATTTTGTTAATATTTGATCAATACAGTCTACAGTTATACCTTTTGGGAGGTTGTATGTTGTTATGATTTACCATTATTTTACATCCGTAAGACCAAGGATCATCATAACCTTCAATTTACGCAGCTTGAGGTAGCATGGACTGCAAACTATTGAAAGCAGGAAAGAGAATAATTCAGCATTACTAAAATCTATAACAATGAATTCATAACAATGTTATCTTTAATATCTTCATGCATGCATATACAAGAGTGGATCAATAAGTCCACAGACTGGCACGTGGTTATTTGCTGAAATTTTGTCCAATCCATGTGATCAATGTTCACTACTGAATAAAGTGAATTACCAATTAAGGATACTACATTGGAAATTCATTTTTGGCATGAAATTAGTATTTATAAATATGTGCGTGGGTGGGCGGTGTTTATTAGCCATGAGGTACTTGAGGCGTCTGGACCCTAGACTCTAAAGGACTCTAAGACAGATTCAAGGAACCCTGAGTAGACCATGGCATTTTTAAAAGATTTTTTGTTCACATTCACTCCGTTTGAACTTCCTTGCCAATCAGAGCTTACATAGGCTATACCCCGAGACTATGAAAATACTTTTCCATTAGCGAACCTTTTATATACATAGGGTAGGGGGCATGAGTGGCCCTGTGCCCCAGGTCTCTATTAGATCTAATCTGGCCCTGTGTGTAAGAGTATTCATATGCGTTTACTCAAATAACCAAAGTATGCTTATGCAATTACTTCTACGTATACATATGTGATTAGTGTGAGGATACAACACAATGAAGTTGATGATAAAGAAAAATAGTTGTATTCAACTTAAATCTATTCAACTAACATATTTCGCCTTTCGACTTTATTGAAGTGGTAATTTGAAATGAATCAATATTGAAATGTTCATTTATTTTGTTATTACTTGAAATCAGCGTCTAAGTATCGTTTCATTTGAAATTTCTCCTTTCATATTTTTCCCTATTGTCAACTTTAACTTTACGCATACATATGAATGTGCATATGTGTGTTTGTGCGTGTGCGTATGCGTGCAAGCATGTGTGGGCATTCGTACCTATATAACAGGGAATACAAAAGAAAGTTTTCTTCGATGATCTTTGTCAGGATGTAAGGTTCCTGTGTCAACGGAGCCACTGTGGCTGGTCCCAGGGCAGGAGTCAAGAGAGACGGTTTCGGGTTTAGAATTGATTCGAGGTATGAATCAGTTGAATAATAGACTCCCAAGTGAATGATGTAAGTGACCCGGATGTACATTGATAACCTTACACTGCAGCGAAATATACCGAAGAAGTAATCTATTCATCGATCACAATCTTTTCCAACTTATAAGTCATCATCCCCAACACTGGATGCTGCTAAAAGGCGTTGGTCAAGTGACAGTTTCTATTGAGTGACTAACCAGACCAGTTAATCGTGCTGCGGGATAATATTTCAACTAAGTAAGTAATTCAAAAATAGTGATCAATATAATCGTCTGAATAATGAATACTGTTGGCATCAACATAGGTTTCTTCATTCATCAAGTGGCTCTGGCTGGCTGGCTGGCTGGCTGGCTGGCTGTCCGTCTGGCTATCTGCATATGTATGTGTCGCGTGCACAGACCATGCCAATGGTGTTAGCATCTCCTTATCATGTCTACAGTAACTTTTTTTTATAAAATCATCCCCAAAATAGCTTTTTAGCGTGGTTCAATTTACAACGTAAGTTTAAAATGAATTTGTCCCCTTCTTTGTGTCCGGCTGTGGTCGTGCTTATTCTTTGAAAATGCTGACTTTTTAATAATCACTGTCCAGCAAAACGATGTATATTGGGGGGGGGGGCGAGAGAGAGAAGGAGAAAGTGAATCAGAAATGAACATATTCGGATAAATAGATATAAATGGACTATAAATATGAACTACAAATTGAGATAGGTTGATAAATATAAAGAAACTGCAGATCCATAATAAGCAAACTACGATATATTAGACAAACGGGTGGACCGCTAAAAAATATCAGCACAAAATTTGGACATTGTTGGTTTAGATTAATCGTAGAGACCCACAAAAGCACTTTTCTAAGAAAACAAAAAAACCTTTTTCAGATAATGCCTAGTGCTGTACTTAGGCATCCAAGTTGTAGCCCCAAAAATGAAACCAAGAGCGCCCAAAGACACACACACACACACACACACACACACACATACATATGTGCAAGAGAAAGGAGCTACAGTGATTTGATTTTGATATTCAAGTAGACTTTGTTATTTCATAGTATTCTTAAAATTCTTCTGCTTTCGCTGTAGGTATGTTTTGATCAGGATTCATAGTTTGTATTTAATGCTGGGGACATTTCTTACAATACATACAGACTGAATATCGAATACATATATATATATATATATATATATATATATATATATATATATATATATATATATATATATATATATATCACACTCACACAGCACACACCACTGAAGATGGGAAGAATCCCGAAACATGTCTGGACAATTTACATCTAAGCATCTTACCTCTAAACACCTTACTCCCGAGTCCGTCTCACTCTCTACAGTGCACATTATGTACATATATATATATATATATATATATATATATATATGTATATATATGATCATCACTGCCAGGGTGTCATGTTGATACAACTGTTTTGTTTTGAAAATCCCCAAAACGGTTACATGGTAAACAACTGATGATCCCAACAAAAGAATATTCACACATTGTACCATAATAAAAAAGAATAAGTAGAACAAGGAAAAAAAACATGAGAAAAAACTACATGAATTGCATTGACAGATATTGGGAAATGAATGACTGAAATAATACAAAAATATTTCTCCTAAGTTTTTCAAATTTAAGAGTTTAAAGCTGTAAAGCTTCCAAGACTATATATTTATATATAATGAGATTTGCAAGGATATAAAACCGGAGGGTGTCAACGTTTCATGCCAAACACACTCTTTTGTTCTTGTGATTTTGGAAGGAAAAAACCCAATATCATTTGAATAACGTATTCTTGTATTATCCAATCAGATTTATTTGTATTTGAAACATAACAATTTTAACCATTGCTATGCCTGACGATGATCTTCCAGCGTTATCTCCCTTTTTCTTCAAAAACATATACATTTCTATTTCTATCTATCTATCTGTATATATATATATGTGTGTATGTGTGTGTGTGTGTGTGTATGTGTGTGTGTGCGTGTGTGTGTGTATATAATGTGCATATATATATGTATATATATACATTCATAGACACGCCCACCCACATACACACACACACACACACACACATATATATATATATATATATATATATATATATATATATATATATATATATGACAATTTGTTTCCTCTCATCGAATCTTCATGTCATAAATATTTTTTATGTGAGTTTTTGCAACTGCCCACCATAAATCATGCTGTTGTCGCCGACCCCTTCTTAACCGCAAGCCATATACGTAATATTTCCGGTATATTATTTATGTAGATCTACTTACTGGGTTTTCATTTCAATTGGAGACCCTTGTGCAAGTATGCTATTCGACCTGAGGAAAACCGAGAACATGATGGATTCTGGTCGGGTCCAAAGTTGACTTGGAAGAGCGTGAAACCCCTCCCCCTGCCGTCAAGGAAGGATAGAGGAGAGGTGAAAGAGGGAAGGAAGGGCGAGGAAGACATGTTTAAACTAAATTATTTAAGTTTTACAAAGATTATATTTCAGTTTCTGCGAAAATGATTTGGCTATTTTTTTTTTCTTCTTAATTTCCTGTTGGGAATTTATTCTTGATAGTCAAATGAAGTGTGATTGGGACTGAGGTGAAGACGGGAGAGAGGAAAGGACGGATAGAAAGAAAGAGAGAGATTGAGAAAGACAGAGAGAGAAAGAGAGAAAGAAAGAAAGTGAGGATATAAAGAGTGGAAGGATGGAGGCGAAAAGGGAAGAATGATAGAAGACAAGAATGAAAGAAAAAGAGGATAAAGCAGAAAGGAAAAAAGGAAAGAAAGATTGAAGGGGAAAATGATAGGGGGGGAAAGAATAAAGGATATAAACGAAATAAAGATGGAGAGAGAGAAGAAGAAGAAGAAGAAGAAGAAGAAGAAGAAGAAGAAGAAGAAGAAGGAGGAGGAGGAGGATGAACGATAAAAAGAAAGATGGGAGAGAATAGCCGAAAGGATCAACGGAATATGGAAGTAAGGAAAGAAAGAATGAAAGAAAGGCTAGACGAGAGAAAGGCAAAGACGGATACAAAGAAAGAAAGAATGATATAAGGTAAGAATGAAAGAAATGGAGGATAGAGCGAAAAGGAAAAAATGATGGAAGGATAGAAGGGAAAGGGGGGAGAGGATAGATAATAAAGAAGAAAGGGTAAAATGATGTATGGATAAAGAGAGAAAGAAAAAAGGAAGAATAGAAAGTATGAAAGGATAGGACGAAAGAATGAATAGAGGGGAAATAAATAAGAAAGGAAAGAATGAAAGAAAGGATAGAGGGAAAAGAAAAGAAGTATAAAAAGAAATGGAGAAACAAGAGGGAAATATAAAAATAGAGTAAGGACGGAAAGAGGGACTGAAGTAGATTATAAAGAAGGAAGGATAGAAAAAAAGAAGAAAAAAGAAAGAATAGAAGGAAAGACAAAAGAAGCAAGGAAGGAAAGAAAGAAGGAAGGAAGGGACGAATATACTGATCGATAGGCTGGATTCGGAATCGGCCGAAAAGTTGTGTTGACGACACAGAACAATAAAAAGGAGATCGCTCATCCAAAAAACTCTTTGAATGTTAATTGCCCTTCTCAAAACGATATACAATACTTTTATTAGTCGTATTACAATTACAACCAGTTGAATTACACGTCTACACCGGGTTGAATTTTTAACGAGTAAAAAAACGAATGATATCTTTCAGATTTGAAAAAAGGTTTACCTGCACTTTTGACTCCTAAAAATATATATATATATATATATATATATATATATATATATATATATATATATATATATACATTTCTTCGTTATTAACCCTTTAAAGGTGAAAAAAAAGTCCACTTTAATAAACGAAAAGAGTCCCCATTTGCTTTTGACCCTTCGATGGGGAAGGGGTCTCCATTCACTTTTGACTCCTTCAAGGGAGGAATTTCCCCTCATTTTTGACCCCTTGAGAGGAAGAAAGTTTCCCAATAGTTTTGAACCCTCAAAGAGAATAGTTTTCCCTTCAGGTTTGACCCCATGTAAGGCAAAGAGGCGTTCCTTCACTTTTTACCCTTCAAGGGAGAAAAAAAGTTTACTTTCACTATTGGAATCATGAGGGGCGAACGAAAGTCTCCACCCACTTTCGAACACCTAAAAAGGGGAAATTTCTCCCTTTGCTTTTAACCCTAATGGGAGGCAATTTTTGTTGACTTTTGATCCATTAAAGAATAAAACAAAGTCCCTTCATTTTCTATGCTTTATAGGGGAAAATATTTCTTCTTCACTTCGACCCTCAAACGAGGAAAAACGCTTCGCTTCACTTTGACCCCTAAAAGAGGAAAATGTTTCTATCCATTTTCGACACTATTACACATGAACTTAAAAAATATGAAGATTGGTACTTGTACTGTATACTGAACGGAAAGCAAGCGCCCGGTTTATCATTATAGTTGCATTGCAAATATAATCCAACTATGGAACCTTCGACATTTTCTAAGAACATTTTACTTCAAAACCATTGAGTTTGCACGCAAAATCTGGTTGGGCTGCACCAACAAAAAGACAGACAGACGCCGTGACACCTCTCACTATATATATATATATATATATATATATATATATATATATATATATATATATATATATTGTTATGGCAGCTGCTATTGCTGTTACAGTTTTTGCTCTTGATCATTATCATAATTAATAATGTAATCACTATCATCATCTATATTACTATTATCATTATTACCACTATTATTATTACAGCCCGCCTCATAACGCAGGTGTTGGGGTACAAGAAATCCAATATCACATTATAACTAGGTCGCAATTAGCTTAGCTATTTTGGATTTGAATATTATCTTGGTTTTAGATAAAGCTAGATCTAACTCCAAAATAGCTAAATCGAACTTTTTTTTTCCTAGATTAATATTTTTGCTCCCATCATCAATCCGTGTTTTAACGCAAACCGTGTTATAATGAACTGAGTTATAACAGGGTAGTCATGTATCAAACAACTATAGCCACCAAAAGTGGCTAAGGGATCAATCCCCTTTTCATACGTATCTTTGTTTATGTGTTCGTGTGTTCTATGCTCCTGGCCATACCGTTTTGTCCATAGAATATTGACATCATTACTCCACTGACTGCCTCCTGAGCATGTTTAATTTGATCTTTGGAAAGGAACCTTTTCATTAGCTTTGTTTTGTCGGGTTTATTAATAAAATCTAGATTCTACGAAATCCAGTTGTTTATAGATGTTCTTACTGAATTTAAGATTTTTTTTCCAGTGGAGACCGCCAGTGATGTCATGCATAGAATTTATCCTGACCACAATCATTCTTTGATGGGATTTTATTTTCATGAGTTCAAATTTTGACGATACGGTTGTTCAATTATTAACTGTGATGGAGGGTTATAATTCTTATTAATATTACAAATCACTTTGTAAATAAATTTCTAGACTCCTTTTCTTGATTTAATCTCCTCAAAACTGTCAACGTAGGTTTCTCCAGTTTTCAAGTTGGTCTGGCTACGTATGTATGTACCACGCATACAAGCTGCACTATTTCAACATTTACTCTTCATTATGTTCGGTTTCATTGTTCGGGTAATCAATTAGAAAACTCAAATGGCAATGGGCTGGTCATGTTGCAAGAGTGTAAGACAACCAATGGACATCCCGACTCTCAACATGGATCCCAAGAGATGACATGCAAAACCGAAGCCAAGAGAATACAAGATGGAGAGATGAACTGGACAGTTTCAGAAAATACTGGCTCCACAACGCCCTCGATAGAGAAATGTAGCAGATCCAGGAGAAGGTGTATATCCAAAGACGGGCATTAAAAGAATGATGATGATGATGATGATGATGATGATGATGATGATGATGATGATGATGATGATGATGACTTAAAAACGGTTCTTTTATCTTCCAACTCCTCCAGGTTTTTACTGGGGGTTCAATTTACAACATAGGCTCATGTTAGTTTGGTGTAGTTTGCACCTGCTTTATTTTTGTAAGTTCAAATATCTCAATGATTCAACAAAAGGTGAGAGAGGTAATTAATCCATTGATCAACCCTTATTCCGAATTTTTGATTAATCAATCATTCCAAACATGTAAAAGACAAGACGACTTCAATTGAGTGACTAACCAGACGTGTTCCATCTTCACTTCTATGATTAGTTCATGCTAAATTGATCCTTATTTCATGCTGCTTATCTTTTTTTGTAAGCCACCCTTTTTAGAGATCACTGTGCAAACAAAGGGCGAGAGAAGTAACTTATTCATTAATCAACCTTTTTCTTTTTTTTTTCATTTGATACATTTTCAAACAGACCCCATTCATTATATCTTAACTCTGTGTTTTTTTTAATAATTTTATTGACATTTGATTTTTGTACTGTTAGTTAATGTTTTCATAATCTTTTAAATTTTGAATGTTTTTGAAATTCATCTCATCTGTCTTTCTATTAGAAACTATCAGTCAAAACTACCACCAAGACTGTCAACATGGGTTTCTACAGTTTTCAAGTTGGTCCGGCTGACTGTGTATGAATCAAGGGTACAGATCACACCAATGGAAGTACTGGGCTGAAAATTTCAACATTTACTTCTCGAAAAACGTTTTTTGTGTTTTTTAAGGATCACCCAGACACCCGAATGGATTTTCAGTGGTTGGGGAACAGTTTGCTATGTAAGTTTATACTAAATTGATTTCTCACTGTGCACGGCAGCATACACGCATGATTTTGTTTGTTTGTTTGTTTTTAATTCAGGCTTTTTTAATGATCACTGCCCAACGAAAGTTGATTGGAATAGTCTATTTATTGATTACTCCTTTTTCCAAATTGGTTAATTGATCACCCTCAACATAGCGTGTCGACAAAACATGTTGATTGCATGACAGTTTCTATTGAGTGACTAAGCAGACCTGGTTTTTTTTTTCTATTAATTTGGAACCCATTATCATAATTTATTCCTTTAATTTTTTTCTACAAATTTTAAGCTTTTATTCGTCGATATTGTCTGTGCGCTAATTTAAAAAGATATTGGCATTTCTTGTTGGTTATCAATTAGACAAAACGTCAATAGACCATTCAGCAAACAAAGACGGCGACAAGCAAACCGAAAAATAAGCGCGTCTGGTTAGTCACTCAATAGAAACTGCCATGTGACCAATCTCCTTCGGCAGCATTCTGTGTTCGGGGTGATCACTTAAAAATTGGTAAAAGTGGCGATGAATGAATGTGTTACTTTTCCTATCATTTTAAGTTAGTAACCACTAAGAAAAAAATCTCAATTTTCAAAAAAGCAAGCGGGCACAAAGTGAGTGATCAATTTAGTAGAAGCTTAAAGTGTGAATTGTACCTTCCCCATTAAAAAAAAAACGTACTTGGCTTTGGGGGCTAAAAACAAAGCAACTGGTTGCAAAAAAGGATCAATTTTGCATGAATTTACATTGCAAATTGAATCCCCCACTATTTAAAAGGGGAGGTTTTTCTTCCAGATATAACGAGGGGATGTTCAAATTTTCAGTTCTCCAGCTCCACCAATTCGGTGTGTATGCGTAATAAACACATAACCATTCACCCAGCCAGACCAACTTGAAAACTGAAAGAAACCAATACTGACAGTTTTGGTTGACGGTTTCTAACACGTTAATACATTGTCAAAGCAAACAAACTGAATCAAAGCTAATGTAGGTGATTCAAGTCTGGTTAACATGGCGGACTCTGTCTGCAGACCGCCAGGTGGCGCCACAGCATGGCGTAAGAAATGTATTTCTTTTGTCAAAGGGAGACATTAATGTCTTTTTCACCACACAAAAGAATATTCACAGTTTGTTATGCAAATTCGTTGGTCTTATTAGCCGGAGACTATGTTGTCATTAAATTGGAACGAAAAGAAAAAGAGATATGTTTATCTCTCCACCTTTTCATTAATTCCTTTCATTTTCTTTTTTTTTTTTTTCTCCTTTTCTTGCCTTTTAATTCTTCTCTCTTTTTTTTCCCTTTTTTTTCAACTGTTCTTTTTTCTCTCTAATTTGTTTTCTTTCTTTTTTTGTTACATTCTTTTCTCTTTTATTCTCCTCTTCTATGCTCCCTTCCTCCCTTCCTTCTTTCCTAACTCCCTTCCTTTTTTTTCTCTCTGTCTTTCATCTTTTCTATTTTTGTTTCATTTTTTCTCTTTTATTCTCCTTTTCTATCCTTCTTTTTCTTTCTTACTCCCTTCCTTCGCTCTCTCTGTCTTTTTTCTTTTTTATTTTCATTTCATTCTTTTCTCTTTTATTCTTCTCTTCTGTCCTCCCTCCCTTTTCCTTCCTTCCATACTTTTTTCTCTCTATCTGTCTTCGTTTCTTTTTTCTTTCGCTCCTTTCTTCTTCTATTCTTCTCTTGTCCCATTTCCACACATTCAATCTTTCCTTCTTTCTTCTATTCTCTCTGATTCTCTTCTCTTCTTTTTCCCTCTATCTTTTCTTCTTCTATTTTTCTTTTATCTTCCTTGATTTTTTCTTTCCTCGTATCCTTCCTTTTTTTCTCTCTGCTTTTCTCATTCTTTTTTCCTTCGTTCTTTTTTATTTCATTCTTCTTTTCTGTCCTTCCTTCTTTCTGTCATCTTTTATCTCTATTATTATTATTATTATTATTATTATTATTATTATTATTATTATTATTATTATTATTATTATTATTATTATTTATACGGAGATACAAGACAGGTCAGAGAAAGAAGGAAAGACTGGGAAGTAAAAAAGGGGGAAAGGAAGGTGAGGAGATGAATGGGAAGGAATGAACGAAAGAAAGAAGTGAGGAAGAAAAAAAGAAGAAAAAAGAAACGGGTGGGAGCGAAGAAGAAAAGGAAGTTGGCAAATATAAAGAAAGGGGAAGTGAAGAAGGGGAACGAGGAAGAAAAGTAGAGAAGAATAAAGAAAAGAAGAGTGGAAAGAAAAAAGAAGAAGGGAAATGCCAGAGAGATAAAGAAAAAATGGAAGGAAGATAATCAGGAAAGAAGGTAAGCAAGAAGGAAGGAGAGAAGGAAAGAAGGAAAGGAGGAAGAAGGATAAAAGAAAAGGGATAGGAGGAAAACAGAAAAAAAGGACAAAAAGGAAAGGAGAGTGAATAAATGAGCGGGTATGTATAAGAATGAAACAAAAGAAAGAAAATGAAGGAGTGAAAAGATGGAAAAAGAAAGAGACGATTTGTGGAATGATAGGAGCGAATTATTGTACAGTATAATTCAACCTTTTCTTTATTCCTATACAGGTGAGATAGATAGATAGATAGATAGATAGATAGATAGATGGATCACAGTAATGTAGCAAACAGCAGGCCGTGACTGATGAATACATAGATATGAAATGACTGAGCTAGCTAGCAAGATATATAGATGGATTGCGAGATTGATAGATAAAAAGATATGAATTGACAGATTTATTGACATGAAAAGACAACGAGAGAGTGTGTGGAATTCAAAGCAGAAATGATCACAAGGGAATAACTACAATATCATTCTACCTATTTTTTGCTTTTATAGAGGTAAGATGGATAGATAGATGTGAATTGTGAGACAGAATCATTGATACAAACAGACTGAGAGAGAGAGTGGGGAAAAAAGAGAGCAAAAGGGTATAATGGAATCCAAAACAGAAATGACTTCAGCATTAAATGAGAACATAAATACAAATTCAGAATATATATATTTATATACTATTCCAAATGTACACCTACACACACACACACACACACACACACACACACACACACACACACATATATATATATATATATATATATATATATATGTTTGTCTGCATATGTGTCTGTGTGTGCCTCAGTTAGTTTTTATCTATCTATCTATTTATCTATCAAGCATTGCACGTTTTAGTAAATATCATAATCCGATACGCTGTCTACCGTGGTGGGCTCTAGTGGGTTGTTACAGTTGCTTCTTACTGACGACTAGAGTCAAGTATTATTCAAATGGTATAATTCATCATTTATATCGAGTCCCTTAGGCAAGAAAGTCTCCAGGCGAATTTTCCACTTATCTTCGTGGGATTCAAGTATCGATGCAATTTTCTTAGGTATATTCTTCTCCATCTTTTCAATGATAGCATCTCTATAGAAATCATGGTCTGCTAAGAAGTACTCTACTATTGTTTGATATTTTTATTTTGAATTACTGTCTAATACCAAATTGCCACTCGGATTTACCCAAATCTTCATATCGTAGTGATTGCAATATAGATCGTTTTTCCCATTGCAAAGTTGACAAAATGTGAATGTTTTTATTGTTGGTTTTCATGGATAACTCTGTTTTAGTATGATATTACTACCTATTATTATATCTTTGAGGTTCTCAAGTGTAGGAGGAAGATGAGTCGGAGCTTTTTTCTACCGATGATGTCACAAGTCTTTCATGTCGCCCAGCAGACGGCAAGCATGTGAAGTAGACGACGGTACCATCTGTTGGAGGATCAAGTAATTACAGAAAATATGTTGAAAGATCTTGAATTTAATTATGTCGATTTTACTCTCTCTCTCTCTCTGTCCCTGTCTCTCTCCCTCTCTCTCTCTCTCTCTCTTCCTCTCTGTCCCTGTCTCTCTCTCTCTCTCTCTCTCTCTTCCTCTCACCCGCTCATGTAAATATATAAACACACATATATTCGTTTTCTGTGTTGATAGACGTCACGCTACCTAGAACCTCCCGGCAATTTACGTAGTTATATGTGTGTGTATGTGTGTGCGTGTGTATATTTACATATGGGCATGTGTGTGTGTGTGTGTGTGTGTTGTGTGTGTGTGTGTGTGTGTGATAACATTAGCATTCTCCTACTGTCATTTGTATTCCCGACCAAATGATTGTCAGGCGGCTGTCTTACTGACAAGTTCCAAACATTAACGAAAATGTATCATACAGACACACAGGGATTTATTTAATTCTAATAAATAAATACATTTTTACGAAAAAATACGTTTTCGTATCTTCTTCTTTATTTCCGTAAAACGGTTTGTACAATACAAAAATTGTAGTAATCAACTTCGGTCGGAATAGAAGTTAGACTGGAGCTTGACCTTGTTGTGACTACACATACCCACACGGCAAATACCAATGTAGACACACCCTCTCCCTTAACAACACACCCATAACAAGGTACACGGCAATATTGGCCCAGGTAAAAATAGCCCCGGTAAAATTACTGGTAGATTAAATAAACACATCGGACTTTTAAGTCTTCGATTTCCTATTTTGAAACGTAATGAAAACCTAAAATAACCATCATCATCATCATCACCAGTCTTTTATCATCCGTCGTTGTGCACAGACCTTCTCCAGGATTTGCCAGATATTGCTGTCATGAGCGTCGCGGGGCCAATACTTTCTGAATTGGTCTACTTCGTCTCTCCATCTTGCATTCTGTCGGCCTCGGTTACACATGTGATCTCTGGAGATCCATAGTTAATTACTGATAGGTATTAAATGAAAATCAAGTGACAATATATTTTTCAGACGTCTACCATATATAACAGTATAAGTTTATTTCAATTATATCTGAAAAAAGTTATTACATGATTTTCAGTTAATCTTTGTTTTTAATACATTATTTATTTTAGTTGGGCCATTTTTTCTCAATTTTTCCATTTGGGCCTGTTTTTTTACCTTGACCATTATTGTCTGGCTAATTTTACCGGTGCTATTTCAACGGTTTAATATTCACATGGGTGAACACTCAACAGATGTGATACGAACAGCAAGTTACGTCTGTTGCTATAGTTACAGATCCCTCATCGTTAAATACGTTTTGGGGGTAACCTACGTGATCCTAGTTCAAGAAAATTAAATGATTTGTTGTATAAAATAACATCCATACATCATGATAATACCCTATATAAAATAACGATCTACACGTATGACATAAGCTATAAAGCTTTCTAGATTATATATATATATATATATATATATATATATATATATATATATATATATATATATATAATGAATTCAAAAACTAATATAGAGAGTAATTAGGAAAAATGGATTGTAATTATTTTCGTAACATGTTTCGGAAATATTTTTTCTCTTGTTGTCAAACGTCAAATGGGGAAAAATGATAAGATATACAAATGATAAGTTCTGGAGAAGAAGGGAAGATGATATGTGGTTATTATCATTGTTTAATACTAATCTTTTACTGGCAAAAAAAAGAAATGTGTTCGTGTCAAAGTTGTGAATGGGAAATGAAAATGAGAAGGAGTTTTGCGTGTGTTCTTGCATTTCAATGTGGTATTGAAAAATATTGTGCATGCAGCATATATAAGTATACAATGTTGTGTGTTAGTGAAACATGTGTTTTGTATCTTTTTTGTGAAAGTTTTTTGCAAGAGTGTTATTAATGGAGGGAGTGTGTCTACATTTGTATATGCTGCGTGAGTATGTGTGAGGGTTATCAAAGGTTTTAGAAGACTGTAGATGGTGTATATTGTATTCATCTTATTCTGAATTTTAATATGTGTTGGTTTGATATTTATGATTTTTGCACTAACCTATGGAAGAGGAAAATGTGTCTACATTGTTTTTTTACTGTATGAATATGTGATCGGGTAATCCAAGATTTTAGAAACGTGTCAGTGGGATATTTTAAATTGATTGTGTGATTTTATACTAACCTGATGATGATGATGATGATGATGATGATGATGATGATGATGGTGATGATGATGATGATGATGATATCATTAACAATGCATCATCTTTCACCTCCCCTCCAGACCCAGTGATCCACATATTTTATCATTTTTCCCATTTAACGTTTGACAACGTGAGAAAATAGTTTCCCGAAACATGTTATGGAAATAAATACAATCCAATTTTCCCAATTTTCGAGTGTCCATATTGTCTATTAATTTCGCCATTATGTCCAATAAACCTCAACTTTCCCACTATATCATATATATATATATATATATATTCACTATTATTAAGAAACAGATATATGATCCGTTAGAAATAATTATAAATGGGCCATATTACTTGGAAACTCCTTCTGAAATGATCTCCCATTATCACACAAGGAAAGTATCATTTGACCTAGACAACATCAATAGAATAAATAATTTTGAAAAAAGAGGCTGCTGTAAGAAAAGATCCTACAACAGATAAAGTAGCCGCATTGAGTTACCTGTGCCCATACTATTGAGGTGAACAGCCAGTAATGCAGTGGCCCAAAAAACTGCTTTAACTCAAAATTCTCATTTTGTTCATTTACCGTCTATATTTGCTTACACCCCTCTTTCTCTCTCTCTCTCTCTCTCTCTCTCTCTCTCTCTATATATATATATATATATATATATATATATATATATATATATATACATGTATAATCCTTAGATCTTCAAAAATAATTAAACATGATTGGATAATAGAAAAATACGTTATTCAAACGTAAAGCTTTGAAAATCTAGAATAAAATGGAATTATATCTTGACCGTCAAGATGTTTGTAACCATTTATGTATAATCTATAGATTTATATCTTTGTCAGCTCAATATCAATATGTTGATGTCTTCCCATTTCGTTTATATATATATATATATATATATATATATATATATATATACATATATATATATATATATATATATAATTTGAACTATAGAGAGTGAGACAGATTCAGGAGTGAAAGTGTATGGGAGTTAGGTTTATTTATCCGTTGATGTTTTCGTCGATGGTCGAGACATGTGTGGGGAGGTATTCCCATCTTCAGTAGTCTGTACTCTGTATATGTGTATGCGTGTCTGTGTGTGTGTGTATGTGTGTCTGTGTGTGTGCCTTTAGAGGCTATAAGTTTGATGTGGAATATTAGTCCATCAGAAGAATCAGAAGAATATCAAAAGAATACATATATACATATATCTATCCATCCATCTATCTATCTATCTATCTCTGTCTCTCTCTCCCTCTCTCTGTCTCTCTCTCTCTCTATATATATATATATATATATGAATATATATATATATATATATATATATATATGAATATATATATATATATATATATATATATATATATGTATGTGTATAGAGAAAGAGAGAGAAAGAATACTTATGTGTGTGTGTGTATGTGTGTGTATGTGTATGTGTGTGTGTTTATATCTGTTTCATTTTGCCTGACTTTGGGAAAACCTTCCAAGAATATGAGAAAAAGATCATAATGATTGAATTCCGATTGTAATATTGTAATATTCAAACTTACTGCTCAGTTATTCCTAAGTATACATAAATATCTGTATTGTATGAATCTATGTGACAACGTTTTTCCCTCATGTCTTCAATCGAAGATGTCGCAGGATTAGGTACACATCCACAATTGTTAGTAAAATCCTTTCCTGGCTTGCATGGCCTGTCGAAACATTGTTCTGCTCCTGACACCTGGCATTTCCCCAATGGACAGCCATTGCGTATAATCGGTAATCTCACGAGAACCGGTATATCCGACGTGATTTGTCCGCATTCTCTTAGCCTTGAGGAGGATATTCCTCATTCCTTGTCCTTGAGCTGAATGCTCAACGGAGTGCGAATTTTTTCAAGTCTTTGTTATGACTCGTTGATGGATTAGAACCCCGGGCTACCGAACCGAAGGCAAGTATTCTACCACTTGGAGCACGATGATCAGTCAGATATTGACTTATTTATATTCATCTCGTGTAACAGAATATGTCTGTGATTCGTATTTAGGCTCAGCTGGTTCCTTGGCGTATGGTTTGAAATGTTGAGAGACAGAAGTGTCTAAGTGTGACTCAGTTGATGGTTTCTTTGAACCTTTGTAGTTTGCTGTTTGATGGGGCGAAATGAAGATATTTTAGGGCGTTGGTACGACAAGACAGAAGTTGGTGAGAGGGAAGAGAAGACTGGTGAATGCTGCAGTCGTGTAAAGAGATTGTAACTTACGCAGGGCCGGCCATGGGGTGCCGGAAACCCCATGTATACTGAACTTTTGCACCTTTCAAAGTATAGCACCATCGAATCACTGTCGTCCCACAAATGTCCTGCCCGTCCAACCAGCCTTATGGGTTAAAGATTTCTCTCACTTTGTTTGTATATGCATGAATCTCCGGGCGCTCCTGGTCACATTTCATTTTTGGGGTTGCGGCCTTGAAAAATCATATTTTCAAAAATGTGCCTTTTGGGACCTCTATGGTTATTTTGGACCAATAATACCCAAAGTTTGTGCTGGCTTTGGCATTTTTTAAAGATTATTTTAGATAAACAATCTTTCTTTTTTAGATAATTCTCGATTAAATTTCTACATATTTTCTCAAGATAATTGGTTCTGGTAGACACACGGGCAACGATGATCCATTTATGCGAGTTAAGGATGTCTTATTTATTTTTTATTTATATTTTACAGCGAGAAAAATACACACGTAAGAATATATATTTGCGCTAGGTGACAATTGATAATACTAGGTATCAATAATCTAAATTTTAATGTAATAATTCAATCAAGTGTTCGTTGGTCATGAGAATTTCCTTTGCCGATTATTCCTTTTAGTTTCACCGCAACGGGAAGTGTTTAACTGTCAGATATTTCTGAAAAATCTGACTTCAAACCAGGAAATTTTCTTATATTTCCTTTTTTTAGTTTAATTTGTTCATCTTCCGATGATTCAATTTGTATTTCGAAAGTCCTCGTGTGTCACGCATATAACAGGGGCTCCTTGTACTTGGCTCCCTGGGTGACTGCCTATTTTGCCAATACCTCGGACCAGCCCTGAACTGAGGCACATATCAATAATCATCAATCAAAACTGTCATCAAAACTACAACAGATGTTCCTTTAAGTTTTCAAGTGGGTCTGGCTTTCTATGTGTTGCGTGCACTGGCTGCACTAATGGAGTTAAAGGGCTGAAAATTTTGAACATTCACTCTTTATTATGTCATGAAAAGAAGCTGTATCGTCTTTAAAAATTCCCCTCCAGAAATAGGATTTTGAAAATGTAAAATAGTCAAGTAAAGTATGTGTTATTCTTTTTTTTCCGAACGATGAATCAAGTTAACAATTGACCAAGCGAAAGATGAACTCGAAAAAAGAATGTCTTCCAACTACAAAATCACGACTAAGATTGAAAATTTTATACTTGAGATCAGCAGCAGCAATCAAAGTTGATGATTTACATTTTGGCTTGAGGTCAGCAGCAACTGTCGTAGTCAACGATTTGAATGTTTTAACATGAAATCAGCCACTGCCGTAGTTGACGATTTAAATTTTTAGCTTGAGATCGAAAGCAGCTGTCATAGTCGACCATTCAAATATTTTGGTATGAAATCAGCCGCAGCTGTCGTAGTTAACGATTTATATTTAGCTTGAGATCAGCAGCAACCGTTGCAGTTGACAATCAAATAATTTTGTCGTTGTTGACAATTTGACCAGTTATTAAAATAAAAACAATATAGATATATGTGTCAACTGTTAAGCATTTTTAAAATTGTGTTTTGATTTTAAAAAAAAAATAAAAATATAAAATGAATTTGGTATCATTTGGTACGTGTATTGGTACCTTTCTCTCCTACCAAGTTCAGAACTTAGTCACATCCCTAGCACCCGACAATAAGTGCATGGCAATTAAGGAAGATTGAACTCACTACATGGTAGTAACGGTTTGCATCTCTCTTTCTTACAAAATCTCTGGAGTGAAAAAAATGTTATTTGCACCGTCTGTTTAAGAAGTGTCTTCGGGTGGAGTTTTACACCACCTACCCGGCTACCATTCGAATTCCATCGATCGCAACAATTATAAACAGCCCCACCTTTTCATCACATAGCCAGATTCCTTTAAAACAACTCATGCTCTCATCACCTTTGCTGGGGAGAGCCCAAACCCTAAATGGCATGAATTGGTACCAATAACCGATATAGCATTCCAGACAATGGTACCAAACATCGACTTCTTGTGGATGAAAGAAATGCACGATTATCTATGTAACCAGGGTAGGTGTAAAAGGTATCATCGGTGTGATTTGCGTTGCTGGGGAAAACTGGACCGGAAGGCATATAGACAAACATTTTCCGTTTTCCATCTGAATTAGATATAAAGAAAAATTAGATCCCTTCGAAGAAGGCTGTAGAATCGGTCGGCAGAAACAATGTGATAGCAATCAATATATCGAGACGTAATAAGATATCATCATCATCATCATCATCATCATCATCATCAGTCTTTCAACGTCCGTCGTTTGACATAGACTTTCCCTTGGATTCGCCATACTTCTCTATCGTGGGCGTCGCAGAGCCAGTATTTGCTGACTTTGTCTAACTTGTCTCTCCATTTAATACTTTTCCGACCTCAGTTGTGTATGTGATCTCTGGGGATCCATGGCGTGATTTGCTATGTCCATCGGTTGTCCACCATTCTTGCAACATAGCCAGCCCACTGCCATTTGAGATTTTTAATGGATTCTAGGATGTCTCTGACTTCTATCTCCTTCCAGATGTACTGTGCTGTCTTGTGATCTCTCCATGTGAGGCCCAGCATAATTCTTTCATGTGCTTCATAAGATATACTAGTCATTAATAATTCTGACTGGCCTTTTTTTGTATCTTGATTTTTTTTCCGTTGCATTTTATCACAACTTATCCAGGCTGTCACTCTATGATAGTTTGTAAAGAGCACAAATCAGAAATAAAGTATTTCAAAGAAGTATATGCTTTGTCCCAGGAAACTGCTCTACCGAAAACCCCTTGTCCAAGTCGACGGTTGGAGTTCACTTTGTTTTACCACCGTAACAAGAACAAGAGCATCAAGAGCAAGAAAAATCCTTGCTCGATTGGGGAAATCCAAAGAGACGGAGGGGTATATCCATTTTTTTTCTTCTCTAAAAAAAAAAGCTGAATTATACCCTTTAAATCACAAGGGGTCCGTAAAAGTGTGTGTACATTTTTTTCGAGACGGGCTCAGGGTTCCCAAGCAATATTGAAGGAAGAGACTACATATTTACTTTTCATAATATTGCTCAGATTCTCTATTGGATTTAGGTCCAATGAATTCCAAGAGGTCGATATCATGATCCTGAACGATACAGAATTTCTTGTGCTTCAATAAATAGTTCCTTGTCATCAGTGATTTCTCCAAAATTCTACAAGCCCTCAGGCCATGATCCTTTTTCAGAATATTCCACCGTATCAGATGGAACTGTTTGCAATGGAGAAAGCTGACCCTTGAGTTGGTTTGCCGCGAGGAACGGGTTGATGGATACTAATCTTTTCATTCGCCTTTTGGTACGCTTAGTTACTTTTGCAGGTCATCCAAGACGTTTCCGTTTTTCGAAATTTCCTTCGGCTGCGTATCAACTAAAGATCTTTGAAAAGGCAGATTTTGGCATATTCATTTGCTTACACATATCTCCGTGACTCATGCTTGCACATTTCAACTCAATAATCACCCCGCTTTGGACATCAGAAAGTTTTTAAGGAACTTCCCATTTTCAATGTAATATTACCAGATGTTTCCTGATCCGCTGTGGAACTCTTCAATGAAAAATAGAAAAAAAAAAATGGAACACTTTTGTAAATTCAATTAGATATTATTTACAAATACCAGGGGCTTCAATAATACCGTAAAATTAGCAGGGGTTTCCAAAATTTTCCAAGACGTCGTAGATACGATTAACAGGAACTCGTTTCCAAATTTTTGTTCCATTTCCTTGATTCTAGTAGCAGTGGTGTCGGCTCAAAGTGAATTTATCTGCAACAATTCATCCACACCAATTCATCTACAACAATTCGTCTACGATTATTCATTTACAGATACAATTCATCAACTCCAGATTAAATTTATCTGTTGTAGTATATAAAGGAAATACTCACATAAACACTTAAACATATACGCACGTACACACAAACACATATATATATATATATATATATATATATATATATATATTTACGCAAAATCACATGAGCCCACATGCACATACACGCATACGCATACATGCACATAAACACATACACATTCACACATACATGTATATGCATACACATACAAGTATACACACTAAATCAAATCTGTGCACGTATGTAAGTGCTTATTGCGAATTTTCTCTGAAAATGATGATTGGCACACGTCGAAATGCACCAGAACATGCCCACAGAATAATTTTAAAAAATTTAGATTTAATTCCTACTTCCTCTTGAGTTTTCGTCTGCACCTTCTAATTGTCATTTTCATCAACATAATTGAATGTTTTCATGTATGTATGTGTGTGAATGTACACTTGTCTGTGTGTATGGATATGACCTGGATTCTGGAAAGAAAGAAACAAACGGTAGACAAAAGAGAAACAAAACACAAATAAGCCTGACTGCTACAGGGGCAAACTCCATTCGAACTTCTGACAGAAGATGATTCCTGTAACTTTTGTAGTGTATACATTAGAAATAGAAAGTCTATTTTATGTGTCAATGTATCTATCAAAAAGAAATAAACCCATGCGTATCCATGTGATAAATTTTCGTTTATATGTTAGACTTACCAGTTTAGCTCAGTCAGTGAGATAGCCTCCTGGCAACTAGTTCCTTGTGAGTTCAAATCATGGTAAGGTAATGTGAATTTTATACATCCATTTACACTTCTAATTTTGGTGTTCTTGTTCTTGTTACGGTAGAAAAATAAAGTCAAGTTCAGTTTTGGAATTCGACAAAAGAAAAATAGAAATCAAGAATGAAACAACGAATGAAATAGAGAGGAAATGACTCAGAGAATAGAGAGAGAGAGAGAGACACATAAAAAAAATAAAAAATAGAGGACTTGCCATCACAGTCGATAATTGAACGACCGTATCGTCGAACTTAGAAGCCATGAAAAGAAAAAAATGCATTGAAGAATGAATATGGTCAGGATCAATTTTATTCACGACATCTCTGCCGTTTTCCACTGGGAAACATCTGAAATAGAGTTATAGAAAATCCATACATATCCAGATTCCGGAGAATTCAGGTATTAGTTTCACAGGAAATTATCTGAAACAGAGTAAAAAGAACAAAACATCTAGAAACATCTAGATTCTGGGGAATCTTTATATTATTAATAATAAACCCGTCGAAATATGGTCCCAAAAAGATAAAAAAATGCATTTTCCAAAAAGTGATTAAAAAAATAGACGGGAGTACTGCTGCCAATTCTGTAGACAGGAAGGTATGGCCATAGGTGCTGGAAATCAGAAACAGGCACAAATACCAACAGACACGTGCTCATATGAAAGAGGATAGAACCCATCGTGATGGCAGCGGTTGTTCAATTGGAGAAAGAGAGAAAGAAAGATTAGGGAAGACAAAGAGAGAGAGAGAAGGTCATAGAGAGGGGAAACGTGAAACGAAAAAGGAAGAGGAAGATTCAAAGCTTTCAATAACACCCTCACTAATAACCTTTATTATTTAAGAGGCCAGAAGATCATTTCGACTGAATAACTTCGCTCGTTGGAAATACCCACAGAGCTTCTTCCTTAAAAGGCTACGAAAGGAAAAGGAAGCCGGTTATTCGGCTTGAACGGACACGAAAGGTAATGAACATTCCCTTGGTTTCTGAACTGGTCGGAGCAGCCGATCGGTCAAAGAACGCCAAGCAACTGGTCGAATAATTTAATCAATAAGCTTACCATGAATACAGAAAGATTTTAAATACCTTGAATGCTTTGCACTTCCGCTAAATCTATCCCCTAAATTGATCCCAGGAGACCCCTAAGACCTCGAAAAACATGTGCGGACCCTCACTGAACCGACAATCGATGATTCAGTGAATCTTTTTTTTGAAGACCACGATCTGGTAATATGAGGCTGTAACTTCCTTCTGTTTTTTGTGTGCGCGTTCTTTTTCCCTTTAAACCAAAGTTCTGGTTTTCAGGTCTTTGCAACACATTGGCCTCTTCTTTTGGAAAGTTGACTCCTTCCTCTCTAACCAGAAGAAATTTATGGGTCGTTTTTGGAAGAAGCTACAAAACCAGAATATATTAAGCCTCTCATTGGCGGTTCAAAGTAACCTTCATTGCAAGTTGGATCTTTTTAATCAAAATAAACCCAAAAGTAACTGGATACTGTCAGCAGAAACAGCTATCAAAACTGTCAATATATGTTTCTTCAGTTTTCAAGGTGGTATGGCTGTGTATCAATGTATGTATTGTACGTACAGACCAGACCAATGGAGCTAGAGGGCTGAAATTTTGAACATTTTCTCCTCATTATGTCTAGAAAAAAACTTTTTTTGATAATCCTGTCAAATAGGTTTTTAGTGTAGGGTTCAGTTTGTTAGCAAAGTTTATGCTAAATCAGCCCCTTTGTATCTTGTATACATGCTCGTTCTTTGAAAATTCAGACTTTTTAGTGATCACTTCCCAATAAAAGAAGTGACGTAATTGATCACCCATTCTTTCAAATTGTTTTATTGATCAGCTGCTGCCAAAAGACGTTGGTCACATCGTGGTTTCTATTGAGTGACTGACCAGACCAGTTTTGTATTTATAATGTAAATGCATTGCCAGTGATATCCACGAAAGAATTGAAAAATTGGAAGAAAGGGATTACCTCCGAACAGTGTGTGAGTGTACGGCTGCTCCTGGTCACATTTTGGGGGGCTACAACCTAAAAAAAATTGTGAGGGTACCCCACTAAGCACCATCTGAAAACGTCTTTTTTAGCACTTTTCTTTCTCCCCCCAAATGTTTTTTTGGGCCTATACGGTCATTTTGGACCAACGATGTCCAAATCTTGTGCTGGTATTTCTGATAAGTACTGATACGTACGCAGGCTACGTTGATTCATTTATACCCAGTTACGGGTATTATAATATGTCATAATAACTATAAGTATAATGATTCATCACTTCTTTGTTATAGCCGACCAACTGTTGGGAGTTCCTATCATCCAGAGAAGCGAACAGTCATACCCCGAGTTACATTATAGGTGATAATGTAAATGAACCGTTTTGTATTACTAGATACAAGGATAATACGTTACTGTCTCTGCAAATGATCAAACCATGTATGCAGCTGCTGCTGTTTATAAAAGTAACCTTTTATGCGCACCATATTGAGGAAACTGTTCTGACTAAACACTTCGATCCATTTTTTTTCAACTTAATGCAGTCGTACAAATATTTTTTTCTTAATTTTTACGAAATCGGAACTACGTCGTGTAACCAAGATTTTAATTGAAAGCTGAATGAATCTTTTATTTTTTCTTTTCGGAATAATGTTGATCTTGTGTTATCTTTTTTGTTTTTAATTGGAATGGTTGATTGCAGAAAAACAGTTTTTTTTTTTCAAGAAAATACTGATTGAATAAATCAAATAGTGAAAAACACATCCAAACATTTGCCGTAATTAACACAAATTAATATGGACCATTTCCAAGACAATAGTCCCTTCTGATTGGTCAATAAATAACAGCCTGCTAGTGACGGGCTGACAAATTGCTATTCGGATTGGTGTAAAAATACTGTTTGTTTGAAATCTTTTTCAAGAGTCGGTGATGTCTTGATGCAGACAAGAGACTGAGTTTTAAGAAATCTAATTTTTTACGTTCGATTTTCCTCTTAGTTATGCATTTAAATATTTTAGATTAATTTAGATTTATACAGTTTGTTCTTCATTTTGTTTACGCAAATTGATTTCTCTTGAAGTTGAAAATAATGACAGAATTTAAATTAAAGAAGAGCAAACAGTCATGTGAAAAGGACGTATTTATTTCTTGTTTTTCATTACAAGTTATTCTCTCTCTGCTTTGTCCATTAACCTCAAACATAAACGGACAATAAGATGATGTAATGGTTAACACGTCTGCCACATGCGCAGATGGTCCCGGGTTCGATTCCCAGTATGAGTGGAAAAAAGTGGTAAACTCCTCATTCGAACGAATTCCCTGTACACACCGCAGCAAATTAAGTATATTCTAAGCTGTGTGATTACGGTGGTGAAGATGCATTTTGCCAAGGGGTTGGTCATAAAAACTTGTAAGAATAAAGTTCTGGTCTCGATCAGACTTGCAAGGCTCACTAAGCTGATGTATTTAAAAGAACTGGGACTTCCTCACCTGTCCTACCCCAACGGAACTTGTCTCTTCAATTTCTTGGAATCATTTCTGCTGCTGGATTGATGAGGCCACACACGACAAAATCACTGTGTTTTTTTTTTTGTTGGATGTGATGTAATCCGACTAATGTAGGTAGTAATCTGACAATGCTGAAATGAAAACTTTGAGTTCTTTCTCAAAAAACGTTATTATCGCAACAATGGACTTGATGCATTTCGCAGGATTTGCTTCAGCGTTTTCAAAAGCACTTAGTGATGTAGAATACTATAGAGAAAATGTGTAGCTGCCTGCATCGTGAAGATACTGTCGCAACTTTAACCAAATGCATCAATCCAATCTTAGTGATAATGACCTTTTCGAGATGTAACATACTTTTTTTTATCGAATCTTTCACTTCCACATTATCAAATTGCCACCATTAATCTCACCATGAAAAAGTCTCTGATATTTGAAGGTAAAATAATACTGACATACGGAATCTTTCGAAAGGGATGACGATTTGTGTTTTAATATTTTGCATTTGGAAGATTGCAAAAAGAATACAAAAAGATGGTAATTACACATACGTTTTAATTCAACAGAAGACGGTGTAAGTAACTCCCTTTTACCTGGATGCAACCGTTTGTACCTGTTCCATAACATAAACATTTCATTACATAGGGAAAAGACATAGTTGACACGACGAAAAGGAACGGATGCTCGAATTAAGCTAGCGCATGATGCAATAATTTTGACAGTTAAATACTGTTTTAGTGTGCAGCGTTGCCAAGAGGCTGATATTTTAACATAATATTTACGTGCACTTGAATTCTACCCTGTTATCTTTAGGGCCTTTATGAAAGATGCTGTCTCATCCAGAAGGAGACCGAAGATTATACCGATCGAAACGCTGTTTGAAGACAGTGAAAACGAATGAACTGTTACAAATTAATCAATGTATATCAATAATCACAACTTGTCTTAGAAATCCTGGCAACAAGAATCGCGGCCGAAACATTGTGAAAAAGGCAACAAAGTTGAAGAAATGTATTCAACAGATTTATTGTATAACAGTAATTTCTCTCTGTCTGTCCCATAAGTTCATGCTTGAAAAAGGCTGCAAGGTATGGCGGCTGAAACGTTGTGATAAAGGCAACAAACGTGAGGGTGATTACTGATCTCAAAAATTCAGAAAGAGAAAAAGGCCGGAGAGTGCAACAGCCAAAACTATTCGATGATTAAGACTGTCCGGAAGAAAAGATGTATGATATTAATATAATCTAGTCTCGGAAAAATCAAACGAAATATATTCTTTTAAATAACTCTCATGTAATGGTATCATTATACGCTGATGATTTTCATGATTATGTTACATGAGCTGAAAACTACCCTTACAGATGAATGGAATCAAACTACTAGAATTATAGAGAGAGATACATTGAATTCAAGTCATTATTATCAAGGAGAGTGCAAACGGGCACCCAAAATTCTTGTTTTTCTTAATTTCAAAGACCTACATAAAAAAAATGTTCTGGGCCCAATTGGTAATTACTGGAAATTTGGTGGCCATTCTTGAGTTATGCAATGACGGACTGACATTCGGTGAATTATTGCAATATATGAAATTTTAATTAAGCTTAGCTTAGTTTCGCATCGGGCCTTGGCAGTGGTTCACCCTTGATGATTGTACTCACTAAATCAACGAATACCCTACATGAGTGAGGCATGTACCCGGCTGATATCACACATGAGATGCAAAGTCGTAAAAAATCATTTATATTTAAAATACGTGACAAAAAAAATTAATCATCCTTAATCAGAATATTAACTGAACCGTTCTATTACAAATTAAGAACACTGCGTCAGGAAACTGTTCTTGAATTGGCAATTGCTTTCTGAAGATAAAACTTGGGCACTAGAAGTGCGATCCTTACCAAAAAAAAAACAAGCGCAGATCTGTGGTCCCTCTTACAGATTTGTTTTTAGTAGCCACTTATTGGAAAATACGGCTGTTCTTTCTTGTATTGTATACCCATAAGAATAATTGGCAGATTTCGACAGTCAATCCTGGCGCTGTAATAGGGCTCTGTAGGAATGGAACCAATTGAATATGCTCGATGGCCTTTCGGAGAGTAAAAATAACTTGGACTGTGAAGACATTCCAGATCTCTTGCAAAAATACATAAGCGCCATTTTCCATAATCACAGATTTTCGTTGTGATAAGAAAGATCATCCAAAATAAATATATTCCATATTGTTGGAAAAGAAATTCCATACTGAGTAATGTTAACAGAAGATCCATATGCTTCAGACAAGTAATTTTGAGCTGTTGATCAAACGTCTTGAGCCCTTATTTTGAAATTAAGCATCTACGTAGACTGATAGCTCTGGCATAAAGGAGATAATAGTCTAAAAAATGATCACCTCTTCTGGAGTCTATTGTACACTTCTCCACGAAATTTCATTGAAATCCATTGAGAACTTTTTGAGAAAACTTCCTACGGGGCCCTATTAGAGTGCCAGGACTAATTGTGCATACTATAACTCCACAAGAGGCTTCATACATGCCAGATATTATTCTGTTCGATATTCTTCCATATAGCAGATGTGATGGATTGATGTCAGGAATTCGGTCTGGGTGTAGAGAAGAGCTTACATAGCGCTGTACATCTCACAAGAATAAGGAATTATCACTGCACATTGGTGAATATTTAAGAGATCTATTTTTCAGAAAATATCAGAGTTAGATTTCATTTTTAAAATAGATTGATAAATATTGCTAAGGCGTCATTTTCACCTATCTCATTAAGTTGATTTGAT
This sequence comes from Thysanoteuthis rhombus, assembly GCA_963457665.1. Classification (NCBI taxonomy): domain Eukaryota; kingdom Metazoa; phylum Mollusca; class Cephalopoda; order Oegopsida; family Thysanoteuthidae; genus Thysanoteuthis; species Thysanoteuthis major. The sequence continues at coordinate 11,580,114 of OY735237.1, read as the reverse complement.
GAAGGACTTGATAATGTTTTTGTGGTTGTGGTTGTTACAGTGGAAAACAAAGTCAACTCCAGCCTTCGACTGGGGATAAAGTTTTAAAGAAGAGACGAAGGAAAAGAGAAAAGAACAACAGAAGAGGAGAAAAATGAAACAAGTCTAACTGCTGCAGGGTCAAACTCCACTCCAACTTCTATTCCAACTGAAAATGATTAATAACTTGTATATATACTAAACACAAATTTATTCATGTATATATATATATACATATATGTGTGTGTGTGTGTGTGTGTTTTATGCAAATTTATTTACTAATTAGAATGAAATAAGCCCGTACGTATCTGTATGATAAGATTTCCTTGATGACTTTTCAATGAAACTCAGTTAGAAAGACAGTCTCCAGGTAATTTATTAGTTAGCCGGAAAAATCACGGGAGAGGAATGTGTATTTGATATATCACTTTACACACCTAATTTTGGTGAGGATTGTTCTTTTTGTTCGTGTTTTCATGACGGTAGAAAAATAAAGTCAACTGAAGTTTGGGAATTTGACGAAGTTAAGAGTTTTGGGGTTTGTTTTTTTTTATCTGAGTTTCATGTCCGTTGTTAGGTTCAGGCCTTCCCCCAGTGAGTTTCCTGTATTAGGATCATGGTAAATGGCATGTTTGTAGGGTTGGATAGGAGAAGAGATAGATCCATGCCATTCCCAAGGGCATTTGTGCAAAGTGGATGCAAATTGCCCCAGCTGGGGTTTGAATTTGTTAACCGCTCCGTGAGGTGCACCACCGATCTATATTTCAGGAGAGGGAAATGAGAATGGAAAGAAGACCCTAACGATGCAGCTACTGCTGCTGCCGCTGCTGCTGCTGCTGCTGCTGATGATGATGATTGTCTTGAGGGCTGGGCAATATCCGTTTCAAATGAATGACACTTATCTGATTCTAAATCAGTCTGGTGAACGGCGAGGGTCGAAAATTGGAGACGTCAAAATGGCGACTCGGAAGATGCGAAACAAGACGGCAGGAAGCAAGAAATAAGAGAATTAGCGCTGACCCTTAGCTTCCGGTTTTGCAAGATAGCGTCAGCCGGGCGCCTTGGCCCTGACTTCATCAGTAACCGTGCAACAGGACGCGAGTAACGACCCTGATCTCTGCTATGAAAACAGAAACAAAGGGTTTAGTCACGAAAGAAAAACGAATCAAGGGTTTTCATCTAGGAAAAGTAAACGGTGATTAGTTTGCAAGGGGGAGAGGAAAGAGAGGGTGGTAGTTGGAGTCACCGGTGATGTTTGCAGAGATGAATAAAAGTAAGTAGTGTCCTTCCGCTGGCTACGGTTTCAGTCGTACCAGCTTGGGCTTCAGGTATCACATCGGTACTTAGTCGACCCATTTGCTATGTGCAAATTACACCTAGAGGCGACAAGCACCTGGAGTGGCGTCACTTACTTCACCAAGAACTGAGCTTGGAAAATATTGTGAATTAGTTAAGAAATATAAATAAAACAGGTCTGATTAGTCACTCAATATAAGCAATCACGTAAACATCATTTTTTGGCAGCATGCTATGGTAGGGTGATTAATTTTAAAAAAATTCGGAAAAGAGGTAATCAGTGAATAAATTATTTCTCTCGCTTTTTCTATGCACTGATCACTGAAAATGTCAAAAAGTTTTTAAAAAATAAATCGTGAACACCACTGGACACAAACTGAGTAACCAGTTGAACATAAACTTACATTGTAAATTGACCCCGAGTGAAAACCAATTCAGGGGCAATTTTCAGAAAACAAAGCAAGAACTTTTTTATAGACTTATAGCAAGGAAGAGATATAGATTCATGCTTTTATCAAGGGCATTAGCATAATACTGACTTGGCTGAAGTTCGAACCTGGCTAAACATTTCCAAGAGCCGGGTTGTTAACCGTGCAGCCGCCCAGAAGAGAGAAATCGTGGGAGACTGAACGGTGTAGAGAATAGTCTTTAACAGATAAGAGTAATCGTTTGTAATTTGGTTGGAGTAAATGCAGACAAATACTCGGTTAACAGTTAAATAATTTATATCTGATGTTCATTCACATGACTAGAACGTCTAGGATCAAAGCGAAGTATCGGGGTTTGGATTAACCTTGTCGTATTTTTCAGACGAGATGCTCAATACAATTGGTGCAGAAGTTCCTGATAAAGATTCCAACTCCGGGACTCAGCTATACTGAAAAAGGACGATCATGACAATTTCTGACACCTTCACAACAGGGGCATATATATATATATATATATATATATATATATATATATATATATATATATATATATATATATATATATATATAATTCTGCAAATACGCATTAGAAGCGTATTTTTCGATTCCATTTGTTTCACTCTTCAAACTGCCTTCAGACGAAAAAATCAATCTTTTCTTAATTGTCATCTGCGACTGACTTGACCACCATTTCCGTCTTCACAGAAATTAAACAAAAATTCAAAACAATAAAAAAAAATAAGCCACTTGTAATATTTAAACGAAAAAATAATTTCCTTCAACAGCAAATATTAACTCGTCAATTACAGTGACTGTCGTTGGACAAAGAGAAAAACCACTCCTCACACCATTGACAGACGTCCCAACATTCTGACGCCATCTTCACTTTGTTTCTGGGAAAACTAATCGACTTACTCACTTCCCCCTATAGTTCTATTCACATATTCATTATTCCAACACCACAACAATGACTATTACACCTGAAACTGTAACACAGCAACTTTTTTTTTGTTCCTGGGTAATAAATGTTATTTTTCCACTGATTCTGTCTTAAAAGTATAGACAATGTCAATTATTACCTTCAATCTTTTCTTTTGCGACAAGGACAGTGATATTTTGAAATTTACTTATCTTCTGGTTAGCAGTCCTGTGACTGGCTGAATCAGCCTCTTTTTTTTTTCACTGGATCTGGCCATTTTTTTTTTTTTTTTTCAATTCATCCAATAAGAATTTCCGTTCACTGTTCGTATAAATGGGTTTTGCTCATTGTTTGGTTAACATTAAGCTTTCATGAGCTCATCAATTTTTAATGTTAAAATTAACATTTATCATCAACGACCTTTTTATTTTTTCTTAAATATCTGAATTAATTTTTTGGCTTCGTTCAACAACATATAGATAAGATAATATTCCAAGCCTTCCGGATGATTTTTCATTTACGTTGTAATCATAATGTCAAACTAAACTGTTTTTTGTGAAAAATACCGTTCCAGGTGAAAAGAAATTGTTTTTTTAAATTTCATATCATCGGAATCTTGAATAAAAACTTCCACTTTCATACATTTTGTTAATGGTGTCACGAAATGCTGCGCGAACTACATTGACCTGTCCGTCGGTACGTACAGGCCTGTACTGGCATGCCCGGGCATGTGCACGGAGCTGCCCGAGGGTATGGGACACCTTTGCCAAGATTCGATCGTACAACCATCCTGTTACTACAATGAATACACCCAAACAATAGTTCTGCTTCTCATGCTCTGCCCGCATGGTTGTTTTGTATATGAAGCGAAAAAATTAAGCGAAATAAAACATGTTTTATTTCTGTAAAGCCATGTGTTGTTATTCTTCCACGGGCAAGGTTATAGATGAAAGAAAGGAAATGGACATCCTTGAAATAAAAAATGAACGACAGACAGAAAGACGGAAATGAAGGAGAGAGGTGCCTAAAAAAGTCAGTTTTAATGGAAAACAAGAACAATAAGTTCAATGATGTATCTACCGTCCATGGTAGTAATAGTAGTGGTAAAAAGAAGGGGAAAAGAGAATAAGGAAAAGAAGATGTAAATGTTTCACTCGAAAGTCTGGATCAAGTTTCATATCAACCCATCATTATATATCTTGCATTACTAGTTGGGATGGTAGTAGGGGAGGGGGGCCAGAAAGAGGAACAGGAAGATGAATATGGTTCACACGAATGTTCTGACCAAGCTTCGTATCAATCCAACATGATGCAGCCGAGAAAATTTATACCTGGCATATTAAGGACAGAGTAACCGACCGAAAAGTGTCTTATAGAGAAGCATTGGGTGCATTTAAAAAAAAAGAAGATAATCGAATTGCTTAAAAAAAGTACGTCAGTTTTAATTGAAAAAAAAAGAAGTTAGTTGGTTGCATTAACGAAAAAAAATAGCAAGCAAAGGAAGCAGTCCACCAGAAAAAAAGATAAAGAGGAAAGAAAACGGACAGTCTCGATAAGAAGTAGTGAACAAGAAAGAAGGCAAACTCCTATAACATCTACAGAGATGAATTATGTAGGAAAAAATCCATGTAGCAAGAAATAGTTTGGCATAATTGAACTCTTCTATTAATTCCAAAATCGAAATTAAATCCTCCTTCCTATCAACCCTTCATTCCCCGCGTACTTTATTTAGATTGTTTGACTTTTTACTGTATTAGAAGCCGTCAACCAAAACTGTCGCCAAAATGGTCAACATAGGTTTCTTCAGTTTTCAAGCTGGTCCGACTAGCTGGCTGGGTATATATGCATGTCTGCATGTCACGTGTACAAGGAGTAAGAATGGAGCTAGAGGGATAAAAATTCAAGTATTCACTCTTTAGGTCTACAAAAAAACCCATTTGTTTTTGAAAATTCTCCCTCCCAATAGGTTCTAAAGAAGGGGTTCAATTTGCGATGAGAGTTCATGCTAATTTGATCACTAGTTTATGTCCAACGGCATTCACGTTTTGGTGTTGTTTTTTTTTAATGTTTAGTGATCACTGCCCAACGATAGGCAACAAAAGTAACGCATTTACTGATCACGCCCTTTTTTATTTTTCTATTGATCATCCCTAATACAACAGGCTGCCAACAGATGATGGTCATGCAATGGTTTCTATTGACTGGCTAATCAGACCTGGTTTTTCATTTGTGTTTTCTTTTTCACTTCAACTAACAGAGTTTATAATGTATATATATTCGGTTGCTTCAATCCGTCTTCGAGATTGACTTTTCCACGAATTTCAATGGAATTTTCTGGAAGTGTTGGAAATGTGGTAAGGAAGAATTGGTTGAGTTTTGTGACGGATCTAGGAATATTTAGCCGTTTGAGAGATATTTTCCCCTCTTTTTTTCTTCATACATTCAACCGTGCACTCATGTCTGTTCTCTGATGTCAGGTCTCGCATTTAGTTTGTACCGAATTTGTTCATTTCCCTGATTCTAGAACTTTGGTTTAACACCCTCTATCCTCCACTTCTTCGTCTTTTATCTCTCCCTCCTCTCTATCAGCCTTCTTTACCTCTTTCTCTTTTCTCTCTCCCCCTGTCCAATCTTTCTCTCTCTCCTTCCCCTATCTCTCATCCTCCTCTCTCTCCTCCCCCTCTCTCTCTCTCTCCTTCTGCTGTCTCCCTCTTCATTTCTCTATTTCCCTTCTTTTTTTTTCACTTCAATATTTGACGCTCCGGTTGTTTCATTATTGACTGTGGGGGCGAGTTTTCTACTTTGATGATTTTTTTATTTCTCTCTCTCTCTCTCTCTCCCCCCCCTTTCTGTCTGTCTGTCTGTCTGTCTCTCTCTCTCTCTCTCTAATCACCCCCGTATCTGTTTCCTTTGTTTATAGTATTGCTCACATTTATCTACGTAAAGGTAAATTAGAAAGATCTCAGCTGGTGGAGAGAAAAAGAATAAGAAAAAAAAGAGAGAGAGAACTGAATAGAAAGATGTAAGAAGAAGAAAAAGTACAAAAAGACGAAGAAACCAAGGATAAATGAAGGAAAAAGAAAGAAAAAGAAGGGGTGAAAAGAAACGGCAGGTAAGAGAGAGGAACCTACGGGTATTTCGTTTTTGTTATTATTGAATGGTTGGAGGCTTTCCTGACTTGGTATTTAGTCATTATCGAACTTATATTTTCTTTATTCTAGAACTTTAATTCAATTCTCTCAATCTCTCCGTTCTCTCTATTTCATCTGACCCGTCTTCCTCTTTGAAACAACTCTCGACCTTTCTATTTCATCTAAGAACTTTATTTTAAGTCCTTCTATCTCTCTCATCTCCCCAATTCATATCTCCTTCTCTCTGCCTCTTCCCATCCCATCCCATCCCATCCCATCCCATCCCATCCCATCTCTCTCTCTCTCTCTCTCTCTCTCTCTCTCTCTCTCTCTCTCTCTCTCTCTCTCTCTCTCTCTCTCTCTCTCTCTCTTAGTCACTATGGACTTCAGTTTCCTTCTATCTTATAACATAACTTCATCCTAACCCTCCGTCTTCACCTTCTCTTCATTAAATATCCCCTCTCTGTCCCCTCACTCGTCTCCCCATCCCTCTCCCTTCCATACCTCTTTCTTTCTCTCTCTCTCTCTCTCTCCCCTCTGTCTATTCCCCATCCCCGTCCTTCAATCACTTTAGACCTCTGCTTCTTTCTAAGAACTTTTGTTTCAACACCCTCCCTCTCCTCCCTCTCTCCTCCCCCTCTATATCTGTATCTATCTCTCTCCCTTTTATATCTTCATCTCTCTCTCTCTCTTTCTTTCTCTCTCTCTCTTGATCACCCTGCACTCCCTCCCCCCTCTCTATCTATCTTTGTCTCTCTCCCTTTCATATCTTCATCTCTCTCTATCTCTCTCTTAATCACTCTGGACTCCCTCTCCCCCGTCTCTCCCCTCCCTCCCCTCTATCCATCTCTCTCCCTCCTCTCTCTCCCCCTCTCTCTCCCTCCTCTCTCTCTCTCTCTCTCTTTGGACATCCGTTTCCCCCAATCATTCCATCGTTCATATTTATTCTCCTCTTGTTCACATTTCTTCCACTTCATTTCTCCATTCATCGTTCGTTCTTCAGATTCTCCAACGAATGGAGACCAAAAAAAAAAGAAATTCTTTCATTACCCTGCAACGCCATATTTCTTTCATGAGATGCCATCAAACATGGCCGACCGCTTAAGCAGGCCATGTATAGCAACCAGTGGTCCTTCCGGTGGAGCGCTTTCCTAAACTCCCTAGGGACGACGAAAATTAGCTACGACCCAATACAAACAAGGAAAGAAGATCGGGAAAACAAATGTTTGATTGACTTTCCATCAAATCTGAATTGCTTTGGATATTCAGGGGTGTTGGATGGGAAAATGAAAGAAAAACAGGCAGAATAAAATGGCTCCAGTCTTTTCTCTTTCATTTTCTTTCTTTCATTTATTTTCGCTGTTTACTTTTTCTCTTTTATTTTTCGTTTGTACTTGTCATTGTTATTCTTGTTCAAGTTGCATTTATTCGTATTCTTGTTCTTATTCTTGCTCTTATTCGATTTATTCTTATTCTTGTTCTTATTCTCTTTCTTATTCCATTTATTGCATTATTACTCTTATTCTTATTCTGTTTATTTATATCCTTGCTCTTATTCGATTTATTCTTATTCTTGTTCTCATTCTTGTTCTTATTCTCTTTCTTATTCCATTTATTGCATTATTGCTCTTATTCTTATTCTTATTCTGTTTATTTATATTCTTGTTCTTATCTAATTTATTCTTATTCCGGTTATTATCTTTATTCTTTCTCCCTTTCTTATGTTTTTTAGCCATTGTTATTTCTACTCTGATTCATCTCCGTGCTTTTTTTTAAATAAATCTTTTACATGTTTCTTTTCTTATTCTTGCACTTCTCCATTTCTTTTTCTTTTTCTTTCTTCTTTTTGTTTTCTTATTGTTCTTCTTCTTCTTCTTCTTCTTCTTCTTCTTCTTCTTCTTCTTCATCTTCTTCTTCCTCGTGTTCTTATTCTTCTTCTTCTTCTTCCTCTTCTTCTTCCTCGTGTTCTTGTTTTCGTTGTTGTTGTTCTTGTTGTTGTTGTTGTTCTTCTTCTTCTTTTTCTTCTTCTTCTTCTTCTTCTTCTTCTTCTTCTCCTCCTCCTCCTCCTTCTTCTTCATCTTCTTCTCCTTCTTCTTTTGTCACTGTTCTTATACCAATTTTTGCCAATTCAGTTTTGTTCTGGTTCTGATTTCTGCGCTCGATTTTTTTAGCATTTCTTCTTTTCCTTGTTGTTCTTGGGTCTTCTTCTTTCTTTTCCTCGTCCTTTTTTCTTTTCCTTTCTCTTTTTCTTGTGATTTTTCCTCTTTTTCTTTGTCTGCCTCCTCGTCATCGTCTTTTGTTCTTTACGTCTTCCTTCTTTTTGTCTGTCATCTCTCTTTCTTTTTATCGTTCTTCTCTGTCTTTATCTCATTCTTCTTCCCTTACTTCTCTTGCGCCTTCTTTTTCTTTCTCCTTCTCCTTGTCGTTCTTCTCCCCACTCCTTTTCCTCCTTTCTTTCTTTTCCTCTTCCTTCTCCTCCTTGTTCTTCTTCTTTTCTTTTTCTTTTTCTTCATCTTTTTCCTTTTTCTTGTTGTTGTTGTTGTTATTGTTGTTGTTGTTGTTCTTCTTCTTCTTCTTCTTCTTCTTCCTCTTCTTCTTCCTCTTCTTCCTCTTCTTCTTCTTCTTCTTCTTCTTCTTCTTCTTCTTCTTCTTCTTCTTCTTCTTCTTCTTCTTCTTCTTCTTCTTCAAATTAAATTCTCCAAATAATCCAAAAGATCTAAACCAAAATACGCTGACATTAAAAGATAAAAACGGAGGACAAAAGACCCTCGAAAGAAACTAAAATCAATGAAGCATCAATACAACGAAATAATAAATGAAACTAGAAAACAACGAGACACAAAATAAAAACTTATATTTAAAAAGAAAAAGTAATTTTGATACCAGCAAAAAAAAAAATAAATAGTAAAGAGCGAAGAAAAAGTAGACGGAGGAGAAAGGGAGAGTAAGGAGGAATGCGAGTTATGTGAGAGGGAGAGTAAGGAGACCTGTGAGTGGGATGAAAGGGTGAGTTAGTAAAAACTGACAAGAGAAAAATTTTCAAAATTAAAATATAAAAACTGGAAAATGATTGAGAAATTGAAGTCAAGGAATGAGTTTGGGAAGTGAGACAACAGCAAAATTAGATTTTTAGACATCCAGAAAGATTACAAGAATTACTGGAAATAAATCTGGTGTATTTAAGTAGAAAAACAAGGGAAATTATTTTTTTTTAAAACATACACAAAAGAATATTCTTCATGATGTACATTAGTATTGATCAAAACAATCTTAGTGTAATTATTTTTATGACCACCGTCGTCATCATGGTGGCTGTTATCATCATGGCCAGGAAGATGTTGGGAGAGGTCTATATATTCACTTGTGTCAGTCCCTTTGTCTGCCTGTCTGTTGTTTGTCTGCCGCTCCGTCTGTGTACGTTTTATGAATACGCTCATAACGATATCGCCAAAAGTTCCTGGTGAATTTCAATGAGATTCCGTAGAAGGGTGAACGTTAAGCTATGCAAAAATCGACAGAATTTTGAAACGGATCCATGCAAAATTATCTTCCTGACATTGTAGTTATATGTCCAAACCACATAATGTATCCAAAATCCCATGTCTGTCCACACGATATCTCCAAAGATTCTTCAGGAATTTCAATGAAATTTTGTCGAAGGGTGGGAAAAAGGCTAGGGAAGCATTGATAGAAAATGTTTATTATTCAGCAGGGAAAAAAAAAGTTAATAAGGAGTAGGTAACAAAAAGTCTAGATTCAAATTTCAAGATTAATAACTCAATATTTGTACGTACAAAATTCTCTCCTTTGTTTTGATCTTTTGAAAATTTTCATTTGCTTACTCCTTGTGTAGTTATGAGTTTGGGGGCTGCGATTAGCGTAGTTGGTAAGGGAGCAGACAACCCAAGTTCAAACTCCAGTCGGAGATTATGTTCACTTCACACTAATGCCCTTGGGAATGGCATGATTTATCTTCTTTTCCCCACAGCTATGGGTAAAATAGCAGGTCGGATTTGGATCTCTAGAATTGGGGAGGCAACCAGTCAAGGGAAAGGACAACTATGATTGCAAATTTTGGACTGGACCCACGCCCAATTTATAGTCCTTCTTGCTTCTCCTGATTTTTTGGGTTCGTAAAACTCGACTCTTCCACTGGGAGAGGGGTTTAATATTGCGGAAAAGAATGATTCTTACCCATCGTTTCAAAACAAGCACTCATCCCAGTGAACGAATTCAGTATTCCCACCTCAAAAAATATAATGCAATCAAAATATATCCGTGTTTTTTTTGTTTATTTATCTTTTTTTTAATCTCAGATCGTTTCATGGACATTCGAGTATATCTGTGAATGTTGTACAGAAGCATTAACTAGTAGGTAGTAAGCTTTGCATACCAAATCGCAACTAAGTCCGATTCTCACAGGTGAGAATGTTAAAAAATTAACAAATTGTGCAAAATGATCGATGATTCAGCATCAGAATCATTGCAGGAAATGATCTCCAACGATAAGAAATATTACTTGATGAACATGGGATTCAACAATGTTCATCATTTTCGACATCCTCTCGACCTTCATAAAATATATACTGCCACTTGGACACGCGTGCACGGGATATACCTTCTCCTTTATTAGCATCAGCTAGCTTACGAAAAGTTTCGTTAGCCGTTTTGTTCAATTTCAAGAGAAATTTCTAATCGATGCATCGCTTGATTTTTAATCTGACCATTTTTACGCCCCACCAGAAAAATGGGACCCGTCGAGTTCATCCCCAATTCATCTTCAACAATTCGTCCTGATATATAATTCATCTCCAAACAATTAATCTCAGCACAATTCATCTCAGAACAATTCATCGCCGTGGATTGCTGGAAATCCATTATTCATTTTTCCCCAAAATGTATGTCTACTTCAATGAGTAACATCAAAGAGTAGATGCGAGTGTATTGATACTTTCAGCATTTTTTTACGCTTACCCACTGATCAAAGTATACCATGTGGTTCTAGCAAAATCATCGAATCAAAACTAGAATCGTTCTTTTATGATGGAAAACACGATTTACCTGAAAGGTAGAATACATGTGTACCAATTATCATTACGCCATTTCACATTGAAATTTACGTTCAACGACTTTTAAAAGTATTTTGAATACAATATAAGCGTGATGTTTCTTTCTTTCCTATCATTGGTATACATGTTCTATATCAACATTTAAATCATACCATTTATACTTTCAGTTTAGTTGATGTTACTTCAACTATCGATAATGGTAATCCTTGATGCCACAAATGTGAAATATGGTACTTACACACAGCATACAAAAGCCTCAGAAAAGTATAACGATAAAACATATTGATGCGATATAAACACAATAATGGTATTTAAAGCCATTGATCTTTACTTTATCCAAAAAATGAACATCATACGTACGTTTAGATACGACAAGAACAGAACATCTATCGTGTAAAACCGAAGTCATAATTCTTTTTTGAGGCGCATCCAGAGATTTTTGGCAGTCTCAGTATTTGATAAAGAACAAATCAATGTCTTTTAACTTTATTGTGGCGTTCATATCCATATTTTACATCCGGTCGGAGATTATGTTCACTTCACTTCACACTAATGCCCTTGGGAATGGTATAATTCATCTTCTTTTCTCCACAGCTATGGGTAAAATAGCAGGTCGGAGTTGGATCTCTAGAATTCACTGCAGTCTCAGTATTTGATAAAGAACAAATCAATGTCTTCTAACTTCATTGTAGCGTTCATATCCATATTTTACATCCGTATGACCAAAGACTACCATTACCTCCAATTTACGACGGATAAAGTAACATCAGCTGTATAATCCAAGACCATGACTTAGTCTGTTTAATTGTCATCACTATACTTCCGAAGGATGCAGTGAGTTTTCTGAGCTTATACACAGGTTTTCCAAAAGTACAGCGTTCTGATAAAACATTTCGGAAGCAGAAAGGTCGTAACCAAAAAATAAATTAGTATTAATTTACATGGAAAATGTTTTGAGTGTTCCCGAAACCCCAAAATAATTTTCCACTATGTCTGCCAGCTTTATGCCAGAAGTAACACCATTACGAGCTCTCTTGGGCTTTCCAGATACATTAGGATGCATCTAGCTAACCTAAGCAAAAAATAGATCAAATGAAGTCAGTGGCCAGTTTAGCGCTGAATTCAACACGTTTCTTGTTTTGGCAGTTCAGAAAAGCGCTAAAGTAACGCGAGCGTGCTACTTAGGGCATAATTTTGACCATTTAAGCACCTTTCCAATCTTGACATTTTGGGCTTTTTTGTCCTAAACTAGCACTCTTTATCGCTTTTTGACAGTCAAACTAACCGAAAAATATATATTTTAGGTGGCAACAATGGATAAAGTATAGATGTTCACGGACTCAGTTCAAAGCTATGGTGGCTTGAGGCTTTTCTTAAATATGGAAGTAGTGTGAAGCGAATTTTCGTGAACCAAAGGATAACTGAACGGATAAGAAAAAATGAATTATTCACCATACATTGACAAAATACCAATAGGATTTATATTAGCTAGATGTCAGCATTTTGCTTTTGTCTAAAATTTTGTATCTATCTTTTCTTTTGGTTTGGTTTCCTAAGGTTTTTCGTTTTGCTACTTTTCCCGAGCATTTGAGGTTTGTTTTCGCTTCTTAGGTCACAGAAGACTGACTTTGAGTGACAGTAAAATTTGTCATGCCACATACACATTGGTTTTCATATTTTGTCAAATTCACGGCGTTGAATACGAATTCCCAGCTCTTCCCCCTCAGCTCATTTTACTTTCTCGTCACTCTCTATTCATCTTTACTTTCTCTCTCTTTCTATTCACTCTCCCTCTATGTCTCATTTTTATCACTTTCTATCTCTCTTTACTATGCTTTTCTCCTACATTTCCTTGGCTCTCCTTTTCTCTACATTCATTCTTTCTGCTTTCCCTCACCCCATCCTCTCTACACTCATCGTTTCCCTAATTATTGTTTTCTCCTCCTTTTTTCTCCTTGCATCTCTCTTCTCTTCAGTTCACCTTTCTCTTTACTCTCCCTTTCTCCTCATTCATCTTATCTCCTCGCACTACTTTCTCTTTCTTGCTATCTCTTTCCTTTACCTTTTACTTTCTCCCGAATCTCTCCTCCTCTTCTTTCTAATTTCTCTTCACTCGCCCTTATATCTTATTCTCTCTTTCTTCCGCCTTCTACTATCTTACCACTTACCTTTTTCCTTACTCTCTCCATCTTCCTATACTATCTCTTTACTCTCGCTTTTACTCACCTTTCTCTCAACCCAACTTTCCTCTCCAGGCTCCTTTTCTCCCCATATTCCCTATCTCCTCACCCTTCTTGTCTTACTTTCCCTATCACCGCAGTTACTCTCTCTCCTTACTCTCCCAATCTCCTCAATCACTTTCTCACTTTATCCCCCCTAACTCAACACTTACTTTCTCCTTACTCTCCCAAGTTACCGCGGTTACCCTCTCTCCTTATTCTCCTTATATCCTCGGTTACTCTCCCAACTCATTCTCTCTTTCTCTCCATACTCTCCCTATTTCCCGGCCAACCTCTCTCTCCTTGCTCTTCTCAAAACCTCTTTCATTCCCTGTCTACCTTTCTGCTCTTACGCACAGCCCTACAACGTCACACCTTTGTTGCTTTCAACTTCATAATTTTATATATCTATTTATTCATTCATACCTTGGCATAAACACAAATATTATCAAGAAATATATTTGATACATATTTTATTGCTTTTTTTAATTAAAAAAATGTATACTTTTCCCGGTTTTGTTTTGACATAGAGTAGAAAATTGTGTATTTTCTTTCAAATATATTTATTACTTGCTGGATGGTCTCAAGCGTTGCTCCCGACTGTTTGCAATAAAATGCATCGGCAGGAATGGAAATAAGGAAGCGATATCCAAACTTGCTTGACAATTTCATCAGTCACATTGCCTGTAAAACATATGGGAAACTTTAGATATTTTAATGCATTTCACGATCCGAATATAAATCAGCCCCTCTCCATCTGTTTCTCTCAATATATATATATATATATATATATATATATATATATATATATATATATATATATATATATATATAATGGAGTAAAGATTCGCTACACAAACATGTTCATGTTTCTGCCGCGATTGAGCTTTTTTCTGAATCTATTTTAAACTCTACATTCATACACTGGATATTGTATTATATCCTGCGATATTGAATTGTGATCTATCTATATATATATATATGTATATGTGTATATCAGTGTTAGAGAGAGAGAGTTGACCAACACTGCAGCTGTACCATGTTAACATAACTGTTTTGTTCTTAAAATACATGAAATGGTTATCTTGGAAACAACTGATGATTCCAGCAAGAAAAAAATTTACACATTGTACCATAACCATACCAATACCATGTGTAAAATATTAAAAAAAGAAACAAACAAAAAAAAAACACTGAAGAAAATTACATAAATTACATAAACAGATATTTGGAAATAAGTGATCGGAGTGAAATAAAAAAAAACATGTATGTGTATATATATATATATATATATATATATATATATATATATATATATATATATATATGTATGTATGTATGTATATATGTATGTATGTATGTATGTATGTATATATATATATATATATATATATATATATATATATATATATATATATATATATATATATATATATATATATATGGCACAATTATTGATTATTAATATAATCCACACTCCTTTTTTTTAGGGTTAACCACACTTAGATAGGGAACTCGTCTACTATAAGCAACTCTAGCAATGCTCCTCAGATTCTGGAATGGATCACTCGGGTAGATGGAGAATTAGGGAATGAAGTAAATATATCACTTAATTCGGTCCTACTGACAGCCCAGTTCTGTGTACGGCAGGGTTAGAGCATTTGCCTCTGAAGCAAAGGTTTCGACCCTACCTAGTTGTACTGGAAGGGATACTGGATAGTCTATAGCCACACTAAAGAGTTGTAATACAACGAAACAGACGTCTGTGGATGACACAATTATTAATTATACATATTCATATAAACTTTCCACCCTGTATTGCTGAGACAGAAATCTTTTTTCAAGTTAATTTCTATAATTTAGTTCTAAGGCATCCACTATCATATATCAAGCAAGTCGCTTCAATTCGACCATTCAACGTTATTTTAACATTCTGATTATTTTAAATGATACCCCATTATTGCTTGGTGAATGTTTTTTATTTGGCCTTGACAGTGGGAGGTCATTTCAAATAGCTTTCATATAACATAACGTGCTTATGATTATTTCTGTCAGATTGCATATCTGTTTCTATACATATATGTTTATGATTACAAATTGCGTTATATTATATTGAAATTCTCTTTTAAAATGTCTTGCATCCTTTCGCAGTTCATATAATACAAGGTCTAGACAACGTAAATAAAATAAACAATTAAAGAAATGAAACTGCGGCAGGAATCGAACGTGCGACCAAATACAGTAGCTGCTTCAATGTACCGATGCTCTTACCATTGAGCTAAACAGCTGCCAGAAACTCCAAATACTTATCATGTTTATTTGAACAACAGAAGTCCCTATATAAAGATACAATTATACATTTATGTATGTGTGTATGTGTGTGTGCATGCGTCTGCAAGTCACTATATAAGTATATACTTAGATAATATTCCGTAGTATATGTTTTCGTAAGCAAAATCGCAAATACAGCATGAAGTGTTTTATATATGTAGTATGAATTTATATAGTATATACATATACGCATGGTCATTTATATATATATATATATATATATATATATATATATATATATATATATATATATATATATATATATATATATATAATACATGAATATATTATTCGTAAAACCAGATTTGAATACGTGCATGAAATATTTGTTATGAATTTGGGTATATATTTATCCATCTGTCTCTGTCTCTGTCAGTCTTTCTCTCTCTCTCTCTCTATATATATATATATATATATATATGTGTGTGTGTGTGTGTGTGCATGCGTGTGAAGAGGCATACATTCACATGCAAGAGAACTTTATATCTGTCTGTAAATATTTCGTATTCACCTACCCCACTGGATATATGTATACACATCGCCTACATACGACTGGAAACACACACACACTCACATACACACACACACACACAAAAACACACATATACATGCTTATAAATATACATGCATATATATACATGCATATATAAATACACATATATAATTATATATATATATATATATATATATATATATATATATATATATATATATATATATATATGTATATAATGTGTGTGTGTGTCACTAAAAAGAAGACGAATGTTGCTTTGTTCGATTACAAATCCTCATGGACGAATAAAAGTATTTATTTCATTGCCCAGATTAAACTGAACTCTGAACTGAAGATAAATAGGTAGAAAAGCAAATATTTTATCGAAACGAAGCAATGTGTATGATTCAAAATGGTTTCCATTTGGATGGCAATAAAACTATTCCTTGAATAAGATAGAAGCATTTACCAAAAGAGCTTAAACTGGTTCTTGACTTGTCCACAAAAAAGAATTTACAATACAAAACAATAGATAAAAATTTACAGGTCTAGTTAGTCAGTCAATAAAAACTGTTACGTGAATAATGTCTTTTGGCAGTACATCGTGTTTGGGGTGATCAGTTGAAACATTGGAAAAACGGATGATGACAGTGATCATGAATTTAGGGATAAATTTAGCATAGAATTAATTTGTAAATTGACCTTTTTCCACGGAAAACAATTGATGGGACACGTTGGGTTTGTTGGGTGGGGATCAAAAAAAAAAAAAAGTCTTTTTTCCTGCACATAATGAGGAATGAAAAATTTTTTTCGGCACTCTAGCACATTGATACAGCCAGCCAGATATACTTGAAAACTTGAGAAACACATGTTGACTCTTTTGTTCACAGTTTTGGTCAATTGTTCCGAATATGTATGTGTGTGCATGCATTTATATATCTATAAAGAACTGTTTATATGTAAATATTTTGAACATATATAATTTTGAAGGTTAAAAAGCTTATACAGTATGTACAGTGTTACATAAATACATGCAGTGTGGATTTATATATACATGGATAATATATATAATTTATAGGTATATATGTAATACATAAACATACAATATATATATATATATATATATATATATATATATATATATATATACATACATATACATACATATATATATATATGCGTACAAAGGTAGGATGACTGCTTTCAATTCGAATTCTTATTTCGTTTATTCCTCTGATTCAACGCAACAGTTATATATTCAATAATGGATATGTTTGGTCTGACAGAATGAATCATAAATCGCGTTATATTATAAAGAAACTTATTTGAAATGATATCCCGTTGCTATACGGTTAATGTATCATTCAATTTTACCATTGAGTTAAACAGCTGCCGGTAATGCAAAAGCCAAATATATAAACAGATATAAGAGAGCGTGTATATAGAATATTCCTGACAAGATGAATAAAAATAAATGGATGTGTGCGCATTGCTTTGCATGTGTATAGATAACAGTCTATAAGTTGGTGATTATATAGGTCTCACAGATATGTATGTAAGCCTGAAATGCACCGACACACACACACACACACACACACACACACACATATATATATATATGTGCAAATTGAGAAGCACGCAATGTGTGCATCAGAGAATTATGCTCAACCCTACATGGAGAGATCACAAGATAGCACTGTATATCAGGGAGAAAAAGGGAGTCTGGGACATTATAGAATCTAAGGAAAAACTTAAATAGCAATGGGCAAGGTCATGTTGCAAGAATGAGAGACAACCGATGGACATCACAACTCACAATATGGATTCCCAGAGATCACATGCAAAACTGAGGCCGAAAGAATACAATATGGGGAGATGAACTAGACAAATTCAGAAAAACATTGGCTCTGCAACGCCCAAGATAGAGAATTGTGGCAAATCTTGGTGAACGCCTATGTCCAGCGACGGACGTTAAGAGACTGGTGATGATGATGATGATGATGATGATATATATACACACACACAAACACACACATATATATGTATATATATATATATATATATATATATATTGTAAAGACAACATATCTTTACTTTTTGATTACAAATCCTTCTGGATGAATAAAAGTATTTATTTCATTGTTTACACTACATCAAACTCTGAACTCAAAAGACACAGATAGATAGATAGATAGATAGATAGATAGATAGATAGATAGATAAACAAATATATTTTTGAAATGTAGGGATACATTTGAAATAAAATGACTCCCATTTGGCCGACAATTAAACTATTTCTCTATTAAGATAGACACATTCACCAATCTTGATTTGTCCTCGAAAAAACATAATTAGAATAACACATAGAACTGACAGGTCTGGTTAGTTAGTCAATAAAAACTATCTGGTGACCAAAGTCTTTTGGGAGTATGACGAGTTGGGGTCGGGTGATCAATCACAAAATTGGAAAAATGGGTGATCAATGAATAAGTTACTTCTCTCGCCTCTTGTTAGGCAGTGATCTCTAACATAAATCTGGGCATAAAGTGCAGAGAGTATTTTAAAAAACAAAATTAAATGTTTTTTTTGTTTTTTCTTGATATCAGGAGTAAATGTTTAAATTGATAGTCCTCTACCTCCATTGGCGCAGCCTATATGTGCAATACATACATGCATACATAGCCAGCCAGACTGACTTAAAAACAGAAGAAATCCATCTTGACATTTCGGGCGACGGTTTTAGTTGGCGCTTTCTAACGGGAGAACTATGCGGGAAAAATCAGCATCGAAACATAATTTATCACTGTAAAATCTTGATGTATTCAAAAATGTTTCCTCTATTATTGCCAACCCTCACGCGCTTGAAACCCTACATTAAATTCGACCTTATGCCACGCGGAGAGGGAAATAAATGTCTATTTAAAAAAGCAAAAAAAAAGCAAAGTATCTTAAGATCTCATAGACCACCCACAGTTGTAAGCACATCTTCCGACAGAGTTTTTTTTTATAATATTTACAGATCAGATTTCCTTTCAATTCAGTCAATGTCACGGAGAAAGATTGCTTGAAAATCAATTGTCCGAACGCATAGGTTACATTCTTTCATCTTTTAAATTCTCTTTCCACATTTGTAAAGCGTTGACATTTATTTATTTATTTATTTATTTATTTGGACAATTTAAAAGAAATCACTCTTGATAAAGATTTGAAAGGAAAAGGCACCCAGAGAGTGCACGCTGCTGATAATACCACGGTCAATGAGATCTGAAAAAGAAATCAATTCCTACATAGTTACGCTGCAAAGGAGGTACCTGCTTTAAAGAGTCTTGAAACCACCCGAATATTTAATAAATTCTTCCTTAGACCCTGACCCATCCTTCCATATGAAGCAACTGAAGTTCTTTGAGAAGTTTTGCAGATTGAGTGTTAACTTATAGCTAAGTTGCAGGAAAGGTAACTGAAAACAATTTCTGGATCAGTCTCAAAATTTAATCAAGTCTCCCTGAGCCAATGAGCCATATTTCCTCAAAATGCCAGGCATTGTACAGACAGACAGATGGACAGACAAACAGATAGACATCCAGATTTTGCTGCAGGTAATGGTTCAATTGAGAACGTAAATTGTTGCGATAAAAAGCAACAAAGTAAGATGAAAGTCTAACGAGTCTAAAATTGATAACATAAATCTTGACTGCGCTAGGGTCAAACGCTGTTGCTTCCATGAAAACAAAATTCATTCCCCCGTACAATATTATTCCCAAACTACGTTTCCCATTTCAACTCTTTTATTAGTAGCTCCTGAAATAGAACAGGTTGATCTGAGTTGAGAGAGTGATATATCATAGGTTTTTGCATACGGAATTTTTATTTGAGCTGTCATGACGAAACTGCTTTTTGTGACATCATTGGCATGTTGTGACAACTGGATATAAAGTAAGAACTCCATCATTATCATCATCGTCATCAGTCTTTTAACGTCCATCGTTGGACGAAGACCTTGCCTGGGATCCACCACATTTCTCTATCTAGGGCGTCGTGGGGCCAGTATTTTCTGAATTTGTCACGTTCAAATCTCCATCTCATATTCTGTCAGCCTTTGTTTCGTATGCAATCCCTGGGGATCCATATTGAGAGATGTGATGTCCATTGATTGTCTGCCATTCTTGCAATATGACTAGCCCATTGTCATTTAAGTTTTCCAATAGATTCTATGATATCTCAGACTCCTATTTTCTCCCTGATATACTCTACTGACTTGTGATCTCTCCATGTGAGGTTGAACAAGATTCTCTCACGTGGTCGTTGCATGCTTCTCAGTTTGCAGGTCTGTCTCTTGGTTAGGTTCCATGTTTCAGCTCCATAAGTGACTATCGGGAAGATGCATGGGTTTTATACCTTTCTTTTAGGGATTATTGGGATTGCTTGGTTTTTGAAAGTTGAGCTTTTCAGCCAAAGGCTTGCCTTAAACACTATTTGTTATAATAGAAACTCAATTTTTGCGAAAAAAAAAAAATACAGTGAACTCACAAACAGGAGTTGACACGATATGACATCATGGCATCACTCTTTCTTTTCCCTTTTCTCGTCAATTCATGTCTTGAATTAATAAGTTTGAAATTCCAATGTTTGACGAGTTTACAATGATACTCTCAACCATAGAAGTTTGACAAAACTCTAGGAGTTTGAGAACCACATGAATTGCGACTTCTGCTTCTGGTTAGTTAGAGTCATTTTCTGATTGTTTATGTGTAATATGTATAGAAACTGGCTAATATTCCTTAGTGAGGTATCACTCCCAACTCTCAGAATAGATCAGCCCGAGAAGTTGCATAACTACGCAAGGGATAAATAACCTGCGTATAACAGTGAGGAGATATTTATTCCAAATACTAGTGAGCGGACTGTATCCCCATAAGGTGTAAAACTTGTAAACTCTACTTATTGAATGTCAACAAGTGAAAACTGACTTCCTGTCGAACTCTTGAAATTGTGACTTTGTGTCGAACTTGTTAACGCTCTTAATATCGATTTCTCAACACTCAATGAATATTAAAGTCAGTATACTGCGGTGACTTTATACGACACCCTATCAAACTCTGCTTGTAGGGTCAGGACAGTGATATACATATGCAATTGTTTTCCTCGTTTTATCCGATTAAAAATATGCGAATTTCCACGTTGTCCAAGAGGAAATAAGTACGTTTGAAACATGGAACCAAACCAGAAGATTGGCCCTCAAACCGAAAACCATGCAACGTGCACAGGAGATAATTGTGCTCAATCCCTGAAGATCACAAGATAGCGCAGTATATTAAGGGGAAAACAGGAGTCCAAGACATCATAAAATCCATTAAAATACTGAAATGGCAATGGGCAGGCCCTGTGGCAAGGATTGCAGACAACTGATGGACATCACGACTCACGGTATGGATACCCGAGGATCACATGCGAAACCAATGCCGGCAGAATACAAGATAAAGAGATGAACTAGACAAGTTCAGACAGTATTGGTTCTGTAACGCCCATAATAGAGATGTCTGCCAAAGTTTTGGGAAGGAGTATGTCTAACGACGGACGATGAAAGACTGTTGATGGTGACATATCAAAATATCACTGTCCCAGCCATAAAAGCAAAGTTTGACAGGAATAATTGCCATTTTCTATAGCGTTTAAACATAATAAATCGGAAAATAATACCCATTACCCAGGAACGATGAGAAAGTTACACTGTGTAATGAAATTGCTTTTTGGTTGGATTGTGTTGGGTCGCTCGTACACTTAAACTCTTCATTTCATTACAAGTGAAGATTTCGGATAAAATCTTCATGGAACTGGAAACCCGTATTCAACAGCCCCTCCCCCTACAACATTTATTTAATTTATCTTCTGGAATTCTATATTTCATACACTGATTCCGATTCATCTTTAATTCTTTTTCTTTTTTTCAATTTCTACGTTTTTGGTTTCCAATTAGATACTGTCAACCAAAACTGTCAACAAAACAGCCATCATAAGATTTTTAAAAAGTTTTCAAGTTGATCTGGTTGGCTGGTTGGGCTGGCTAGCTGGCTATGTATTTATGTATCGTGTATAACAGGCTGCACCAAGGGAGCCAGAGGGCTGAAATTTTCAACAGTTACTCCTTATCATACCAAAAAAAAAAATTTTTTTCCTGAAAAACCCGACCCTTGAATCGATTTTAGCAAAAAAAGTTCAATTTACAACTTGAATTTATGCTAAATTGATGCCTCGATTCATGTTTAACTTTTGAAAATTCAGAATTTTTTAGTGATCACTGCTCAACAAAGAGGCAAGAAAAGTAACTTGCATCACTTATATCATTTGATCAGACCTTTTTCCAATTTTTTAATTGATTGCCCCCAACATGCTACTATAACACGTTGATCACGTGATAGTTTCTAGTGGACGACTAACCAGACCTATTTCTTTTAATGTTATTTCCTCTATTAATAATTTTTATTCTTCGCTAGTTTCTTCATCAGATTTTAATTCTTCTCATTTTTCATTTTTTTCTTTTTTTCATTTTGGAAAGTCCGGGAGTTGATTGGGGAAGGGAAAGAACAGATCGAATTCATTTTCTTAGAGCTAACAGGATTTTAAAGAAATAAACATCAACTAAAATGATATATTTAAAAAAACAAACAAGTTTCTCCGAATCTGAAAAAAAACAAAAACAAAAAAAAATCTTTCTCCCCGGATGAATAAAAAAAACAAATGCGTCACAAATTCATTTAAGAGTTTAAAGAAGAGGCTTGGTTTGACATGAATAAAGGAAATGAAAACTCCTCGATATCAAAAAATAAAATTAATTTTCCATTTCTAAATTCTTTTTTACCGTCTGTTTATTTTATGTTATTGTTTTTTTTTTTTCTTCCTTGTTTTTCATTTATCTTTCTTTTCTTTCTCTTTTTTTTCAAGTTGCATATTCATTAGATATGGGCAAATTCGGGATTTGATTGGGTCAATATGCTTGTGTAGGAATGATTGACAGATTGCCTGTATCATTTCCAATGGATTCGTACAAGTTGTGGGAAATTAGATAAAAAAAAATGTCCGTCTTAGAGTGAGACTCTATTTCCTTCTTCTTTCTCTCTGTCAATACGTTTCCAAGATTTTGCTCCCCAACTGACATCCCCCTGTTCACCTTTCTGTCTTTATTTCTCCCTTTCCTTGTTATTCTACTCCCCTCTCTTACCATCATTCTTTTTTCCTCCGCTTTCTTTCTCTCTTTCCAATTATAGAAATTTAGAAAATAAACTTTATCCCATTTAATTTTGACTAGTTTTTACCATCATCTTAATTTCAGTTGTTTTTTTTTTTCTTTATACTGCTTTCAATTCGGGCCATTGTTCCTTGAGCAACGGATAACAGCTCCTTCGGGAGTAGAGAGTAAGTGTTCGGTGATAGTAGAACTCACACCTTCATTGCCAGAGAGACTCTAGCTCACGCCAAGCTTACTGCACCCATTGCATTCTTTAGCATGACAAAGTACCTACACGTATGGCTAAAAACTACCCGTGCATATTTTTGTTTTAATCTGCACGTAAACACCTACCACAAACCTCCGGGGGTAAATGCATAACTATCAACGTATCAAGCAGGACACATCTCGGTTTCTGTTTCAAATTCCAACCCTCCAAATCACTTTGCATAGTACACGATGTTAGACACGGATGGGGTCAAATCTCGGAATTTACGTTTCATAGTTTAATAATACAGACAGTTGAAGAATAAATTTACATGGTATATTACCAATGCACTAATAGTATGCAACCCATGTGACAGTGAGTCTTCTACTCCCAAAATCAATATGGATGGCTCGGAGATCCATAAATGGATATTACCAGAGGATCTCCACATCAATAGGGAACAATATATGCACATGGGTCTGCACATTATTAGAGTATTCGCAGAACACCATATATATTTATTCTAGTTGTTAAAACTATGATACGTAAATCCTGAACTTGGACTTTGCTGTACAAGATGCAGGGTAATTTTGAGGGTTACAATTTGAAACAAAAATGTCCAACCTATAGACTGGGATGTGCCTGCTCAATACTCAGATACTCATGTATTTCCAACGGTTGTTTTTGATGGGTATTTACGAACAGATAAGAGCGGGAATGCACACATATAGTATTTAGCCATGTGTGTAGGTATTCTGCCATGCTAAAGGATGCAACGAACGTGGTAAAATAGAATTTTATGTTCTGATAACGTAATAAAAATGCTAAATTTAAAGAACAATGAAAATTAAAGTGAAAAAAACAACAACAAAAAAACAGAAGCTGTCACCAAAATATTGAACTGTAGCTGTTCACGATAACCCTGGATATCTTTTTTTTTTTAATATTCTTTGTTCTTTAAAAAGGTTTGCCAGGTTAAAAGATTTCCCAGATTAACTAGTGTTAATGCCTACGGGAACACAAAGTTATTGTCAATGCCTACAGGGCCACAATTATCAGTCGACATGAATCAAAACCTGCGTAAATACCGACCGAAATCTTAAAGACAGGATTCTGGTGATGAAAGCTAAACCGAAGGAGAAAAGTTGCAGAAAGTTATATTCGAGGTCAACAAAACGTTAATCTTCAATCTCACTGCAATGCAAATCTCTATTAACCACGTATAAGAATACAATGTGTAGAGAGGGTTATTTTACAAACTCAATGAAATACAAATTTCTATTATCCACGTATATGAAAAGCAATGTGTATAGAATTCCATTCCCCAAGCTCACTGCAATACAAATCTCCATTATCCACGAATATAAAATGCAATGTGTAGAGAAAACTATTTTCCAATATCACTACAACATGAATCTCTATTATCTACGGCTATAAGATGCAATGTGTATAGAAGGCTATTCTCCAAGCTCAGTGGAATGTAAATCTCTATTATACACGTATATAAAATTCAGTGTGTATATCAATAAATCTCATATATGTATACATTTTTTACAGCACGGGTATATTAGTACCTAATATTGATTCTCAAGACAATAACGCCCTCATCATCAGAGAGATTGGTGTATAAATGAAAATGGGGCCCTTTCTCCCTGCCTACATAAATACATGTACATGCATCGTTTGTTCGATATTAAAACGTATTCAATTGTTATTACACTCATACACACGCACGCACGCACACACATACACACACACACACACACACACACACACACACACACACACATATATATATATATATATTAAAAAATGGATATATATGATCCGACATTATGAATTGTGTTATATTATATAAAAACTCTCGTTTGATATTATCTCCTGTCATTACACGGTTAATGTATCTCTTAGCATAGACAACGAAAATAGAATAAACAATTTTTTGAAAATGGGTCCGCTGCAGGAATCAAACATGTTTCTTTAATTGTTGATTCTATTTACGTTATATATATATATATATATATATATATATATATATATAGAGAGAGAGAGAGAGAGAGAGAGAAGAGATAGATAAAGAGACCTATTCATCTAGGCTAATCCATGAAGCCCTCTATTGAATATTGATTCAGTGAAGCCTAATAGAACAATACAGGGCGTATTTTTCGGAAAAAGATATTTAAACGAACAATGATGGAAGAAATAATAACAGAGGAAGATTAAGGGAAAACGATTGAAAGGTTTGGTCGGTCATACAATAGAAACCATCATGCAATCAATGTCTTTTGGCAGCATGCCCTGTTGGGGTGATCAATCTAAAAATTGACGATGGAGGTGATCAACGAAAAATTACTCCTCTCTCCTTTTGTTTGGTTGTTATCTCTAGTCAAAACTGAATGTTCAAAGAGAAAAAAAAAAGTATGAAGGTTACCAGGTACAAAATAATCGACATATTTAACAACTCAAACTTACATTGCAAATTGAACCCACACTTTAAAAAAAAAATTTAGAAAGGGGATTTAAAAAAATCTCCGAGACATAATAAGGGGTGAATTTTTAAAATTTCAGGCTTCTAGCTCCATTAGTACGGCATATATGCATGATACATACATACATTCATGCATACCTAGCCAACCAGCTGGCCTGACCAACTTAAAAACTGAAGAAACCTACGTTGACAGTTTTGGTGAAAGTTCTGGTTGAGGGTTCCTGATTTGATAGAACCAGGTGTCCTCAATGACCCTAGGGAAATCTTACAAAACAAACACCGTTGTCATCTTTCAATGAAATCAAATACTTGAAATTATTATTTGGTAAACATTCAGAAACATTCATACATTGGTATATTGATACATATATATTTACTTACAGTAAACTCTTATTGTAAAATCAATGGTTCTAATGGCACTATTCACTGTCATTCAGTTTTTGACATCACGTTTGTTTTTACATTCTCGAAATGCTATTGTCCAAAATTATACGTTTCCGAACTAATAAGAGAGTAATTGTATTGCCTGTCGTATTTTTCAATTTGCTTGCTGTATTTGTTAATCCCACTGTTATAACGGCTCCTCCAAAACTGTCGCAAAAACAGGAAACTACCATATCGGTCGCAGGTTTAATCACGTAGCGGCCTAATTTTCTCTGATTGTTTATTCCATTCACGTTGTCTCGACAAAATGATACATTCACCGTGTAATAACAGGTGATCATTTCAGATGGAGTTTCAAAATAGTATAATGGAATTTATAATCATTTCTCTCGGATTATATATCGATTCCTTAATGACACATATATAGAGAGACACAGACAGACAGACAGACGGACAGACAGAGATAGAGACAGGGAGAAAGGGAGACAATGACAAAGATTCAGAGACAGTGAAAAAGACTCAGTGTGGGACACAGAGAGAAAGCAAACGAGGTGTGTTTTTATAAAGAGAAACCCAGAAACATATATCTACGTTCATGCATGTGTGTCTGTGAGTGCGTGTGAGTGTAAATGAATTCTTCTCACTGAGCATGTCTGATTATAGGGGGGGGGTAACAGCTTTGTTATTGACCCCCTGGGTAGATGCAGTAGTTGTGGGGGACATTACATCAAGATATCTGATAATGAGACAGGGATTAGGAAGGAGTTGATTCGTGCCTCTCCCAAGGGAAGTTCCGACGAAGTGAGCATGAACAACCTCAGCAAAATTTCGAATTGGGTTCGCCGATTTCTGTGATCATAACCGTAAGGCCACAACACACCACATCACAGCTAATTAAGACGATAGATACTAACAGACCGACGGATACACAAAGAAGATCCAACTTACTACTCGGTAGTAATGGCCGTCTAGACTGACTTGCTAATATATATATATATATATACATATATATATATATATATATATATATATATATATATAAGTGAATATATTTGGTCCGACAGAATGAACTATGAATTGTATCATATCACATAGAAATTCATTTGAGATTAATACATCACTCAATTTAGACAACGTAAATGAAATAAACAATCCAAGAAAAAGAATCGAACCTGCCACCGATAGGGTAACTGTTTCAATGTTGCAATGCTCGTAACATTGAGTTAAAGAGCTGCCGGTACTGCAAAGCCTCAAACAACAGCTTTCAACCCGAATTCTCATCTCGTTTATTCTCGGCCTATTTGTCTCTTTCAACAAGACAAATATGTAGAAAGAAATGGACATACTTGGTCCGACAGAATGAATTATGAATTGCATTATATTATGTAGAAACTTAAAATGATCTCCCATCATTTTGTCTAAATTGAGTAACATATTAACCGTGTAATGACGGGATATCATTTCAAATGAGTTTCTTAATAATATACCATATCATACATTACAAGGACCCTTTTACCCCTCTGTCTGGATTAACACAAGAGATAGCCTTGTTCCATACTTACCAAGTATCCAAACAGTCTAAGACTATACTACTATCCAACTCTTCTGTGTCCATGACAACCATTGCTTAAAAATACCCACCCCATCTGACCAGGGCAACCAATAAAATACCCATAATTGCTGCTTACTTCCAACACAACATCTAACCATACAACCACAGATTTCCCCTCTGACAGATTACAGTCAGAACTCACTATTATGACCCAAAAGGGATCCTCTTTTTTTATTACCATTTCTGACTCCTAGGCTAAACATCTGATGTTTAATTTGTTTTCTACAGAAACCTTTTAATTATTGAAAGGTAACCACAAGTTACAGAAGTTGGAAACTGCACTGAAACATGTATTGTATATTAATTAATTCATTTATGAATTTGAATAAATTGATTAATTAATTAACAAATAAAGTTTCCATATGCTTTTATTCCTGAGTCTGTCTCATCCCCAATTGTTCATTTATATGTATAACACGAATAACAAGAACAAAACATCAAATTTCAAAACTCCTTGTACTCGGTGAGAAGGCCTGATCAGGAGAGGAATAAGTACCCTGTTTGGACGCCCATGATTCATATGCACATAATGAACTGCAAAATTAATTAAGTTTAATCCTAATTCCAATTAAGTAAAAGGTCGATGTGCAACACTCTTTTCATTGAAAAGAACATAGTCTGCCTAGGATAGCAGCATCCAAAATCTCACCTCTTATCTAGGATCAAACACGAACTACACAGGCTTGGGATGAATACTCAACTTTCTCAACCACCAAAGACTATTGATTTATATATATGAATGGATCAATAGTTAGCTGAACGAAAATTTTCACACACACACAAACACATGCATACACATATTCTATACACACTCATACGTATATATTTACAATTCCTGAAACAGCTTAATGTTGAACAGCTGATGATCCTAAGGATAAAATGAAGGTTATAACATTAAGATCCAAATATAGATAATAGTAATGAAAACATATTCAGCTAAGAACACAGAATACTCAAGATACAATATCCCAGAATATAACTCACTTACATAACATAACATCGGAAAATGTTTTACGAACGTGTAAGAATTTCTAAAATTCCTACGCTGGAAAAAATATTTCCCAGCGTTGACGTGCAAAGTTTCAAACGTTACATGTACATAAATATTCATCCATGTTGATATATATTTTTTATTGTCTGCCCAACACTAAATTCTATACCATAAATAAGTCTAAAAACATATGCTTAAACAATTGTCTATATCTTTGAGAAGAGCCATTAACATTCCAAATTCTATTCGGACAATTGAATCTTTCCTTTGTTTTCTTGATGTTCTTAACACATTGTTTAGGTCGTTCAATTTTAAGACATTATATGCATGATTGCATTTTTCTTCAATATATTCACGAGCACTTATATCTTTAGGACATATGTATATATATATATATATATATATATATATATATATATATTACCCATAAAAAATAACGAGATTTTTATGTTATCTACGAATAGATTGATATTTTAGAATATATATATATATATATATATATATATATATCACTCACATAAGTCTCGCTTTCTCCCTCTTTTCAATCGACTTTAAAGATGGAGAGAGAGAAAATGTTATCTCTTCACGGTGATGTGAATTGACAAACATACAAACAAACTTTGTGTCTATGATCTTTATATATGCATATACTTTCATCATTATGTCAGATATTACCTATCCATCTAACAATCATATATATATGTGTGTGTGTGTTTGTGTAACGAGTAGTATCAATGGCACTACTTGATTTTAATATAAAAAAGTAGTGCAATTACAGTTTTAAAATGCAATTATTGACCAGATTAAAATGCTCAGTATATCGTTAATACGATATACAGCTATATTTAATCTTACCTTAATCTTAACTATAGACATACATGTACTCTGCAGAGAAAGCATTTGGCCATTTTATATATTTCAAAAATTAGTTTTGCCGCCAGGTTGTATTTTGGCAACCAATCAGTTTCATGCACAGACCCTCTCATGTAGGCTTATTCATTTGTCATTAAGAACACATTGAGTGAGCTTGCACACTGTGTGACTGTTGCATCCAAAATACTTAGGCTTCCCTATTCTTCACGTTTCGTACAACTCTTTCAACAAACGTGGCATCGTCCAGGCTTATCAGCGAATCCAAAGCCCAGATTCGGCTCTCCGTAGCTTCTGGTTTTTCCCAAAGCTAACAAATATATTGGAGGGGAGATTACTGACCAAGGATGAGAGTACGGCGAATCTGACGAGGCAGCTCATCTCTGTCGTGTCTCACCAGTAAACCTTTCTATCTCATCACTCCATTGCATACCTGGTCTTCTCCTACTGCGTTTACTGTCACACGGGCACATCGGTTTGCTTTTTTATCAATCGTTTCTCTTTTTTCTCCGTAGACACTCTCACACATGCACACATACAGACTCACACACAAGATATATATATATATATATATATATATATATATATATATATACAAAAAACCTTACAGCTTGAAACACTAAACATTAAGAAACTTTTTCAAAATTTGTTTGTTTCACTTCAGTCACCCATTTCCCAATATCCGTCAATACAATTAATTAAATTTTCCGTAGTGTTTTTCCTGTTTACGATATACTTCGCTATTTTTGTACCATATATAAATCATCTCTTGATCGGATCACCAATTGCTTACCATTTGAAAGTTTCGAGGATTTTAAAAACAAAACAGTTACATTAACATAGCACCCCAGCAGTGTTGATCAAACATCGTCTTCCTTTTTAGCCATATACCTCATGGATTTTTTTCATTTTATGTAAGGTTTTATGTGTATTGCAATGATATTTTGTATTATATATTTATTTTTTGAATCACAGCTTACTCACATAGGTCACCCTATAAACGTATTTACCGATGAGGGATCATTCAGAAGAGCAGTAGACGTGACTCGCAGTTCATGTCATTTCTATTGAATGTTTATGTTTATATATATATATATATATATATATATATATATATACACGTATGTGGATAGGTGTGTTTGCGTGTGGGGTATCCCACATTTAGTGAGAGAACTTCATTTTAACGTTTCCGCAAACAGAAAGAAATCTGGGGATGACTTTTGCATTCCCACTATGCTCTTCGTCTTCTCGATTAAAACAATGTTGTCCATACAACATTCTACTTTATATATGATGCAGTTTGCCATACGATTTCTGTTTCTACTATATATGTGTATCATTATTGGTCAGTGAGTGTTCAAAATTGTTCAACATCTAAATTAATGGCAATTGGTTCTTTGTTTCATGCCTCTTCGTCTTACAGAAATTTTCATAGGAACACTCTTTTTTCAGATAAGAAGGATAAGGATATGGATATAAATATATATATATATATATATATATATATATATATATATATATATATATATATATATATATATATATATATATATATATATATATATGAGGGGGCTGCTGCAAGAATTAAACCTACCACTGATAGTGTAGCCACTTCAACATAGCGTTGCTCGTACCATTTAGCTAAACAGCCACTGGAAATGCAAAGGCCTAAATGACTGTTTTCAACCCAAATTCTCATCTTGTTTATTCTCGGTTTATTCGTCTCTTTCAACCTGACAGTTATGTATCGTCTTCAATTGTTTATTCTATTCACATTTGAGTAATATATTAACCATGTTATCATCATGATGGGAGAAATAAGTTTCTGCACTGTATAACGCAATTTATAATTCATTCTGTTGTATCAAATATCTCCATTTCTTAATATATATATATGTGTGTGTGTGTGTGTGTGTGTGTGTGTGCGTGTATATTATTGTGTCATCAGACAGCTGTACTACAACTCCTCAGTGTGGTTATCGACTATCACAAGGTAGGATTGAAATCCTACCTCAGCTCCACAGAGGTTAGTATTCAAGCAATATATTCATTTACACATACATTCCGCAGCCACTATTTCTATATTGGAAGAGCATTGCGTAAGTTACCTCACTTATATATATATATATATATATATATATATATATATATATATATATATATATATGTATTGTGTCGGTTTCGATATATTACATCTCTTCAGTGTGACTTTCCATTATCCCATCCAGTACCACAAGGCAGGATTGAAACCTTTGCTTCAGGAGGCTGATATCCTACCTCTGAGCTACGGAACTGGACGGTCAGTAAGTCTGAATTTTTGCGATATATTTATTTACACATAGATTCCCCATCCTCTACAATGCTCAATTCTTATGGAAAGTGCTATAATATAATAAATCATCCGATTTATTATTGGTTTATTTCATTTAGGCTAAATGATGCATTCACTGTGTATTAGCAGGAAGTCATTTCAAATAGAGTTTCAAAGTAATATAACGTATTCATGATTATTTCTGTCGGATTATATATCCATTCCTTAATAATAATAATGATAATTGTAATAAAAATAGTAGAAATAACAATAATAATAATAATGATAATAATAATAATGATAGTAATAACAATAATAATGATATATGTATATATATATATATATATATATATATATATATTTATATATAGTGAATACTGTATGTATATTTTATATAAGTACATACGTATACATATATTGACAAAGACAGATATATTTGCACATGCATATAAATTTATGTACAAAAGTATAGAAATCAATAACTTATTAATCTGCATAATGTCCTGCCACTGTCGTTTTGAACACTTTACTATAAACACAATTATCAAGTAATAACAACAAAAACGCTTGAGATTTTAATTTCACTTTCACTTTCACTTTTGGATTTGATCGTGAAAAGCATCGTGAAAATCAATCGTCAGAGAGCACAATGCACCCGGAAATGAAAAATGGAAATATATGCAAATTATTATGTAAATTCCTCTAGCCAAAAAAAGGAAAATAAGTTAATGAATTCATTTTGATCCTTTTCCCGGAACTTGTCGATTATACATCGTTTTAAGAATTACAAAAACATCCAGCAAAACTGTCCTTCAAATGGGAAAGGGGATTGCAGTTAATTCAATTAAGCCTAATTAATTAATTTATTTTTAACATGAGCGGGTACTTGATATTTCAGTGAATGTATTTATAAAAATTGTCAGTTCAATGGAAATAGAATATGTAAATTTATTTAAATTAGCCAATAATTTTTGGCATTTATTTTTTCAAATGTTTGTGAATACAGGCATACACAATATTGTATATAGCCTTCAAACGTCCTTATTCTGGCACGAGGCTGTCATTTATGGAGAGATATCAGTCCCTGTCAAAGGTTTCTGTAATCGATCCCCCGACCAGTATTTTACGAACTGTTTGCATATCATTTATGTGAAAATGTCGGTACTTTATATATCAATGGGTAGATAGATACACAGATAGATAGAAGGATAGATGTATTGATATAGAGATACAAATCACTATTCGAGTTTTCAAAGAAACTGAACAGCGCTTGCGAACCCAATTCAGTATTGATTTTTACCACTAACACGTTTCCATTAGGGAGTCCGTTTGTGAACAACAGGCAAAGGGAGCTCTTCGAAGCAAACGGTGGAAACTAGATGTTAGGCTGTGTAATGCAATGTAGAAACTGTCTCATCATAAAACATCATAAAACGACACCAAATCATTAGTACAACTTTTAATTTGGTTTATTTACTATTGTAGCTTATCATAAAATAACTCGATGCTTTTTAATGATTTTATGAATTCAAATCTCGTTTCTGTTAAATTTTACCGATTTTTCCAATAAATAACATCTTGCAATTTTTTTTTTTTTTTTGGTGGGGGGGGTCAATTCGTTCTTTATTCTCTTACAGTAAGATTACGACTAAAAACAAATTGTATTAGCACATATTACTTTTATAACGCAGAGTGAGGGATCAAAAAAACTCATCTCATCGGGCATGAATGAAAAAAAATCCCAGTTATAAACCTTTGCTATCTATTCTTGGTTACCGCTAACCTTCATATGATCTATCTTACCAGTACAAGCAAAATGCGTATTATTTGTTATTCTTTTAATCTATAACGCCTCTGGTACCTTTGGATAAATGTCAGTTATTGAGAAAAACGTCTTTGGTTCGGGCATATACTATTTATCATGTAACTCTTATGCTGAACTTGAAACTTACTTTCCGTCTTTCGTAAGACTGTCTGAAATCATTTTTTTCAAAAATACTTTGTAAGGGTCTGGGTCAACATTATATTTATAACGTGAATAGACCTTCCCCTCTCCAAAACATGAACTAAATAAGTAAAAAATCTATCTTCCCCCAAAACTGAAACTTTCCAGAACATAACAGAGGTCTAATTGATTGAAAATGCCAGATTTTTTTCTGTAAAAAACACACTCAGAGATCTTGGACAGTTTTTCGATTTTAGTGGTTGAATGAACGTTAAACGTTTTAATCTTAGGTCAACTCAGCCGTAAATATACGATATTCTGAAAAGAACGTTTAAGTAAAGTTATTTTTCCCTGAGTAACGACGGGTATCCCTGCTAGCATATATCTATATCTATCTATCTATCTATCTATCTATATATATATATATATATATATATATATATATATATATATATATATATATATATATATATATATATATATATATATATATAATCATTGTGCAGCAGAACAATTTCAGAGAAGTAGGTCCGAACTTTATGAACACCACTCTAGGAAACGAGAAGCAACAGACATACCGGAAAGACAACATCGCAGCAACGATGATTTCTGCAATTTTTAATGGAAACAAAACAACTGGTCCGATGATTGAGGCGGGAAAAAGATGAGGAAAATCGAAAAAGGCGGGAAAAGCAAGTTCACGTGAAAATGGCGCCAGAATACTTGCCTCTACGGTTTGTTTACTTAAGCGTACACATAAATTGTACAATCAACTATACATATATATATATATATACACACACACTCACACGCACGTATATACACACACACACATATATATATATATATATATATATATATATATATATATATATATATATATATATATATATATATATATATACGTATATGTGTGTGTTTCCATAGAATTACGAAATTCCTTCTGATTTTATCGCTAAACCAGTTTCAGTCATAATTCCTGCAATGAAATTCTGTTACAATTATACATTCTTTGTTTGGAATTGTTTCTTTGTTTCTATAATCTTTATTGCAATGTTTCGGCCGTTGCTCTCTCTAGCTCTCTTCCAATATAAATTTCTGTGATGAGTTGGGGTTTCTTAACTAATATACATTGATTTTTTTCAGAGCTGATTTCTTAATATTTGTTGTTTTTATCACGGCATTGTATCTATCGTATTCTCCGCGCGGCCGAAACGGTTTTCAAGAAGTTCTGTGTAAATCAATACATCGTAGAGATTTGGAACTTTCCTAACGCGTTGGTTATATGGGTGATATGTTATTGGAATTCACCTGTATATCCTTAATTTGATTCGGAAAATATCAAAATACAAAAATCCTATAAAGTTTTAACTGTTTCCAGAATTTTAGGTTTTCCTACTCACAAATACACAACCCCCCCACACACACACATATATATATATATATATATATATATATATATATATACATATATGTTCATTGAATATTTTAAAAATGATTGGTTATAGATCCTCTCTTATTTAATGAAGATTTCAATCATATAACATCCAATGGGTCCCTCATCTCTGATTAATCAATAGCAAGCTAGCTTGGCAGAAATTTAGTGCTGTTGTGAGTTTGATCCTCACAAGGGACTTGTCCTTGTAGCCTTTTGTCTGACTAAACTAGGCCTAATAAATACTGACATGGGCTCCTCAGTGTAGTGTATAGGTTAAAAAGCTAATCTTGCAAACTATTTCTGCTGTGCTGAGTTTGCTACCCACTGAGAGTATGCCGTTCTAAGCTATGATCAATAAATATTGAAACGGATGCCGTTTATTGTACAACGGTTAGTATGCTAGCTTAGCAAATTATAACTACCATAGCGAGTACGATTCCAAATGGGTGTCCAACATTCGCGCCGAATAGTTAGACAGAGCTCAACCTAGTATATCTCTATACAAAATCCAGTTATTCTAACCATATGTTAGCAACTGCGAATATAATTCTTTTGACTACTTATTTGTTGCCAGGAGCCAAAAGAAGAAAAAAGAAAAAAAATTGTTTAGTCATGAACTTTACCCAACAGGTGCATAGATAAAGGACTCCGATATTCCTTCCCAGTTTTATAGCAGCAGGGATGGTAAAGAGACAGAGATATGAAAATAGCATTAGATCTGGCCTAGTTCCAATCTACGTTTTGGGGCGGACATGTTAGACCGGAAGTATATCCGCGCCATGTTTATAGAATTTGCCCAATCTTTGAGGTTAGCTAATGTACCCTGACGTAGATGTAAAAAGATATTGGCCACAAGAATCCAGCACCCGCTTACACCACCTCAACTATATATATATATATATATATATATATATAAATATATATATATATATATATATATATATATATATACTCATTTTTTTTTGTGTTTCCTTCAGTTTCCTTCTATTTTTCATGTTTTTTGTTCACTATCTCTCTTTTTATATTTTCTTCTTCACTTCTCATCTTGATTTCTTTCGTTCTTTCCTGCCTTTCCTTACATCCATCCATATCTAATTTCCTTTTTTTTTATTTCTCTCTTGCCTTCCTTCACTTTTTTTCTTTTTTCCTATCCGTCTTTCATTCCTTTTTTTTCTTCTATTCTTTCTCTCTTTCTTTCCTTTTTTTCAATCTTTATCCCTTTTTTCTTCTATATCTTCTTACCTAGGCTACTTCCGACCTTTAAAAATCACTTTTTATTTTATTTTAAATGGATTACGTTTATTCAAATCCTGA
Organism: Thysanoteuthis rhombus; assembly: GCA_963457665.1. NCBI lineage: Eukaryota > Metazoa > Mollusca > Cephalopoda > Oegopsida > Thysanoteuthidae > Thysanoteuthis > Thysanoteuthis major. The sequence continues at coordinate 11,543,427 of OY735237.1, read as the reverse complement.
TATATTACACGGGTCTGAGTAGAATGATAATATTCTCCGATAGCTGTACCTCTAGATTTGCAATGTCAGGTCCAATATTTGACAGGGAAATTCCCAAGTCATTTTCAACATTCAGCCTGTTTCATTGATTATTCTTAATATACAACAACATGGAGAGTGTTATGTTAACTTGCAAACAACATCTGACAATCGCCCAGGTATTCGTGAACCACTGTTCCGAAACCAATCTAGTTAAATGCACGGGTTTCCAGCACTTTTCCACGGAATCTTCAATTGATTCGAATTCATAGCGTCAGTACTCAGTCATCAAAGTATTTCTCTAGCTTTCTATGACTGTATACCACTTTTAACGTATTATATTGATGCAAAAGTTTCCCGGCATTTTTGACAGAATCTTTTATTCACACGAATCCATAGCATCATTATTCAGATATCGGAATATTTCCCAGCTCTAATCGGACAAAACAAGAGGATTGATACAAAAAAGGTCTGGTTAGTCACTCAATAGAAACCGTCATGTGACTGGCGTCTTTTGGCAGCATGCCGTGTTGGTTAGATCAACGAAAAAAATTGGAAAAAAAAAGGATTATCAGCGTATTAGTAACTTCACTCGTTTTTTGATGGGCGGTGATCTCTGAAAAGTTTGAACATTGAAAAACAATTATGAACGGGACCAATTGACCATAGACTTGACCCCAACCCCACTGAAAACCTATTAATGGGAGTACTTGGGGGAAAAAAACTGACATAAGGATTACGTGTTTGAATTTTCAGCCTTTTAGCTCCAGATGCTGTCTGCTCGCGAGGTACATAGCCCTCCAGACCAACTTGAAAACTGGATAAATCTATGTTGACAGTTTCAGTTGACGGTTTCTACTACAAACCAAATTGATTTTTTCTCCCAAAGGATTTTGAAATATGGAAATAGTTTACCATCTTTTGTGAAGAATAGTACAATTATAATTAGTTTCAAGAATGATCTAGCTTAATTCCGATTATCTAGGATAGAAAACAAATTCATTAGGCAATTTAGGGTATTATCAGCTGGAATGTATCGAATAATTTAGGGAAAATAAAGAAATAAAATGTGCCTGGTAATTGTTTCTCTCTACTGATAAGCCTGTATTTTTTTTTTTTTTTTTTTTCTCATACATTTTTATAACTTGAAATAATGTGTATTCTGATGTCGAATACGTATTTTACAGAGATGCCTATAGTGGCATTTTTATTTAATCAATGATTATATGAATCAATGAATAAATAAAGGCGTAGGATATTCACACCATTTGGAAGCCACTTCTTCAGAGAACATTTTCGGGTCAAAAAGGTCTTGTCGATTTTAAAGTTCAAAACTTGGGGTCAAGTTCATTGTCTTAAAAAAAAAGACGGCTTTCCCGTTGCACACAGGAGTTTCATCGTAATTCAATATCTTGCTCAGTCTTGATACATGGACATAATACAATCAAAATAGTGTAGTCACTCAATAGAAACCATCACATTATCATCCTGCGTCGGGGTGATCAGTTGAAAAATTTGAGAAAAAAAAATGATCAATAAATAAATTACTTCTTCCATCTTTTGTTTGTGGTGACCCCTAAAAAAGTCTAATTATTTTTTCAGAAAAAAAAATCAAGCATCAGCGCTACCGGACACAAAATAAGGGCTCAATTTGGCATAACTTTACATTGCAAATTCCTCACCCACTTAAAACCTATGGGGTGATATAAAGAGGCAAGTATTCTATATACATTTTAAGGAGTAAATGTTCAAATTTATACATTTACAAAATAATATTACTGATACGGCTGGGCTTTTTCATACTAATAAAAAAAATACTTCTCGAAAATGAAGAATTCCTTGAGGTGATTTGAAGTTACAACCGAGTGATCGGTAGCCTACGCTCTTACGGACTGAGCCACATGTATTTGATGTTTGGGATTTTTTTAGTGTCAGTTCTAATATTTGCAAGTTAATTCTATTCTAATCAATAGATAGGTTTATACTAAAAGATTATATTTCTTTAGTATTTAAAAAAAATTTTTATGTACACAAAAGTTGCAATCATCATTTCCTGTCGAAATACGAAAAGGATAGGAGTTTGACCTTGCAGCAACAAGAATGGTCTATTCCACTTTCTTTGTATTTCTCTATATCTCTTTGTTTCACTATT